>JAOPSE010000335.1:0-600000 GCA_029449295.1 Zea luxurians
AACATCTTATTCGATATTATCTTTAACTACCGCCATTATACCCCATGCAAGATCCATAAATTCCGCGCCCACGTAACAGAGTAAGCACGTTTCATGTGTAATCTAATCCCTATAATTCCGCCCACTATGATATGTTTACCGCCTAGCCATTAACCAACCGCGTCACGGCGACGTCTCTCCTGCATGCTGTCTGTCTCGTCTCCATTAAACAAACGACGCTTGGTTCAGCGGTCCAGACCACGTAACCGACCCGGGCTCTCTTTAATATCCGAAGCCCAGGGCTCCGGTTATTGTATATTAGGAGCCATGGGCTTCCAATAACTAAAGGAAGCCCAGGCCAGACAGTGTAATCCGGTCGAGCCGGACTAGGTCCAGACGTCTATAAAAGAAAATCCGTAGTGCTAGGGATCAGTTTTTCACGCCCCATCTCGATTCATTAGCGACGGCGGTTGCCCGATTGCGCGCGCGGCGGTGGACCCTCGGCCAGTGGCTACGGTGGTCGCGGCCTGCGGCTCCCCGACCTCGACATGCGGTGGCGGCGGTTCCCAGGCCGGCGGCGGCGGCCCCGATCCAGAGGGCGAGCGACGGCAGTGCCCTTGTGCGGTGGCGGTGGTTCCCAGGCCGGTGGCCGCAACTATATTACCTCGACGCGCGGTGGCGGAGGTTCCTCGATCCGGAGTAAGTGGTGGCGGTTCCCCGATCCAGAGGCGCGAGCAGCGACAGCGGGGCCCTTGTGTGGGCAAGCGGCGGCCGTCCCCGAAGCCCCGAGGAGGCGGCACTTCCAAGGTCGGCGAGCAAGCGACGCCTGTCGACATGCGGAGTAGCGACGCGACGCATGAGGCGCGATGTTCAAGCGAGCGGCGTCACAGAAGGCGTGAGTATGCGCGCAGTGATGATCGCGCGTGACATCCTCCGATTCCGCGTAGTTTTCTTTTCGATTATTGTGTTTTATGCCTACCACATGTATTATTTACGCTAAAAACTGTATGATTTTATGCTTGAACACGGAGTTCGTATATCAGTTTACTGCATGTACATTGGAAAGGCAATTCCTTGATTTGTGTTGTTCGTAATTTGCGCAAATGCAATGGAAACTCCTACGATTTTGCCATAATTTTTGGATCTGTATAAAAATAGAAACTGTATGCATGCGGCTGCCATGTTTTTCGGATCTGTCATAAAAATAGGATCGTAATAACAACCTACTAGAGCTATCAACCTCTCATTGACTCAGTATTTACGCTTATAATTGAGGAATTTTATGCTCAAAACTTAAGGTTTTTACGCTCCACCCGGAGATGCGTCCACCAGTGAATAACATGCTAGATTTTTTACACAGTGTAAGAAATTGCGTAAATACCTACACCGTGTAGTATAATTTGTTTCAGTATACATCATAAACTAGTTCTAATGCGTTTAGCTGCATGGCTGTTGGAGGGATCCTATATTTATGAAGGAAATAAACATTGAATGCGATTTTTTGTTTCTATGCATGCAATTTATTTTCTTTCATTGCATATTCTTTCCATCATAAATTCGTGTGCATGCAGCGGTAACAGATTTTACACAGTATACAGAATTGCATAATTATCTACACAGTGTAGCATATTTAGTATCAGTATATATCATAAAATGGTCATTACGAGTCTAGTTGCATGGCTATTGCAGCGATCCTAAATTTATGGAGGAAATAAAGCATTTAAAATTAAAATTGTCACACATATCTGTCCTAAATTTATGCGCATGCAAGGGAACTTGTTTAACTCATGCATGCATTTGCTATAATTTTTGGATCTGTATAACCGCATGCATGCGGCTACCATGTTTTTCGGATCTGCCATAAAAATAGGATCGTAATAACAACCTACTAGAGCTATCAACCCTCTCACATTGGCTCGGTATATATGCTTATAATTAAGGGATTTTATGCTCAAAACTTAAGGTTATTACGCTCCAACCCGGAGATGCGTCCACCAGTGAGCAAACATGCCAGATTTTTTATGCAGTGTAACGAATTACATAAATACCTACACCATGTAGTATAATTTGTATCAGTATATATCATAAACTAAATCTAATGTATTTAGCTGCATGGCTGTTGGAGGGATCTTATATTTATAAAGGAAATAAAACATTAAATACGATTTTTTGTTTCTATGCGTGTAATTCATTTCCTTTCATTGCACATTATTTTCATCATAAATTCGTGTGCATGCAGCTGGTAACAGATTTTTTACGCAGTATACCGAATTGCATAATTATCTACACAGGGTAGTATATTTAGTAGTAGTATATATCATAAAATGGTCCTTACGAGTCTAGCTACATGACTGTTGCAGCGATCCTAAATTTATGGAGAAAATAAAACATTTAAAAATAGAAACCGCCACACATATCTTTCCTAAATTTACGCGCATGCAAGGGAACATGTTTGACTCATGCATGCATTTCCTTTTTTTGCGCGGACAGACATGAGCGCGGGTGGTGCAACCGACAGACTGGTCCAGTCGGTGCGCTAGGTTGAACCAGGTTGCAGGGATGATCGGTCTGGGCTTCCTTTAACTATTGGAAGCCCTGGGCTCCCGTTATATATATATATATATATATATATATATATATATATATATATATATATATATATATATATATATATATATATATATATATATGGTGAGACTATTGGCAGCCCTGGCCTTTCACAGCATATAGGAAGCCTCAGCCGACCATACACTACTGCAGCCTGGCCGCCAGCCCACCTCCCACATGCGTTCATTCCTTGCATGCATGCAGTTTGTTTTTTATTTCCATAAGCGAGAAATTAGGAAATGTATCCATTAACTCCTGCATGTATAGAAAAAAAATCTAATTTGAATGCTTTATTCCTTCCATAAATATAGGCTCTATGGCAGACAAACAACTAGACTCGTTAGAAACATTTTATGAAATATACTGCTAGTAACTATGCTACAGAGTGTAAGTATGCAATACGATACGCTACGTAAAAAATCAGTTTCTTGCTACATGTGCACAAATTTAAGATGGCAATAATGTGTGTTGAGAGAAAAATGGATTAACATGCATGAAAACAAAAAAAAATCTGATTTAATGCTTTATTTTATCCATAAAAATAGGATCTCTACAACACCAATGCAGTTAGGCTCGTTGGAACCAGTTTATGACATATACTAATACTAATTATGCTACACTGTAGAGATTTATGGTACACCGCGTAAAAAATCTGTTTACTGCTGCATGCTCACAAATTTAGGATGATTAGAATGTGGGTTGAAAGGAAATAGATTGACATGCATGGAAACGAAAAATATGATTTAAATGCTTTATTTTGTCCATTAAAGTAGGACCTTGACAACAGCCATGCAAGTAGGATCGTTGGAACCAGTTTATGATATATACTGATACTAATTATGTTGCACGGTATAGATATTTATGCACTGCGTTACAACGCGAAAAAATCAGTTTTCTGCTGCATGCGCACAAATTTAGGATGATAAAAATCTGATTTAAATGCTTAATTTTCTCAATAAATATAGGATCTCTCCAATAGTCATGCATATAGCCTCATTTGAACCAGTTTATGATATACGCTAAGATTTTTTATTCTACACGTCGAAGGTATTTATGCAATGTGGTACAATATGTACAAAATCTGTTTACACACACGAATTTAGGATAACAAGAATGTGAGTTGAAAGGAAATGGATTGACATGCATGGAAACAAAAATCTGATTTTAAATGTTTTATTTTATCCATAAATATAGAATCTCTTCAACAGTCATGCAGTTAGGCTCGTTAAAACCAGTTTATGATATATACTGATACTATATATGCTAAATGTCGAAGGTATTCACGCATTGCGGTACACTACGCAAAAATCAACAAACGTTTACATAAAATGTGAATAGAAATATCATAACCATACAAAAGAAGGAATGAGAGCAATGAACTAACAATATATCATAAAAACCTATTGTCGTTGGCATAAATATGTATACAAAATAGCATAAAAACTGGAACGTCGATCCGCCACTGCTCGCCGCCTAGGGAAGTCCGTCGTCGTCGTTCGCTCCTATGGAAGGCCGACATCGTCGCTGTAACACCCCATTGCTCCCACACAATGAATATTACCAAAGACCCTTCCTACAAAACTTAAACAACATAAGAAAAGAAATAGAGATAGAAAGTAAAGAAAAATCCGGCAGCACCTCCCTTGAAAGTAGCATAACGAGAGGAACATAAAGTTTATACATAATATAAAAGAAAGGTAATCCACAGTGTATAATCAGGATGCAAAGGTAGTAATGAATATTCATGATCAAAAATAAAAAATGAAATTCAGTCAATCCAAAAGAAAATTCGACTACCATGAAGGTTAGAACATATTAATCCCCTAGACTTGAACCCCTATTTAACATCATTACTAAGCAGTGGTACAATTATTTAAGAGTATAGTGACTGTGCTGCTACTTCCCTCCTTTCCCAAAAGCAAGATGAAGTGCCTGCATCAAACTATGCAAGAGTGAGATGACACATCTCAACAAGTAAAAAGATCAAACAACAATTTGACAATGTAAACAAACCGTGTTTTAATGACCACATAGTTCATAACTTCCTTCTTGAATATCAAATTGCAGCAAGTAAACAAGATAACAACTACTCCGTTCAAAGATGAAACACAAAGTGAAGATCCACAATATCCACACCACCATAACATGTTCCACATTTCACCCGTGAATGCCCATGACTACAGATGCAGTAATGACTTCTGTCTCCATACCTCTAAGGATATGAAGCTGCATCATACCACTTCTCGGGTAACATATGATGCTTATTGTACCAGTACGGTCGGACCATAAGATCACGATGAAACTTCCATGCAAAGAATGATGGATGTACTATGCATGACACCAACATGAGACCACCCCAAATAACATGTGTTAAACATATACTTCCATTCCTTCCAAATAATAATCAATGTGTATAACATGCTCGAACAACAACTTCAACATATATAACTAATAGAATATGTCTAGCTTCAAGCAACAATTCTCAAAATGGATTACGAGAAAGAACACATTTAACATGGATGTAACCAACGCTCATAAACAACGCCGTACCTACGCACAATTCCAAACCCATCGCAAGCGACCTCTCTCCCCATCACCCACCAAAAACTGCAGCAGTGCTGCTTGACAATTTCATATCTTTAAAATTATGACAGCAGTGGTAACAAATAAAAACTCCCGAACCATCTACATAAAATTCCCCACAAGTTTTGTATTCAAACAATAATTAAATTTCAACATCTAAATGGCCCCAAACAGCCCACACGACACACCATGCAATCTGTTTTTGGACAGCAACCTAGCCGGGTTCAAACAGCGATAACTCCTAAAATATACCTCCGAATTTAGCGCATAAGTACTCTTTGGACAGGTATGACAAAGATCTACCTGATTATCACAATGATTACCACTAATTTCCCACGAAAAATCCCTAGAAACTGATAATACTACTACTGTTCGCCCACCCACAAAAATTCTGGACAGCACCTCTACCGATTCGCATAGGTAAACATATAACCAATTGGATTGCAGCACAAATACAAAAAAGATAATCACAAAATCACCTTGGGTTCTTCTTTCCTCCTTCCTTCTTCCTCCCTCCAAACTCCAATTGAAGGCTCGCACCCACACGACGGAGTACCAAGCGGGGAGGGCTGCACCTTGGAGAGGAGGAGATGGGGGGCGGGTAGGGTTAAGTGGTGTTGGCTGCAAGCTCTTGGGGAAAGAAGGAGAGGGAGAGAGGGGGGTGGCGGCCAAACAATGGAAGAAGGGAGGGGGCGGCTGCAAACCAACGGGAGAAAGGGGGGTGGCTAGGGTTGAGGGGGGAGCTAGTGGGCTTCCCACCGCTGGATCGAGATCCACGGCCCAAACCCGCTCTCACGTCTGTGCTCCCGACCCCAGCGTATAAGTCCAACAAGAATCCTATCGATTTACTGGTGAATGCCTCTTAAAATTCCAAACCCCAGTAGCACAGGACCCGGAAGAGAAAACCAAAAGGAAAAAGAATAAACTTCAATTTCTCTTCTTTTTTTGAAAATTGGGTATCACACTCTACCCCCACTTAAAAAGAATTCGACCTCGAATTCCGATGCTTCTATCGGAACGACAAAAGAAAGATTAATGAATCATCAAAACTCACCCAAAACGAAAAGTTCGGGATATTTCTGCCGCATCAGCTCCTCAATTTCCCAAGTAGCCTCGTGCTCAGACTGATTAGTCCACAAGACCTTAACATACTTAATTGATCTCCTTCTCATAACACGCTCCGAGGACTCCAAGATACACACCGGATGACACTCTAGAGTCATATCCTGCTGCACAGCAATCGGTTCCATCTCGATCCGATGGTTCGGATCCCGCAAAAACTTCCTCAACATAGAGACATGAAATACCGGGTGTACCCCTTCCATGGAATCCGGCAATTGCAAGCGATGAGCCAAGCTGCCCACCCAGGCCAAGATAGTGAACGGTCCAATGTATCTCGGGCTAAGCTTTCCGGAGACACCGAACCGAACAAATCCTTTAGTAGGTGATACCCTGAGAAGGACTTGGTCACCCACTGCAAACTCCAAGTTGCGCCTCCTCACATCGGCATAACTCTTCTAACGGCTCTGAGCGGCCAAAATATTCTGACGAGCTTCCCGAACCTTCTCAGAAGTCTGCTGAACCCAATCAGGACCAACCAGAGATCTCTCTCCCAAAGTCACCCAGCACAGAGGGGAGATACACCGCCTGCCATATAAGGCCTCATATGGTGCCATCTTGATGCTAGCCTGGTAGCTGTTGTTATAAGCGAACTCGGCCAAGGCAAGATGATCCTCCCAGCTACCCTTCCAAGACAGAACACAAGCACACAACATATCTTCCAAGGTTTGGATAGTTCGCTCCGACTGACCATCAGTCTGAGGGTAAAAAGCGACACTAAGTGAGAGCTTGGTACCGAATGCACTGTGAAGACTCTCCTAGAATTTGGATACAAATTTGGAGTCTCGATCAGAAACAATGGACTTAGGCACCCCATGAAGCCTGATTACTTCCTTCATATACAAGGGAACCAACTCTGAAGCTGAATGTGTGGTCTTCATCGGAATAAAGTGCGCAGACTTAGTCAAGTGATCCACTACCACCCATATAGCATCCCTGCCCTGAGGAGAACAAGGTAAGCCCACCACAAAATCCATGGTGGTATGCTCCCACTTCCACTCTGGAATTTCCAATGGCTTCAATAAACCTACAGGCCTCTTATGCTCGGCCTTCACGCACTGACATACATCGCAGGCAGCCACATACTTAGAAACGTCAACCTTCATCCTCTTCCACCAGAAGTTTTGCTTCAAATCTCTGTACATTTTGGTTTTGCCAGGGTGAATGGTGTAAGGTGTTTTATGGGCTTCTCTCAAGATATCCATCTTCACCTCTGATTTCTGAGGTACACAAAGACGGCCCCTGAAACGAACCAAATCATCCTCATCAATGGTGAAATCACAGGGTTTACCATCGCCGACCCTCTTTCGAGCTTCCTGCAACAAACGATCCTGCTGCTAAGCCACACGCACTCTATCCAGAAGGGAAGATTGAATGAGCATCCGAGTCTCCTCTCTAGTGGTGTCGACATAGCACAGAGCGAACCCCATACGATCCAGATCAGCGATCAAAGGCAAGGCCAATTTTGGAACCCCGGACCTGCTAAGGGCATCAGCCACCACATTTGCCTTCCCTGGGTTATAATGAATGGACAGATCATAATCTTTAATCAATTCAAGCCACCGATGCTGCCTCAAATTCAGCTCCTTCTGAGTGAAAATATACTTGGGACTTTTATGATCGGTGTAGATGTCGCAAGACTCGCCATAAAGATAATGCCTCCACGATTTTAGAGCAAAGACCACCGCAGCCAATTCGAGATCATGAGTTGGATAATTCCCCTCATGCTTCCTCAACTGCCTTGAGCCATAAGCAACCACTCTGCCTTCCTGCATCAACACACAACCAAGACCAATTCGAGAAGCATCCGTATAAACTGTGAAACGCTTACCACTCTCAGGCAAAGCTAGGATAGGGGCGTTCACCAACTTGTTCTTCAATCTCTGATAACTGACCTCGCAATCGCTGGACCAGACAAAAAGAACACCCTTCTCCAAGAGTCTAGTCAAAGGCTTAGCAATTCTGGAAAAATTTGGTATGAACCGCCGATAATATCCGGCAAGCCCTAAGAAACTTTGGATTTCAGAGACACTAGAGGGTCTCTTCCATTCCACCACAGCTGCGACATTCTTGGGATCAACCGCAATGCCCTGCTGATTAATCACATGACCCAGGAAAGCCACTTCGGACAGCCAAAAGGCACAGTTCTTCAATTTGCCATAAAACTGATTCTTCCTAAGAGCACCTAGAACGAGACGGAGATGCCGCTCATGCTCTTCCTCTGTCTTTGAATAAATCAGAATATCATCTAGGAACATGACCACAAAGTCATCCAAGAACTCATGTAACATCCTATTCATTGCTTCCATAAAAGCAGCAGGGGCATTAGATAAGCCAAAAGACATGACTATGAACTCGTAATGCCCATACCTGGTGCAAAAGGCTATCTTCTCAATATCCTCCTCACGGATCCTCAATTGATGATAGCTAGAGTTCAAATCAATTTTAGAGAACACCTGGACACCTCTCAACTGTTCAAAGAGAACCTCAATATGGGGTAGCGGATATTTATTCTTGATTGTCACTTGATTCAAAGCATGATAATCTACACATAACCTCTTGCTTTTATCCTTCTTCTCAACAAACAATACTGGGGAAGCCCATGGCAACCTGCTAGGCCTAATGAAACCCTTAGCCAATAGATCATCCAATTGTCGCTTCAATTCAACCTACTCCTTTGGAGCCATCCGATACGGGGCCTTATGAATAGGCTGTGTACCTAGAATCAGTTTGATTTTAAAAGCTGCATCGCACTCCGGAGAAATGCCTAGAAGCTCTGCTGGAAACACGTCAGCAAAGTCACACACCACACGGATGTCCTGCACCCGCAAGGCAGCCTCACTCTCCACCACCATGGAGAAAAAAATTCCCGACTTCCTTGACCGATGATCAGGAAGCAATTGCAACAACAAGGATAACGTGAACTTTGGAGAACATCCCAAGAATACCACCTCCCTACCCGACGGCGCTTGCAATAACATTGTCTTCCAAAAACAGGATATAACTATGCGATACTGAGATAACCAATCCATACCCAGGATAACATCAAATGCCCCCAAGGAAATCACAACAAGATTAGCTGAAAAGACCTAATCATCAAGAATGGCGGAACAACCTTAACAAACTGAACAGCTACTAATGGTGCCATTAGCAAAACTAACCATAATTGGGTGACCCAACCTCTGCACCGTAAGACCAGCCCGCGACACAAAATTCTCCGAAACAAACGAATAGCTAGCGCCAGTCAAAAAGATCATGGGCCACAAACGAATCAACTAAGATCGTACCTGTCACCACGTCTCCCTGCTCTCTGCCATCCGCAAAGGGTAGCACATATGCTCCGGAAATACCCATAGAAGAGGAAGCTCCCGGAGTGAAGTTAACAGAAGAACCCCACTGTGTCGACGGATGAGGCAGACGTGGAGCTCCAAACTGAGGTGGTATAGGAGTAGTCGGTGCAGGAGTAGGCGCAGCCAAATACTGAGGAAAACCCTGCATAGGCACGAACTGAGGAGTCCCGGGCACATAGAACTGCTGCGGAGGGAGTGGTACTGAAAATTGCTGCTCAGTGCTTGACATCACGTTGACAGTGCCTTGAGAAGAGGAAGAAGTCACTAGCTCCCATCTGAGCTTCCCATTGTGATTCCTCCTACACACCACATCCTTGTGATCTTGGCTGCAATAGAGCACCTGCCACTCCACTGACACTCGGCACGGCGATGCACATCACCACAATAGAAACACACCAGCCCCAGCCCGGGCTTAGGAACAGCCCGATACCTCTGAGTACTTCCTCTTGAAGTACCCGATTCAGAGGATTTGCTACAGTAGGGGTGGTGGCGCTGGTGCTGAGACTTGGCCCTCTTGTTGGCTGGACCCCCAGTGTTGCCCCTCCTCGCGTCCTCGCCACGAGGCTGCTCAACCCCTGAAGACTTATGTGACTCCATGGTGTACTGGTGTTGCATCTCCACAACCAATGCATGCTCCACTGTAGTGCGAAAATCCACCAGCGGAAAGGCACCCAAAGCATGCCTGATAGAAGGTTTCAGGCCCTGATAGAACTGGCTTGCCTTCTCCAACTCATTGTAAGCCACATGAGGAACAAAGCGAACCATCTTGTTAAAGCCCACTTCATACTCGGTGACGGACTTCTTCCCTTGCTTGAAAGGCTGCAAATCAATCTTCATTTTCTCCAGGAAGGTGACCGGGTAGAACCTCCTCTGAAACTGTCTGATGAAAACATCCCAGGACAGGACTCCTGGTGAAGAGGAGTGAGCTGCTTGCACGCCTCTCCACCAAATTTGAGCCTCTCCCTTCAGCAGCTGCGTGCCAAAGCGAACACAATCACCATACACAATCTCAAAGACGTTCATCTTATCCTCCACATAAGTCAGCCAATTCGCCGCCTCGACCGGAGTACCACTGCCATCAAAAGTGTCCAACTTCATGCCCATCCACTACATCACAGAAAGACCACTGACGGGAAGGGGCACCTCAGCCCCGCCACCCGGAGTAGCACCCACAGGGACAGCGCCCCCGGGCACTCCTCCACCTCCAGCACCCTGAGCAGCACCCGCAGGGGCAACAGGAATAGCTTGCCTCAGAATGGCCAACTCCTGCTGTATGGCCTGCATCGCGGCTAACATTGCCGTCGGACTCATAGAATCCCCACTAGGAACTTGCGGGCTGCCATGAGCCCTACGAGGCGGCATAACTGCAGCCACATGAGTAAGTAAATAAGGTTGGCATAGCACCTCATCAAATAATGTCAAACCAGCACTGACAATATCATAATATATCAATAGTAAAGCAGGAAACCCATCCTATATGTGCAGTGTGTCAATTTATCATTATTTCACTTGCTAGGACCTACAACCTATTTCTTTGATACCAACTGTAACACCCCATTGCTCCCACACAATGAATGTTACCAAAGACCCTTCCCACAAAACTTAAACAACATAAGAAAAGAAATGGAGACAGAAAGTAAAGAAAAATCCGGCAGCACCTCCCTTGAAAGTAGCATAACGAGAGGAACACAAAGTTTATACATAATGTAAAAGAAAGGTAATCCACAGTGTATAATCAGGATGCAAAGGTAGTAATGAATATTCATGACCAAAAATAAAAAATGAAATTCAGCCAATCCAAAAGAAAATTCGACTACCATGAAGGTTAGAACATATTAATCCCCTAGACTTGAACCCCTGTTTAACATCATTACTAAGCAGTGGTACAATTATTTAAGGGTGTAGTGACAGCAGTGGTAACAAACAAAAACTCCCGAACCATATACATAAAATTACCCACAAGTTTTGTATTCAAACGATAATTAAATTCCCAAATCTAAATGGCCCCAAAAAGCCCACAAGACACACCCTGCAATCTGTTTTTGGACAGCAACCTAGCCGGGTTCAAACAGCGATAACTCCTAAAATATACCTCCGAATTTAGCGCATAAGTACTCTTTGGACAGTTATGACAAAGCTCTACCTGATTATCACAATGATTACCACTAATTTCTCACAAAAAATGCCTAGAAACTGATAATACTACTGTTGTTCGCCTACCCACAAAAATTCTGGACAGCACCTCTACCGATTCGCATAGGTAAACATATAACCAATTGGATTGCAGCACAAATACAAAAAATATAATCACAAAATCACCTTGGGTTCTTCCTTTCCTCCTTCCTTCTTCCTCCCTCCAAACTCCAATTGAAGGCTCGCACCCACATGATGGAGAACCAAGCCGGGAGGGCTGCACCTTGGTGAGGAGGAGATGGGGGCGGCTAGGGTTAAGTGGTGGTGGCTGCAAGCTCTTGGGGAAAGAAGGAGAGGGAGAGAGGGGGGGCGGCAGCCAAACAACAGGAGAAGGGAGGGGGCGGCTGCAAACCAAGGGGGAAAAAGGGGGCGGCTAGGGTTGAGGGGGGAACTAGTGGGCTTCCCACTGCCGTGTCGAGATCCACGGCCCAAACCCGCTCTCACGTCTGTGCTCCCGACCCTAGCGTACAAGTCCAACAAGAATCCTACTGATTTAGTGGTGAATTCCTCCTAAAATTCCAAACCCTAGTAGCACAAGACCCAGAAGAGAAAACCAAAAAAGAATAAAGAATAAACTTCAATTTCTCTTATTTTTTTGAAAATTGGGTATCACATTCGTGGGAGGGGGAACGCCAGTGGGCGCCACTCCAGGGCGCGTGCCTCCGGGATTCGCCGCCACGTGCGCTCCTCCAAGATCTGCTGTCGCTGGTGCCGAAGCATATCGCGCCTTGCGCAACCACTGTCACCACCGGGCCTAGGGTGCGCCACCGCTGCTCGTCAGGTTCAGGAGCGCCGTCGGTGCTTGCCCGCCCGCCATAGGACCGTCGATGCTTGCTCACCCGACATAGGACCATCTCCGCCAGTCGCCCGCCTTGGTGCGCCAAGAAAGGCAAAGCCAAACAAATCCAACCTCCATAGGATAACACCACTGCGGGAGTGAACAAGCCTGTGGAGGGCAAAACTGTGATTTATAGGCTATGCCACAAGGAAGGCCACAATTCTTCCGAATGCAAGGCGATGACCGGGGATATGCAAATGCAAAAGCTCAAGAAAACCTTACAAGCAAAATCTCCAACACCTACGTCAACAAGGTGGACAAAAAGGCTGCTACACCATACTTAATCAAGAAGAAAAAGAATGGAAAGGTGATAGCAATCAAGGCAAACAAGCAAGCCAACAAAAGAAAGGGGCCAAACGCATCTGGGTGCCAAGGAAAATTATTTCAACCATGAAAAGCACCAAGAAAGTTTGGATCCCGAGAGGGAAGTGAGGAGTCCGAAGGACATCGGGGAATTTGGAGACTTGGCAAATTTGGGATGTATATCATGGGATACATCATATTGGATCAAGTTTATTGCCAAGTGGGTTAGTGAATACTTTGGACCCAAATTTCCCCACCCATAACTAAGGTAACTAGATCTATTGTATTCCTTGTTTTTAGATATGCGTATTTATTTTTCATGCATCTATTTTTACCTTTCATGTCTAGTATTACAATTGGTATTCCTTAAAAAAATTTGCATGCATACTAGGTAAATCATATGGTAGGATTGCTCACTTTCAATTCATACTCTTGAAGCAAACCTACATGGTTTAAAATAATAAGCATGGCACATAGCTTACTTAACATTCCTAAGAAAACGATACATGGTGAAATACTTCAAGTGGTATAACACTTCAATTATACTTCATTTGGCATGCCACAATTGGTATCATTTAACTTATATGTGCCAAAGTTCGGATTATAGATAATTTGTCCCTCTTGATATCAAATCAAAGTGCATGTCTCCTACAAGTATTCATAACTTGTATGCACACTTTTAGGGGGAGGTTACTCTATAATCTAAGACTTTGAGACTAATACCTTTTTCAAGTCTATTTCATGTAGTAGTCTCATTGTAAGGAAAATGACGTCCCCGGAGAAAGACAACAAGCTTCCACTGCAAATCTACAAGAATGCTTATGTCTCACAAGCCTACCATATGTCTTCAAAGGGTCCTGTCAGGGGGAGTATTTCTTTGTCTCTAATGGGGGAGAAAAATTATTTCTAAAGGAGAACACTCATTTAGTGGGAGTTATAATGTCAAGTTCTTCAATTAGTTGTAATTGATAAATCTTTTATGAGGGGAAGTCATATTTGCTTCCTACATGCTTTTAGTGTCTTCCTTTTCGGTGGTTGATGCCAAAGGGGGAGAAGTTTAGGGACCAAAGCAAAGAAAATTGTATCAAACACCAAACACCACCAAATTAAAATTTTGATCCTTCAAGTGGTTTTGGTTCTTTGGTATAAAAATAGGAAGTAAGTGAATTATGGAGTTAGTGAGAGGCTTAAGTCCATAATATCACATTATGGGGACAAACATGCATCCTAGCAAGTAGATTGCATATTTTCATTCAAATTTTTGTAATATTTGCTTACTTTGGTTGCTGTGACACCCCAGGTGTCAGTTTCGGGTTATGTCGGGAGATTTATCCCAATCTCAGATGCTAAGTGAAAATTTTCTATTTCTCGCTCACGTATGTCTCTGTTTATTAGGCTTTCTCACGGAAGTTCACCAGATTCGAAGTTATTCGATCGCGAGAAACAGCCAATTTTGGAGCGCGTTAAAACTTTTATTCTCAGCACGAATGCAAACTCGAAAATCATTCTCGAATTATAAATCTCATCTGAAGCTCATTTAATCAAACTCTCGACGACTGTTATCTGATCTGAGCCCGCATCTAAATTCCTCGAGCTTCGATCGATGTCCGACTATTTTATCCGAGTCCGTACTCTTAAACGGAATACTCAGTATGTCGCCCTCTAATTAATTCTTACTCGACTCAGCCCAGTATCTTTGTATCTAAACCGAATTTAAAACTCCCTCCGACAGCGATTTTAAAATGTCACGATTCGCTTTCTCCGACTAAAATTCAAAGCCGATCAGAAATCTGAGAGAAACATTTATTTCTAAAATAGTGCGCGATGAATTATTTCCGAGCGAAATCAAATCCAACTCTCGGCCGAATTAATCGCTCAATTGTCCATTCGCCGAAACTCTAATTCGCTCTGTTCTCTATAGAAACGAATTCTGTGGGAGCATTTTTATTCGGAAAAATAATTTAGCGCAGCCCGTTTGTGTGTTTGGGCCAGCCCAAACCAGCCCAATTGGGCCCATTTGAAACCCTAACCCTAGGGTTTCTCTATAAATACGGATCCCTCTCCCTTGCCCTTGGCTGTTTTGCACTCCCACCCCTCAAAAAAATTCCAGCCGCCACAGCTTCCCTGCCTCTTCTTCTTCACGGCGCAGCAGCCAGCGCGCAGGGAGTCGAGCTCCCTCTCTGTCCATGGCGCTCGGCAGCAGGGTACCTCCCCACGAGCTCCCTCCTTCCTGTTTTTTTTCTTGGGCGCTCCATGCCTCTGCCCTGGCTTGAACAGGCCGACGTTTTCCCCCAGCGACGCCTCTGCTCCATGGCCAGCGCGCCCCTTCTTCTCCCTGGCCGAGCACCTCCATGGCTGGCCTCCCTTCTCCCCTCGGCTCCTTCCTGCAGGGGCGAGCTCCATCTCTGCAGCAGCCGAGCACCTCCACAACCATGGCGCCCTTCCCCAGCGAGTCCCTCTGCTCCTCCATGGGCTCGACCTCCCCCTGCACCTCTCCTTAGCTCCCCATGGCGCCCAGAAAATAGCAGCTCGGCTCCTCTGCTCTTCTTCCCCGTGGTCGCGATTCTGCGCAGAGCTGCGAACAGGAGCATGCCATGGCCGGATCTGCCCCCCTCCATGGACGCCCCTTGCTGTTCCCTGCGCCTAGCTCTCTCTATCCAGCGCGCCCCATTTTCTTCCATGGAAAACCAACAGCGAGCCCCCTTCCTCGCTGTTTGTCGTGGTGCCCGCCGGCTGTTCGTCAAAATGCGCAGCAAGCCGCACGCTGCTGGCTCGCTGTTTCGTGGAGCCCCGTGGACAGCACGCCGTCGACGCCCACCGTGTGTTCGCTGTTTTGCGCAGCCCATCCGCGACGCCGTCGAAAACCGTGGTGAGAAACCCCCGCTGTTCTCAATGTTTATTTTCCAATGTGTGTGATGTTCGATGAACTGCCGCCAACAAATTGTGTGTTTTCGCAGCTAGTGGTCGACGTCGTGCCTTGCCCGTTCGACGAAATACCGAGCCCTGTGGACAACCATGCGTCTAGTCACGATCCGTTCAGGTTGATTGATTTGTAGTTTATAATACATACGCTTTGGTTGATGTCGGACAATGCATGTATATATGTGGATGTGTGTAATATGTTTCGTCAATACACGTTAGTAGGATCGCATTTGCGGTTAAAGAATAAGCGATTGTTGAGGTGTGCGATTTGTAGTTTGTCTAATTACGTTTTGGGTCGATGTGGTGTATAGTGGTGTTTGATTAGATGTGGGCATAAAATGTTTGGATTATATGTCGTGGCAAGGTCGCATTCACGTTTTGGTAAACACGTGTGTCGTGCTTGTTTTATGTGATGAGTAAGTTTGGAAATATATGTGATGTGAGGATTGAATTAGTACACGTACGTGTGTGTGTGCCGTAGTGTATTATAGTAGTGGTGGCGGGAGATATTTAATTGAGGTGCGCGGGTATATGCCGTAATATGGTTATACTCGCAACAAAAAAAAATATGTATGTATTGTGTGACCCGACGTTTACGTTACTATTGTATAATCGTGTGAAGGACTCTCCCGATGGTCACGTGACTAAAGGGTGGTGTAGTGGTAAAGCGGGAAGTAAGTTTAGTTTTTCAACGGTTAGTGGATAGTATCTGTCAGTGTTGTCATGAATTTTTGTTGTATGACGGATCAATGCGTAGCTTTATAAATTATTGCATTCCATTCCCTTTTGATAAATAAATGTCTTGTTGATCGATTAAGAAGTCTTATATGAGCGTTATCGCAGCCCAATAATTATTGGAGGCGAGTAGCGTTCATGAGTCAGTCCTTGCTAAAATTGAAGAACAATCCGCTAAGACATGCACATAAGTGCTTTAGGTCCCTCAGTAGCCAATGTAGTCTTATGGTGTTTTACGCCATGTGTAAGTGCCTCTATGTCAGACCCCAACAATATGCTATTTTAGGTGACTGATGTGTTAACTAAATTAAGTTGAGAAATGGTTAAGAAAAGCTGACTAATCTGCTACAACCCATGTTTTTGAGTTGCAATGTCTAAAGTGGTTTGCTAAGTCTTATACTGCGTTAGCCAACTCATATTAAGTAGGAGTCGATTTCGTTAAGTGTTTGTTATAAATGTGTTGTCTTGGATTGCGATAATATGCAAGCCGACGTGCAAGATGTGTCGCGGCCTAGATTGTTACTCTGGCTAGCCGACTTGTTAGACGGCTTTGGTTAAGTTTGTAGTCGTGATGAATTGCTTGTTGTGGTCTAAATGTGTATGGTTATGGTTGCGAATGAAAAGTAGTAGTGCTCAGGTGATGTCTAAATTAAAATGCAAACTATTGGTGAAAAGCGCTTCGATATTGGTTGTTATAGATAATGCATTGTTAATTGAGTATGGTACTTTTAGTACGCAAAATAACTTGTATAAAAAAATTAGTAAGTCTACATGTTAGTTCTTACTTAGTTATTTTAACTCTAACAATTGTCAAAGTGTTAGAATGATTTAAGTCTCTAGAATGCGGAAATTCTTGAATTATATAGAAGCTGGAATTTGTTGATTGCTGTTTTGGGCTGCACACACTGTTTTAGTTGTGCTGTATGTTTGATGAAGTAAATTGTGTTTTCTGTAGATATGTGCTATATAAAAGTGGTAGATAACTTTATTATCTTACTTGTGTTAAAATTTGACAGCTATAGGACTGACAGTTTAGGAGTTATGCTTTTTACAAATTCAGTGACTGAATCTGTCCAAATTCTGTACAGATTTCAGAAACTGTATTGTTTGTTCAATTTAATGTTACAATCTGTTCATGGTCATTATAAGAAAGTTGTAGATGCTTTTCTTATCTTGCTTGTGTTAAAATTTCATAACTAAAGGCCTGACGGTTTAAGAGTTATAAATTTTACAACTTGGTTGCTGTGTTCTGTCCACTGTCAGAACAGATTTCGAAAACTGTGCTGTTTGATTTAGTTAAACATTGAATCACTTCTTAGTGATTATAAGCGTTATGTAGTGCTTTTGCTGAGCTTTTCAAAAAGTCTTGGATCACTCTTTTTGGTGGTCTGAAGATTAAGTTATGGATGTTTAAAGTCTGAAGACTGAATCTGTCCAATTCTGGACAGCAAAGCCTTCTAGTGTATTTTATCCTTAGTTAACTATTGAATAACCTTAAGATGTTTATAAGTGATATGTAAACAATTTAATTATCTTTCCAGAAAGTCTAGGATCACTTTGTTTGGATGTCTGAATCTGTTGTTGTGAATTTTTGAAGCTGCAAGTCTGAATCGGTCCAAATCTGGACAGACCTGTTGTGTTAGCACTTTTAACCTTGCTAAGTGTTGAATCATGCTGTGATGAAAATACCAAAATTGTAGAGCACTTTCTAAGCTTTCCAGAAAGTCCTAGTTTGCTATTTTTGGATTAATATTTGAAGAGTTATGATTAAAACTAGCAACTGCTGTATTGCTGTCCAAAAATTCTGCTAGTGCGCTTTTGATTGTTTAGTTCCCCCTTGTCGCTAAAAATGTGTGGTTTGCTCTTAAGTAATGTAGACTTGCCATAGTTAAGCTTAATAATGAATGTGTGTACTGTTTTATATGTTCCTTTCTCTAGTGATTGCGATATAGGAGTTTCATAGACATTGATGCCTAGGTCCGATTTAAACTTACGTTGTCTTGGTTGCTCTTGTGTGGTCAATAGGAGAACAAATGAATGATTAAGGTGAGCGTAGAAAATGCGTGTACTTATCATATCGTATTTAGGCTGCGTAAATAAATAAAATGTGGTCGTCTTGTTAATGGTGTTAATGATGAACGCCGATAACGTACGAATAGCTAGCGCTTGTGTACAGTCATTGCAGTGTCTTACTAATTAGTGTTTAGTTCGCTATCATGTACTAGAATGTCTTGTGATATTTTTCATTATATTCATACATGTGCATCCTGCATCTCATTTAGGACCGAGAGATGATGATCGAGCCAGTGATGTGGTGCCAACCACAAGACGCAGTTGGTGGACGACCTGAAGGATGGACATAACCAGTGGATGCTCGCCAAGCGAGTACCTCCCCCTGGCAAACACTACCTAAGTGTTAAATTAAAGGCAAGCCCCGGTTTTATGCATAACCGTTATATATGCTATTTTACTACACTTAATGTTTGTAGGTTTGTACTGTGCACTTAAGTGTAGGAGTTGACTGAAACCCTAGTTGCATGAACTCAGGGTTCCTTTTTGAGATGGATACTAGTATGCTAGGTCGAGTAGCTGCTTTATTAATTAGGGATCTCGGTAGAAGTCGAGTGATTTTTCTAGCACTCGCGCGAGGTCAGGAATTGGTTGTATCCATTTTGATATCATAATGATGATGGTCTGTGGACAACGGTCCATGGGGATGCGTTGTCTACGAGACGGAAATTGGAATAAGGATTAAGGTGTGGTACCGTGAGTCAAGCGTTTGAACGTACTAAACACATACCGAGAAATATGGTAAATCGGTAAGCCTAGTACCTGATTGAACCTGCCAGCGGACATATCCCCTCACGCGACCTGAGACGTGGTCTCCCATTCCGGTTATGGTGGGTACAAGTGCGGTAACTGCACGACGGCCAGTCGGGGTCAGTGAGGCATTGTACGCCAAGGCGGTGAGCCCTGATCTGCTGCCAGGGAATCGATGGGGACGGTTGATGTGTGTGGGGACGGAGTGCCTCGCCACGTCGTGTGTTTAGGTTTACCTTGCAAGGTTTAAAAATTCGATTCGAATCGTCTGCTTCTCGCAGCTAATGAGACTGCTTGATCCATGCTGCTACATTGAGTAATAAGTGGAAATGAGTTGACTGGCAAAAAGGTTGATTGCTTAAAATGTTTGATACCATGTATGATTAGCTAGGTACACATCTAGTTTTAAAAGGATCATACTAAAACTTGAAAAGCTAAAACTTGATTTTAGACTCAGCTAGTGCTTTTGGCAAACCAAACCCCTCAGCCAAACAGCTGCATGTCTAGAGGTAGAGGAGTAGACTCCTCACACCGGGTAAGTCTAGCTGAGTATTAGAATACTCAGCCTTGCTTGTGGCACAATTTTTGCAGGTACTCCTTAGGATGATTGGTTGATGGTGTGACTTGGCCTTCATCCCTGCCACCGGGATAGACGGTCGAGTGGGTTACTGCTCCCGCAGGAGAGGACCAGGAGGAGTAGCGTGGCCAGGCTTCGCCATGTTACTCGGTTCTTCTCCGTTAGTTATTTCCGCTGCATTAAAATTTATGGTTAATATTTCTGAAACTCCGATAATGTAATCACTATTGATACTTATTAAACTTGTGGTATTATGCTTTATTGTATTTCTTTGTGCCTCACCTTCGAGTGAGCTAGTGGTATTCGATCCTGGATAAGTGGCTTTATCGGACTAGATCCGAGGGACTGACGGGTTATTCCGGTTTAAGTGTGTTGCTGCCTCTAAGGCGTGACTTGGGCACTTAAGTTGGAATAATTCGGGCGGTTCCGCCACAGCTGGTATCGGAGCGAATACCATCACAGAGATGTCAATAAGTCATGATTACCAACCTTTTCTAAAAGTAAAACTTGCTAGAAACCAATGTTGGATAGATCGTCAGGACGATAAGTTAGACCTAGGACGTGAAGCCTTAGGAAATAGATGGGTAGCTAGGTGGCTATATTTATATAGGCCATAAAGGCTACTACTACTATTAATAAGGATGCTGTAGAAGCATCCGAAAAATTAGTTAGGTCTGAGAAGGCGACTAGAATGAGCATGCATCCTGATTGTCGCATCATTGTCTCTTGTGCATCAACATGCTTCTCTCACCTTCATTCAAATAATAAGAAATTGTGAATAATGTGATGTATTGCTAGGAACTGCAAAAGAAGTCTTATCCTGTGTGTCAAGATAGTCTTGACTAGGTTGTGTTATGTGCTTCTCTTGTCTGGCAAAAAAATGTTTTAATTGTTCAACCCTTTTTACAAAAAAAAATGTTGACTGCTCTTCTCATGAAAAGACCCCCACTCCAAACAACCTTGAGTTTAGCAAGTGAAACCTTCTTCAAAAAAAAATCCTACTTGTGTTGGTATTTTCTAGCCCCCTTGAGTGTTTTACCTTTGAAGTTACACCTGCACAGCTTGTAGACCCCCATAGCTTAACCGCTAGACCAACCCAAGTCTCCTTGTGCACTTATGTCAAAAAAAAATATATTTGTTGTTGGTGTCTAGTTGCGCAAACCCTATCAAGGCCATGTTTCTTTCCATAGATCCTGTCCGAATCTTCATAACCTTTCTAGTGCTCGTCCTAAGCAATCTCATGCGACTACCTCTCTTTTCACCTGGATCTAGTAATCATTTTCCTTGTGAATCATATTGTGGCCTTATCATCCAAATCTCCGGATCCTTTAATGATTCTGCCCTATTATCTGGTTATCTGCTATAACCCGTTCTCAAGTATCAGATGTTGATATACCTAAATCTCTCCATACGGGTCATTCTCATACCCCTTCTCTGAGGATTATGACGCTGTTTTATCGATTTTATCTCTAAGCAGTGGATCCATTTGGTTCAATGGATTATGTTATTGACTTTAATTCTCTCATGTCTCTAAAAGCTCATCAATCTTGATCTCATGGTCGGTTCATCCTCATAATCAAATCTCATGCAAATCTCTGATCTGATAATCTCCATGTTGATCATAAAATAGTTCTCTGAGTTAAATAAAAATTCTCAGGTGAAGCTCTGTTGCCAACAATCTTTGCTTCAACTTCAGTCACCTTTTCTGAGCCATACTCTCATGGGCTCCATCTATTTATGCTATGTGGAATTCTCATTGGTTATGTTTGGTAATGGTGTCATGACTAACGACTGATGGTGCCGCGACGAAACCGAGAGCCTACTATGGTGCACACATGGTTGAGCTGCTCGGCACGCGCTGGTATCGCGGTTAATAGTTGTGATCCATTATAAGACTACACCAATGTGCTATCTTTTGTGGACACTCTCTCAGAACGATCGCTGCATTTTGTCTCAGCATGCCGCGATATTCTACCCAAATCTATCTTCAGTATCCTGTCAGATCCCATCTCATAAATTTGCATCTATCTCCAGCTTGGGAGTTACATGCTTCTCCACCCTTAAATATCCTCATTCGAATCTCGGGACGAGATTCTTTTTAAGGGGGGAAGGCTGTGGCACCCCAGGTGTCAGTTTCGGGTTATGTCGGGAGATTTATCCCAATCTCAGATGCTAAGTGAAAATTTTCTATTTCTCGCTCACGTATGTCTCTGTTTATTAGGCTTTCTCATGGAAGTTCACCAGATTCGAAGTTATTCGATCACGAGAAACAGCCAATTTTGGAACGCGTTAAAACTTTTATTCTCAGCACGAATGCAAACTCGAAAATCATTCTCGAATTATAAATCTCATCTGAAGCTCATTTAATCAAACTCTCGACGACTGTTATCTGATCTGAGCCCGCATCTAAATTCCTCGAACTTCGATCGATGTCCGACTATTTTATCCGAGTCCGTACTCTTAAACAGAATACTCAGTATGTCGCCCTCTAGTTAATTCTTACTCGACTCAGCCCAGTATCTTTGTATCTAAACCGAATTCAAAACTCCGTCTGACAGCGATTTTAAAATGTCACGATTCGCTTTTTCCGACTAAAATTCAAAGCCGATCAGAAATCTGAGAGAAACATTTATTTCTAAAATAGTGCGCGATGAATTATTTCCGAGCGAAATCAAATCCAACTCTCGGCCGAATTAATCGCTCAATTGTCCATTCGCCGAAACTCTAATTCGCTCTGTTCTCTATAGAAACGAATTCCGCGGGAGCATTTTTATTCAGAAAAATAATTTAGCACAGCCCGTTTGCGTGTTTGGGCCAGCCCAAACCAGCCCAATTGGGCCCATTTGAAACCCTAACCCTAGGGTTTCTCTATAAATACGGATCCCTCTCCCTTGCCCTTGGCTGTTTTGCACTCCCACCCCTCAAAAAAATTCCAGCCGCCACAGCTTCCCTGCCTCTTCTTCTTCACGGCGCAGCAGCCAGCGCGCAGGGAGTCGAGCTCCCTCTCTGTCCATGGCGCTCGGCAGCAGGGTACCTCCCCACGAGCTCCCTCCTTCCTGTTTTTTCTTGGGCGCTCCATGCCTCTGCCCTGGCTTGAGCAGGCCGACGTTTTCCCCCAGCGACGCCTCTGCTCCATGGCCAGCGTGCCCCTTCTTCTCCCTGGCCGAGCACCTCCATGGCTGGCCTCCCTTCTCCCCTTGGCTCCTTCCTGCAGGGGCGAGCTCCATCTCTGCAGCAGCCGAGCACCTCCACAGCCATGGCGCCCTTCCCCAGCGAGTCCCTCTGCTCCTCCATGGGCTCGACCTCCCCCTGCACCTCTCCTTAGCACCCCATGGCGCCCAGAAAATAGCAGCTCGGCTCCTCTGCTCTTCTTCCCCATGGTCGCGATTCTGCGCAGAGCTGCGAACAGGAGCATGCCATGGCCGGATCTGCCCCCCTCCATGGACGCCCCTTGCTGTTCCCTGCGCCTAGCTCTCTCTATCCAGCGCGCCCCATTTTCTTCCATGGAAAACCAACAGCGAGCCCCCTTCCTCGCTGTTCGTCGTGGTGCCCGCCGGCTGTTCGTCAAAATGCGCAGCAAGACGCGCGCTGCCGGCTCGCTGTTTCGTGGAGCCCCGTGGACAGCACGCCGTCGACGCCCATCGTGTGTTCGCTGTTTTGCGCAGCCCATCCGCGACGCCGTCGAAAACCGTGGTGAGAAACCCCCGCTGTTCTCAATGTTTATTTTCCAATGTGTGTGATGTTCGATGAACTGCCGCCAACAAATTGTGTGTTTTCGCAGCTAGTGGTCGACGTCGTGCCTTGCCCGTTCGACGAAATACCGAGCCATGTGGACAACCATGCGTCTAGTCACGACCCGTTCAGGTTGATTGATTTGTAGTTTATAATACATACGCTTTGGTTGATGTCGGACAATGCATGTATATATGTGGATGTGTGTAATATGTTTCGTCAATACACGTTAGTAGGATCGCATTTGCGGTTAAAGAATAAGCGATTGTTGAGGTGTGCGATTTGTAGTTTGTCTAATTACGTTTTGGGTCGATGTGGTGTATAGTGGTGTTTGATTAGATGTGGGCATAAAATGTTTGGATTATATGCCGTGGCAAGGTCGCATTCACGTTTTGGTAAACACGTGTGTCGTGCTTGTTTTATGTGATGAGTAAGTTTGGAAATATATGTGATGTGAGGATTGAATTAGTACACGTACGTGTGTGTGTGCCGTAGTGTATTATAGTAGTGGTGGCGGGAGATATTTAATTGAGGTGCGCGGGTATATGCCGTAATATGGTTATACTCGCAACAAAAAAAAATATGTATGTATTGTGTGACCCGACGTTTACGTTACTATTGTATAATCGTGTGAAGGACTCTCCCGATGGTCACGTGACTAAAGGGTGGTGTAGTGGTAAAGCGGGAAGTAAGTTTAGTTTTTCAACGGTTAGTGGATAGTATCTGTCAGTGTTGTCATGAATTTTTGTTGTATGACGGATCAATGCGTAGCTTTATAAATTATTGCATTCCATTCCCTTTTGATAAATAAATGTCTTGTTGATCGATTAAGAAGTCTTATATGAGCGTTATCGCAGCCCAATAATTATTGGAGGCGAGTAGCTTTCATGAGTCAGTCCTTGCTAAAATTGAAGAACAATCCGCTAAGACATGCACATAAGTTCTTTAGGTCCCTCAGTAGCCAATGTAGTCTTATGGTGTTTTACGCCATGTGTAAGTGCCTCTATGTCAGACCCCAACAATATGCTATTTTAGGTGACTGATGTGTTAACTAAATTAAGTTGAGAAATGGTTAAGAAAAGCTGACTAATCTGCTACAACCCATGTTTTTGAGTTGCAATGTCTAAAGTGGTTTGCTAAGTCTTATACTGCGTTAGCCAACTCATATTAAGTAGGAGTCGATTTCGTTAAGTGTTTGTTATAAATGTGTTGTCTTGGATTGCGATAATATGCAAGCCGACGTGCAAGATGTGTCGCGGCCTAGATTGTTACTCTGGCTAGCCGACTTGTTAGACGGCTTTGGTTAAGTTTGTAGTCGCGATGAATTGCTTGTTGTGGTCTAAATGTGTATGGTTATGGTTGCGAATGAAAAGTAGTAGTGCTCAGGTGATGTCTAAATTAAAATGCAAACTATTGGTGAAAAGCGCTTCGATATTGGTTGTTATAGATAATGCATTGTTAATTGAGTATGGTACTTTTAGTACGCAAAATAACTTGTATAAAAAAATTAGTAAGTCTACATGTTAGTTCTTACTTAGTTATTTTAACTCTAACAATTGTCAAAGTGTTAGAATGATTTAAGTCTCTAGAATGCGGAAATTCTTGAATTATATAGAAGCTGGAATTTGTTGATTGCTGTTTTGGGCTGCACACACTGTTTTAGTTGTGCTGTATGTTTGATGAAGTAAATTGTGTTTTCTGTAGATATGTGCTATATAAAAGTGGTAGATAACTTTATTATCTTACTTGTGTTAAAATTTGACAGCTATAGGACTGACAGTTTAGGAGTTATGCTTTTTACAAATTCAGTGACTGAATCTGTCCAAATTCTGTACAGATTTCAGAAACTGTATTGTTTGTTCAATTTAATGTTACAATCTGTTCATGGTCATTATAAGAAAGTTGTAGATGCTTTTCTTATCTTGCTTGTGTTAAAATTTCATAACTAAAGGCCTGACGGTTTAAGAGTTATAAATTTTACAACTTGGTTGCTGTGTTCTGTCCACTGTCAGAACAGATTTCGAAAACTGTGCTGTTTGATTTAGTTAAACATTGAATCACTTCTTAGTGATTATAAGCGTTATGTAGTGCTTTTGCTGAGCTTTTCAAAAAGTCTTGGATCACTCTTTTTGGTGGTCTGAAGATTAAGTTATGGATGTTTAAAGTCTGAAGACTGAATCTGTCCAATTCTGGACAGCAAAGCCTTCTAGTGTATTTTATCCTTAGTTAACTATTGAATAACCTTAAGATGTTTATAAGTGATATGTAAACAATTTAATTATCTTTCCAGAAAGTCTAGGATCACTTTGTTTGGATGTCTGAATCTGTTGTTGTGAATTTTTGAAGCTGCAAGTCTGAATCGGTCCAAATCTGGACAGACCTGTTGTGTTAGCACTTTTAACCTTGCTAAGTGTTGAATCATGCTGTGATGAAAATACCAAAATTGTAGAGCACTTTCTAAGCTTTCCAGAAAGTCCTAGTTTGCTATTTTTGGATTAATATTTGAAGAGTTATGATTAAAACTAGCAACTGCTGTATTGCTGTCCAAAAATTCTGCTAGTGCGCTTTTGATTGTTTAGTTCCCCCTTGTCGCTAAAAATGTGTGGTTTGCTCTTAAGTAATGTAGACTTGCCATAGTTAAGCTTAATAATGAATGTGTGTACTGTTTTATATGTTCCTTTCTCTAGTGATTGCGATATAGGAGTTTCATAGACATTGATGCCTAGGTCCGATTTAAACTTACGTTGTCTTGGTTGCTCTTGTGTGGTCAATAGGAGAACAAATGAATGATTAAGGTGAGCGTAGAAAATGCGTGTACTTATCATATCGTATTTAGGCTGCGTAAATAAATAAAATGTGGTCGTCTTGTTAATGGTGTTAATGATGAACGCCGATAACGTACGAATAGCTAGCGCTTGTGTACAGTCATTGCAGTGTCTTACTAATTAGTGTTTAGTTCGCTATCATGTACTAGAATGTCTTGTGATATTTTTCATTATATTCATACATGTGCATCCTGCATCTCATTTAGGACCGAGAGATGATGATCGAGCCAGTGATGTGGTGCCAACCACAAGACGCAGTTGGTGGACGACCTGAAGGATGGACATAACCAGTGGATGCTCGCCAAGCGAGTACCTCCCCCTGGCAAACACTACCTAAGTGTTAAATTAAAGGCAAGCCCCGGTTTTATGCATAACCGTTATATATGCTATTTTACTACACTTAATGTTTGTAGGTTTGTACTGTGCACTTAAGTGTAGGAGTTGACTGAAACCCTAGTTGCATGAACTCAGGGTTCCTTTTTGAGATGGATACTAGTATGCTAGGTCGAGTAGCTGCTTTATTAATTAGGGATCTCGGTAGAAGTCGAGTGATTTTTCTAGCACTCGCGCGAGGTCAGGAATTGGTTGTATCCATTTTGATATCATAATGATGATGGTCTGTGGACAACGGTCCATGGGGATGCGTTGTCTACGAGACGGAAATTGGAATAAGGATTAAGGTGTGGTACCGTGAGTCAAGCGTTTGAACGTACTAAACACATACCGAGAAATATGGTAAATCGGTAAGCCTAGTACCTGATTGAACCTGCCAGCGGACATATCCCCTCACGCGACCTGAGACGTGGTCTCCCATTCCGGTTATGGTGGGTACAAGTGCGGTCACTGCACGACGGCCAGTCGGGGTCAGTGAGGCATTGTACGCCAAGGCGGTGAGCCCTGATCTGCTGCCAGGGAATCGATGGGGACGGTTGATGTGTGTGGGGACGGAGTGCCTCGCCACGTCGTGTGTTTAGGTTTACCTTGCAAGGTTTAAAAATTCGATTCGAATCGTCTGCTTCTCGCAGCTAATGAGACTGCTTGATCCATGCTGCTACATTGAGTAATAAGTGGAAATGAGTTGACTGGCAAAAAGGTTGATTGCTTAAAATGTTTGATACCATGTATGATTAGCTAGGTACACATCTAGTTTTAAAAGGATCATACTAAAACATGAAAAGCTAAAACTTGATTTTAGACTCAGCTAGTGCTTTTGGCAAACCAAACCCCTCAGCCAAACAGCTGCATGTCTAGAGGTAGAGGAGTAGACTCCTCACACCGGGTAAGTCTAGCTGAGTATTAGAATACTCAGCCTTGCTTGTGGCACAATTTTTGCAGGTACTCCTTAGGATGATTGGTTGATGGTGTGACTTGGCCTTCATCCCTGCCACCGGGATAGACGGTCGAGTGGGTTACTGCTCCCGCAGGAGAGGACCAGGAGGAGTAGCGTGGCCAGGCTTCGCCATGTTACTCGGTTCTTCTCCGTTAGTTATTTCCGCTGCATTAAAATTTATGGTTAATATTTCTGAAACTCCGATAATGTAATCACTATTGATACTTATTAAACTTGTGGTATTATGCTTTATTGTATTTCTCTGTGCCTCACCTTCGAGTGAGCTAGTGGTATTTGATCCTGGATAAGTGGCTTTATCGGACTAGATCCGAGGGACTGACGGGTTATTCCGGTTTAAGTGTGTTGCTGCCTCTAAGGCGTGACTTGGGCACTTAAGTTGGAATAATTCGGGCGGTTCCGCCACAGTTGTGTTGTCATCAATCACCAAAAAGGGGGAGATTGTAAGGAAAATGGACCCCGGGCCATTTGGCTATATAGGTTTTGGTGTTTGATGATCAACATAACCTATGGACTAATGTGTTTGCTAGTGTTTGTGTTTGTAGTTCATAGGATGCTAAAGTTACTTGGACCAAGGCATTGAGGAAAGCAAAACCTCAAAAGAAGACATTATGAAGATCAAGTGAAGTCCAAGAAACAAAGGAAGTGTTGCCACAGCGGACTGTCTCGTCTATATCACCGGACTGTCCGGTGGCACACCGAACTATCTGGTGCCACACGCCGGACTGTCCGGTGCACCAGGAATAGTAGCCCAAATAGCTAGTTCTAGGTGGCACTGTGGAGAGAAGACCACTGGACTGTCCGGTGTGACATCGGGAGTGTCCATTGTAAAAAGCTTGCGCGCCAACGGTCGCCTGCGGTGTCAGACCAACGGCTAGGCGCAACGGATAGTGAACAGTGCACTGTCCGGTGTGCCGCAAAGAGCACAACTTTTCTCCAACGGCTAGTTTTGTGTTGGGGGCTATAAATACACCCCAACCGACCATTCAAAGGTGTGGGAGCCCAAGCAACGTACCAAGGCATATAGTAGACATTCCCAAGTGCTCATACACCCAAGTGCTTAATAGAATCACTCGCTGATTAGCGTAGGTGCTTTGTGAATTGCTTAGGTTAGTTAGACCACTTTAGCGCTTGCTCTAAATGAACCCTAGTTAGTTGAGTGAGTTTCGATAAACCACACAACCCCTCGGCTCTTGCGCGAGCCATTGTAATTATATCGAGTGGGGCGAGAGTCTTGCGAGACCATGACAATCACGTTTGTGTCACAACTGCCACCGTACACTGGAGGGAACAAGGCCCGCGGCGTTTTTGGCTTGAAGCTCGATAGTGGAGACGGCGGGGAGCGTCTGAGTGGAGCCGGAAGCAGAGCACCACTTGCGCGTGGAGAAGGCCCGCGGCTCTCTATGGAGTTACTCGACCGAGGTGCTTGGCCCTCGCGTGGGCTTCCCTTGCGTAGGGGCACCAACGAGGATGGGTCGGGACCTTGCGCGGTTTCGGATACCTCAATAAAAATACCGGCATCATCCATGAGAGTTTGCATCTCTACCTTGCTTTTTAGCTTCCGCATTTAAATTAAGCATTTAAGTTTCAATCTTGTCTTTATGCTTATATTGTTTTAATTGAAACTTAGCCATTGTGGTAGAGATAGCAACACTTAGACAAAACCTAGTTTGCACATTCTAGTTTGATTAATTGCATAGGTTTTGCTCTAGGGATTTATTTGTGGCCTAGTTTAGTGAAAGTTTTAGAAGTCCTAATTCACCCCCTCTTAGGTGTCACCTGTTTCCTTCACCATCTTTAGAAGAAGTGATGATTCACTAGCTTTTAGGGGAGTGTTAAATGGACAACTATATTTAGTTGATTTCACTGATGTTAATGTTGAACTAGACACTTGCCTGATTACTAAGACTAATATGGGTTGGCTCTAGTATCGCCGACTTGCCCATGTTGGGATGAAGAATCTTCACAAGCTTCTAAAGGGGAACACATTTTAGAACTAACCAATGTTCATTTTGAGAAAGACATGATTTGCAGTGCATGTCAAGTAGGGAAGCAGGTTGGAGTTCATCATCCATACAAGAACATCATGACGACCGAGAGGCCGCTTGAGCTACTCCACATGGATCTATTTGGTTGGATTGCTTATATAAGAATCGGTGGGAGTAAGTATTGTCTTGTTAATGTGGATGATATTCTTGCTTCACTTGGGTGTTCTTTTTGCAGGAAAAATCACAAACCCAAGAGACCTTAAAGAAATTCTTGAGATGGGCCCAAAATGAGTTCTGATTGAGAATTTAAAAGATTAGAAGCGACGATGGAACGGAGTTCAAGAACTCTCAAATTGAAGAATTACTTGAGGAGGAGGGTATCAAGCATGAGTTCTCTTCTCCCTACACACCTCAGCAAAATGGTGTTGTGGAGAGAAAGGATAGAACTCTAATGGATATGGCGAGGACCATGCTTGAAGAATACAGAACATCAGATCGGTTTTGAGTGGAGGCAATTAACACCAACTGCTACTCCATCAACTGACTCTACCTTCACCAAATCCTTAAGAAAACATCATATGAACTCCTTACGGGTAAAAGCCTAATGTTTCTTATTTTAGTAAAGAGAGCTAGAAATTCCAAATTTTCTCCTAAATCAGTAGAAGGCTTTTTACTTGGTTATGACTCAAACACAAGGGCGTATAGAGTCTTCAACAAGTCCACTAGATTAGTTGAAGTTTCTTGCGACGTTGTGTTTGATGAGACTAATGGCTCTCAAGTAGAGCATGTCGATCTTGATGAGTTAGATGATGAAGAGGCCCCATGCATCGCGCTAAGGAACATGTCCATTGGAGATGTGTGCCCACAAGAGCACAAGGAGCCTACACCAACATAAGATCAACCCTCATCCTCCATCCAAACATCTACACCAACACAAGATGAGGAGCAGTCTCGGGAAGAAGAAGATCAAATTCAAGACAATGAGCCACCTCAAGATGTTGGCATTGATCAAGGGGGAGATGAGTTTGAGCAAGAAAAGGAGGATGAGCAAGTGATTCAAGATCAAAGACCACCTCACCCAAGAGTCCATCAAGCATTTCAACGAGACAACCACGTTGAATCCATCCTTGGTGAGATTCAAAAGGGGGTAACCACTCGCTCTCGAGTTGCTCATTTTTATGAACATTACTCTTTTGTGTCTTCTATTGAGGCATACAGGATTGAAGGTGCACTTAGAGGTCTAGACTGGGTGATGGCAATGCAAGAGGAGCACAACAACTTCACGAGGAATGTTGTAGGTACCAAGTGGGTATTCCGCAACAAACAAGATGAGCATGGTGTGGTGACTAGGAACAAAGCTCGACTTGTGGCCAATGGGTATTCACAAGTTGAAGGTTTGGATTTTGATGAAACATATGCACTCGTAGCTAGGCTTGAGTCAATTCATATATTACTTGCCTATGCTACTTACCATGGCTTTAAGTTGTATCAAATGGATGTGAAAAGTGCCTTCCTCAATGTCCCTATCAAGGAAGAGGTGTACGTTGAGCAACCTTCTGGCTTTGAAGATTGTGAGTATCCTTCACATGTTTATAAGCTCTCAAAGGCACTTTATGGGCTTAAGCAAGCCCCAAGAGCATGGTATGAATGCCTGAGAGACTTTCTTATTGCTAATGGTTTCAAAGTCAGAAACACTGATCCTACACTCTTTACTAAAACTTTTGACAAAGACTTGTTTATATTCCAAATGTAAGTTGATGATATCATCTTTGGGTCCACTAACAAGTCATATTGTAATGAGTTTAGTAGGATTATGATTCAAAAATTTGAGTTGTCCGTGATGGGGGAGTTGAGGTACTTCTTAGGATTTCAAATCAAGCAACTCCAGGAAGGTACCTTCATCAGCCAAACGAAGTACACTCAAGACATACTCAAGAAGTTTGGTATGAAGGATGCCAAGCCCATCAAGACTCCTATGGGGGCAAATGGGCATCTCTACCTTGACATAGGAGGTAACTCTATAGATGAAAAGCTATACCGGTCTATGATAGTTCATTACTTTACTTATGTGCTTCTAAACCAAATATTAATTATGCTTTATGTATACATGTGTGCAAAATTCCAAGCTGACCCTAAGGAATGTCACCTAAGGGTCGTGAAAAGGATCTTGAGGTATTTGGTTCATACTCCTAGCTTTGGGCTTTGGTACCCCAGGGGATCTACCTTTGATCTTGTTAGGTATTCAGATACTGATTATGCCGGATGTAAGATTGACAAGAAGAGCACGTTAGGGACTGGTCGGTTTCTGGGGAGATCCCTGGGGTCTTGGGCTTCAAAGAAATAAAACTCAATAGCTCTATCCATAGTCGAGGTCGAGTACATTGCTGCAGGGCATTGCTATGCACAACTATTCTGGATGAGGCAAACCCTTAGGGACTATGGCTACAAATTGAGCAAAGTCCCTCTCCTATATGACAATGAGAGTGCTATTCACATGGTAGAGAATCCCGTTGAACATACCCGCACTAAGCACATCGACATCTGGTACCACTTTCTGAGAGACCACACACAAAGGGGGATATTGTTATTGACCATGTTAGCACCCACAAACAGTTAGCTAATATATTCTCCAAGCCCTTGGATGAAAAGAGATTCTATGCACTTAGGAATGAACTAAATGTTTTAGATTCTTGGAATCTTGATTGAAATATTGCACTATGCTCTTTTTATACCTTTGATCATGGCATGTCTCTTTCATTTGGTACAAATGCATATTTCTTATTCTTCTTGTGCCAAAGCTAAGACTAATATGCTTTTGAGTGTATTTCTATACTTAGTCTTAGAATGAAAGGGAAATGAAGTTGAAGGCAACAGCAAAGCTTCCACTACATATTAGTTCGGTATCAAACACTCTTTGCCCAATTCATGTACTTACATTCATATATTTCTTGTTATAGGTATCTAGATTTCTTTGTTTTGGCGCTTAGTGCCAAAGGGGGAGAAATTAATAGGCCAAAGAAAAAGGACTGCACCACCACTGTTTTCTGAAAACTTTTTATCTTCCAAATTGGTACTATTGCTTTTGCAAAAATCCTCTTGATGGCTAAGAGGAGAAAAACTATTTATGCCAAATGGGAGAATGTTTTCTGGGGGAGCTTTTATTTGGCCAAAGGAAAAGCGTTTGAAAAAGGTGGAGAATCTTTCAAACTTGATAATGCATTTGAAAAATTCTATTCTTATACCTTAGGCCAATTGCAAAAGAATTTGAAAAGAGTTTTCCAAAAGATTTGCAAAAATAAGCTAAGTGGTGCAAATATGGTCCAAAATTTTAACTATATCAAAACATTCATATGTACTTAGAACTGCTTTCACTTCAGTAACTTATGCACTCTTGTCAAAATTGCAAATAAGTTACATTTCTGCCTTTAAATTTGCTTCGGTTTGTATTGGAATCAATCACCAAAAAGGGGGAGATTGAAAAGAAAATGGCCTTTACCATTTTCTCTAAATTGATTTTGATGATTGATGACCATCACAGCCTAACGGACTAACTAGTTTGCCTAGTGTTGGGATCATGCTTCGTCGCCGAAGGTCCTGCAGGAAGAAAACACCTTCAGCAAATCTGTTTATATGAGATACCGAAGCTACCACTCATAACGCTTCGACGCTATAGCATATCCAAAGGCGAAGGATCGAACCGACTTAAAGATGGAATTACTTTTTAGTCCATAAGAGTCTGAGTAATGACTGTGATCTTCTGTAAGGGGCATGATTGTAATTTCTTACAGGCTGCGTCCTGTGCCTATAAATAGGTGAACAGTACTTCTTTGCTGTTCACGCAATCTTGTAATTGCTAACGTGTTACTCTGGAATTATCGTTTTCTGCCAATGCAAAGGTACAAATGTGCCTAAATATTATGTTTCGATATTCAAGTTCACATTACAAAATAATCAAATAATGTTATTTATTCTTGCTATTCTATAACGTTTTATATTTTGTTTTGCATTATTTCATCTTTGATCACGAAGGTGCAACCTTCGTGAAATTTTATTCATAACCTTCGTCCGAAGTTCATTAAATCCTTGGGGAAATAATACTTCAGCGGACGAAGGGCTTTAACACCTGACATTCTATGTTGCCTTGTTCCTAATTCATAGCACTTGAGAACAAGTCCCCAACATTGGCACCCACCTCCGGTGAACTCACTTCCACTTTTTGAGCTGATGGCTTCGTTCAAGAACCAAGCTGGAATTGCTTCGGCTCCGAAGCTGATTCTCCCGATAACAGGCGGTTCATGCTCAGAGCCGGCTAACAAGAAGCAGAAGAAGGAGGCGCAAAGAAGAGTACAACATGTAGGGGTACAAGGACCCTTCATCAAGTCAAGATGGTCTCACATCCCAATTACCTTCTCTCAAGAGGATCTTCAGCTCAAGGATTACCCACATAATGATGCTCTGGTTATCTCTTGTGTGATCAAAGGATTTCTGGTCCACAATGTCTTGGTTGATACAGGTAGTGCAGCGGATATCATATTTGCTAAGGCCTTCAGACAAATGCAAGAGCCCGAAGACAAGATTCATGATGCTATGCACCCTCTTTGTGGCTTCGGAGGGCGACAGATTGTAGCGCTTGGTAAGATTACCATGCCAGTGACCTTCGGATTCGTCAACAACACAAGGACTGAGCAAATTGTGTTTGACATTGTTGACATGGAGTATCCTTACAATGCCATCATTGGTCGCGGAACACTCAATGCTTTCGAAGCAATTCTTCATCCAGCATATCTTTGCATGAAGATACCTTCGGATCAGGGACCTATTGCTATTCATGGGAGTCAGGAAGCTGCCATAAAGGCCGAGGGGAATTGGACTGATTCAAAGGCAATCCACAATATAGATGAAGCTGAAGCTTGTGAGCAGTACAAGCACAGAAGGGAGAAGGCTGCTTCGGCCGATCAGCCGAAACCCATGCTTTTATGCGAAGATATCGCAGAGCAGAAGGTGCTGCTGGGATCTCAATTGTCTGAGGAACAAGAGAAAACCCTGATAAGATTCTTGTTCAACAACAAAGATGTCTTTGCATGGTCGGCTAACGATCTTTGTGGCGTCAACAGGGATGTTATTGAACAGTCGCTCAATGTTGATCCATCCTTCAGGCCCAGAAAGCAGAGGCTTCGGAAGATGTCTAATGTCAAGGCCGAAGGTGCTCGAAATGAAGTAAAAAGACTCCTCAGTGCTGGAGTCATCAGGGAAGTGAAATATCCAGAATGGCTGGCTAACACTGTTATGGTAAAAAAAAGCCAACGACAAATGGAGGATGTGTATTGATTTCACTGATCTCAACAAGGCTTGTCCGAAGGATGAGTTCCCATTGCCAAGGATAGACTCCCTAGTTGATGCAGCAGCTTCATCAGAACTTATGAGTCTCTTGGACTATTATTCAGGCTATCATCAGATTTGGATGAAGAAGGAGGATGAGCCAAAAACCAGCTTCATAACCCCTAGCAGAACATATTGTTACCTTCGAATGCCTGAGGGGCTCAAGAATGCTGGAGGAAGCTTCAGCAGAATGACAGCAAAGGTTCTTCATTCTCAGATAGGCAGAAATGTGCTAACTTATGTCGATGATATCATTGTAAAAAGCACGAAGCAAGAAAATCACATTGCTGATTTGCAGGAGACTTTCGCTAATTTTAGACAGGCCGGTCTAAAACTGAATCCAGAAAAGTGTGTTTTCGGAGTAAAGAAAGGGAAATTCCTTGGTTGCCTAGTTTCGACACAAGGGATTGAGGCTAATCCAAATAAAATTGAAGCTATTCTTCGAATGGAACCACCAAGCACAAAGAAGGGGGCTCAACGATTGACAGGAAGATTGGCATCTCTCAATAGATTCATATCTAGATCAGCAGAGAGAAATTTACCATTCTTCGAAGTACTGAAATCCGCCGAAGTTTTTCAATGGGGACCAGTTCAGCAGAGAGCCTTCGAAGAGCTGAAGCAATATTTGATAGACTTAACGACGTTAACTCCACCAACGCCAGGGGCTCCTCTGTTGTTATATGTGGCAGCCTCGCACTCAGCAGTAAGTGCGACACTTGTCCAAGAGAAGCTTGAAGGGCAAGTCAAAAAGCAAGCTCCAATATACTTTGTATCTGAAGTTCTTAGTTTATCAAAGAAAAATTATACAGAATTGGAGAAGGTTCTATATGCTGTTTTGATGGCTTCCAGAAAGCTTCGGCATTATTTCCAAGCATACAATATAATTGTCCCTTCTTCACAACCATTGAAGGACATTATGAGAAATAGAGAAGCTACTAGAAGGATTGGAAAGTGGGCTGCCGAACTTAATGAATTCTGCATTGATTATGTGCATAGATCTTCAATTCAGTCCCAGGCGTTAGCTGACTTCATTGCTGACTGGACACCAGGGGCTCAGGTAGAAGAGGCGAGTAAAGATGCCGAAGCATGGACAGTATTCTGCGATGGTTCTTGGGGAACCTTCGGAGCAGGAGCAGCCGCTGTGTTGGTCGCACCCTCCAAAGTTAAAACTTGCTACACAGCAAGACTTGATTTTAGCTGCACAAATAACATTGCTGAGTACGAAGCTTTACTTTTGGGTCTTCGGAAGTTAAAGGCAATGGGAATCAGAAGGGCGGTTCTTAAAACTGATTCCCAGGTTATCTCTGGTCATATTGACAAGAGTTGTAAGGCAAGAGACCCGAAGCTTGAGAAGTATTTAGATAAGGTCCGAAGGATTGAAGCTTCCTTTGAAGGGTTTTCTGTAAAAAATATTCCTCGAGGAGAAAATGAACATGCTGATTTGCTAGCCAAGTCAGCAGCACAGGGGCTGCCCTTACCTTCGGAAGTATTTTTTGAAACAATAAAAGCACCCTCGGTTGAACTCCTTGAAAGAGCGGTCCTCAATATCTCTCCTGTTTATAGTGAAGACTGGAGAACTGAGATCATCTCTTACCTTCAGGGTAACTTCCTTTCAGATGACGAAGCTTATAACAAGAGAATAGAGGCAAGAGCTCGTCCATATGTAATAATAGAAGGGGAGCTGTACAAGCATGGGGTCTGCTCTCCGTTACTCAAATGTTTATCCAGAGCCGAAGGTATAGAATTGATGAAGGAAATACATGCAGGCCTGTGTGGATCTCACATTGGATCTAGGCCTTTGCTGGGAAAAGTTTTCCGTCAAGGATTTTATTGGCCAAAGGCAGCTTCAGATGCAGCGGAGTTAGTCCAAAAGTGCGAAGGTTGTCAGAAATGTGCAAGAGATCAAAAACAACCTTCGTCTCTAACCCAGTTAATACAACCCACTTGGCTATTGCAAAGATGGGGCCTTGATTTGTTAGGTCCGCTACCACCAGCACAAGGGAACTTAAGATATGTTGTAGTGGCAGTGGAATATTTTTCTAAATGGATTGAGGCAAAGCCTTTAGCCACAATAACTTCGGTTACTATTCAATAGTTTTTCTGGCAAAACATTGTCTGTCGCTTCGGAGTGCCGAAGGCCATCACTGTGGACAATGGAACGCAGTTTGATTCCGAAGCTTTCAAAGAATTTTGTGAACAAATTGGCACAAAGATCCATTTTGCATCAGTTCGACATCCGGAATCAAATGGACTAGTTGAAAGGGCTAATGGCATCATAATGACAGGAATAATGAAGTTAATATTCAATCAGCCAAGGGGAAAGTGGCCAGATGAGTTAATCAAAGTGGTGTGGAGCCACAACACAACAGTATCAAGGTCAACAGGTTTTACACCGTTCAAATTGCTGTTTGGTGATGAAGCAATAACCCCAGAAGAGGCTAAGGCAGGATCAATAAGAAAAGTGGCTTCAGTAGAAGACGAAGCTGATTGCTCTGTGGACAAAGATGCTATAGAAGGGATCAGGCTTCAGGTTGTGGAAAACATCAATAAATACCAAGCCGAAACAATAAAATGGTGTGATAGAAAGGTTCGGTTGAAGAACATTAAGCCAGGATATTTGGTGCTTCGAAGAGTGGCCAACCCAGACACAGTGGGCAAACTACAGCTAAAGTGGGAAGGCCCCTTTTTGGTAGTATCTTCGTCAAGACCCGGATCCTACAGATTAAAGGATATGGACGGCAACGACATTCCTAGATCTTGGAATGCCGATGAGCTTCGGCGGTATTATGTGTAACCTGATGTAATCTTTTTATTTTTTATTTTTTAGTTTTTTCTTGTGGCACCCTTTTCCTTTCCAAAGGGGGAGAAAGGTTTTTAATGGGGCCATAGCATGTAATCTCTTTTTCCTTATTTCAGCTCTATAAGAGCAATATCCCCCAAAGATGTAAATGTAAAAGCTGAGAATGCACCATCGAGTGCAAACAAAAAAGAAAAGAAAACAGGGAGAAGCTCAAAAGTCGTTCCTAAGGGAATGCAGAGCTTACAGCGAAAAATAAACGTTGATTCCGCTGAAGTAAAAGGCGAAGAAGCTCCTAAGGGAGGCTTGCAGCGAAAAATAAACGCTGATTCCGCTGAAGTAAAAGGCGAAGAAGCTCCTAAGGGAGGCTTACAGCGAAAAGTCAACGCTGATACACCGAAAAATAAACGGTGAAGCCGAAAAATAAGCGGCAAAAAGATTTGAGTCATTCCTAAGAGAATGAAGTCTATGATTATTATGGCTTCGAATATATATATCCGGATATTCATTTGCACGATACATCACATCATGACATTTGCATTCATAAACATTCATTTAGACATACATAGGATCATTATCATCATATCATTCAGAAAAGATAGATGCTTCGGTTATGAGGATAAAGCTTCGGAGAAAAACAGAAAGAAGGAATTTTCATGCTTCGTTGTGTACGAAAAGAAGGGAAGGTGTTTTTCGCCTTCGGCTCAAAAAGAAAATTTCGTCCACAGCAAAGCAGATTGTACATGGACAAAGGGGAAAGATATATTACAAGGTACGCACAAATTTACATAAGTTTCTTTACAATTATATTACAAAATTTTCTCTAATATCTTGTGCAGCAGAGTCTTTCAGGATATCTATTAAAGCTTCAGCTCCTCATTCTTTAGCTTCATCATCCTGCACATGTTAAAACGGAATGAGAAAACCGCAGAGTTCAAGGAGAAGGTAAAAGTAACAAGTATGACTTTCTCACTGGCTTGAGGTGGCTCCGAGCTTCGTCACCAGCCATTTTTCGCCCGCCGTTTATCCAAATCTGGGTCATAAACCTGTTTCCTATGCTTCGAGCTAGGCTGGGAATGTCAATTAAATCTGCTGGTGACAAGCTAAAGTTTGGCCTATTGACAATTTTCCCGTGCGTGCAACCAGCCTTCAAGAAAGCAGCAGTTGTGCCTCGAGAAGCTAGCAGGGCGCAGAAATCGGCATATCCAGCGATAACTTCATCAAGTGCATCAACTTCGCCCTCAATGTATTCGAAGGTGCTTGGCAGGTTTTCAGCTGAAGGTGTAAATTTATCAGAGCTGGCTCCAATTGAGTGAAACACATCCTTCAGCCGCTGCACGCATCGGTTGCCGAAATCTAAGCATTTTTCCTGAAGCTCTTTCAGTAATTTTTGCAAATTTGAATTTTTCTCAATTTCGGCCTTGAGACTTGTTTCAAGATTCTTCTTTTCCTGCTCAGATTTCTCTAATTTTATGAGCAATTCGTTGTTTAATTTGTCAATTTCAGCTTGAGCTTCAGCTAGTGAGCCTTCCATAGAGTGAATTACAAAGTACTTTTTCTCCAAGGCAGCCTCGTGATCTTTACCTTTATGTTCAAGTTCTTGAATGTCTAAGTCCTTTTTCTTCAAAGCAGCTTCGTAGCTTTCGACTTTATTTTCTAGATCTCTGATAGTAGCTTCATTTTTCTCGTCTTCAAGATCTTGTTGCATCCTCAGCACTTTACTTAATAATATACTCTGGCAAAACAACCTTCGTCAGAAAACATCTTAATTCAAAAAACAATAAAAGTTGAGAGTTTTTACCTTGAAATTAGCATAGAACAAGCTCCCGGCGATATGTTGTCGCTGGTATCTGCACAAGTCTGCTTCAATCTTCGGCAGCCCAACATTCTTTGAGAAAGTTCTAACAACTTTAGCCTCAGTTCGATTCCGAAGGCATCTCAGTTTTCCTTCATTGACTCCGCCAAACAGGAGAGCCCCTGGTTTGTATCCACAAGATATAGCATATTTCTTTAGTTCTTCTTTTTCAGCTTCTGATAACTCTTGTCCAAGTATATCTTGAAAATTAAAGTTTTCTTCTTCCAAAGTGTCTTCAATCTGCCCTTTTCCTTTCTCAATCGTCGTGTCCACCGCGACCGCAACAGCTTCTTCTTCAGCCATTTTCAGAAGTATGTTATCAATATCACCAAGTGTAGTTTCTAGATTAGGATCTTCGGTGATCTCAGTTTCGGTTCCGGTGGCTTCAGCTTCGGCGGTTGCTCCGGTGGCTTCGGCTCTGGTGGCTGTGGTTTCAGCAGTAACAGCGCTTTCAATTATTTTTGCCGCCGATGTTGGTGGTGGTGTCTGATGAATAACATCGGCCACTTGCATAATTCTTATTTTCTTCTTTGGCTTGGCAGGACTTTCTGTTGTCGAAGGTTCTTTTTCCTTTTGAAAAAACTTCGTCAGTTATGGCGCCAGCGGACTTAGCTTGATAGGCAAAGGTTCAGTCATTACCTTTAGAATCTCCTCCACTTCGGCAGCAGAAGGTGTTGCAGGAGCTTCCTCCTCTTGGGCTGGCGTCTTCGGTTTTGGGGATGTAGCTTTTCTTCTCTTTGGAGCAGCTATCTTCGGCTCAGGGCTCAATTTTCTTTTCTCAGAATTTTCTTTGTCCTTTTTAGCCGATTTAGTGCCTTCTTTATCAAGGATGCTGGCAATCCTTTTTCTTTTCTGGCCTTCGGCATCTCCGCTCAGTTGCTCATAATCAGGATAATCAAAATTCAAGGCATCCAGCACCCGATTCAATCTTCGTTTCGGACGAGTGCTGAAGGCCGCAGTCATTAACTGATCTTCTTTCTTAGAATAGCAGCCGAGAATCTCGTTGCACATAACCTCAATCGTGTCCAACCATTCTTGGCATGGTGCTTTAAAATGTTTCTTAAATTTGTAGTGATAAGGCAATCGAACAAGTTCTCCCTTCTTCTTTTCTCCCTCTAGCTTCGGCATCTCCCAGTCCCTCAGTGTTGGGAACACTTTAAAAGCCAAGAATTCCTGCACTAAGTCCCTAGTGCCGATATGATCTGAAATCACTCGAAATTCAGCCAAAGCAATCTGACTCGGGCTCCCCATTATCATGTTGCATTGGGGCCTCGTTTCTCCGAAGGTCAGTTCTAGCAGACTCTGGACCAATTTATCCTCATCTTCATCAACTTTAACATAAAACCATTTAGACTTCCATCCGGCTGGCCATTTGCTTCAATAGCTTATCACTGGAAACTTCGTAGTCTTGCGATAAGCAAAGTTGTAGCAGCCAAAATTCTCGTGCAGACCGTCTCCTCTGGCTTTAGTCTGGTAGTGTAATTCATGAACTCGGCAGAAACCCTCACCAAACGGTTCCACTCCCTGGCTACGAAGGGCCCAAATATAAACGATCAACCTAACGATAGCATTAGGGGTCAGCTGATGAAGGTAAATCCCAAACTTCTTCAGTACAATAGCAATCATCTTGTTAAGGGGGAACCTTAAACCAGCCTTCAGAAAACTTTTGAAGACTACTACCTCATTCTTTCCTGGTTTTGGGATAGTTTCTTCTCCACCAAAACGAATTAATTCCTTCTTGGCCTCGCTAAAATAACCCAGCCTCACCATCTTAGGAAGATCAGCTTCAGAGATGGTGGACCTTCCAAAGTCCAGATGACTAGGTTTACTTGGCATCCCGAAGCTGTACTCATCCTCGGAACCAATTTCTTCAACAACAGCTTGTGTTGCTTCGGCAGCAGGTGTGTCCTCTGATGAAACGAGCCCGGAACGCTTCATTGCTTCGGAAATCGGAACAGTTTCAGTGGCTTCGGCCTCGTCCCCCTCGCGCTCAATCCTGGCAGTGGAGCGCAATCTAGCCATTTGATTATGAGTTCCTAAAGTTTTTTGAAATTAATGACCTTTTTTCTGAAGCTCTTCTTGTGATGAAGCAGAGTCCGGAGTGGTGCTTCGTTTGAGTGCAAAGGTCAAGCTTCGGCTATGGTGAAATTTTTGGCAGCAAAACAGTGCAATTGCAATGAATGCTGTGGTAACTTTACACCTACTTGTCTGTTTATATAGCGCTGCAGGTAAAAAGTGAATCGTCAAGTCTCCTACACCGGACGAACACTCGCCCGCACCCACTGAATGGTGGGCACAAAACCTGAGAAGGTAAATATGCATGATGGGACTACTCCACGCTCGGAAGTTGTATCGTTTCTCCGTAACGAGCTCAGGGAAGGTGTTTTTCGGACCTTCAGCTACCCGAAGCTTAAGAGACTTTTTCACGGGTCAAGCTCATTACGAAAAACGATCTGGCGCCGTGAAGGGGCTACTGTTGGGATCATGCTTCGTCGCCGAAGGTCCTGCAGGAAGAAAACACCTTCAGCAAATCTGTTTATATGAGATACCGAAGCTACCACTCATAAAGCTTCGACGCTATAGCGTATCCAAAGGCGAAGGATCGAACCGACTTAAAGATGGAATTACTTTTTAGTCCATAAGAGTCTGAGTTATGATTGTGATCTTCTGTAAGGGGCATGATTGTAATTTCTTACAGGCTGCGTCCTGTGCCTATAAATAGGTGAACAGTACTTCTTTGCTATTCACGCAATCTTGTAATTGCTAACGTGTTACTCTGGAATTATCGTTTTCTGCCAAGGCAAAGGTACAAATGTGCCTAAATATTATGTTTCGATATTCAAGTTCACATTACAAAATAATCAAATAATGTTATTTATTCTTGCTATTCTATAACGTTTTATATTTTGTTTTGCATTATTTCATCTTTGATCATGAAGGTGCAACCTTCGTGAAATTTTTTTCATAACCTTCGTCCGAAGTTCATTAAATCCTTGGGGAAATAATGCTTCAGCGGACGAAGGGCTTTAACACCTGACATTCTATGTTGTCTTGTTCCTAATTCATAGCACTTGAGAACAAGTCCCCAACACCTAGTTGATTGATTCTCAGGTGCATAAGTTTGATCACCTTAATTCTAAGTCAATTGTCTAGAATACCATAGATTATTCTGGACAGGAGAGCTTTTGCAGAATTCACCTCTGCCCGGACCGTCCGAGCCCTTTCGGCAGACCGTCCGCGACACCTCGATGTGCCTCGGGCAGAAACTATACAAATCGTAGAACCTCTACTACGTATTGTCCGAAGGAGAGAAGAGTATCGTCCAAGACCAAGCATGGACCGTCTGGCCCTTAGGCGTGGACTGTCCGCCCGTTGGAATCCAGAGAAACCCAAAGGTCCTGGGTTCGGGAAAATTCATTTTTAGCGTCCTCGCGGACTGTCCTGGGTGCACGGCCGGACCGCCCACGACTACTTTATCTGTCATCTGACGACACATTTAATGCACTTATAGCCGTTGATATAACCATTACTACTGACTGTTGGGATTTTAGTCATTGATGTGTAGGGGCAGACCGTCCGTCCTAGGGGCACGGACCGTCCGCGTGTGGCAGAAAAAGTGGCAACATCTACGTGGTGGTTGAGGGCTCAACCCCAACCACCTCCATTCAACTCACCCAAACCTCCACAACTCACATTCATAGCAAGAAGCAAAGACTTCACTCTATCCTCACTCAAAGCATCAACTCCATCTCCAAGTGCCATAATTTTGTTCGAGAATCATTAGTGATTAGTGCTTTGGAGGGACACAAGAGAGTGTGACATTGTGATCTTTTGTTGCTCTTTGGCTTGGTGGTTTGATTGTGCTCTCTTCCTCTCTTTCTAAATTCTCTCTTGTAAAGCTAGCAAGAGACACCTAATTGTGTGGTGATCCTTGCAGGGTCTAAGTGACCCTCGAGATTAAGGAGAAGCACTCAACCGGTCTGAGTGACTGTTTGAGAGAGGAAAATGGTTGAAAGAGACCCGGCCTACGTGGCCTCCTCAACAGGGAGTAGGTTCTTCAAAAACCAAACCTCGGGAAACAAATCGCTCGTGTCTTTGTGTTAAACTTGCTTGCGATTTGATTCTTTCTCTCCCCCTCTCTCTCTAAGTTCTCTTGCTTAAGATCTCTCTTGAGTTAGCTCCGAAAGTTAACCGCATTGATTGAGCAACGCGTGGCAAGAACTATCTTCCGCACTCTGATTTCATTTATTCTCGTTCTAACGCTAACCTCCAGTGAAGTTTGTGTTTAAAGTTTATAATTTCTAGGTTTTGCCTATTCACCCCCATTTAGGCGACTTTCATCATGTATCTGCAGCGCACAGGATCCCGATGCTGCATTGCACATGCCCATGTCACGGTAATCACCTCTACTTAGCATCATTTTCCCCTTAACCACTGGTGAGCGTGTGTGTCTTACTATGTTTTAGAAGCAAGAAAAATTTAGGGATTCAACACTAATTTCACTAGAACTTTTCAAGGATACACATTGCATCAAGAAAAGTGGATTCTCTGAAACTGTAAAAAAGCTATTGTAAGTATTGTACCCTCGTTTTTCTCTTCAATTCATCTAATTCCATAACACAGTTAGGTTTCATCATGCACCACTCTGTATATAACAACTGCCACATTGATATATTGAAGGATGATATGGAAGCAATTATTGTTGAGCCTGTACAAGATGGAGAACAGGAAAAGACCTGTATGGAAGATGTGTCCAAAGTTCTGCCAAAGCACAGTACATTCCATCAAAATCTAGGCCTCCAACCTGCTTCTAATAAGAGAACCAGAGTTTCTTCTCGGGTACATGCACTCGAAGCCCAACTTGAGAATGAGAAGCAAGAATCTGCAGTTCTCCTAGATTAGTTTCAAGAGTTGCAGGCACAATCTGAGCAGTCCGAAAAAGATAGGGCTAAGCATGCTGAAGAAATAGAGAGCTTGAAGAAGATAACAGAGAAATCAAACGACCTTCGTCAGATGTTTAAGTTTGGCAGCGGTCCATCCAAATCCCTTAGTTATCTTGTTTCCATTTTTTTGGTTTACCGAGTGTGGTAATAAAACACAATTAAATTCAATCCTGAAAACTTATTAATGCACAACTGATTTAGGTTGAATTGTTATCCATATATAGGGCCAATTTTCATTTGCACTGAATTTTGTCCATGTAATAATCGGGTAGGGCCTAATTCATTTGCTATAAATGTGGTCCAACTAAAATCGAACCATGGAGATTCATGGTTTAATTTAAAGTGGGTCAACTAATTGGTCCATGATGATATATGGGCCAATTTAATGTCCACTGAAAGTGTCCACCTAGTTTTGGTCCAAATATAAGCTATCCATGACGATATATGGTCCAAGTGCACTTGGGCTAAAAGTGGCCCAACCGGTATAGCACATGACATATAATGATGATCACATTTGTCACCAACCAAGAGCCATGTCATCATGACACGTCAGCTTACAATCTCGATTAGCCGCAAAATACCATGTCTGGCGCCAAGTCACCATGACATGTCGTCTGATAATGACGACCATATTTCGTCACTAACCATGTGCCATATCAAACACCACATCATTTAGACATGACTTCTACCAGGTGGTCGCGTTGTAGAACACCTCCCAATGACATTTTTTGGTAAATCAGTGACGTTCAAGGTCGTCACTTATCTATGATGTCTGTAACGTGACGTCATATAAGGCAACATGTGAATGTGTGACACACCTTCTTTTACGTTTGGTATTGTGCCATCGGGGTGTCATAAAACATAGTCTATAATAAAAAATGGGTCTTCTGTGATGTCCTCTGAACATCACAAAAGACAACATGTGTTATAGTATAAAACAGTGCTTTGCACGATCATACACGATCTGCTACTGTTGTGATGTTTGGATGCCGAACACATAGGGTCTTTTTGGTTCATTGCACGCCGCTTATCCAGGCTCACCAGAAGCAGGTTGTGCTAGTTTGGTTGTCTCATCCAGCTACGAGGCAGCATCCCATCATGCAAAAGCGTCCGCTCGGACAGGCTCCAAAAAAACATGAGAATTGGCCATTTTTGTTGAGCCATGCTCGCGCGGTGCAAGGATGAGATGCTTTAGCAAGCTTGCAAAGAAGAAAAGACTACTAGGCCCAAGATATGAAGGCTACCAATCACTATCTCCACCAGATCTGATTGTATACATACGGAAACCAATCAAAATGTAACGTGCCTCCAGAGCCCGGCTCCCATTGACCTAGCTCTCTTGTGTGAGCCAGGCTCATGATAGATGAGAACCAATTAGGCCCACAAAGACATAAGATGCATGGGTGGGCTCTCGGCAGTGAATGTTGGATATCGTGTCAAGTAGCACGAGGGACATGCATACCGTTGTGACCTCTCGAGCAGCGATTGGCCAACTAATCAACTAAAATATATTAGAAATGTGTTTATTTGAGATTAAAATAGAATGAGCCGAGCTGACACTGTTTCTCGACTTTTTGAGACCACGCCACCACCAAAAATTGTTCTGGTGTATACCTCAACCTATGTGACTCTCATCCAAATTTCATAGAAAATGTGTCAGTCTCCTTTCATTACTCCTTATACGTCCAATCAAACACATCACAAATAGCAGCATGTGATTTTTAGTCATAGACTGCCGACTTGTACGGACATATCAATGCGTGGAGTGTGCTCAGACTCGGGCGTGGGCCATGTGGCTAGCGCGATCGCAAGTCTCTAGACTTTTTTCGCTAATGTTGGGGTCAGCGTCTGTGTGGACGCGCTTGTGTGTGGACTTTTTTTAAGGTAATGCTTGGTTTGCGTCTAGTTGGACACTGACTTCTCATAGTATCTCCAAGAGATTAGCTAGATGGCTCGTCAATCTAAATTTTGACTACTCAACAGCAAAATAAATATTCACAAACTAGCTATCCAACTCATCAAACTATCTGACTATCTAAATTTGCTCCCTCGCTGGCAAAAAAATTGGCTAGCCACGCTAACTAGCCAAACTAGATACATAGCCTGTTGAAGTGAGATGCTACATATAGAGTGTAATCTTTATGGAAAGGTAATGGAAACTAAAATAGAGAGCCAAAAATGTAAAGTTCCTTGGAGATGTTCTTATACTCGTTTAGGGCGTGTTTGGATCCCAAGAGCTAACAACAAAAGTGACTAAAAATTAGTCACGGCTAAAGATCCAAACAATAAGAGCTAAAAGTGACTAAAATGACACTTTTACTATTCTAGTCTTGATGTTTAGATCTTTAGCCCTAGGGTGACTAAACTTTAGTCACTTTTATTTTAGTTCCTGTAATCTAAATGGTCCTTAGTTAGAGGTGAATTGAAGGAAATTGGAGAAGAATAAATCTATTCTAGTAAAAACTAAAATAGAGGAGGATTTAATCCCCTTCGATCCCTTGTAGGTTGTCTTTAGTTGATATATACTCTTCAATTCCTAAGGCGTGACAGCGGATCTCAGGGGCACGTGAGCAACGACGGCACCCCTAAGGTGTGCATGACGGCGAGGTGGGAGCGGCTGGTGCGATGGATCTCAGGATGCACGTGCGTGAGGGTCGACCCTTGAGCGCGTACGACTGCGATGCCATCCAAGGTGGGAGCGGCGATGGCGGACTTCCCTAGGCATGAGCGACGACGACAGCCTCCCCTAGGCATGAAGTGGTGGTGCATCCCAAATGCGAGGCAGCGGTTCCGCAGGACGACCGTCCTATTTTTATGCTATTTTGATATCTATTTATGTCAATGTCAATAGGATTTTACGACCTATATTTCAGTTCAAGGCTCTGCTTCCATCTATTTGTCTGTTTATGATATTTCTTTTCATATTTTACGCAAACGTTTTATTGATTTTATGCATTATCTCGTTTACTTAACACATTTACGCAACAAAATAGAAATTTAGAAAAAGGTAACCGCTCTAAGAAATGAAGTCATTTGCCACAATTCTATAAATCTCGCGTATACCGATCCATTTCATTTTCAACTCACATTCTTGCCATTCTAAATTTGTGCACATACAATAAAAACAGATTTTTTACACAGTCTACCGTAGTGCATAAATAACTTCACCGTGTAGTATAATTAGTATGAGTATATATCATAAACTAGTTCTAACAAGCCTTGATGCATGGATGTTGGAGAGATCCTATATTTATGGAGGAAATAAATCATTTAAATCAGTTTTTTTTGTTTCCATACATGTTTTTGTTATGAAATAGATCGATGATTTACACTAAAATTCATACCCATTTACGTTGTTTTGGCTCATGTTTTACGCTGAAATCCGCCGGAGCTCCCACGCACGATCGGCTCCATATCTTCTATTCCCATATATACGGTAACTTCCAGCTTCGTAGGCACGCTAATCACGGTGGTGTGTGGACCCACCTGAACAAACCAATGAAAGGTTCGTTGCCGCTCTCATGTTATGCAAGTCTGAACCATTAAATATTATAGCATAAACACGAGTAGGAACTAACTACCCGACCAACGAACACGACGCTGGCCCCACCTTCGTCCATCCCATCTTGACCCCACCACGTGCGCACCTTCGGTTTACAGAAAACATAACACATGTTTACATATGCATAAACGTGTCCCACAATCGCGCGAACGCACGCGCCCCACTGGCCTGACCTGACCACGCGCGTGACCACTTCCCTGGCTGGGGCTTTCCATGCCTAGCGAAAGCCCTATGCTTCCATTACCAACAATATATATATATAGCCCTGGCCTTCCATAGCATACAGGAAGCTCCAGCCAGCCATGCACCATCGCAGCCTGGTCCCCAACCCACCTCCCGCATGCGTCCATTCCTTGCATGCGCGCAGTTTGTTTTCATTTTCATGCGTGAGAAATTAGGAAGTGTATTGTTAACTGCTGCATGTATAGAAACAAAAAAATCTGATTTGAATGTTTTATTCCTTCCATAAATACAGGCTCTCTATAACAGACATACAACTAGACTCGTTAGAAACATTTTATGAAATATACTGCTAGTAACTATGCTACACAGTATAAGTATTTATGCAATATGGTACGCTGCGTAAAAAATCAGTTTCCTGCTACATGTGCACAAATTTAGGATGACAATAATATACGTTGAGAGGAAAATGGATTGACATGCATGAAAACAAAAAATCTGATTTAATGCTTTATTTTGTCCATAAAAATAGGATCTCTACAACAGCAATACAGTTAGGCTTGTTGAAACCAGTTTATGACATATACTGATACTAATTATACTACACTGTGTAGATATTTATATAATATGGTACACCGCGTAAAAAATCTATTTCCTGTTGCATGCACACAAATTTAAGATGATAAGAATGTGGGTTGAAAGGAAATAAATTGGCATGCATGAAAATGAAAAAAATCTGATTTAAATGCTTTATTTCATCCATAAAAGTAGGATCTTGACAACAGCCATGTAGATAGTATTTCATTGGAACCAGTTTATGACATATACTGACACTAATTATGCTACACGATATAGATATTTATGCACTACAGTATAGCGCGAAAAAATCTGTTTCCTGCTGTATGCGCACAAATTTAGGATGACAAGAATGTGCGTTGAAAGAAAATGGATTGACATGCATGGAAACAAAAAATCTAATTTAAATGCTTAATTTTCTCCATAAATATAGAATCTCTCCAACAGCCATGCATATAGCCTCGTTTGAACCAGTTTATGATATACACTAAGACTAATTATTCTACACGTCGAAGGTATTTATGCAATTTGGTATACTGTGTATAAAATCTATTTACTATTGCATGCACACAAATTTAGGATGACAAGAATGTGAGTTGAAAGAAAATGGATTGACATGCATGAAAAAAAAAATCTGATTTTCAATGTTTTATTTCGTCCATAAATATAGAATCTCTCCAATAGTCATGCAGTTAGGCTCGTTAGAAATAGCTTATGATATATAATGATACTAATTATGCTACATATCGAAGGTATTTATGCATTGCGGTACACTATACAAAAATCAACAAACATTTACATAAAATATCATAAACATACACAAGATGAAATGAGAGCCATGAACTAACAATGTATCATAAAAACCTATTGTCGGTGACATAAATATGTATACAAAATAGCATAAAAATTGGCCGTCGATCCGCCACTGCTCGCCGCCTAGGGAAGTCTATCGTCGTCGCTCGTGCCTAGGGAACGCCGACGTTGTTGCGGGAGGGGGGACGCCAGCGGGCGCCACTTCGGGGCATGTGCCTCCGGGATTCGCCATCGCGTGCGCTCCTCCAAGATCTGCCGAAGCCTACAGCGCCTCACGCAACCACTATCACCACCGGGCCTAGGGTACGCCGTCGCCGCTCGTCCGGTTCGGGAGTGTCGTCGGTGCTTGCCCGCCCGCCATAGGACTGTCGGTGCTTGCTTGCCCGCCATAGGAGTGTCGCCGCCGGTCACCCGCCTCAGCGCACCACTGCCGCTAGCCCCCGGGATCGCCGCCGCTCGCACGCCCAAAGAAACTGCCGCCGCCGCTCGCTCGCCCGAGGGAACCACCACCCCGCTAAAACTAATCTCTGGCGGCCTGAGAGTCTTTTTATAGCCGTCTGCATCTAGTGCGGCTGAACCGAATGGCTCCGTTGAGCCAGAGCTTTCTTTAGTTATTGAAATCACATAGCTCCAAATATATAAACTATATACATATTAAAAGTGTTATAAGCTCTGAGATATAAAAAATAGTTTTGACATATAGATTATAAGAAAATTAAAATACATTTGATTAAACAACCATGGTTTTTGAAAAAACTTCAATTAAATCCGTATATGTCAACTGCGTTTCTCATCATTTAAATCTATCTCTTGTATTCGTATTGACAAACCGACCTCGTTCGTCAGTGACTCCCTTTCTCCTCGTGCTGCCTCTCGGACAGACCGCGCTGCCACCACGTCGACGCCGACTGCACTACCACAAGGGCAGATAATAGGCCCGTGTGCAGCAAATAGGCCGTAGCTTCATTATCCCCTCAAGATCCATGGGACACTTTGAGAAAGCCCATGGAGAATCCGTCACCCTGGCCCAAGACCGCATTTGATTACAAGACGAGGCAATATCCCAACAAACGTACGTAGCGCAGCGCGCCAGCGCCTCTTCTTCACTTGTTGGCTTGTTGCGGGTTGGCCGGTTGGGGCGGGCGGGCCTGAGTTACTTTACCTCCCTTGAGCGACCACAATTCCCATGTTCCCATCCCAGTCCGCCAGTCAAGCGAGCGAAATCGAATGGCTCCCCTCTTCGCCGCGGCGTCCCACGCGTCCCTCCTCCCCCTCTCCTCCCTCGACCGCCCCGCCGCCGGCCGCCTAGTCCGTGGCACCCTCAGGCCCCACATCTCGAGCCTCCGCCTGCGCCGCCCCCCGGGGGCAACCGGGCGCGGCCGCGGGCGTGGCCGAGGGGGCATCCCAGACGAGTGGGGCGAGCGCTCGCCGCCGGCCAACCCCGAACCCCCCGCGCAGCCCGATCCTCCCATCGACGACGACGAGTGGGGCCGCGACGACTCTGCCGACGGCAACTCACGCCCTATCGTCGTCGACGAGTGGGGCGAGCCCGGGGTGCCTGAGCCCGAGCCGCCCTCCACCGCGGACCCGCCTAGCCCCGCCGCAGACGACGACTGGGGAAAGGAGCCGGAGGCGCCGGCGCCGGCCCCTGCTCCGGCGGCGGAGGAGGACGAGCAGGAGGTGAAGAGGGAGGAGCTCAAGCGGTGCCTGGTGGACACGGTGTACGGCTCCGACCTCGGCTTCCGGGCGTCCACGGAGGTCAGAGGGGAGGTCGTCGAGCTAGTCACCCAGCTCGAGGCGGTTAACCCTACTACTGCTCCCGTCGAGTCGCCGGATCTCCTCGACGGCAACTGGATCCTCATGTGAGTTCTTGCTACGCCCAAACATGTGACTCGATCTTTTGTCTGTTCTTAATCGGTTGGTCCATCGATCGATGATTCAGTGCTGATGAGCTGTGTTGCTACTGCTGATAAACATCCGTGTGGCCATAGCCATACCATTCAAATCATTGAGAGGTGCGCTGAAACCTGTAATGATTGGGTATGGTGCGATCCATTTGCTCCGAATGCATCTGCATTCCTCCGTATTCAGAACTGGACAGCTTATTTAGTCATGCAACTTGTGCAATCTCTGGCAATCAAAGACGTGTGACTCTAGGCCCCATAACAGGAAATGACGCTTCTGTAGGATGCAATAAACCTTTCCTCATGACCCCACTAGATTTTGTTTAGGGCTTAGTACCTATTTATTGTTTTAGTTGAGAGGCTTGTAACCATCAGATGAATGAATCATTGCTATTTAATCAATGAAGTAGTATAATATCCTCCCGTTCAAGGATATATTTATCAATGAAATAATAGATGATCGTGCCTACATATGTGTGTGCACCCACACAACATGTTCTGCTTGTGATCATGGAGTCTCAAGGACAAATGGTTGTCTTACCATATTTGTTCATTGGCTTGCAGATATACAGCATATTCCGAGCTTCTGCCTATTCTAGCTGCTGGGGCAACACCTTTGGTCAAAGTAAAGCAGATATCCCAAGAAATTGACTCCAAAATCATGACGATAGTCAATGCTTCGACCCTTACGACTCCATTTGCTTCATTTTCATTCAGCGCAACGGCCTCTTTCGAGGTTCAAAGCCCATCAAGGATAGAGGTATGAATCGATCGACATGCTAGCCTATTCGGATACATTATTCATTTTCTGGTATAACCCAAAGACAGCAGTTGATCGCTTGTTTGAAAATTAGGACTGCCATACTGTGCTACTAAGTTATTTCAGTCATTTACCCACTTAGCTACTTGTGTCTTTGTACTCGTTGGAAATGTGGAGTTAGTTTCTACAATTTTGTCTTGCTCACTGCCAAATTTGATGCACCCCACTTCTTAAATGACACTTCAGTTTGCAGATACCAGATGCTAACATTTCTTGAGATGATTTGTCAGCTATTTAAGGTGTCATGTTATATTGTAGATGATCAAACTTATATGCTGACGATTAACTGAACCAGGTCCAATTTAAGGAGGGGAGCTTTCAGCCTCCGGCAATATCATCATCCGTGGATCTACCTCAACAAGTTGATATATTTGGGCAGAAGATCAGCCTGGGGCCAGTCCAGCAGGCACTGAATCCATTGCAGCAAGCATTTGCTAGCATTGCTGGGTCCATTTCTGGGCAGCCACCCCTCAAGGTACCAATTCCCGGCAACAACAGAGCTCGATCCTGGCTCTTGACTACCTACCTGGACAAAGACTTAAGGATCTCGAGAGGCGATGGAGGCTTGTTTATTCTTGCCAAAGAGGGGAGCCCTTTGCTAGATCAATTGTAAATATGTAATTGGTTGCTACCGGAAAGGATATTCAGAACTCCACAGGTAACCGAACAGAGGACGCCTCACATTGTATTTATCAATCAATATTGTTGTTGGCGGCACTGTTACATGTATTGGGCCATGAAATCTTAGAAATGAATATTTAGTCGATAAAAATCGAGAGCTGAACTGAGACTGATAAAAACAAAACACTTAAATGTTCATCTGATTTCTGTCCTTTTATTGACACGCTTGCCAGACCATGCCCGTATGAAACATGGTCATTCAGCCTTTTTGACAGCTTCTATTCACCGAGGTGGCAGAAACACTTCAGATCGCGGGAAATGAAGACTGCAAGGGAGACTTTGTGCTGCTAACAATGCCGCGTTTACAGTTTATGTTGCAACAAAAACTTTAAACCAATGTAGCTCCAAAATTGCTGACTATTCAGTTTATGTTGCATGAAAGACTTAGCCGAAGTGGCTCCAAAACTTGGGTAACTGACTCCACTTCCTAAAGATTAGGACACGATCACCTGACTGCAGCAGTGCAATTTGACTCGGACTGAATCCTAACAGACTAGCTACTCTAACACAGGTAGGATTACAACCTCGATCCCCCCCCCTCCCAAAATTCTGGTATTTGGTTATGTCATTTGGATATTTGGTTATGTCATTTGGATTAACAAATGCTCCTGCCCACTTCACATATCTGATGAACTCAGTATTTATGTCTGAGTTGGACAAATTTATAGTGGTCTTCATCGATGATATCTTGATATATTCTAAAAATGAAGAGGAGCATGCTCGGCATCTGCGGCTCGTATTAACGCGTTTAATGGAACATCAACTATATGCTAAATTCAGCAAGTGCACATTTTGGCTGGAGGAAATCCAATTTCTGGGATACGTATTGTCTGCGAAGGGGATTGCAGTTGATCCCAGCAAGGTCAAGGATATTTTAGAGTGAAAACCACCAACCACTGTACATCAAGTTTGAAGTTTCCTTGGACTGGCTGGCTATTACTGCCGATTTATCTCGGATTTCTCCAAGCTTGTGAAACCAATCACAAGTTTATTGAAGAACGATACCAAATTTAACTGGTCTTCAAGATGCAATGAAGCCTTCGAGCAGCTGAAGGTGTTATTGACCACTGCTCCGGTATTAGCTCAACCGGACATTGAAAAGCCTTTTGATGTGTATCAGGCAGTGGTCTAGGCTGTGTTTTAATGCAAGAGGGCCGAGTTATAGCGTATGCCTCAAGACAGTTGCGCCGACATGAGAAACATTATCCAACTCATGACTTAGAATTAGCTGTTGTGGTTCATGCCCTTAAAATATGACATCATTATCTGCTGAGAAATATCTGTCATATATATACAGATCATAAAAGCTTGAAATACATCTTTACCCAGTCAGAACTAAATATGAGGCAGAGGAGATGACTTGAGCTGATTAAGGATTATGAATTGGAAATTCACTATCACCCAGACAAGGCCAACGTGGTGGCAGATGCACTAAGTCGCAAGGCTTCCTGTCATTGTCTTACGACTAAGACTTCTGACATTACATTATACTAGGAAATAGAGAAGTTAAACCTGAAAATGATTCCACATGGAACATTAAATCAATTGAAGCTTGAGTCGGTTCTCTGCGAAGGATAATTGATGCACAAAGAAGTGATGAGGGTATGAAACACATTCATGAGAAAATAAAGGCCGGTAAAGCAAACTGTTTCAGAAAGGATGATCAAGACATAATATGGTTTAACAATCGCATAGTTGTGGCCAAGAATGATGAGATCCCCAGCAAATTTTGGATGAAGCTCATCTTAGTTGTTATTCCATTCATCCCGGAAGCACTAAGATATATCATGATCTAAAGCAACATTATTGGTGGACAAAAATGAAAATTGAAATTGCACGCTATGTGGCAAGATGCGACACTTGTAGACGTGTCAAGGCCATATATATAAAAACTACTGGTCCATTATAATCTTTGCCTATCCTGACTTGGAAATGGGAGGACATTAGTACGGACTTTATTGTGGGATTACCTAGGACAGCGAAAAGGTTTGATTCCATCTGGGTTATCATTAATCGACTTACGAAGATCGCCCACTTTCTCCCAGTCAAGGTAAAGTATACAGTGGCCACATATGCGGAACTATATATTGCTCGTATTCTTAGTTTGCACGGTGTTCCGAAGACAATAGTGTCGGATCGTCGACCTCAATTTGTATCCAAATTCTAGGAAGAACTCCACAAATCTTTGGGTACTAAGCTGCTCCATAGTTCGGCCTATCATCCTCAAACCAGTGGGCAGACGGAGAGAGTGAACCAGATACTTGAAGACATGTTGCGAGCATGTGTTTTAGAATTTCCGTAGAAATGGGATGACTGTTTACCATTGGTGGAGTTTTCGTACAACAATAGCTATCAAGACAGTATCAAGATGGCACCCTTTGAAGCTTTGTATGGATGACGGTGTCATACTCTGTTAAACTGGTCTGAACCAGGAGAAAGATGGTTTTTCAGGCCTGATATGGTGAAAGAAATGGAAGAAAAAGTTCAACAAATTATACATAATTTGAAAGAAGCACAAGCTCGACAAAAGAGTTATATAGACAAATGGCGCAAGCCCTTGTACTTTCAAGTCGGAGATCATGTGTATCTAAAAGTATCACCAATGAAGGGTGTATCTCGTTTCGGGGTAAAAGGAAAACTTGCACCTCGATACATTGGTCGATTCCTTATTCTTGAACAATATAGACCAGTGGCATACCGACTCCAATTACCCGAAACATTGTCTGCTATGCACAATGTGTTCCATGTGTCCTAATTGAAGAAGTGTCTTCGGGTTCCAGATCGAACCATTGAAGTGACGGATGTTGCCTTAGAACCAGACTTGACATATTCAGAACATCCTATTCGAGTCTTGGATCAAAAGGACAGGGTTACCCGAAGAAGAACTCTCAAGTTTTATAAGATACAATGGAACCAACACATGGAAGATGAAGCTACATGGGAAGCTCAAGGCTTTTTAGAAAAGAATTTCCTAGGCTTTTTAGCTTCGTGTAAATTGTGAGATTTGTACAATTATTGTAAAAGAGGAGTAGACCCCATACCACCCCCTGCCTTGTACAAGAAATAAGGAAATAAAAATATAACACATTTCCTTTTCCATTACTTGCCCTAGGACTTTTTAATCTCGGGACGAGATTCTTTTATGCGGGGAAGGATGTAACACTCCTGGTGTTACTGTTACTAAAACTTGAGCATAACATCATGAGCATTAGCATATCATATGTTTATCACACCTAGAGTGCATTCACTATGCAAAAATTTCAAACAAGTTGTACTGATGTGACTTGATGTATGGTTAACTCTAGTGTAGAATACTTAACCCTAAACTTGGCCTATGAGTGAAAAAGAAGCCCAAATAAGTTAAAACCTCCAAACTCATTAGAAATGATCATAAGATATCATACTTAATGGACTTTGTTAGCACAAGAACCTTAGAAAGCTCAGAATCCTGAAAAGACCCCTGAAAAACCCTAAATTGAAACCCTAGGGGGCTAAGTGCAAATTTTGTACACTTTTGGACTAAAGTACAAATACCAAGGTAGTACAACATCACAAACTATGTATTTCTCACATTTGAGGATTTGCAAGCCAAATGATGAGGTTTGGACTTATTTGCAAAAAGGACACCCCTTCATCCCTAGGCTTAAGTCTGAAAATCAGTGCATAGGGCCAACTTTGGAATCCTGTATCTTTTAGTTCATGAAGAATTTGCCTAGGGTCAACACACCAAACTTGTAGAGCTACTATAGGAGTACAACTTTGCTAAAGGGATTAAGCCTTGGTGTCATGAAAATTTTGGAGATAATTAGGCCTAAAGTTGGGCTGTCAGTCAGCCTAATGTCTGAATTCTGATTAACAGTGTGTAGGATCAACTTTGGGACCATGTGGAGCTCGATTTAATGGATGTTTAGCTAAAACCTCTGTGACAAAGTTAAAGCTGGTTTGTTAAACTACAACTTTGATGTAGAGTGTTGATCTAGTCTCCACACGAAATTTGGAGAAAATCGCCCCCATATAAGCTCTGTCAGACCAACTGAATGGCCTCGTGATGGTACAGTGCACTGAATGAGATCAGGTGCAGTGCACCTCGCCGGCGGTAAACCGTGCGCTCGAATTCGCGTCGATCGCCGCGATTCGTGCCTCGGGTAAGTGGATTGCGTTCGGCCGTAAAAAGATCTCGTCGCGGATGAGTTTGGAACACTGTGGCCGCGCTGTCCCTCGACCATCTGCGTCGGTGACGTGGCCTAGCGGCCATCACCGGAGTTTGCGTCCCTCACCACGATTGTGCCACGCCTCCGGCCATTAACCACGTCGCAGTACATCGCCTTAGTATGTCCACTCGTCGTCGGTGGTCTTGCCACGGTAGCATCCACGATTTACTTGCGCTAGTGACCTCTTCTCTCTCCAGCCGCCATCGTGCCATCTCCAATTCACGCGTCATCGCCCCCGGAGCCTATAAATTGAGTGTGCTGTCGGCTCTACAAGGTAGTCAAGCAACCAATACACCAACTCGTGCCTCGAATCGTCCACCAGAGCTCGCCAATTCGAGACTTTCCCCAAATCGGTCCCGAACACCACACTGGGTGACCTCGCCGTGGCTAGCCATTCCCAGGTCTGCTCCCGCTCTCCTTGATCATGTTTTAGCACCCGTACGTGCTCGTGATACTCATCAGCTCGACCCTTTATGCTTGACCACACTCAATCAACCAGAACGCTTGGAATTATGTTCGGTGTTCGCCGTCGCCGTGGTCGGGTGTAGCCAGGGTCGTATTAACTCAATTTAAGCTTGTTCTAGGATTGCCTCGGGTCAGTAATGCTTGCCCAAGGGTTAATTTGGGCAGCCAACGCCGGTCGTGGCTAGCCCAAGCAACAGGGTGGTCGATGACGAGCGCGCCGTAGCCATGGGTCAGGTTGGAGAAGAAACAGGAGTCGGGGGACCTCTGTGCATTTGTCAGAGAGACAAGGAACAGTGACTAGAGGTTCTTCACCAATTGTTTGATTAACCAAGGGTCTTTTCGCAAGATGGCAACGCGGGCGTGCGCGGACGTGCATTCTCCCTGTTCTCGGGCCGACTTGGGCCAATTACAGCTCGACACTATTCATGATTTCCTCTTTTCTTTTTCTGCCAGACTTTGAAAACCGATAGAAAATTCTAGAAAATTGCTAAAAATGAGAGACCAATTTTGTTGGACTTTTAAATTTTCATAGTATTTAATAAAAATAATTTTAGGATTTTTAGTCTAAACGAGGAATTATGGAGTATTTAAAATAGTCAAAACCTATACTCTTGGAATTTTAGAAATTGATTAATAACTCCAAAAATTACTAAACTTTTTGGATAAGCTTAAAATAATATTTAGAAACCTTGGATGAAGTTTGACTTGATTTGGACAATGTTTGGTACCCAAACCCCAAAACCCTAATCTGATAGTGATGCCTGCCCTATGAACTACAATAATGACTTCAAAAACCTAGTTTCCTGTAGTCCCATGAAGGAAAGTTGTATTCAAGATACAACTTGATAAACCTTTTCTATTACTGCATTTTCATAAGCATTACATAAGCATTCATGATTATATATGGTTCTATATAGAAAACGAAGAAGAAATAGTAGTTGAAGAAGAAGGAGTTGCACCACCACCACCTGAAGACCCACCTGCCGAGAACTGCTTTTACTTTGATATTTGCGGAGCAGAGCCCGACTCTCCTATAACACAAGGCAAGCCCCAGTGCATTTGCCACCTCCTTGCTATTTTAAAATCTTTCTCACTTGCTTGATGCATTAGGTGGTAGGAGTTGTGTGCTAAACAAATTGATGCATTTTCCTTCCTTGGAAGTTTGATTACCTTTCCTTGATCACTTGTTTTATGAAAATGTTTTTCTAATGTTTAATCTTGCTCTAGATGATGCTTCAAGTGGGAAGGGATGATTTTTAAAAATAAAATTTGATGGTGGATCCATCATGGCCATGATGGGTTCAACATCGGAAAAGATGTACCTCTGCCAGGTACCAAACTTTGGGTTGAAATGATAAAGCTGAGACCGGGCGGGTGACTTGCACGAGAAGAGAGTCTCGGTGTAGTGTCTCCGTCTGTGTCGATTAAGGACCTTGTCGATGTAGGCTTGTTGATTGAGGACCTTTTAACTGGTCACATGCCTCATCATGGGTAAGCTTTGCCTCGGGCAGACTAATACCAGAATAAGATAACACGCAATGAGAGTGGAGACATGGCAAGAGTAGCGTGTACCCTCCGTGACAAGAGGCTGGACAGTGGTGTATCTGTGCTCTCGGTTGGCGTGAACCTGATCTGGTCTTAAGAAACCCGGTGGCGAGTTGACATATGCAAGGGTTAAGTGCTACATATGTCGTGTGATTGGAGATCCTCAGCTGAGTATTAATCGATTCGGATCGACGTTACTTCTCGGACATGAAGACTTGGTCACTGCCCTACACGTAGCATTCCAGTGAACAAGAAGGGTTAATAAGAAAATGGCTAGTATAGGCCAAGTGCTTGAACTAGGGTAGAAAGAACTCTAGATTCAGGTAATAACTTAACTTGCTAATAAAACTGGATTTTTAAGGATCCACTATTAGTAAGCATTTTTGCAAACAGAGTCTTGATTATTGATTAAGCCTTACCTTGACTCCCTCAAGCCAGCATATCCTTGAGAGTCTTTTATTTTGATGGGTAAGACTTGTGAAAGTACACTTCGTAATCAGGGTTTTCAAGCCCATATTGTTGTAGGTGAGGAAGCATCAAATTTTTGTTGCTTTTGTTCCAAGGTGGTGCCAAAGCAAGAAAACCAGGATTGAAGCCTCGGGAGGAAGTGTCCTCCTTTAAAAACTTTTTACTGTTAAGCGGGAGGGGTTTTGGCCTCCTGGGTATGTAATAATATTACTTCTGCACTCTTATTTATTACTGGTCTGTAATAATAATACTCTTTCTATACTTTAATGTAAAATAAGTTGCTGTAACTGCTTCCGCATATTCGTTTCTCCGATGTGTTGTAATATCTGCGTGATGGGTGAAACGCTCTTGGGCAAGGTAAAGAATTTAGATACCGAACTTGTCAAGTGATCAGGTGCATCTACAGGGTTGTCCGAGGTCCGCTGGATAAGGACAACTGTAGGTGGCCCTAATGACTTGGGAGGTTCCGTCACAATAATAGGAGTTTTGTACAAAATAGCTAAATAATTACATCATATGCAGACAACGATCTAGCAACCCTAGTTGACTGGGAGACGACGACCTAGACCACTCAAGAACTCATCACATCATCCTTCATGCGCCTCATCTAGTGGTACCTGTTCTTGCCTAGGGGATGTGAGTACAGCAAGGGTGAGCTCATATACGTTCATCGCTCAACAAGCTGTGGAGAATAATGTGCATGAACTCACCAAAGGTGGGAGTTCATGTGAAGTGTAAGGCTTACCAAAGGAGATGGTTATAGCTAAGCATTGCTTTTAAAATTGATCAAAATTTTATTAGCAGTTACTAAGTAAAAGTAATACCAACCCAATTAAGTAATAGATCAAAATTGATAATAACACCCGCGATGTAATGCATATGACAAATTAAGTTTAGTTCCATAAATTAATCATGCGAGAGTCCTGAGTTGCTCATGACCGCGAGCACGGTTGATATACCAGTTTTACACTCTACAGAGGTTGCACCCTTTACCCACAAGTTGTGTATCCCGACTAGCCAGGGTTAGCTAGACCCTTAGACACTTCCGAGGTGAATGACTAGGGACCCACTATGAGGCCTTTACAAAGTTCCACTACCTTCAGAAAACCCGCTACAGTTTCTAGGGAGCGCAATATAGGAATCCCCCGTCTGAAAAGCCATCGCAGCAAAATCAACCGAGAACCTCCCTATACCGACCACTCTCCTACTTCCTTTGCCCCTTTCGGGTAAGGTAGTCCTCCACTAGCTAAGGACGTCCCATTCCACCCTTGTGGTAGCATGAATATCTCAAGTTAAGCTCCATGTTCCAATTAACACAATAATCTTGTCATGAACAATAATTAAAACAACAGTATAACTGAACATGATCATAATGTCATGTTAATCCCAAAACCAGGTAGAACAATAGCAAAACTACCCAAAAGTTCAGTGGTAAACAAGTCTAGGGAAACCTGTTAGGTCCCATTAAATTAACCTAAGCATGTCACAGTGATTAACAGGAACATTATTGGGTAAAGAAAAGTGATCAAGAGCACAACTTGCCTTAGACTTGAGATTCCCAGTTACCAAGTTGGTCTTCAGATTCTTATGACCTCACTGCTATTCGTAGCAATACAACAAATATGGTATAGGCAAAATTAACATCACACAAAACATAAGAACAAACTACATAATAATAATCCACGCGTCGCTACGAGATCGTGGGTTCGAGAACCACTAAATTCTCAGTTATAGTTGAAGAGAGATGGTTTTCAGAAGTTTTAGGTGATTAAATATTATATTTTTGAGGTAATATTATAAAGGAATAATTAATTAAACTTTAATACAAGTTATAACTTGAGTAGGCCTCATGTTTTAGCCAAGTTATAATTGTGGACGTATTAACTTTGGCTAGATAGATTAATCTACCAAACATAGGTTAAGTAAATATCTAATTACCAAAATATGTGATATGTTATGAATAACTCATTACAACATAGGCAATTTTATCTTGAAACTAACGCAACTGGAACAGATCAAATCGGGGCTAAAACATGAGAATTATGAATTAAACAAGTTTGAGTGGCATCTATTATAATTTGTAATGCCAAAATCGATGCTAGGGACTTATCTGAACATTCGGAGGACTGGTCTGTAATTTCAAAAGTTGTTTCTGAGGTCTCTGCTATGAAAAACGGGACGACAGGTTGAATAAGTAGAAGTGCAGGGGCTCTTTAGCAATCTAGCGTGGCCGAAGGGGTATCAGCGAGGATTAGCCGTCCGATCACACACCCGCGGTTGAGATCAGATCTGAACCGGCTCTCAACCGCGCCCCTACGATCAACATCAACGGTCTGGATTTTATTTGACTGAGATCAACACAGACCCGTCTAATCTCGCGCCAACGGTTGGGATTCAAAACGTGAAGGGGTACCTTGAGCTCTAATCTCACACATCCGCTACTGGATCAACGGTCAGCATAGCCTTCTTCTTCCTCCAATCCGAGCCACGGCGGTGTTCAGATTCCTATGGCGGCAAGCGTCGGTGAGCAGCACGCCCAACGCCCCAGCGCACGATTCCTAGCGCCGATAGGTAATACATGTTCTACGGAGCATATTGAATTTATTACGGTGGAGCTTACTAGATATGGTGGCTATAGCGATGCTGCCAACGGGGCACAGCGGGTCCACAGCGTTTGACGAAGCCTGGCGGCAAAATCCGGACCAACTGATGACCCCTAAGCTCGCCCGGATGTTGAAATGTGATCCATGAGCCCCGACGGACCTCCATGACCCAACATAGAGGCCGTATCGATGGCGAGGATGCACATCAACGGCGATGGCAGAGGTCGGGGTCCCTTTCTGTCCTCTCTCCTTTTCTCTGCTTGCCGCCCTAGCTCACAACGTGGGTGTTCTCCGTTTGATCGATTGAGGGGAGCCCAGGTTATATAGCCACAAATCTAGGCCAGATCCTAACCATCTAGAGCGACTCACGGTGAACTTTCCCGGGGATCTCGGCACGGGCGCGTTACACGGCAGGTAGGAGATATAGCTGACAGCCTGGTCCCACAAGACAGCCACTTGGTGTTACATGCATGGCAAAGGGGAGAAACAGAAGAGACGCGTTACACGGCAGGTAGGAGATATAGATGACAACCTGGTCCCACAAGATAGCCACTGGGTGTTACATGCGCAGCAAAGGGGAGAAACTGACCGGGCGGGCCCGCATGCTAGCCGGTGGGCGTGGCGCAGTGAAGGATTGGGCCGGCTAGAAGGAAGTAATTCGGCCGAGAAGTTTAAGTTTTAGGCCCAGGTGCGCATGTCACCTTTTCGTTTTCTTTTCTAATTCTTTTCTTTTTATTTCATTTCTATTCTCAAATTTCGAACCTAAAGCAGATTTAGACAAGGTTTGAATTTCAAACTTAATTCAATGCTCAATCAAAGATCCAGGATGCTGTGCAAAGTCTATTTCATTTATTTATTGGTTAATTATTCACCTAAATAAATTCTTCTATATGCATAATTCATAAGGGAATAATTCACACATTACTTATTTTGTTTAGGAGAAATTTAATATAAAATCTACACCATGATTTGATTCAAATATTTTTAAGGAGTGCTTTAATTATAAAGTTATAATAAATATATTGAAAGTGTTTCTTTTACTTATTGTCCCGTAGTTTCAACTTGAACTTTTGTTTTTAGATCTGAATCTCAGTTTTTTTAAACTACCAAGCTCTTGCTATTAAAATTTATTTATTTTAGGGAGATATACTTTGAAAAGAAAGGAATCCATTATTAAATGATATTTTAACCCAAATCTTTTCAGAGAAATTTTTATGAAGCCTAAAATAGAATTTTGGGTGTTACAAATTCTACCCCCTTAAAAATAATCTCGTCCTCGAGATTACCAAGAAAAGGGATGCAACAAGTTTGGTTTTTTTGTCTCTATTTTTTTCAATACCATTTTTTATAAGTCTTTAATGATTATCTTCTATGTCTAGAATGAGGTAAGAAGGGTTAGGGCAAGAAAACTTCTATCCTCGATGGAGGATCATGACTTATTTGGAGATCTGACTTTGCCTCTTATCCTTCGTTGACGAGGTTGATCTTATGTTGTATCTTGATGTCGTCATCCGAGTTAGGGACACATAATTAAGATAGATTTGTGGGTGAACCATATAGTTTAGTAGGTAGACAGCTAAGAGAGATTAGATAGAATTTGGTTGATGCTAGGTTGGAATGAATGGTCACCGTGAACATGTTGGTCAGGTTGTTTGTTCATGGCCGTGTTGGTCAAAGACACCAATTTAGGTTAAACCGAACTAATTCGAAACATGTTTTATAGGGGTAGGGTCTAATCTATTTCACCATGATTAACTAACCTGTTTGAGTGACTCACATTAGGTTAGTTCATATTGGTTTAGATGGGATCTAGATTAGTTTAGCATGACCGGATTTGACAAAATAAGACTAATTAATTTGAGTTAGATCTTGGTTGTTACTCTAGTGGAATAAGTATGTTTATTAGGACAAGACAAATCTATTAAGACGAAGATATAATCTTTTAAGATGAGATGGATCTATTAAGCTGTATGGGGATAATCTAAGTTGTCTAGTTATCTTATAAACCCACTCTTTTTTATATGTATATGCAGATGCAATTGTGGACATTACTCCACAACTCATCACACTCAATCAAAGAACCGAATCAAACAGTTATCATAAGAACAAACAGTCAAGCATATACATACTTACAAAAATAGTTTTCTTTTTGTTCCTAAGAGTAGGTCTCTTATTCCAAGAGGTCATTTTAGGTACAAGATTTCAATGTGTGAAATCCACTTTTGTCTTTAGAAGTGAAAAGGTAAGAGTAATCAGAGTAAAGCAGCAGTAGATGAGAAAAATATTAAGGTAAGTTTAGAAAGAATCAGAGTAGCAAAGGTAAGTAGATAAGGGTTGTCTAGTTCTATCTAGGTTACATCCTACAATCAACATTCCTCTGATACCACCTCTGTCACACCCGGGTTTTAGGGGTTTAAAATCCGAGCGCGAAATAATCACTAAGTGTGCTGGGACCAAGTCTCACACATATGATGACTCATGGTACATAAACGAATGTCACATCTTTACTATATAATAAGAGTTCTATACAAAATAGCTAAATAATTATATCATATGCAGACAACGACCGAACAACCCTAGTTGATTGGGAGACGATTGCCTAGACCACTCATGAACTCATCACAACATCCTTCATGCGCCTCATCTAGTGGTACCTGTTCTTGACCTAGGGGGATGTGAGTACAACAAGGGTGAGCTCACATACGTTCATCGCTCAACAAGTTGTGGGTAACAATGTGCATGAACTCACCAAAGGTGGGAGTTCATGTGAAGTGTAAGGCTTACCAAAGGAGATGGTTAAAGCTGAGCATTGCTTTTAAAATTGGTCAAAATGTTATTAGTAGTTACTGAGTAAAAGTAGAAACCAACCCAATTAAGTAAGAGATCAAAATTGATAATAACACCCGCGATGCAATGCATATAATAGATTAAGTTTAGTCCCATAAATTAATCATGCAAGAGTCCTAGGCTGCTCAATACCACGACCACGGCTGATATACCAGTTTTACACTTTGTAGAGGTTGCGCCCTTTACCCACAAGTCGTGTATTTCGACTAGCCAGGGTTAGCTAGACCCTTAGACACTTCTGAGGTGAATGGTAGGGATCCACAACGAGGCCTTTACAAAGTTCCACTAGCTTCAGAAAACCTGCTACAGTTTCTAGGGAGCGCAGTATAGGAATCCTCCGTCTGAAAAGCCATCGCAGCAAAATCAACCCGACAACCTCCCTATACCGACCACTCCCTTACTGCCCTTGCCCCTTCCAGGTAAGGTAGTCCTCCACTAGCTTTCCTAATTAGTCAGCCAAGGGCATCCCATTCCACCCTTGTGGTAGCACGGATATCTCAAGTTAAGCTCCACGTTCCAATTAACACAATGATCTTGTCATGAACAATAATTAAAACAACGGTATAACTGGAACATGATCATAATGTAATATTAATCCCAAAACCAGGTAGAGCAATAGCAAAACTACCCAAAAGCTCAGTGGTAAACAAGGTGTGGGATAAACAAGTCTAGGGAAACCTATTAGATCCCATCAAATTAACCTAAGCATGTCACAGTGCTTAACAGGAATATTATTGGGTAAAGAAAAGTGATCAAGGGCACAACTTGCCTTAGACTTGAGATTCCCTGGTACCAAGTTGGTCTTCAGATTCTTGTGACCTCACTGCTATTCGTAGCAATACAACAAACATGGTATATGCAAAATTAGCATCAACACCAAACATAAGAACAACCTGCATAATAATAATCTACACGTCACTACGAGATCGTGTGTTCGAGAACCACTAAATTCTGAGTTATAGTTGAAGAGAGATGGATTTTGGAAGTTTTAGGTGATTAAATATTATATTTGGAGGTAATATTATAAAAGGAATATTTAATTAAACTTTAATACAAGTTATAACTTGAGTAGGCCTCATGTTTTAGCCAAGTTATAATTGTGGATGTATTAACTTTGGCTAGATAGATTAATCTACCAAACATAGGTTAAGTAAATATCTAATTACCAAAATATGTGATATGTTACGAATAACTCATTACAACATAGGCAATTTTATCATGAAACTAACGCAACTGGAATGGATCAAATCGGGGCTAAAACGTGAGAGTTATGAAACAAGTTTGAGTGGCATCTATTATAATTTTTAATGCCAAAATCGATGCCAGAGACCCGTCCGATCTCGCGCCAAAATGTGAAGGGGTACCTTGAGCTCCAATCTCACACGTCCGCTACCAGATCAACGGTCAGCACAACCTTCTTTTTCCTCCAACCCAATCCACGACGGCGTTCAGATTCCCATGGTGGCGAGCGCCGGTGAGCAGCGCGCCCAATGCCCCAGCGCACGATTCCTAGCGCCGATAGGTAATACATGTTCTACGGAGCATATTGAACTGATTACGGTGGAGCTTACTGGATATGGTGGCGGTAGCGATGCTGCCAACACGGCACAGTGGGTCTGCAGCATTTGATGAAGCCTGACGGCAAAATCCAGACCGACCGATGACCCCTGCGCCCGCTCAGATGTTGATATGTGATTCATGAGCCCCGATGGACCTCCATGACCCAACACAGAGGCTGAAGTGATGGCGAGGATGCACATCAACAGTGACGGCAGAGGGCGGGGTTCCTTTCTGTCCTCTCTCCTTTTCTCTGCTTGCCGCCCTGGCTCACGACGCGGGTGTTCTCCATTTGATCGATTGAGGGGAGCCCAGGTTATATAGCCACAAGTCTAGGCCGTATCCTAACCATCCAGAGAGATTCACGGTGAACTTTCCTGGGGATCTTGGCACGGGCGCGTTACACGACATGTAGGAGATATAGCTGACAGCCTGGTCCCACAAGGCAGCCATTGGGTGTTACATGCGCGGCAAAGGGGAGAAACTGACCGGGCAGGCCCGCATGCCAGCCAGTCGGCGTAGTGCAGTGAAGGATTGGGCCGGCGAGAAGGAAGTAATTGGGTCAAGAAGTTTAAGTTTTAGGCCTAGGTGCATAGGTCACCTTTTCTTTTTCTTTTCTAATTCTTTTCTTTTTATTTCATTTCTATTCTCAAATTTCGAACCCTAAAGTAGATTTAGACAAGGTTTGAATTTCAAACTTAATTCAATGCTTAGTCAAAGATCCAGGATGCCATGCAAAGTTTATTTTATTTATTTATTGGTTAATTATTCACCTAAATAAATGCTTCTATATGCATAATTCATAAGGGAATAATTCACACATTACTTATTTTGTTTAGGAGAAATTTAATATAAAATCTTCACCATGATTTGATTCAAACATTTTAAGAGTGCTTTAATTATAATGTTATAACAAATAGATTGAAAGTGTTTGTTTTACTTATTGTTCCGTAGTTTTAACTTGAACTTTAGTTTTTAGATCTTAATCTCAGTTTTTTTTAAACTACCAAGCTCTTGCTATTACTATTTATTTATTTTAGGGAGATATACTTTGAAAAGAAAGGAATCTATTATTAAATGATATTTTAACTCAAATCTTTTCGGAAAATTTTTTATGAATCCCAAAATAGAATTTTGGGTGTTACAAGCAACAATACCACGGTCCAGTCAAGCTTCACCAACTACGATGACGTATACGACTATAGTTCCCGCACACCGTCTGCCAACCCCCGATGGGATGTATAATACGACAAGAGTGCAGGCTAGTCCTCGGGCGCAAACTCTGCCTCGCTCGAAGTCGACCCCGGCCTCAGGACAAACTCCACCTCGCCCAAGCCCGGCCTCGGCTATCTGCTCCTCACGAATCCCATAGGAGGCCACTCCTACTATGGCGTGCACGTCTTCGAATCCTGGAGCGGGCTCAGTCGCGACCTCGAGCGGACTTCTGCCCCGCCCGAGCCTAGCTCTAACCTCGATATCTGCAACGGAAAGGCGCCCAATGTCACCATATACTACAAAGCTGATAGATTACTTAGGGACTTTATGCCATACTTAGTACTGTGTCAACCACTATGACATCGACAACCCCGTGGCCAAGGGGGCTCAGGTACGTGACCGAGCCCTCAGCCCTGGCCTCGGCTCTCACCAGAAATCAAGCGGGCATAAGTCAACAACAAGTACAAGACCATGATTTGGGCCATACCATCTATAGGGGGACGACAACACCTCCTCATCACACGTGGCCAACTCCAATGCTCTAGACAACCCTCCTTTAGGTTATAAATAGGACACCCTATGGCTTCACGGGGCAGGCGAACACTTCACAGTTTTCTCCTCCACCACGATATTGGCACTTGCCTCAATCAACTCTGGGGACTTAGGATCCTTTCCTCTCCCGCTCAGCTTGTATTCCCTACTACAAGCACTTAGGTGCAAATATTATAAGTATCATCCCCCTCAACTGGAAGTAGGCCCTTCTCTTGCCCGAACCAGGATAAAGACTTGTGTCATCTTGTATCACCCATCTGGGTTAGGGGCACGCAACATTATTTCACTGGTTGTCTAGACCCTCGGGTCCAGACACCGATAGTTGGCGTGCTAGGTAGGGGCTCGCTACATTACACCAAGTTCCTACCAAGAACTCTAGGTGGCCAATCCTTAGCACCCTTGTCACCTCGACACGACAATCTGGTTTGAGAGTCTCGAGTTCATGCCCCTTGACTTCGGTTATGACATGACACTCCCCCTGCCTAGATTCTCTCAGCCAGGAGGAGCACGACCACATTTGCTCCCCTGGCCAGGAGAAGGATATTCGGACACAATGATCTGGTTCGGGAGTCTCGAGTTCATGACCATTAGCTTCAGCTATGACATGATGCTCCTCCCACCCGGACACCCTTTGGACACCGACTACCGTTTCCTCCAGCTAGGAGGAGCGAGGCCACGCCTATTCCCCTGGCCGGAGGAGGAACATCCATACTTCTGCCCCCGTCCCTCTCACCGCAGGAGACGAGGACAAAATAATCGCAACCGCGCCACGAGCAGCATTCTACGCCTAGTCAATGCTCCCGGGTAGGTCGACGACGTAGGCTCCCTTGTGAGGGACCTGTTGCACGTTAGCTTCATGCCCAGAGCATCAACATCAACACATGTTGCCCTAATGCAAGCCTCACTAGCCCCCCCGCAGGTCGGGAGGTGCCGACTCCGCTAGTAGACTGGGGGAGCCATCGGTATTTAATCCCATCCCTTCAGATTTAGCTTCGATCCTTCGGGATACCCATATACGACAAGCACCTACACCAGCCTGTATGGGAACTCCCAAAAATCTCGGAGTACATAGGCTCCGAGATTGAAGATGATCTAGGTCCAGGCCTAGAATTCTCCAAACTCTGCGACCCCGAGGCCATATGGCATCTCTTGATCACATGTGACTGCCTCCTCTCTGAAGGTTCCAACGACTATAGCTCTGACGACTAGGGTTAGGACCCTACTCAGGGGCACCTCGACACCGAGCACGGAGAGGACTAGCCGAGCCACCCAGGGACCTAGGAGTTGTCCCACGATTGAAGCAAAGTCTACAACGATGCTTGGAACAACCAAACAGCTATGTCACTTTTTATCCTTAGAATTCCAAGTCATTATGTACTTCAACCTTCAAATATAAATAAAAGTATAACCTTCAAGAGAGGCTTGGTCATGTCTCCATGAATATTTTATTCATCAGGTTCATAAAGTAAGTCGGTGCATTTGTTAATCCAAATGACATAACCAAAAACTCATATAGTCCATATCTTCTAGTGATGGCTGTCTTAGGTACGTCTTCAGTTCGAATCTTCAACTGATGGTAACCTGATCTTAGATGTATTTTTGAGAATACCTTAGCTCCTCTGATCTGATCAAACAAATCTTTAATCCAAGGCAACGTGTATTTGTTCTTAATTGTCACTTCACTCAAGTTCCTGTAATTGACACCCATTCTTCTCGAACCATCTTTCTTGTTTACAAATAGAACTGGGGCTCCCTAAGGAGACGAACTTGGGTGAATAAAACCTTTTTCCAGTAATTCTTCTATTTGTTTTTTAGTTCAATTAAATCTTTGACATCCATTCTGTAAGGTCTTTTTGAAATCGATGCAGTTCCGGGTAATAATTCAGCAGAAAACTCTATATCACGATCAGGTGGCATACCTGGTAATTCCACAAGAAATATGTCTAGGTATTCACACACTATTCTGATGTGTTCCAAAGATTTCTCCTCTAATTTATTTACCATGGCTTCTACTGCTGCTGGCATACTAACATTGTCTTCAATTCTTTCTCGTTGTGGACTGATTAATGTAACCATCCTCTGAGCACAAGATATTACTCCATCATACTTGGTTAAGTAGTCTATTCCAAGTATCACATCGATTCCACTCGATTCCAAGATTATCAGCTCTACTAGAAAGCTTTTTCCTCTAATCTCAAGCTTATTCTGAGGGCATGAGTGAGTGGCTCTAAGTTCACCTCCTGGTGATCTAATTAATAGTTTCCTCTTCAAAGGAAAGTTTGATATATTATGCTTTTCCACAAATGACTTTGTTACGAAAGAGTGAGATGCTCTAGAATCAAAATAAAACTGATGCAGGTATGGAGTTAATAAGGAACATACCATACACATCGGCATCCTTAGGAACTATTTCTGTCGTCACATGATAATTCTTCCCTTACCCTGGTTCTGAGGGGTCTTGTTCTGTGCAGTTCCACGAGCAGGTGTATTCTGATTAACCCTTTGACTATTGTTCCTTTGGGTGTCTGTGGGTTGCACTTTGGGAAATTGTTGGCATAATGACCAAGTTCACCACACTTGAAACATCCACTAGGTTGGACTAGAGTAGTTGTATTGTTATTTCTGGCCGGTGTGTTCACGGCGCTTCCTTTCCGATTTTGTTGATAACCACTAGACCTTTGACCGGTCTGAGAATTGTTCCTTTGTTGGTTCTTGTCGGCGTTCCGAGACCGGGGGGTCCCCGAGCCGACGAGTGAGAGTGCCGCGTGCCCCAGCCCAGATGGGTCGAGCGCGTGGAGCGAGCGCGAAGGGGGGAACAGAGAGAGAGAGAGAGTCGGTGGCCGGAGCCGGGTCGTGAGGGAGTCGGAGAAATTCCCGCGGCCTTCGTGTTCGTCCCGCGCCCAGGTCGGGTGCGCTTGCAGTAGGGGGTTACAAGCGTCCGCACGAGGTGAGGGGAGAGAGCGGCCCTAAGAGAGAGCGCCTGCCCCTGCCCTTCGTCCTCGCGAGGCCAACCTTCTCTAAGAAGGCCCTGGCCCTTCCTTTTATAGTCGTAAGGAGAGGGTCCAGGTGTACAAGATGGGGGTGTAGCAAGGTGCTACGTGTCTAGCGAGGGAGAGCTAGCGCCCTATGTACATGCCCAGGTGGCAGCCGGAGAGATCGTGGCACCCTGTTGGTGTGGCGTCGTGGCTGTTGGAGGAGTAACGGAGCCGGACGGGGGGACAGCTGTCGAGGTGGCTGGGTCCTTGCTGACGTTCTCCTGCTTTCGTAAGGGAGCTGGGAGCCGCCGTCGTCATGATCTAGCGGGGCGCCATCATGGCCTATCTGGCATAGCTGGCCAGATGGGACGCCGGCCTTGTTCTCTGCGACCCAAGTCGGCTCAGGGCAGGGTGATGATGACGCTTCCTGTTGACGTGGCGGTCTCGTGTCCTAGGTCGGGCGTCGTGGAGGCTCCTCCGAGGCTGAGGCCGAGTCCGCCCTGCAAGACAGAGACAGAGTCCGAGCCCTGGGTCGGGCGAGGCAGAGATTATTCGGCAGAGGCCGAGGCGGAGTCCGAGCCCTGGGTCGGGCGAGGCGGAGGTCGCCGTCTTCCGGGGCCTTAGCCCGAGTCCGAGCCCTGGGTCGGGCGGAGCGGAGTTCGCCGTCTTCCGGGGCCTTAGCCCGAGTCCGAGCCCTGGGTCGGGCGGAGCGGAGTTCGCCGTCTTCCGGGGCCTTAGCCCGAGTCCGAGCCCTGGGTCGGGCGGAGCGGAGTTCGCCGTCTTCCGGGGCCTTAGCCCGAATCCGAGCCCTGGGTCGGGCGGAGCGGAGTTCGCCGTCTTCCGGGGCCTTAGCCCGAGTCCGAGCCCTGGGTCGGGCGGAGCGGAGTTCGCCGTCTTCCGGGGCCTTAGCCCGAGTCCGAGCCCTGGGTCGGGCGGAGCGGAGTTCGCCGTCTTCCGGGGCCTTAGCCCGAGTCCGAGCCCTGGGTCGGGCGGAGCGGAGTTCGCCGTCTTCCGGGGCCTTAGCCCGAGTCCGAGCCCTGGGTCGGGCGGAGTCTCCTATGGCACCTCTGGCGAAGTCTGGTCGCCCGTCGGTCTTACCTTTTGCGTTAAACGCCCCGGTGGCTCGGTCGGTTGGTGCGGTGATTTAGTCAGGGTTTCTCCTTATCGGAGGCGGGGCCTAGGGCGAGCCGGAGATGCGTCTGCCGTGAAAGAGGAGACCTCAGGCGAGACGGAGTCATCTTAGGGTCGGCTGCCCTCGCCCGAGGCTAGGCTCGGGCGTGGCGTGGTCAAGTCACTCGTATGGACTGATCCCTGACTTAATCAAACCCATCAGGCCTTTGCAGCTTTATGCTGATGGGGGTTACCAGCTGAGAATTAGGCGTCTTGAGGGTACCCCTAATTATGGTCCCCGACAGTAGCCCCCGAGCCTCGAAGAGAGTGTTAACACTCGCTTGGAGGCTTGCATCGCACTTTTTTGCAAGGGGACCAGCCTTTCTCGGAGGTACTTTGTTCCGGTGGGTGCGCGCGAGCGCACCCGCCGGGTGTAGCCCCCGAGGCCTCGGAGGAGTGGTTTCACTCCTTCGAGGTCTTAATGCCTTGCGCAATGCTTCGGCTGGTCTGGCGGTTCCCTCATGCGAGCAGGGCGTAACCCAGGTGCACTGTCGGGGCCCAAGTTCTCGGGCTGGTATGTTGACGCTGTCAACGGTTCGGCCGGAGCCGGGTTTGCGAGAGCAGCCCCCGAGCCCTCGCACGGAGCGAGAGGACGATCAGGGACAGACTCGACTTTTTATATACGCCCCTACGTCGCCTTTCCGCAAGGAGGAGGGGGGGAGTGCGCCATGTTACCCTCGATGGGCACCGAACATGGTGTCTCCGGTGAGCTGCAATCGGGTAATCCGAGTGGACGTCCGTGCCCCGTTCGTTGGGGGTCGGCTAGGGGCCCGGAGGCACGCCCAAAAGTACCTGCGGGTGATCTGCCGGACCCGGTCCCCTAGCGACGGGGTCCGAGGGCTCGTTGCCTCCCTCCGATGGGATTCCGTTACAGAGTCGTTCCCGCTGGTCTCGGAAATGTCCTAGGGTACCTCGGGAGCGCAGCCCGAGCCTTGGTTATGTATCGAACGTACCCCTGGTCATCCCTCGCTCGGTGTCTGAGGCGACTGTGAACCCTTCGACAGGCCAGCCTTCGAACCCCTGATCAGTAGGGGGCACGGAGCCCGAGTAGCCTGAGGCGGTCGTGGAACCTTTCGGGGGCCGACCTTCGACCCCCTGACCAGTAGTGGGTGTCGGGCCCACGCGATCTGAGGCGGCTGTTGAACCCTTCGGGGGGCCAGCCTTCGAACCCCTGATCAGTAGGGAGGCTCGGAGCCTAGTTCCTTCACGGGGAAGGATCCCTTTGGGGTTATCCCCCTTCTCGGTCCCTGTTGCAAGAGATAGAGAAAGAAGGAAAGAGGGAAATCGGGTTCGAAATTGAACTTCGTGGCGTACCTTTTTCGGCGTGGCCATTTTGGCGGAGGCGAAGCGTCGCCAGCTGCCCCTGCCAGAAACGTTACCTATTTTGCCGCGGAGTTAATGCGCCGGGGTAAGCGGTCGGCGAGGCTGCCGTTGCGTGCGCGAGCCATTCGAGGAACGGCTGTTTCGCTTCGCGTTTTTTGAACCCCGCGTCCGGTTGGGGCGGTGCGTTGGAACCGTCTCGTCCTTGGTCCTTTATGTACCCCGGAGAGGGTCCAGTGACGGCTCTCGACTCCACTTCTCGCCTCCTTCTCAGGTTTTTTGCAACCTGAGAGATCTAGCCAGAAAAAGGAAATCGCCCTCCCCTGTTCTTCACGCCGCCACCCCTTCTGCCTGGGCGATGGCTGACCGGGTGACCATCCTCTCGCCGCGCGACCTGTGGCCCTTCTCCACGGTGACGGCGGGTGACCTGGAGGACCTCGTCGGCGAGGGTTTGCTCCGCCCCCTCACCGATAAGGAGCGGCCGGAATGGATCCCTCCCGCGGGCGGAGTCGCTCCATCCCCTCCGCCGGGGTATGTCGTGAGCTTCATCTCCTTCCATGAGCGGGGATTTGGAATGCCGTCGAGCCGCTTTATGCGGGCCATCCTGTTCCACTACAGGGTGGAACTACACAACCTTACCCCCAACTCCATCGCACAAGCCGCTATCTTTGTAGCGGTGTGCGAGGGGTATCTGGGGATCGCCCCCCATTGGGATTTGTGGACTCACCTCTTCTTTGCCGAGCTTTTTGCTTCGTCGACGAGGGAGAGGAAGGTCCGTGCGGCAGTGCGGGCCGGCGGCTGCACCCTCTTGCTGAGGCAGTCGCGGGCGCTGCAGTATATCCCTGCCGTTCTTTCGTCCTCAAACAAGGGTTGGCAGCGCCGGTGGTTCTATCTCCGGAATGACGGAGAGTCGCTCCCGCCGTTCTCTCAGCGGGTTGTCACCACCGCCCCCGACGCTTGGCGTCACGGGACTCCACACGAGAGGCAAAAGAAACTCGAACCTCTTCTCCAGGCTCTGAAGGTGTTGCGGGAGGAAGGGCTCACCGTCGCGGGAGTGGTTGCCGCCATCCACCGCCGGAGGGTGCTCCCCCTGGCGGAGCGGCGGTTGTCGCTTTGGGAGATGACCCAGGAGGCCGACTGGGAGGGGTCACGGATGTCCCCTGACCCTCTTCCCCACGACGCCCTCTATCGGCGGGTGTCGGTCGCGATGGGAAAGCCGGACCCCCACGCCCTCTCCCAGCCTCGAATGCGCCCCGACCAGGGGTGCGTCGCTCTGGTGAGTGCTCGTCCTTTCCTTCTTCATATACCGGGTTGCTCCCGATTCTCACTATCGATTTTCTTTCTCCCCCCTTTTTTAGGAGGTGGGGCGGCACAAACCCTCCCTGCCGCCGGTCCCGGAGGACGCGGTGGGTCGGGCGGCGAGGCGGGTCGCCGCGGAGGAGGAGAAGAAGAAGAAGGACGCGGAGAAGGCTCGGGCCCGCAGGCGGAGGCGGGCTCGGGACGCCCTGGAGAAACGCCGTCGTCAGCAGGAGAGGGAAGGGCTTCCCAGGGAGCTGTCGCCGGAGACGTCTGATGATGACGACGACGTCGACGATGAAGAGGAGGAGGACGACATGGCCGCACGTCTCGGCCTCAGCCCTGGCTTGGGATGTGGCCGGGGGTCGTCGAGCCAGCCCCCGAGCGGGCCTACATCGTCGGTCCCTGGAGCCGAGGTGCCGGATCCCCGACCTGAGGAGCAGGGGCAACCCGAGAGGGTTCTCGTCTCCCCGGCTGGGGGAGCTGTCGCCACTCCAGGGAGCCGGGCCGAGGGGTCCGTTCCTCGGGAACCGTCGCCCGCGCCGGCGGCATGCGGGAGCGGTCCTCAGGTCGCCATGGCGGCGCCTGGGCAGTCCGCCTCCCGGGCCTCAGGGGCGTCCGAGGCGAGGGCGGCGCCGGGGCTGTTGGTGAAGCGGACCTCGGCGGTGGTTCCAGGAAGCGGGAGCCAAGAGACCTCCCCCCAGACACCGTGGATCATGATCCGGAGCGGGTAGGTACCTTGGAATCTTTCCGTCCCGGCGCTTCATTCGTATGTCCGGGCCGTGATTTTCCCTTTCTTGTTTTCTTCAGCAAACGGAGCCATGGCCCTACCGACCTGGCGCCTCGGAAGGCCCTCAAGACGGCGTTTGTCCAGGCAGCTGGCGCCACCTCGGGCCCTGCCGCTCAGCCGACCCTTTCGCAGGGTGCTCCGCCGCACGGGGCTCAGGCGTCGCATGTTTCGGGGGAGCAGGTCCCCGAGGCGGGCTCCTCTGCCGAGGTGGCCATCGTGATCGGGGAGGCGGCCAGCGCCGATGCGGTCCCGAGCTTGCCAACCGTGTTGGACATGCCGGCGTCTGCCGGTACCACAGCTGGCACCGTCCCGGTCGGAGAGCGCCCGGTCGCCGCCGACGTCGGGACGGCCGCGGCGTCGGCGCCCGAAGCCTCGGAAGAGGTGGGCGCGGACGCGCAGCGCTCCCAGGCGGGCGGCAGCCTTGTCGTTGCGGGGCGGAGCCCCGAGGCCCGGGGCCAGTTGCTCCGATTCCGGACCCGCGAGGCTTCGAGCCCTATCTTCGTTCTTGACGACGAGGAGGAGGACCAGTCCTGGGACGAGCTCCGCAAGCGTGCGGAGGCGACAGTGGGTTTGCTTCGATCGTCGCTGGAGGTTCTCTGCGGGGACGTCCCCAAAATCCTTCAGGTAATGGTTTCAGACATACCTTCTTGCTTCTGCGAGCGAGGCGTTCGTCGTGAAATCTTGTTTTCCTTTCCAGGACCTGACGGACCGGAGCGCTACCAAGTCGTCGTTCATTCGCCGTGAGGCCGTCGTCTGGGGCTCGCTGCGGTCCCTGAAGACTTCGCTCGCCGGGGCTACCGCGCGCCTCTCTCAGCAAGACGCTAAGATAGCGGACCTCCAGTTGCTCTGTGCTGACCTGAAGGCCGAGGCGGCGGCAGCGCGCACGGAGCTTGCCCAGGTTGCCGAGGAGCGGGACCAAACTCGGGGCCAGGCTGCCGAAGCTGAGAGCCGGGCCAAGATCCTTGCGGCCGATCTGGCCACATCCCAAGTCGCAGCCTCGGAGCAGCACGTCCGAGCCAGAGGTATGGCTCGACCGTCCTCGGTTCTCAATCTTGTCCGTTTCTTCCGCTTGGGTTTGAGATCTTTCTTTTGGTTGTTCGCAGAGCTCGAGTCTGCCCTCGACGAGTCTGCCAAGGCGCTTGCCGAGGCGCTCGACGGGGCTGCTGAGCAAAGGGAGGCCGATCTGGCGGCTATGTCCGAGGCCGTCTCGGAGGTCTATCGGAAACTCGGTCCCGGCGACGTCCCTTCAGGGAGCTCTCCCCAAAGCCGTCTTCAAGCCCTTGGTGATTACGCGCGCGGTAAAGTCCGCGGGGCGCTGCACCACGGCGTCAGGCGGGCCTTCGCCGTGCTCGCTTCCCACTACGTCGTGGACTTGGAGCGGGTCAGCGAGGGGTACTGCCTGCCTGACGAAGACGAGGCAGCCCTGGCGGAGGTTCAGCGGCTCGACGCGGTCGCTGCGGGTCCGAGCGCGTCGCTGGCGACCGTCTTCGAAGCGGAGATTCTTCCTCCTGCGCCGCCGCCGGAAGCGGAGGTGGGCTTTACCGACGGCGGGGGCGGAGTTGAGGGCGCGGCTCCTGCCCGAGGCGACGCCTGATTTTAGTTGGGACAATTTCTGATGGATGTGTGATTTGCCGCGGCCACTGGGGCCTGAACATTTTACTTCTTCCTCCGTGAAGTCATGCTTCTTTTCGTTTCGATTTTCGCGCCTGGCTCGTAGTGTCGACAACAGGGTGATTTCCCGAGCTGGGTCCTTTTTCGCGGCAGACGACGAGTGAGGTGTCCCTAGCCCGGAAGCATAGGTGTTCCCCGGCTTAGTCGGTCTCGCCACTTACTCGTACCCAAGTTCGCTCCTCAGGACTCTGCCTCTGACGCGTCCGGGAGAACGCAGAAAACCCTTCTTGATCGAAAAAAGAGTTTTTCTGACGCGGAACGGTACGTCCGAACTCGATGAGAGGGGTTCCCCTTTTTTAGCCCCCGAGGGAGGGTCGGGCTCTGCCGGGGCGAGGCCGACCCTTCCTTGATAATTGATTCGTATGTATGAGTGGGGAAAGGGCGCAGCCCCCGGGCGTCGTTCGCGCAGAGGCCGTTTGGCGAGTCAGGCTCCTGCCCAGATATGCGGCGAGTGCTTGGTGACATCCCCCGGCATGGCGGGCATGCCCGAGGGACCCTACGCAAAAATGTCGACGTTTGCGCGAGGGAAGTCGCCGAGCACTGCTTCCTATCTGGGGCCGAGCCCAGAGCCGATCCGGACACGCTTGGAGGCGTCGCCACTGGGGTCGAGAGGGACGACCTTAACCGTCTCCGCTGGCTCGAAGTTGCCGGCATGCCGCTTCACGTCCGGCACCTCTCGGGAGAGGCTTTCCAGGTCGGCAATGAGGGCCTCGGACTCGGCGAGGGCCTCGGCGTACTCCACGCACTCCACATCACATTCGAAGGCGTGTTTGTACATGGGGCCGACAGTGATGACCCCGTTGGGGCCCGGCATCTTGAGCTTTAGGTAGGTGTAGTTGGGGATGGCCATGAACTTCGCGTAGCATGGCCTTCCCAACACTGCGTGGTAGGTTCCTCGGAACCCGACCACCTCGAACGTCAATGTCTCCCTTCGGAAGTTGGAGGGTGTTCCGAAGCAGACAGGGAGGTCGAGCTGTCCGAGGGGCTGGACGCGCTTCCCGGGAATGATCCCGTGGAAGGGCGCAGCGCCTGCTCGGACAGATGACAGGTCGACGCGCAGGAGCCTGAGGGTCTCGGCGTAGATAATGTTGAGGCAGCTGCCTCCATCCATCAGGACCTTGGTGAGCCTGACGTCGCCGATGACGGGATCGACGACGAGCGGGTACTTCCCCGGGCTCGGCACGTGGTCGGGGTGGTCGTCTCGGTCGAAGGTGATGGGGTTGTCGGACCAGTCTAGGTAGACTGGCGCCGCCACCTTCACCGAGCAGACCTCCCGGCGCTCTTGCTTACGATGCCGAGCCGAGGCGTTTGCCGCATGCCCTCCGTAGATCATGAAGCAATCGCGGACCTCTGGGAACTCTCCTGCTTGGCGATCCTCCCTTTTGTCGTCGTCGTGAGACCTGCCACCCTCTGCGGGTGGCCCGGCCCGATGGAAGTGACGCCGAAGCATGACGCACTCTTCGAGAGTATGCTTGACGGGCCCCTGATGGTAGGGGCACGTCTCCTTGAGTGCCTTGTCGAAGAGGTTTGCACCTCCGGGGGGCTTCCGAGGGTTCTTGTGCTCGGCGGCGGCGACAAGGTCTGCATCGGGAACGTCGCGTTTCGCTTGCGACTTCCTCCTGCCTCTCTTCTTGGCGCCGCGCGGAGTGGACGCCTCGGGAGCATCTCCCGACGGGCGGCCCTGGGGCTGCTTGTCCTTTCGGAAGATGGCCTCTACCGCCTCCTGGCCGGAGGCGAACTTGGTGGCGATGTCCATCAGCTCGCTCGCCCTGGTGGGGGTCTTGCGACCCAGCTTGCTCACCAGGTCGCGGCAGGTGGTGCCGGCTAGGAACGCGCCGATGACATCGGAGTCGGTGATGTTGGGTAGCTCGGTGCGCTGCTTCGAGAACCGCCGGATGTAGTCCCGAAGGGACTCTCCCGGCAGTTGCCGACAGCTTCGGAGGTCCCAGGAATTCCCGGGGCGCACGTACGTGCCCTGGAAGTTCCCAGCGAAAGCCTGGACCAGATCCTCCCAGTTGGAAATCTGCCCCGGGGGCAGGTGCTCCAACCAGGCACGAGCGGTGTCGGAGAGGAACAGGGGGAGGTTTCGGATGATGAGGTTGTCATCGTCCGTCCCACCCAGCTGACATGCCAGGCGGTAGTCCGCAAGCCACAATTCCGGCCTCGTTTCCCCTGAGTACTTCGTGATAGTAGTCGGGGGTCGGAATCGGGGCGGAAACGGCGCCTGCCGAATGGCTCGGCTAAAGACCTGCGGACCGGGTGGTTCGGGCGAGGGACTCCGATCCTCCCCGCTGTCGTAACGTCCCCCACGCCTGGGGTGGTAGCCTCGGCGCACCCTTTCGTCGAGGCGTGCCCGACGGTCGCGATGAGGGTGCTCGACGCCGAGGTGGCCCGGGGCCGCAGGCGCGGTGGTGCGCGTGCGCCCGATGAAGGCCGAGGCTTCCCGCGTGAGTCGGGAAGTCGCGGCACGAGGTTCCGAGGGGTATCCCTGCCTGCGGGAGGCAGAGCTCTCGGCCCGCCGGGCCGCAGCGCCTTCCAGGAGATGCTTGAGTTCTCCCTGGATTCGTCGACCCTCGGTGGTTGATGACTCCGGCATCGCGCGGAGGAGCATTGCTGCAGCGACCAGGTCCTGGCCAGTCCCGCCGGATGCGGGTGGCGGTTTGTCCCTGGCATCATTGGCGATGCGGTGCTGGAGACCTTGGGGCAGGTGACGTATTCCTCCGGCCGGGGGTTGGCCCGCCCATACCTGCCCGATGTTCTGGCGGATTGCCTCGAGCGCTCCTGCTCCTTCATCGAACCCGGCCTGCGCCCCGCGGACTTGCTCGAGCTGTGGGTCGTGACCCCCCGCCGGAACGGGGACCACAGCTAGCTCCCGCGGGATGTCGGCGCGAGGCGCTGGCCTAGGGGGATCACCATCCTCCGGCATGCCGAGACATCCGCCTCCGGAGGGATCCCCTAGCTCGATGTGGAAACGTTCGCGACTCGGGCCGCAGTCCTTGTCGCCAAGGCTGCGGCTGCCGTCGGAACAGTCGGAGAGGCAGTAGTCACATGCGGTCATGAAGTCCCGCATGGCACTAGGGTTGCCAGATCCGGAGAAATCCCAGCAGATGCTGGGGTCGTCATCTTCCTCGGACCCAGAGGGTCCGTAGGTCGAGACACCCATCAATCGGTCCCAAGGCGACCGCACACGAAACCCCAGAGAGGTTGCACTCGCCTCAATGTGAGCGTCCGCCAAAGCGAGGTCGCCAGGCGGGCTGAGGCCGAGTCGAAATAACGAAAGATGGGGAGCAGTCGGTACCTTTTTGTCGACGAGGAGCGATGAAGTCGTGTCGGGGGCTGACCGCGTCGTCGTCTTGGGTACGAGGGCGACGTCCTGCAGGCCCTTCGTGAGCGTGCTGGCGTCGTCCACTTGCTCGGGGTCGACGTGTTGCGGGGGGATGGCGCTCGCGTTTGCCTCGAACGCGAGGGCGACGCTTGGCGTGTCCTCCGCTGGGGCGCCGGGGATGTCGATTTGCTCGACAGCCGTCGGAGCGCGGCCTCCCGCTCGGCCCCGGTTGCCCCGCCTCCTCCTCCTCCGACGGCGAGGGAGAGGATGGGGCGAGCTCGAACGTTGTCCTTCCCCAACGCGGGAAAGACGTCGTCGATTCCGCCGCCGGCGGGCGGGCTGTCCGCCACCAATGTCGTCGTCGCGCGGCGGTGGAAGGAGTATCATGTCGTAGTCGCCATCGAGAGACATGAACTCGAGGTTCCCGAAACGGAGCACCGTCCCGGGTTGAAGAGGTTGTCGGAGACTGCCCATCTGGAGCTTGACGGGAAATCGGACGTCAACACGCAGCGTGCCCCTACCTGGCGCGCCAACTGTCGGCGTTCCGAGACCGGGGGGTCCCCGAGCCGACGAGTGAGAGTGCCGCGTGCCCCAGCCCAGATGGGTCGAGCGCGTGGAGCGAGCGCGAAGGGGGGAACAGAGAGAGAGAGAGAGTCGGTGGCCGGAGCCGGGTCGTGAGGGAGTCGGAGAAATTCCCGTGGCCTTCGTGTTCGTCCCGTGCCCAGGTCGGGTGCGCTTGCAGTAGGGGGTTACAAGCGTCCGCACGAGGTGAGGGGAGAGAGCGGCCCTAAGAGAGAGCGCCTGCCCCTGCCCTTCGTCCTCGCGAGGCCAACCTTCTCTAAGAAGGCCCTGGCCCTTCCTTTTATAGTCGTAAGGAGAGGGTCCAGGTGTACAAGATGGGGGTGTAGCAAGGTGCTACGTGTCTAGCGAGGGAGAGCTAGCGCCCTATGTACATGCCCAGGTGGCAGCCGGAGAGATCGTGGCACCCTGTTGGTGTGGCGTCGTGGCTGTTGGAGGAGTAACGGAGCCAGACGGGGGGACAGCTGTCGAGGTGGCTGGGTCCTTGCTGACGTTCTCCTGCTTTCGTAAGGGAGCTGGGAGCCGCCGTCGTCATGATCTAGCGGGGCGCCATCATGGCCTATCTGGCATAGCTGGCCAGATGGGACGCCGGCCTTGTTCTCTGCGACCCAAGTCGGCTCAGGGCAGGGTGATGATGACGCTTCCTGTTGACGTGGCGGTCTCGTGTCCTAGGTCGGGCGTCGTGGAGGCTCCTCCGAGGCCGAGGCCGAGTCCGCCCTGCAAGACAGAGACAGAGTCCGAGCCCTGGGTCGGGCGAGGCGGAGATTATTCGGCAGAGGCCGAGGCGGAGTCCGAGCCCTGGGTCGGGCGAGGCGGAGGTCGCCGTCTTCCGGGGCCTTAGCCCGAGTCCGAGCCCTGGGTCGGGCGGAGCGGAGTTCGCCGTCTTCCGGGGCCTTAGCCCGAGTCCGAGCCCTGGGTCGGGCGGAGCGGAGTTCGCCGTCTTCCGGGGCCTTAGCCCGAGTCCGAGCCCTGGGTCGGGCGGAGCGGAGTTCGCCGTCTTCCGGGGCCTTAGCCCGAATCCGAGCCCTGGGTCGGGCGGAGCGGAGTTCGCCGTCTTCCGGGGCCTTAGCCCGAGTCCGAGCCCTGGGTCGGGCGGAGCGGAGTTCGCCGTCTTCCGGGGCCTTAGCCCGAGTCCGAGCCCTGGGTCGGGCGGAGCGGAGTTCGCCGTCTTCCGGGGCCTTAGCCCGAGTCAGAGCCCTGGGTCGGGCGGAGCGGAGTTCGCCGTCTTCCGGGGCCTTAGCCCGAGTCCGAGCCCTGGGTCGGGCGGAGTCTCCTATGGCACCTCTGGCGAAGTCTGGTCGCCCGTCGGTCTTACCTTTTGCGTTAAACGCCCCGGTGGCTCGGTCGGTTGGTGCGGTGATTTAGTCAGGGTTTCTCCTTATCGGAGGCGGGGCCTAGGGCGAGCCGGAGATGCGTCTGCCGTGAAAGAGGAGACCTCAGGCGAGACGGAGTCATCTTAGGGTCGGCTGCCCTCGCCCGAGGCTAGGCTCGGGCGTGGCGTGGTCAAGTCACTCGTATGGACTGATCCCTGACTTAATCAAACCCATCAGGCCTTTGCAGCTTTATGCTGATGGGGGTTACCAGCTGAGAATTAGGCGTCTTGAGGGTACCCCTAATTATGGTCCCCGACAGTTCTGGTTTTGGTTGGTTCTCTGTCCTTGAAATTTCCTCTTGTTGTCTAACAATTCCCTTCTTTTGCTTTCTAGGCTAATTGCCATGTTGAGTAGAGTCTAAAAATTGGGAAAGCTGTGGCTCTGTAACTGTTAGTTCAACGGTTCGATCAAACCTTCTAAGAACCACTCTTGACGCTTTTCATCTGTATCAACTTCCTTTGGTGTGTAGCGAGAAAGTTAGGTGAAATGATCCTAATACTTAATAACAGACATACCTCCTTGAGTGAGGGATAAAAATTCCTTTTTCTTGAGTTTCATTATTCTTGAGGGAATATGGTGAGCATGGAAGTTCTCCTGAAATTCCTGCCAAGTTATGGCGTCTGCGTTTGCATGGGCCGCAGTGAAGGCATCCCACCAGTCAGACGCGACGCTTTCGAGTCTTCCAGAGGAATACAAAACCTTTTCTTGATCATTACACTGTGTAATGTCTAGATTCTTTCCTATGACCTTAAGCCAGTCATCGGCATCCAATGGATCAACCGAATGAGAAAACACAGGGGGATGATGACTTATAAAATCCTTGTGCTTGTCCCAAGCTTGGGGTGCATTCTACTGTTGGGGATTCTATTGGTTCTGTTGGATTTGCTGCACTAAACCTGTGAGGCCATGGAGAAGTTGCATCTACGTGGCAATGAACTGCTCCATGGTTGGGTTGGATGGTGGTGGTGGCAACTGCTGACCAGCATGTTGATTACGGGTGTTTCTGGGACTTGGGCGATCGTTCACCATCTGGTTGGTTAGAAAGTGTATCCTTTAGACAAGTGAAGAGTAGAGAAAAATTCTAGTTGGAATAACTTTTACTAAAGTTAAGATTATTTGTAAATTTTAAATGTTCTTATGGCCATCATTCCATTAGATCATTGCACTCAAGCAAAAATCCAAATCAAACATTATGCAAACATCACCATCACATGGTTGTTATTACAATCATAGTATCATAAGTAGTTTCATCGTCTAACACAAAACTGAACTTATTACAATATGACTTATACATCTAGAGTAGCCTGGTGATAGATCCTAGTTCTCCATAGCAAATCCTCTTGCGGGGCGGGAACACAGCTATGGCAGGGACTTGGGCTTCGGGCGGATTCCTTCCTTCGAGCGAAGCTTCGAGGGCTGTAATCCTGGCATGTGCTTCTTCAAGTTCTCCATGTACCCTTAAAAGATCGTGTAGCACTGTCCAGGTCAGTGTTAAGACCTGCCACCACACCTACAAGGGTGTTGAGGCGATCTTCTCCAGTTTTACCTGCACAACACTGGTCTGGCTTTCCCCATGAAGACGTAGAGGAAGATGTCTATATCTCGTGTCATGCAACTGCTACCGATAAGTGTGGCCAAGAGACCATAGAGCTCGCCTAGCAGCATTGCTGACCCAAGCAGCGTAGGTTGATAGCGGCGTCAGAGACTCATGGGCTGATAGAGTCATGAAACATCTATCTCCTGCATCCATCACTCTGATATGCACACGAGTGATGTAGTAGAAAGCCTGGGGAGGCTTAGACACTCGCCTTGTGTCATATAGAGGTCAGATGTAGGTTCCTAGCGCATGCAGAACATCCTACAACAGGTTTGGGAAGTGATCCGTCTCGAACATTGAAGTGCAATGCTCAGTGATAGGCCATATCCCAACGAAGTTGTCCTCCTGCTCATCGTTGGCTTCCTCGTTGTTGTTCTCCTCTTCTTCTTCTTTATCATCATCTTCTCCACCATCACCAAAATCATCTGGATCATCACCTCTAGGAGCCGGGGCTTGAGGTACTGGTACTGGCGGTGATGAAGATGAAGCTCCAGCTGCAAAGGCTTGTGATTCTAACAATGGGTGGGTGTCGCCAAAATCTCCTCTGAGCTGTCCTCCAGAATAACTCCATTCTCCACACGAAGTTGGTGAAGATCGACAGGGACTTCCTCTACTACCACTGGGTAGACAGGAGCCTGTCGTGGCGGAGGGATATAGTTGGTGTTCACACGGGTGGTTTGGATAGTACGCAGCATCTACAAGAGAAAATGTCAACTTAGTTGAATTTTAAATAGGCCAGATTAATAAATAATTTGTAAGAGCAAAATAAGTATATTTTGAATAGACTAGGCTTTCCATTTCTAACTAGTCTAACGACCTAGAGTCAGCATAGCTTTGATACCACTTCTGTCACAGCCGATTTTGGGGGCAAAATCGAATGCATAGCATATGTGTGCCAGGATCCATTTTCCACACATATGTTGACATCACAAGTGTAATATATCAAAAGACAATGCAATAAAGGCGTAAAGAGAGTAGAGTTACTTTATTACATCATCGAGACATAAGTGTCTTAAATAGTATCATCATCAAAGTACAACGGATAAAACATGGACACTCTTTCACAGGAAGATGATTGGCACATCGTTAGACATAGTACTCATCAACATCATCTACAAAGTCTTTTTCATCACCCTCTGGTCAAACTATTAGCAAGGGATGAGCTTACTTATGGTCGAGGCTCAGCAAGTGGGAGGAGTAATGCAAGTTTAACAAGGTAGGCTATGAATAAGCGGTAAGCATTTTAGTTGGTCAATATTTTATTAACAACGTCTGACTTACTAATTGTAAGTGTATCCCAAAATTCCCAATTAAACATAAGTACATGATTATATCTCAAAAACACTTAAGTGAAATCTTAAGCAAACCATTTATGAATCATCAAATCACGATTTATTTTCCATCTTTAAGTTCAATTATCATGTGAGGGTCTAGGTTGCTCTTAACCGTGAGCACGACTGACATATCAGTTTTACACTCTGCAGAGGTGATACAACTTTACCCACAAACCATGTATGCCATCTAGTATGGGTTGTACGGACCTGTAAACATTGTTGAGGTGAATGGCTAGGGATCCATTATGAGGCTTTCACAAAATACCCTTAGTATAAAGCCACTCGCTAAGGTTTCCACGTTAGTATTGATGGCCCTCTTGGCGAGGTAACTTAGCCAAGACTACCACCCCATGTTAACATGAGCTGCCATCAAACCACTGCTGCCCCCTCTTGTCCATCTTTCAGGTAGGGTTGCTAAGCACTAAGTCTTTAGAGGTAATTACCAAAGCCAGAGCCATTATAGCACTCGTGGTTGCACTGTTATCCTAGGTGGTCACTCCATGTTCCATTTAATATGAAATGATCTTGTTTAACCATCAGGTTAACATCATAATACAAATTTTATTTCTGGAGCAATAGTATCATTAATGAGTGACATCATAATTATTAAGTTGAGTAGTAGCACAAATTGCTAAGCATATTATTTATCCCAGGTTAATCAAGGAATAGGGTTGTTATTGCTAGGAAATCCTATTTAGGAAAATCCCATCAAATTATGCAAATATTTGAAAAGTAAACATTATTATATGCATTACTTGGGTTCAAACAGAAATGCAGAGAGAGAATCCACTTACCTTGCTCAAACGTGTCCTGCGGGTCGTCTTCGAACGTATTCAATTCTTCTACCACACAGTCAGCTTCTAATATCGATTCACATATAGTACATACAAAAGAAAACATACACAAATAAATAAACATACACCATTACATGGGTATCATTCATCATTACATGAACAATCATATACCACATAAACTATACCTATAAATAATGTTTAAAATAAAACCTAATTCATATTTATTTTATTAATCCACTAAAATCTCTACTTTGGATTGTCACCGGTGAAACTTATATGGACATGCGACTACAAAATTATTTTACTTAACATAGCTTAGATGTAATGACTTAACCAATTTTACAGGAATAAATTACCAATTAATTATTTCCATTCTGAATAATGATATCCTTTTAGTTTGATCCTTACTTTCTAAAAGAAAACATCATTATAGTAATCAGAGGTCAAAACAGCTAATAATAAATTAGACCTATAATTCTTGCATTATGATAAATTCTGCATCACTTACTAATTCTGAGTTACGAAGTTTCCATTACTTATTTAGTGATCCTAAATGAACCTTGGATTATAACTTCTAGATAAACTCTAGAATTCATTGTAAGCAAAATTAACTATAAAATCACTTATCTAATACTTTTGCCATTAACACATGTCTACCAAATTTTGTCATAATATGTCTAATCCAATATTCTAAAACCATTGTAACCAAATAACATGACTAATAACAATTCACGTACATATACCAAAAATTCACATACACATGGATTTCAAATCCCAATATTCCAATATTACAACAAAATTCAGAAACTAGTTCAAAACATGTTTTTGAAAGTTAACAAAAAACTATTTATGTTTGGACCAAAGTTCTCATATTAATAAATTGGGTTCTCAATATAAAAGAAATTTTATAACAAGAAACATCAATCAAAAAGGAGCAAACGAAAATTATTCTAAAGGTAAATAAGATCAAACACTTGAAAGAAATTTTTTTACTATAATTACCACTAATAATTTAAATGCATTATTTTTAGTTGATGGTTTTGAGGTGTTACAGCTGGGCCTAGTGCTCTCGTGGAGCGCCCCCATCTCCAGTGCTCCCTGAAAGTCGCCTAGAGGGTGGTGAATAGGCGAAACCTGAAATTTATAACTTTAAATACACACTAAGGTTGGGGGTTAGCGTTAGAATTAAATTCAAGTCCAAAGAGAGGGGAAAACAAATCAACCAAGAATCAAGACGAGTGAACACGGTGATTTGTTTTACCAAGGTTCGGTTCCAATGAACCTAGTCCCCGTTGAGGAGGTCACAAAGATCGGGTCTATTTCAAGCCTTTCCCTCTCTCAAACGGTCACATAGACCGAGTGAGCCTTCTTCCTTAATCTCATGGGTCACTAAGACCCTGCAAGGACCACCACACACTTAGTGTCTCTTGCCTCACTTATAAAGCACTTATGAATAAGAATGGGAAAAGAAAAAGGCAAAGCCAAGCAACAAGAGCAACAAAGAACACAAATACACCCTCTCTCAAATCCATAATGAAATTGAGTTGATTTGGAGGCTTGGAGCGGATTCAAACTATTTGATGTGTCTTGGAGTGGAGTCTTTGCTCTTGTATTGAATGAGATGTTTGGAATGCTTGGATGGTTATGGATGAGATGGTTGGGGGTATTTATAGCCCCCAGCCACTACCATAGCCGTTGGGGAGGCTACTGGTGAAGGGCGCACCGGACAGTCCGGTGCACCACCGGACAGGCACTGTTCCTTGTCCGGTGCGCTGCCACGTCACCCAACCATTAGGGTTCGGAGCTAGTCGACCATTGGAGGCTTTGTCCTCTTGCGGCACCAGACAGTCCGGTGCCACACCAGACAGTCCGGTGCCACACCAGACAGTCTGGTGCCCCTCTGACTTGCTGCTCTGAGTCCTGCGCTGCACTGTTGCTGCACTGTTCATTTGGCAGAGTCTACGGTTGTGTGCAGATAGCCGTTGCTCTGTTGGCTCATCGGACAGTCCGGTGGCATACCGGACAGTCCAGTGAATTATAGCGGAGCGTGCCTCTGTTTTCTCGAGAGTGGCTGGTTAAAACCTGTACGGTCCTGGTGCACCAGACAGCTCGGTGTGCCAATTTTCAGCACACTCAAGTTATTTTGCTCCTTTAAAATTGTGTCCCTAACTTGAATCTTTTATTGGTTCGTGTTGAACCTTATGTACCTGTAATACATGAATTCTAGACAAACTAGTTAGTCCATGTGTTTGTGTTGATCATCAACCACCAAAATTAATTATAGGAAAAGGTTAACCCTGTTTCCCTTTCAATCTCCCCCTTTTTGTGATTGATGCCAACACAAAACAAAGCAAATATAAAGTGCAGAAATGTAACTAGTTTGCATTTAGAATGTGCATAGGTTACTTGGAGTTAAACCAATCGAAAATCTCACTAAATATGAATGGATTGCTTTTTCTTTTATTTAACATTTTGGACCACTCTTGCACCACATGTATGTTTTTGCAAATTCTTTTGGAAAATCTTTTTCGAAGTCTTTTGCAAATAGTCAAAGGTATATAAATAAGATTGCAAGAAGCATTTTCAAGATTTGAAATTTCTTCCCCTGTTTCAAATGCTTTTCCTTTGACTAACTAAAAACTCCCCCTGAATAAAATTCTCCTCTTACCTTTCAAGAAGGTTTTGAAATTTTGTTTTCACAAACCAAGTGAAACATAGAATACCAATTGATATCATATACTAATTTGAGAATACATCAATTGAAATAGATACCATTTGAGAAAATACCAATTTCGAAAATTTTTGAAATGGTGGTGGTGCGGTCCTTTTACTTTGGGCTTAATACTTTCTCCTCCTTTGGCATTAATCGCCAAAAATGGAGACTTTGAGAGCCCTATGGACTTTCTCCCCATTGGTACAAGTAAATAAGAGTGAAGGATTATACCAATTGAGAGTGTGGAGGAACAACGACAAAGGGTAGATGATACCGTCAGAGTTGTGGAGTGGAAGCCTTGTTCTTTGCTGAAGACTCCATTTCCCTTTCAATATACGCCTTAGTATAGAAATACACTTGAAAACACATTAGTTGTAGCCTTGGTACAAGAATAATAAGAAATATGCATTTGCACAAAATGAAAGAGACATGATCAAAGGTATATAAATGAGCTATTTGTGCAATGTTTCAATCAAAATTCTGAGAATCAAGTATATTTAGCTCATTCCTAAGTTTGCTAAAGGTTTTCTCATCTAGTGGCTTGGTAAATATATTGGCTAATTGGTTTTGGGTATTAACATAAGCAATTTCGATATCTCCCTTTTGTTGGTGATCCCTTAGAAAGTGATACCGGATGTCTATGTGTTTAGTGCAGCTGTGTTCAACGGGATTATCCGCCATGCAGATTGCACTCTCATTATCACAGAGGAGAGGGACTTTGCTCAATTTGTAGCCACAGTCCCTAAGGGTTTGCCTCATCCAAAGTAATTGCACACAACAATGGCCCGCGGCAATGTACTTGGCTTCGACGGTGGAAAGAGCTGCGGAGTTTTGTTTCTTTGAAGCCCATGACACGAGGGATCGCCTTAGAAACTGACAAGTCCTTGATGTGCTCTTTCTATCAATTTTACACCCTGCCTAATCGACATCAGAATAACCTATTAAATCAAAAGTGGATCCCTTGGGGTACCAAAGCCCAAACTTAGGAGTATAAACTAAATATCTCATGATTCTTTTCACGGCTCTAAAAGTCGCCTAGAGGGGGGGGGGGTGGATAGGCGAAACCTGAAAATTAAAACTTTATCCCCCAACTAGATCCCTTGATTAGTGGTTTGAACAAGATATACAAATATTGGAGTATAAAAACTAAGTTCTTGCTTGTAAAGAGTATTGCGCTTAAATAATGCGGAAGTGATAAATCAATACTACTAACAAGTTTATGAGAATAAAGCAAGAAGGCTTAAATAAGAAGAGTAATGACAAGAGTTCTTTCTTGTAATGTGTTGCTTCACTAAATGAGAATTTTAACTTAAAGCAACACCAGTTAAGATTAGCCAAGAATAACGCAAGAGAACTTAGAGTGAGGGAAAACAAACAAATCACAAGCAATAAACACAATGGACACGGGTGATTTGTTTTACCGAGGTTCGGCCCTCGAAGGCCTAGTCCCCGTTGAGGAGTCCACTAAGGACGGGTCTTTTTCAACCCTTTCCCTCTCTCCACCGATCACTCAAGACCGGCGAGCTCTTCTTCTTCTCACGGATCACTTAAGACCCCGCAAGGATCACCACACACTTTGGCGTCTCTTGCTAGCTTTTACAAGCCTCCAAAACTTTGAAGGGAGTTCAATGGGAGTCAAAACTCCACGCGCAAATGAACACAAAGATGTAGTACACACTATCTCTCAATTAATCTCACAAGGCACTAGAGCTAAATCACACGAGAGGCTTTCTTTTGCTTGCTCTCGCTTTTGTGGCACTTGTGTGGGTTGTAGTGGTCTAAATCTTGTGTATAGGATGGATCAATGAATATATGTGGTTGGGAGGGCTTGAGTATGTCAACTAGATGACTTGGAATGTTGCTTGGGCTCCCCTTTATTGAAGTGGCCGGTTGGGGTGCTATTTATAGGCACCAAACGAAATATGGCCGTTGGAGAAGTCTGCTAGCGATGGGCGCCACCGGACAGTCCGGTGCGCCACCGGACAGTGTCCGGTGTGCCGCCACGTCAGCCTGCCGTTGGGTTCCGACCGTTGGAGCTCTGTCTTGTGGGCCCGCCTAGCTGTCCGATGGTGCACCGGACAGGCCCTGTAGGCTGTCCGGTGTGCCACCCGCGCGTGCTCTGCTCCTCTGCGCGCGTAGGCGCGCATTTAATGCGTTGCAGTCGACCGTTGCACGTGAAGTAGTCATTGCTCCACTGTCACACCGGACAGTCCGGTGACTCACCGGACAGTCCGGTGAATTGTAGCGGAGAGGATTTCCGAAGCTGGCGAGTTCAGAGTCGCTCTCCCCTGGGGCACCGGACACAGTCCGGTGGTGCACCGGACAGTCCGGTGAATTATAGCGAAGCGCCTCTGAGATTTCCCGAAGGTGAAGAGTTCAGCTTGGAGTCCCCTGGTGCACCGAACACTGTCCGGTGGTTCACCGGACAGTCCGGTGCGCCAGACTAGGGCAGCCTTCGGTTGTCCCTTGCTCTCTTTGTTTGAACCCATTCTTGGTCTTTTTATTGACTCTTTGTGAACCTTTGGCACCTGTAGAACTTATAGACTAGAGCAAACTAGTTAGTCCAATTATTTGTGTTGGGCAATTCAACCACCAAAATCAATTAGGAAATAGGTGCAAGCCTAATTCCCTTTTAATCTTCCCCTTTTTGGTGATTGATGCCAACACAAACCAAAGCAAGTATAGAAGTGCATAATTGAACTAGTTTGCATAATTGTAAGTGCAAAGGTTACTTAGAATTGAGCCAATAGAAATTCATAAGATATGCATGGATTGTTTCTTTTATTTTTAACATATTGGACCATGCTTGCACCATTTGGAAAATCTTTTCAAAGTCCTTTTGCAAATAGTCAAAGGTAAATGGATAAGATTTTTGAGAAGCATTTATAAGATTTGAAAATTTCTCCCCTTGTTTCAAATGCTTTTTCCTTTGACTAAACAAAACTCCCCCTCAATAAAAACTTCCTCTTAGTGTTCAAGAGGGTTTTAAGACATCAATTTTGAAAATACTACTTTCTCCCCTTTTTGAACACAATGAGATACCAATTTGAAAAGCATAAGTATTAAAATTAGGTGGTGGTGCGGTCCTTTTGCTTTGGGCTCATACTCTCTCCCCCTTTGGCATGAATCGCCAAAAACGGAATCATTAGAGCCCTTTTTAAACTACTCTCTCCCCCTTTGGACAAAAATAAAGGAGTGAAGATTATACCAAAGTCGGAGAGATTGTGCGGAGCGACGGCGAAGGATGAATGATTTGATGAAGCGGAGTGGAAGCCTTGTCTTTGCCGAAGACTCCTTTTCCCTTTCAATCTATGACTTAGCATAGAATTATACTTGGAAACATATTAGTCGTAGTCATGGTACGAGAATAATAAGATATATGCATTTGTACCAAAATGAAAGAGACATGATAGATAGATATGTCATTTAAGCTTAATCATGGTTCTATATAACATAGATTTCTCCCCCTAAATATGTGCCTTGAGAGGAATACATATTTTGGCCTTAAATGCCAAGTGCACATAATTAGGTTAATGAGAACATATCTATATTATAGAGAATGTGAAGTGCATTGTGTCATAGTATAAGTGTGATGCTCATGACAGTTTATGCACTTATGAAAGCATGTTATAAATATCTTAAGCATATACCCTTAAGGATTTCAAAGAGACTTAAGGATCATCCACCTTTGGAACAATGGCAACTTATCCTCGTTACAAGGTTAAGCTTTAAGCTCTTTGACAATAAAATTACTTCACCAAGTTTTAACAAAGATGGTTAAACTAGGTATGAGGCAGGGTTAATGCATGAACATGCTTTCTCTTCCTTTTATACTAGATACGCAAAGAAAGTATAGAAAAAGAAGATTTAGGTACAAGTTTAAATGGAATGAAGTAGTTTTACCCTTTTGTACCTTCACATGGAGACACTCCCTTCATTGTGCTTGTCCTTGGTCTTAGATGCTTAAGACCTATACTCAATGACAATATATGGAAATATTTTGCACAATAGAGAGTTCTACAACTAGTGATCTTTTTCAAAGTTATTGTTAGCATATGGCAAATGGATCACAAATTGCATACATGAGTCATGAATTCTCCTTTTAATTTAGTGCACATCAAGAGAGATCGATTGATAGTATATGCGACACTAAGAAACATACGTGTTTATTCAATGATCAAACAATTAACAGATGTGATCAAAAGAACAATATATGCATTAGATAAGATTGAAATAGGAGAATCCAGTAAATATGCTACTTTGGCAATGAAAGCTACAATCCTTGATAAATATGACATTACTTTAACAAGATGGATTAATTTGAAGTAGCATACTTCATGAGAAACTCATTCTCATGCAAGAGACTATATGAGATTACTAAGATAAAGCGATAGTCTCAACATAATCAAGATATAGAAAGAGGCCCCCCTAAAGACATGCATCAAGTATTTGAACGAATTGAATGGATGCATTTACTTTAAAGACAAATAAGGAGAAGCATTTTATATCTTGATCAAGGCTTATAAAATTTGCAATAAACAACTTAAGCCTGGATTTCTCACAGTGAAAAAGGTTTAGAATACTCACAACTACCCCATTGATCGTTTTGAGGGTCTTTTTATCCAAGTGGATGTTGTTGTTCTTGATGTCCTTCTCTTTCATGTGAGTGTCCTCCCTTTGTAGTTGTTTCCTTTTCCTTTCAAACTTATTGAAAATACTCAAAAAGATGTTAATAGCACAAGGGAGTATATGATGGAAGATGATTTCTTTAGATAATAAATAAAAACAATTCATCATTCATAAGTCACACTGACATGAAATAAAATCCTTATTATTAGTGCACATCATTAGAAACGAGGAATATGCACCTTTTAAATATTTTGACCAATCATAGGAAGTTCACTTCTTCATATTGAATTTTAACATCATAACTTAGAAGCATATCAATATGAAAACAAATATAGCAAAGGCATGAATTAGATTCTAATGGACAAGTGCATTTATGAGAATGTGATTGAATGCACACCTAGACAATTTAGTCCAACAAAGAATCTATTCTTCAATAATGATAATTTAGAGTGAATAACCATTGAAGGGAACTATATGTGATTAAGAGGATGAGTTCCCATACCTTTGCTTTTACCTTTCTTTCTTTGGGCAAAGAGTAACCCTTTAAGCTTGTGTCTTGCACTTATTCTCTTGTAGATTTCACAAGTAAGCTCAAGAGATATGTCATTAGTAACACATGCACTAGTTTCCATTTTTGTAATCATTTTTGATAAAAAGATGGATTACTAAAACATGAAAACTTCATAGCATGAACTAGATTATCCTATAGATGATGTTATGCTCATTTTTAACTCATGAAACAAGTATAAATAATCCCTTAAGATTATAGGAATAAATCTAATTCATGATTTGGAAAGCGATAAATGTGAAAGAATCAAGTCCAATTTAAGCAAGTAAAAAACACATCATAAATTATTGGATTGATTTTTCTTTTCATGTTAGATTACACATTCCCAAAGAGAAACTTATTTTCTATAAGTGAGACTACTTGGGTTACTTAGATAAAATCATTGGACTCACTATTCTAGTTATAGAGAGAGTTTTCCTTTTATAAGTGTCCTAAGGATTTGAATTCCTTTCATGACACCTTATTCTTTTAAGAACCTGAAATATCTCTCTATATCTAGAATCATGGCAATAATAAGATAATTAGTGTAAAACATGCCATGAGGTAATTCAACAATTTAAAGCATGTAGATTATCATAATATAGAAATGATGAATGCACAATCTACCATATGAGAGGAATTTCTTTAAAGAATGGTGACACTATTTCAAAAACATCTTAAGTGCTTCCTTTTTCTATGTGACTACACAAGACACATAAGAAATGATAATTTAAGATACTTGCACTTAAAAGTGTAAGAGTTACCATCCTTTGGCATTCCTCAATGTTGTAGGCCTTGATTTTCCACATATGATAATCTTTTATATCCTACAACATCAATATCTTCCCGAGATGATATGAGTTTTGAATGTAATAGATTGAAATAACTTTGGGTCAATCTTGAATATGTAGATCATTGGAGATTGATAGCTTGCGTTGATAAGAATTGAAATAACTCTCTCAAGCACCCCAAACCTTCATATCATCTCCTACAAAGCTTGTCAAGCATATTTTGGTACCCATCTCTTGATGGGTCCATCAAGGTTAGTCAACAAAGATCTAGGAACCCAAACGTCCTTTGTGTTAGCACTATGTAAACTCATTACCTTTCTAGCACAAGTTGCAATTTTGGGTTGCCTAGTGTCATGAGAATTAATTGACAAGCTAGGAGTGGGAGATTTACCTATGGGACAATCCTTGCATTGATGTCCCTTCTTTCGGCATATGTAGCATAGGCGATCTTGAACTCTTTAAGATTTCTTCCTCCCTTGCTTCTTGCTTGCTACATGGTTAGTGAATGTTTTCTTTTCTAACCTTATGCCCTTTTGTTTTAAATGGGGACAAGATCTAAATAAGTGTCCCTTCTTCGAGCATTTAAAACAAAGTCTATCATTCTTGTTAATAATCAAGCCATTTTTAATGTAGGGACATGACCTAATCAAGTGCCCCTTTTCAAAGCATTCACTACACCTCTTATATTTCTTAGTGTGAAGTGTGGCTTGATCATTACCTTGGATGTTACCTTTTATGGAGGCGTGGTTGAGGCTTTTGGAGGAGGCATTGATTTTTATCTTTTGCTCCTTCCTCTTGGCAATCCTCAAGTCCTTGACATTTTCTTCAAGGGATGTGGTGCATGCCACGATTGTTCCTGTCTCAAGCTTCTTCACCATGTGATCACGGTTATCTTGAGAAGGTTGAGCAATGCACTTCCCTTTAAGTTGTGTCAAGCTCATCTTTAGCCTCTCATTTTCTTCTTTGAGATTTTGACATGTATCATCATTTGTTCCTGCAAATTTTAGCTCAAAGGAAGGTTTGCTTGTCGACGGACAACAAGCATTGGCACATGGTAATGTAGTATCAACTTGAATACATGTGCATGGGTGAGGTTATTGGGATTTTAAGTTTTCTATCACAACCTCATGAGTCAAATTTAATATGATATGATCATCCATAAGATTTTCATGAGAACATAGAAGCATATCATATTTTTCTTGAAAAGCTAGATTTTCATCTTTTAGCTTTTCTACTTGATCCTTAAGCAAGGCATTCCTATTTACTAATTGAGCGATATGATGTAAACCGTTATCTTGCTCAATTGAAATAGTTTCATACCTTTGGACCAAATCAACATGAGAGCACTTTAGCTCCTCATGTTCTTTAGTCAAATCGTCAAAGCTTAGCATTTTTATGGAGAGAATATCTTCTAGCCTTTGACGAGCTTCGCTTTGCTCTCTTGCTCTTTTTAGAAGTTTGAGCATGACCGCCTTATCTTCTTGGCTTAGGCGAGCGTAGAGTTGCAAGAAGCTTCTTTCTTCCTCCTCATCCTCGTTTGTGCTTCCGCTATCATCCACACAACATATGTGGGAATCAAAATGGGAAGACAAACCTCTTGGAGAGGTGGATTCATCATTTGGTCCCCATCGTTCATTTTCTTCTTCTTCCTTGCAAGGGTTAGTATCACAAAGACCAAAGGAAGTAGAAGCACAAAATGAACTATCATGTTTGGACTCATCAAATTTGCTTTTAATTCTAGTCCAAATATCATGCGCATCACGAATAGATTCATTATAATTCATTATGAAGGCATGATAATCTTCTTTGCTAAGAGAATTACTTAAGATGTCATAAGCTAAATAGTTTAAGCGTATACACCTTTGATCTTCCTCGGAACCATTTTTCTTATCATAACTAGGAGGAATAATACTCTTGTCTAAAATTTGTTCTAATTGAGGATCTACCGTTCTAAAAGCATTTATCACTCTAGTAGACCATGAATTATAATTAGAACAATCGGAAAGTAATATTTCAAGAGTTACCTCCTTGTTTTCCTTGGAAGATGTCTTCTTGTTCTTTTGGGATCTTCTACGAGCCATCACTTTGAGTTGTTAGACTCAAGATGAAGTGCCTAGCTCCGATACCAATTGAAAGTCGCCTAGAGGGGGGGTGGATAGGCGAAACCTGAAAATTTAAACTTTATCCCCCAACTAGATCCCTTGATTAGTGGTTAGAACAAGATATACAAATATCGGAGTATAAAAACTAAGTTCTTGCTTGTAAAGAGTATTGCGCTTAAATAATGCGGAAGTGATAAATCAATACTACTAACAAGTTTATGAGAATAAAGCAAGAAGGCTTAAATAAGAAGAGTAATGACAAGAGTTCTTTCTTGTAATGTGTTGCTTCACTAAATGAGAATTTTAACTTAAAGCAACACCAGTTAAGATTAGCCAAGAATAACGCAAGAGAACTTAGAGTGAGGGAAAACAAACAAATCACAAGCATTAAACACAATGGACACGGGTGATTTGTTTTACCGAGGTTCGGCCCTCGAAGGCCAAGTCCCCGTTGAGGAGTCCACTAAGGACGGGTCTTTTTCAACCCTTTCCCTCTCTCCACCGATCACTCAAGACCGGCGAGCTCTTCTTCTTCTCACGGATCACTTAAGACCCCGCAAGGATCACCACACACTTTGGCGTCTCTTGCTAGCTTTTACAAGCCTCCAAAACTTTGGAGGGAGTTCAATGGGAGTCAAAACTCCACGCGCAAATGAACACAAAGATGTAGTACACACTATCTCTCAATGAATCTCACAAGGCACTAGAGCTAAATCACACGAGAGGCTTTCTTTTGCTTGCTCTCGCTTTTGTGGCACTTGTGTGGGTTGTAGTGGTCTAAATCTTGTGTACAGGATGGATCAATGAATATATGTGGTTGGGAGGGCTTGAGTATGTCAACTAGATGACTTGGAATGTTGCTTGGGCTCCCCTTTATTGAAGTGGCCGGTTGGGGTGCTATTTATAGCCACCAAACGAAATATGGCCGTTGGAGAAGTCTGCTGGCGATGGGCGCACCGGACAGTCCGGTGCGCCACCGGACAGTGTCCGGTGTGCCGCCACGTCAGCCTGCCGTTGGGTTCCGACCGTTGGAGCTCTGTCTTGTGGGCCCGCCTAGCTGTCCGGTGTGCACCGGACAGTCCCTGTAGGCTGTCCGGTGTGCCACCCGCGCGTGCTCTGCTCCTCTACGCGCGCAGGCGCGCATTTAATGCATTGCAGTCGACCGTTGCGCGTGAAGGAGCCGTTGCTCCGCTGTCACACCGGACAGTCCGGTGAATTGTAGCGGAGCAGATTCCCGAAGCTGGCGAGTTCAGAGTCGCTCTCCCTTGGGGCACCGGACACTGTCCGGTGGTGCACCGGACAGTCCGGTGAATTATAGCGAAGCGCCTCTGAGATTTCCCGAAGGTGAAGAGTTCAGCTTGGAGTCCCCTGGTGCACCGGACACTGTCCGGTGGTTCACCGGACAGTCCGGTGCGCCAGACCAGGGCAGCCTTCGTTTGTCCCTTGCTCTCTTTGTTTGAACCCATTCTTGGTCTTTTTATTGACTCTTTGTGAACCTTTGGCACCTGTAGAACTTATAGACTAGAGCAAACTAGTTAGTCCAATTATTTGTGTTGGGCAATTCAACCACCAAAATCAATTAGGAAATAGGTGTAAGCCTAATTCCCTTTCAGGCTCTAAGGTGAACTTCCTTAGGATTTGCCTGGAACCTTGCACACATGCATACTGAAAGCATAATATCTGGTCGAGATGCACATAAATAGAGTAAAGATCCTATCATCGATCGGTATACCTTTTGATCTACGGATTTACCTCCCGTGTCGAGGTCAAGAGGCCCATTAGTTCCCATGGGTGTCTTGATGGGTTTGCCATCCTTCATCCCAAACTTATTAAGTATGTCTTGAATGTACTTTGTTTGACCGATGAAGGTGCCATCTTGGAGTTGCTTGATTTGAAATCCTAGAAAATACTTCAACTCCCCCATCATAGACATCTCGAATTTCTGTATCACGATCCTACTAAACTCTTCACAAGTTTATTTGTTAGTAGACCCAAATATAATATCATCAACATAAATTTGGCATACAAACAAATCTTTTGCAACAGTCTTAGTAAAGAGTGTAGGATCGGCTTTACCGACTTTGAAGCCATTAGTGATAAGAAAATCTCGCAGGCATTCATACCATGCTCTTAGGGCTTGCTTGAGCCCATAAAGCGCCTTTGAGAGTTTATACACATGGTTAGGATACTCACTATCTTCAAAGCCGGGAGGTTGCTCAACATAGACCTCTTCCTTGATAGGTCCATTGAGGAAGGCACTTTTCACGCCCATTTGATAAAGCTGTAAGTAGCATAGGCAAATAATATTCAAATTGACTCAAGCCTAGCTACGAGTGAATAAGTTTCATCAAAATCCAAACCTTCGACTTGTGAATAACCTTTGGCTACAAGTCGGGCTTTGTTTCTTGTCACCACACCATGCTCATCTTGCTTGTTGCGGAATACCCATTTGGTAACTATAACATTTTGATTAGGATGTTGTTGGGGGCTTGTTCTCAAATGCTAAGAGTTAAGAACAAGGCAACACAGAAAATGTTAAATATTAAAGTCCTTCGTCCTCCACTTCATTATATCCCTTTGGGATATAAAGAATCTTCGGACGAAGGTTACGAAGGACATACCTTCGTAAACATAAGAACGAAAGATGAATTATTTATACAAATCATGAGGTATAAAATGAACATTCAAACGTTAGCATAGAATCATTTCCATTTTTATTAGCATGAATGAATATAAATGACTTCAGATTACAAATGTACCTTCGGTCTTGAGGAAAGCAAGGGTACAAGTGCGATGCGAAGGCAAATGACAGGTTCGCGTGAACAGTACAGAGGTACTGTTCATCTATTTATAGGCACAGGTCGCAGCCTGTGACAAATTACAATTATGCCCCTTACAAATGTTTACAACATTGACTCAGACCTATATGAATAAAAAGGTCATTCTATCTGTATGTCGGTTTAAAACGCCGAAGCTCCATGAAAAGGAACCTTCGGCCATCTCTTGGAGACGACTCCAGCCGAAGCTGCTTCTTCGTGTGAGACCTTCGGCGTACCGAAGCACGACCCCAACAGTAGCCCCTTTCGCGGTGCTAGATCGTTTTTCGTAACGAGCTTGACCCGTGAAAAGAGACCTCTTCAGCTTCGGGAAGCCGAAGGTCCAAAAAACACCTTCCCTGAGCTCGTTGCGGAGAAACGATCCGGCTTCCGAGCACGTGCCAGGCCCACCTTGCAGAGTTACTGTTTGATCTTTGCGGTCCACTGCACAGCGAGTACAAGTAACCGCCTGTCTGGTGTAAAAATCTTGCCGCTTCGCCTTCTTACCTGCGGTAGTATATAAACAAGCGGGTAGGTGTGAAGTTACCACAGCATTCATTGCTATCTGCACTGTTTTGCTGCCAAAATTTTCCACCATAGCCGAAGCTTGATTCTCAAAATCGAACGAAGGTCCTTCTCGACGTTTGCTTCGTCAGAAAGGAGAGCTTCGGAGAAAAGAAAAAAGAAAAAAGTTTCTGACTTCCCCAAACTCAGAATCACATGGCACGAGTGCGATCTACTGCCAAAGTTGCACGTGAGGGAGACGAAGCCGAAGGTTCGGACACTATGCCCATCTCCGAAGCGATGCAGCGCTCCGGTCTAGTGACTGCGGAAGAAAAACCTGCTGCCGAAGCAAACCCGACAACAGCCGAAGAAGAAGAAAACATTGATGGGACCGACTCCGAAGATGACTACCACATTGCTACGCCCAGCAAGCCCAGTCACCTGGATTTTGGAAAATCAACTGTTTCAAAAGCTGATCTTTCGAAGATGGTGAAAGCGGGTTATTTCAATGAAGATCAGAAGAAGCTACTCCGCTTCGGGGGAGAAGAAACCACCCCGAAGCCAGGGAAGGATGAGATTGTTATTTTCAAAAGCTTTTTAAAGGCTGGGCTGAGATTTCCTCTGCACAATATTATTGCAGAGATATTGAGGAGGTTTGGTATCTATTTTCATCAATTGACTCCTAACGCCATCGTTAGGCTCAATGTTTATATCTGGGCCCTCCGAAGCCAAGCTGTGGAACCGTTTGCCGACAGCTTCTGCCGAGTTCACGAATTACACTACCAAACAAAGGCCAGAAAAGATGGGCTACATGATAATTTCGGTTGCTATAATTTTGCCTACCGGAAGACAACAAAATGCCCTGTCATTAGCTACCGAAGCAAATGGCCAGCAGGCTGGAAATCTGAATGGTTTTATGTGAAAGTTGACGAAGACAGGGAAAAATTGGTACAAAGCCCTCTGGAGTTAATCTTCGGAGAGACGAGGCCACGCTGCCGCATCGGCGATTTAAAGGGTCCTACCTGGGCTGCTCTGGGTGAATTTGAAATCATTTCAAAACATATTGGCACCAGGGATCTAGTTCAGGAATTTTTGGCATTCAGAGTTTTCCCTACTTTAAAAGAGTGGGAAATGCCGAAGCTGAAGGGAGAAAAGAAGAAGGGAGAGCTGGTCCGTCTGCCCTATCACTTTAAATTCAAGAAGTACTTTAAGAAACCCTGCAAAGAGTGGTTAGACACAGTTGAGACAATGTGCAATGAAATCTTGGGAAATTACTCCAAAAAAGAGGATCAATTAATGACAGCGGCCTTCGGCGCCCGACCGAAGCGAAGGCTGAACCGAGTATTCGATGCCCTGGGCTTCGAGTACCCAGACTATGAGCAGTTGAACAAGGGTGCCGAGGGCCACAAAAGAAAAAGAGCAACTGAAATTCTGACAAAGGGTGAAGAGCAACCAGCAGCAGAGAAGAAAATCCCGAAGAAAAGGAAAATATCAAGTCCGAAACGGAAAATATCCGAAGAAGAGAGGACCCCCACACCGCCTTCTACCAGCGACGTGGAAGAAATTTTAAAGGTAATGACTGAACCCATGCCCACGAAGCTAAGTCCATTAGGGCTCCAACTGACGAAGCTTTTTCAAAAGGTGGACGAGCCGGATCAGGCGAAGATAAGCAAACCCAAACGGCAAAGAATCATTACGGTAACTGAAGTTATCGATAAGACGCCGCCAAGGGCGTCAGTTCAGAAAACAGCAGCTGCCGAAAGCACCAAAAACGTCGAAGTCACACCTTCGGAAGTCGCGGCTACCGAAGCCACTACAGCCGAAGATGTTAATTTAGAAACGACCATTGCGGATATTAACAAAATTTTGGAAGACATAGATGCAGAAGAAGCTGGTGTTGCTACTGAAAAATCCATGGCCACAGTGCCTGAAAAAGGAAAAGAAATAGCCGAAGATACTTCGGATGAAGAAGCCTACTCCTTTCAGAATTTAATTGGGCAAAAACTTACAAAAGACGAAATGGAAGAACTTAAAGAGTATGCGAAATCTTGCGGCTACAAACCAGGTGCTCTCCTATTTGGAGGTGTGGATGATGAAAAGCTAGGCTGCATTCGAGACCAGACTGGAGCTAGGGTAATCGGTACTCTATCAAAGAGTATCGGTTTTCCGAAGCTAGAGTCAGACATCAGCCGCTACCGACGACAACATGTCGTTGGTAGTTTATTTTACTCCAACTTCAAGGTGAACAACTTGCCACCTAACTTTTGTCGCTTCTAATAAAAACATGTCTGACGAAGGTTGTGTTCGTACAGAGTATGCTGCTGAGCAAAGCCTTGCAAATGCAACAAGATCTTGAAGATAAAAAGCATGAAGTTATAATTGGAAATTTGGAAAACAAAATAAAGGAGCAATCAGATGCTTTCGAGAAAAAGAACTTTGAGCTCCAGGCAACCGAAGGTTTACTGGCGGAAGCTGAAGCAAAAATATCAGAACTGAATACGAAGCTACTCCGCCAGTCTGAGCAATTCGAACGAGAAAAACAAGATCTTACTGCAAAACTTGAAGTCGAAGCTCAGCAAAATTCAGATTTGAGAAAACTACTGACAAATCTTCAAGAAAACTGCTTGAAATTTAGCAACAAGTGCATTGAACGACTAAGAAAGATTTTTTACTCAGTTGGAGCCAGTAGTGAAAAATTCACCCCCTCAGCTGAAGATTTGCCGAAGACCTTCGAACATATTGAGGGGGAGATTGACGAGCTCGATGAAGTCATAGCTGGGCATGGTGACTTCTGTGCCTGGGTGGCTTCTCGGGGTACCGCTGCTGCATTTCTGAAGGCCGGCTGCGAACACGGAAAAATTGTCAACAGGCCCAACTTCACCTTATCTCCATCAATCCTGGATGATATGCCTGACCTCGCCCGAAGTATCTCCAATAGATTTATAAAAATGATATGGACAAAAGGCGGGCGGGAGAAAGCTGGAGACGAAGCACGAAGTCATCTTGAACCAGTAAGAAATGATACTTCGGAGTTACCTTTTCCTTTGCTCTTGATTTTTACTTATAATTCCTTGATTTATGTAGGATGACGAAGGTGAAGATGACGCCTAAGTTATGTCGCCGAAGCTGTTGCCGAAGCTGAAACTTAATGAGGATCAGTAGAAATATGCTATAGAAAAACTCAGGATATTTTTGTAACAATTCTTGTAACTACAATTAGACTGTCTTCAAGGAACCTTGTACATACCTTGTAATATATTCTTACCCTTTGCTTGAGGCGCTTTGGTGTGGACGAAATCAGTATTTTGAGCCGAAGGCGAAAAAACACCTTCCCTTCTTTTCGTACACAACGAAGCATAAAAGACCAATTCTCTTTTGTATACAACGAAGCTGATCAACGAAGCTCTTCTCTTTCGTACATAACATAGCATAACGAATCATAAAAACCTCTTCTCCAAAACTTTTCTTTTACACAACGATTCATAAAAAGCCAATTCTCCCTTCTGCCGAAGCAACCACTTTGGTACACAGATGCTATGAATGAATGCTTATGCATGCAAATGTTATGATGTAATGCAATGCGCGAATGAATGTCCGAAGTATATGTCCGAAGCCACATTGTCAGCCATTACTTAGAAACAACCACACACTAGCTCTGCATTCCCTTAGGAACGACTTTGGAGCTTCTTCGCCTTTCACTTAGGCAATATCAGCGTTGACTTTTCGCTGTAAGCTCTGCATCCCCTTAGGGACGTCTTTGGAGCTTCTTCGTCTTTTACTTAGACGGTATAAGCTCTGCATTCCCTTGGGAACGTCTTTGGAGCTTCTTCGCCTTTTACTTTCGGCGGAATCAGCGTTGACTTTTCGCTATAAGCTCTGCATCCCCTTAGGGACGTCTTCGGAGCTTTTTCTCTTTTTCAGTTTCGGCACTCGATGGTGCGCTCTCAGCTTTTACATTTACATCTTTTGGGGGATTTTGCTCTTATAAAACTAAAAAGGAAAATTACATATGATGGCCCCATTAAAAACCTTTCTCCCCCTTTAGAAAGGAAAAGGGTGCCATCAAAAAGAAAAGAAAAGATAAAATTACATCAAGTTATACATAGAACCGCCGAAGCTCATCGGCATTCCAAGATCTTGGAATTTCATTGCCGTCCATGTCCTTCAGTCTGTATGAACCAGGCCTTGACGAAGATGCTACTAAGAAAGGCCCTTCCCACTTCAGTTGCAACTTGCCCACTGTATCCGGGTTGGCCACTCTTCGAAGCACGAAATGTCCTGGCTCAATATTTTTTAGCCGGACTTTTCTATCTCGCCATTTGATTGTTTCAGCCTGGTATTTGTTGATATTTTCCACGGCCTGAAGCCTGATCCCTTCTAAGGCATCTTTTTCCACAAGGCAAGTATCTTCGGCACCTGATTCTGCCGAAGCCACCACTCTTATTGATCCAGCTTTAGCTTCTTCTGGAGTTATTGCTTCGTCACCAAATAATAACTTGAATGGGGTAAAGCCTGTAGACCTTGATGTTGTTGTGTTGTGGCTCCACACCACTTTGGTCAACTGATCTGGCCATTTTCCCCTTGGTTGATTAAAAATTAGCTTCATTATCCCTGTCATTATGATGCCGTTGGCCCTTTCAACAAGCCCATTCGACTCCGGATGCCTGACTGATGCAAAATGGATCTTCGTGCCAATTTGATCACAGAAATTTCTGAAATCTTCGGAGTCGAACTGTGTTCCATTATCTACAGTGATAGCCTTCGGCACTCCGAAGCGACAGACAATATTCTGCCAGAAAAATTTTTGGACAGTGGCCGAAGTTATTGTGGCTAATGGCTTCGCCTCAATCCACTTGGAAAAATACTCCACAGCTACTATAACATATTTTAGGTTCCCTTGGGCCGGTGGCAATGGACCCAACAAGTCAAGGCCCCACCTTTGCAATGGCCAGATGGGTTGTATCAGCTGTGTTAATGACGAAGGTTGTTTTTGATCTCTTGCACATTTTTGACAACCTTCGCACTTTTGGACTAACTCCGCTGCATCCGAAGCTGCCTTCGGCCAATAAAATCCTTGGCGGAACACTTTTCCAAGTAACGGCCTGGATCCAATGTGGGATCCGCACAGGCCTGCATGTATCTCCTTCATCAACTCTATACCTTCGGCCCTAGACAAGCACTTGAGCAGCGGGGCACAAACTCCATGCTTGTATAACTCCCCTTCTATCATAACATAGGGACGAGCTCTTGCCTCTATCCTCTTATTATAAGCTTCGTCATCTGATAGAAAGTTTCCCTGAAGGTAAGAGATTATTTCTGTTCTCCAATCTTCACTGTAGACAGGAGAAATGTTAAGGACTGCTCTTTCAAGTAGCTCCACTGAAGGTGCCTTTATTGTTTCGAAGAACACGTCCGAAGGTAGTGGCAGCCCCTGTGCTGCAGACTTGGCTAATAAATCAGCATGCTCATTTTGTCCTCGAGGGATATTCTTAACAGAAAATCCTTCGAAGGAAGCTTCGATCCTTCGGACCGTGTCTAGGTATTTTTCAAGCTTCGGGTCCTTAGCCTTGCAACTTTTATCAATATGACCCGAAACAACCTGGGAATCAGTTTTAAGAATTGCCCTTCTGATCCCCATTGCCTTTAGTTTCCGAAGACCCAGGAGCAAAGCTTCGTACTCAGCGATATTATTTGTGCAGCTGAAGTCAAGTCTTGCTGCATAACAAGTTTTAACCTTGGACGGAGAGACCAACACAGCAGCTGCACCTGCTCCGAAGGTTCCCCAAGAGCCGTCACAGAACACTGTCCATGCTTCGGCATCTTTATTCGCTTCTTCGTCCTGAGCCCCTGGCGTCCAGTCGGCAATGAAATCTGCCAATGCTTGAGACTGAATTGAGGATCTATGCACATAATCAATGTAAAATTCATTGAGTTCCGCAACCCATTTTCCAATACGCCCAGTAGCTTCTCTGTTCCTCATGATGTCCTTCAACGGCTGCGAAGAGGGAACAATAATGTTGAATGCCTGAAAGTAATGCCGAAGCTTCCTGGATGCCATTAAAACGGCATACAATATCTTCTCCAGCTCTGTATAATTTTTCTTTGAGACACTGAGGACCTCAGACACAAAATATACTGGGGCCTGCTTCTTAGCTTGTCCATCAAACTTCTCCTGGACAAGCGCCGCACTTACTGCTGAGTGCGAAGCTGCCACATACAACAACAGAGGAGCCCCTGGCGTTGGTGGAGTTAATGTTGTGAGATCTATTAAGTATTGCTTCAGCTCTTCGAAGGCTTTTTGCTGACTTGGGCCCCATTGAAAGACTTCAGCTGACTTCAGCACCTCGAAGAATGGTAAGTTTCTTTCTGCTGATCTAGATATAAATCTGTTGAGGGATGCCAGCCTTCCTGTCAATCTTTGGGCCCCCTTTCTTGTGGTTGGTGGCTCCATTCGAAGTATAGCTTCGATTTTATTTGGGTTAGCTTCAATTCCCTTCGTTGAAACCAGACATCCAAGAAACTTGCCCTTCTTCACTCCGAAGACACATTTTTCTGGATTCAGCTTCAGACCAGCCTGTCTGAAGCTGGCGAAGGTCTCCTGCAAATCAGCAATATGATTTTCTTGCTTCGTGCTTTTTACGATAATGTCATCAACATAGGTCAACACATTTCTGCCTATCTGAGATTGGAGAACCTTCGCAGTCATTCTGCTGAAACTCCCTCCAGCATTCTTGAGCCCCTCAGGCATCCGAAGATAGCAATATGTACCACTTGGAGTTATGAAGCTAGTCTTCGGCTCATCTTCCTTCTTCATCCAGATTTGATGATAGCCTGAGTAGCAGTCCAGGAGACTCATAAGTTCCGAAGAAGCTGCTGCATCAACTAAAGAATCTATCCTTGGCAGCGGAAATTCATCCTTCGGACAAGCCTTGTTGAGATCTGTGAAATCAATACACATTCTCCACTTGCCATTGGCCTTCTTCACCATAACAGTGTTAGCTAGCCACTCTGGGTACTTCACTTCTCTGATAACTCCTGCACTGAGGAGTCTTTTTACTTCATTGCGAGCCCCTTCGGCCTTGTCATCAGACATTTTCCGAAGCCTCTGCTTTCGGGGTCTGAAGGATGGGTCAACATTGAGCGAATGTTCAATGACATCCCGATTCACTCCACAAAGATCGTTGGCTGACCATGCAAAAACATCTTTGTTGTTGAATAAAAACCTTATCAAGGTTTTCTCTTGGTCTTCAGATAATTGCGAGCCCAACAGCACCTTCTGCTCTGCTATGTCTTCACACAATAACATGGGCTTCGGTTGATCTGCTGAAGCTGCCTTCTCCCTCCTGAATTTGTACTGTTCACAAGCTTCAGCCCCATCTATGTTATGGATTGCCTTAGAATCAGTCCAGCTTCCTTCGGCCCTTCTAGCAGCTTCCTGACTTCCATGAATAGCAATAGGTCCTTGGTCCGAAGGTATCTTCATGCAGAGATAAGCTGGGTGAAGAATTGCTTCGAAGGCATTAAGAGTGCCACGGCCGATGATAGCATTGTAAGGATACTCCATGTCAACAATGTCAAACACAATTTGCTCAGTCCTTGTGTTGTTAACAAACCCGAAGGTTACCGGCATGGTAATCTTCCCAAGTGCCACAATCTGCCGCCCCCCGAAACCACAAAGGGGGTGCGTAGCATCATGAATCTTGTCTTCGGGCTCTTGCATTTGTCTGAAGGCTTTAGCGAATATAATGTCAGCTGCACTGCCTGTATCAACTAGGACATTGTGGACCAGAAATCCTTTGATCACGCAAGAAATAACCATAGCATCATTGTGAGGATAATCCTTAAGCTGAAGGTCTTCCTGAGAGAAGGTAATTGGAATATGAGACCATTTTGACTTGATGAAGGGTCCCTGTACTCCAACATGCTGCACCCTTCTCTGAGCCTCTTTCTTCTGCTTCTTGTTAGCCGGCTCTGAGCAAGAACCGCCTGTTATCGGGAGCACCAGCTTCGAAGCCGAAGCAGCTCCAGCTTGATTGTTGAACGAAGCCATCAGCTCAGAAAAGTGGAAGTGAGTTCACCGGAGGTGGGCGCCAATGTTGGGGGCTTGTTCTCAAATGCTAAGAGTTAAGAACAAGGCAACACAGAAAATGTTAAATATTAAAGTCCTTCGTCCTCCACTTCATTATATCCCTTCGGGATATAAAGAATCTTCGGACGAAGGTTACGAAGGACATACCTTCGTAAACATAAGAACGAAAGATGAATTATTTATACAAATCATGAGGTATAAAATGAACATTCAAACGTTAGCATAGAATCATTTCCATTTTTATTAGCATGAATGAATATAAATGACTTCAGATTACAAATGTACCTTCGGTCTTGAGGAAAGCAAGGGTACAAGTGCGATGCGAAGGCAAATGACAGGTTCGCGTGAACAGTACAGAGGTACTGTTCATCTATTTATAGGCACAGGTCGCAGCCTGTGACAAATTACAATTATGCCCCTTACAAATGTTTACAACATTGACTCAGACCTATATGAATAAAAAGGTCATTCTATCTGTATGTCGGTTTAAAACGCCGAAGCTCCATGAAAAGGAACCTTCGGCCATCTCTTGGAGACGACTCCAGCCGAAGCTGCTTCTTCGTGTGAGACCTTCGGCGTACCGAAGCACGACCCCAACAGATGTGGAACTAAATGACATACCTCATTCCCTGTGAAGTTGTTGAGCTCCTCTTGCATTGCCATCGCCCAATCCGGATCTCTTAATGCATCCTCTATCCTGTAAGGCTCAATAGAGGAAACAAAAAAGTAATGCTCACAAAAATGAGCAACTCGAGATCTAGTGGTTACCCCCTTATGAATGTCACCAAGTATGGAGTTGACGGGGTGATCTCTTTGAATTGCTTGGTGTACTCTTGGGTGTGGCGGTCTCTGATCCTTATTTCTTGATCATCTTTCTTGTCTTCATTATCTTTATCTCCCCCTTGATCATTGTCCTCCTCTTGAGGTGGCTCATCTTCTTAATTTTCATCCTCATTATCTTGAGCCTGTTCCTCATCTTGAGTTGGTGGAGATGCTTGCATGGAAGATGATGGTTGATCTTGTGCTTGTGGGGGGGCTCTTCGGATTCCTTAGGGCACACATCTCCAATAGACATGTTCCTTAGTGCGACGCACGGAGCCTCTTCATCATCTAGTTCATCAAGATCAACTTTCTCCACTTGGGAGCCATTAGTCTCATCAAACACAATGTCACAAGAAACCTCAACCAATCCAGTGGATTTGTTGAAGACTCTATATGCCCTTATGTTTAAGTCATAACCAAGTAAAAAACCTTCTATAGACTTAGAAGCAAATTTAGATTTTCTACCTCTTTTAATAAGAATAAAGCATTTACTCCCAAAGACTCTAAAATATGAAACATTGGGCTTTTTACCGGTGAGGAGTTCATACGATGTCTTCTTGAGGATTCGGTGAAGATATAACCGGTTGATGGAGTAGCAGGTGGTGTTAATCACCTCAGCCCAAAACCGGTCCGGTGTCTTGTACTCATCAAGCATGGTTCTTGCCATGTCTAGTAGAGTTTTATTCTCCCTCTCCACTACACCATTTTGTTGAGGTGTGTAGGGAGAAGAGAACTCATGGTTGATGCCCTCTTCCTCAAGAAATCCTTCAATTTGAGAATTCTTGAACTCCGTCTCATTGTCGCTTCTTATCTTTTTTATCCTTAATCCGAACTCATTTTGAGCCCGTCTTAAGAATCCTTTTAATGTATCTTGGGTTTGTGATTTTTCCTGAAAGAAGAATACCCAAGTGAAGTGAGAATAATCATCCACAATAACTAGAAAGTACGTACTCCCGCCGATGCTTATAAGCGATCGGGCCGAATAGATCCATGTGGAGTAGCTCAAGTGGCCTATCCGTCATCATTATGTTTTTGTGTGGATGGTGGACTCTAACTTGCTTTCCTGCTTGGCATGCGCTACAAACCCAGTCTTTCTCAAAATGACCATTGATTAGTCCTGAAATGTGTTCTCCCTTTAGAAGCTTGTGAAGATTCTTCATTCCAACATGGGCGAGTCGACGATGCCAGAGCCAGCCCATATTAGTCTTAGAAATTAAGCAAGTGTTAAGTTGAGCTTTGTTCTCATTAAAATCAACTAAATATAGCTGAACCTCTAACACTCCCTTAAATGCTATTGAATCATCACTTCTTCTAAAGACAGTGACACCTATATCTGTAAATGGACAGTTGTAGCCTATTTTGCATAATTGAGAAATAGAAAGCAAATTGTAGTCTAAAGAATCTACAAGAAAAACATTGGAAATAGAATGGTCAGGAGATATAGCTATTTTACCCAAGCCTTTGACCAAACCTTGATTTCCATCCCCGAATGTGATAGCTCGTTGGGAATCTTCGTTTTTCTCATAGGAGGAGAACATTCTCTTCTCCCCTATCATGTGGTTTGTGCACCCGCTATCGATTATCCAACTTGAACCACCGGATGCATAAACCTACAAAACAAGTTTAGGCCTTGTTCTTAGGTACCCAAATAGTCTTGGGTCCTTTGACATTAGAAACAAGCACCTTGGGTACCCAAACACAAGTTTTGGAGCTTTTGTGTTTGCCCCCAACATATTTGGCGACTACTTTGCCTGATTTGTTAGTTAAAACATAAGATGCATCAAAAGTCTTAAATGAAATGTTATGCTCATTTGATGGTGTGGGAGTTTTCTTTTTAGGCATTTTAACATGGGTGGAATGCCTAGAGCTAGAAGCCTCATTTTTATACATAAATGCATGATGAGAAATAGTGTGAGGTTTCCTAGCATTAATTCTCCTAATTTTGTGCTCAAGATAGTTAGCAGGATATAAAATGTAGCCTTCCCTATCCTGAACCATGGGAGCTTTGCCCTTAACAAAGTTAGACAATTTCTTAGGGGCATTGAGCTTGACATTGCTCCCCTGTTGGAAACCAATGCCATCCTTTACGCCAGGGCGTTTCCCATTATAAAGCATGCTACGAGCAAATTTAAAATTTTCATTTTTAAGCTCATGCTTGGCAATTTTAGCAGTTAATTTAGCTATGTGATCATTTTGTTGTTTAATCATGGTAAGGTGATCATCCATAGCTTCTACATTAACATATCTACATCTAGTACAAATAGAAACATGCTCAACAGTAGATGTACATGGATTGCAAGCATTTAATTCTTCTATCTTAGCATTTAATTTAATATTCTCATCTCTAAGACAGGAAAATGAATCACTGCAAACATTCAATTTTTTAACCTTAGAAATTAAACTAGCATTTTCATTTCTAAGACTAAAAATTGAATCATGACAAACGCTAAGCTCCTTAGTTAAATTTTCACATTTTTCTACTTCCTGAGCATAAGCATTTTTCAGTTTAACAAATTTTTTGTTTTCTTTAATGAGGAAGTCCGCTTGGCTATCCAAGAGTTCATCTTTCTCATTAATGGCTTCAATTAATTCATTTAATTTTTTCTTTTGGTCCATGCTAAGGTTGGCAAAGAGAGACATTAAATTATCTTCATCATTACTAGAGCTACCCTCATCACTAGATGTTGTATATTTGGGGTGGCTCTATAGTGTACCTTCTTCTTCTTGCCGTCATTAGCCATGAGACATTTGTGGCCGATGTTGGGAAAGAGGAGGCCCTTGTTGACGGCGATGTTGGCGGTGTCTTTGTCGGAGGAAAAGTCGGTGGAGCTCTCGTCGGAGTTCCATTCCCAACATATGTGGGCATCGCCGTCCTTCTTCTTGTAGTACCTCTTCTTCTCCTTCTTCTTCCCCTTCTTATCTTCGTCCCTGTCACTTTCACTAGAAATTGGACATTTAGCAATAAAGTGACCGGACTTACCACACCGGTAGCACACCTTCTTGGAGCAGGGCTTGTAGTCCTTCCCTCTCCTTTGCTTGAGGATTTAGCGGAAGCTCTTGATGATGAGCGCCATTTCCTCGTTGTCGAGCTTGGAGGCGTCGATTGGAAGCCTACTTGATGTAGACTCCTTCTTTTCTTCTGTCGCTTCGAATGCGACGGGTTGCACCTCGGGTGTGGAGGTGGCGCCTTGCTCCAAGTTGACAATGTGTTTAGAGTCTTTGATCATTAGCTCAAAGCTCACAAACTTGCCAATCACTTCCTCGGGAGACATTAGTTTATATCTAGGATGCCCACGAATTAATTGCACTTGCGTAGGATTGCAAAAAACAAGGGATCTTAGAATAACCTTGACCATTTCATGGTCATCCCACTTGGTGCTCTCGAGGTTGCACACTTGGTTGACCATCGTCTTGAGCCGGTGTACATGGCTTGCGGCTCTTCCCCTTTGTTGAAGACGAATCGACCGAGTTCTCCCTCAATCGTTTCGCGCTTGGTGATCTTGGTCACCTCGTCCCCTTCATGTGCTATTTTGAGGACGTCCCAAATTTCTTTGGCGCTCTTTAATCCTTGCACCTTGTTATACTCCTCACGACACAAGGAGGCAAGGAGTATAGACGTGGCTTGGGAGTTAAAGTGCCTAATTTGGGCGGCCTTGTCCGAGTTATAATCTTTGTCCCCCACCTTAGGTACCTGCGCTCCATACTCAACAATATCCCAAATACTTTCGTGGAGTGAGGTTAGATGGTGCCTCATTTTATCACTTCACATACAATAATCCTCACCATCAAAATATGGTGGTTTGCCTAGGGGTACGGAAAGTAATGGAGTGCGCTTTAAAATACGGGGATAGCGTAGGTGCATCTTACTATACTTCTTGCGCTCATGGCGCTTAGAAGTGGTGGATGACTCGGACCTCGATGTGGAGAGTGACGAAGAGTCGGTATCGTAATAGACCACTTTCTTCATCTTCTTCTTCTTGTCACCTCCTTGTTTTTGTTGCCGGACTCCCTTGAGAGAGTCCTCCTCGAGCTTGCGGCCTTCTCGCCCGTCATGATCTTCCTCTTGGCATGATCTCCAGACATCACTTCGAGTTGGTTAGACTCTTAATGAAGCACTGGTTCTGATACCAATTGAAAGTCGCCTAGAGGGGAGGTGGTGAATAGGCGAAACCTAAAATTTATAACTTTAAACACACACTAAGGTCGGGGTTAGCATTAGAATTAAATTCAAGTGCGAAGAGAGGGGAAAACAAATCAACCAAGAATCAAGGTGAGTGAACACATTGATTTGTTTTACCGAGGTTCAGTTCCAAAGAACCTAGTCCCCGTTGTGGAGGTCACAAAGACCGGGTCTATTTCAACCCTTTCCCTCTCTCAAACGGTCACTTAGACCTAGTGACCCTTCTTCCTTAATTTCACAGGTCACTGAGACCCCGCAAGGACCACCACACACTTGGTGTCTCTTGCCTCGCTTACAAAGCACTTGAGAATAAGAATGAGAAAAGAAAAAGGCCAAGCCAAGCAACAAGAGCAACGAAGAACACAAATACACCCTCTCTCAAGTCCCTAATGAAATTGAGTTGATTTGGAGGCTTGGCCATTAGGGTTTGGAGCTGGTCGACCATTGGAGGCTTTGTCCTCTTGTGGCACCGGACAATCTGGTGCCCCTCTGACTTGCTGCTTTGACTTTTGCGCTGCACTGTTGCTGCACTATTCATTTAGCAGAGTTGATCGTTGTGCACAGATAGCCGTTGCTACGCTGGCTCACCGGACAGTCCGGTGAATTATAGCGGAGCGCGCCTCTGTTTTCCCGAGAGTGGCTGGTTGAAACCTGTATGGTCCTGGTGCACCGGACAGTTGCTCTGCTGGCTCACCGGACAGTCCGGTGGCACATCGGACAGTCCGGTGAATTATAGCGGAGCGCGCCTCTGTTTTCCCGAGAGTGGCTGGTTGAAACCTGTACGGTCCTGGTGCACCGGACACTGTCCGGTGCGCAAATTTTCAGCACACTCATGTTCTTTTGCTCCTTTAAAATTGTGTCCCTAACTTGAATCTTTTATTGGTTTGTGTTGAACCTTATGCACATGTAATACATGAATTCTAGATAAACTAGTTAGTCCATGTGTTTATGTTGATCATCAACCACCAAAATTAATTATAGAAAAAGGTTAACCCTATTTCCCTTTCACTCCCATGTCGTGAAGACGGCACACTGGGTAGACACCGGTAGTCGCTCATTGTCGTTGTGAAGGTAGAACCAGCGGCCCTGCCACCCCTTGTTCGACGACGTAAGGGTGATAGGGATGTAGAGCTACACGCGATCTGAGCGCAGCTGGAGCGTGCATCCACTAGCCCTCATCACATGGCGCACATTCTTCACGTCTGTGGAGAGGGAGAACCGCTCCGCCCGGAATAGGTGAAGCCACATGTCCTAATGCGGCTCAATCCCTAGGTACCCTTCATAGACCATGGGGAAGATGGTCGCCTGGGCGATGGAGTTGGGGTTGAAGTTGTGGAGCTCCACCCAATAGTAATGCGGGAGCGCCCACATGAAGCGACTCGTGGGCACCTAAACCCCCGCTTGTGGAAAGAGGTGAAGCTCACCACATAGCCCATGAGTGGGGTTGGCTTTGGCTCGTCCCTCGGAGCAAGCCACTTAGGGTGCACCTTATAGGAGCGGGGCGGAACAGACCCGCATCCACCAAAGCCTGCAACTCATCATCGGTAATGGAGGAAATGGGCCACGGGCCATGGGGAGGAAGAACACTCAGCTTCTCAACCATTGCAACCGAAGAGGAAGACAAAGGAGAGGGCGCGAGCACTTTTCTCACTTTCTGCGGCTAAGGCAAAGGCGGCTAGGGTTGGGAGGCAAGAGCAAGGTAAGAAACCAAGAGAATCCCTTTTCAGGCGAATATATAGGGACTGGGCGGGCTCAACGAGGGATGGGCCGAGCCTCCCCGAATCAAATCTGGGAGTGGGCTTGATCTCTTTGAATTCCACGCACACGCACGCCGTAACGGTTTGCCCACAGGCCGTCACGTCCCATCACATTAATTCCTGCCTACGAGTCACATTTCATGTCCGACTGACACAAGACAATGGGCGTCGCTTCTCCTCCCCGGGTAAGCGCATCAAAAGGTGTGCCTCTCTCTCCCTTTTTCCATTTCTCCATAGGTAGTAGGGAGAGGACGCCCCCTCGGACTTCCTCGTGAAGGAAGAAGGGCAAGGCCACATACTGTTTAGGCATTCGATGGTTAAGGCCTCGATAGGGTTCGAGAAACCGCCCCAGAGCACATGGGCTCTGAGCCCTTTACTGATCAGGGGTTCGTAGGTTGACCCCTCGGAAGGGTTCGATAATCATCCTAGAGCACAGAGTCAGGGATGACTATGGGTATGTTTGTACATGGCCAAGGCTCAGGCTACAATCTCAAGGTAACCTAAGACATATTCAAGACCCCCGGGAGCGATTCATGACGATATCCCATCGGAAGGAGGCATCGAGCCCTCGGACCCCATCAAACGGGTCTGGGACCAGGCCAATCACCCGCATGTACCTTTGGGGCGTGTCTCCGGACCACTAGCCGACTCCTATCTAATGGATCTCGGGCCTCCGCTCGGATTACTCGTTAACAGGTCACTTGAGATGTCATGCTCGTTGCCCATCGAGGGTAGTATGGTACTTTCCCCCTCTTCCTCCTTGCGGAAAGGAGACGAAGAGGCGTATCACCGAAAAGAGAAGGTACCCCTCGATCGTCCTCTCGCCCCGTGTAGAGGCTCGAGGGCTGCCCTTGCACCCATGCTACGACAAATTTGTTGGAAACTCCGCAACCCAGCATATAAACTTGGGGGCTACCATCGCACCCTGGCCATGTACAGGTGACAGATGAAGCCAATGACATCTACAAAGGGAAATATTAAGACCTCGAAGGAGTCAACCACTCCTTTGAGGCCTCGGGGGCTACACTCGATTGGTGCGCTCGCTCACACCAATCAGAAACAAATCTTTCAGTTCTTAGGGATAAACAACATACCTGTCACACCCGTTTCCTAAGGGTAGAGCCAGGTGCATCGCATATGTGTGCCAGGATCTATTTCCACACACATGTTGATGTCACAAGTGTATTATATCAAAAGAACAATGCATAAAAGCGTAAATAACGATTATATTAACATATTACACTTCGAACAGACATAATGTCTTAACCTTTATTCATCAAAGTACAGCGAAACATGGACATCCATCCACAGGAAGATGACCGGGGGTATCACTAGACTAGCATCCATGGAGTTCAGCATCATATCTTCATCTGCAAACTTCTGATAAAAATTAAGCAAGGGTGAGCTCACTTATAGTTGAGGCTCAGCAAGTGGGGGAAAGACTAATGCAAGTTTAATAAGGTAAGGCTAAGGTTGAGTAGTAAGCATTTTAGTTGGTCAACATTTTATTAACAACACCTGTCTTACTAATAAGTGTGAATCCCAAGTATTCCCATTAAACAAAGATATAAGAGTATATCAAAACACTTAAGTGAAACCACTTAAGCAAACCATTAGCAGATCATCAGATCTCGATTTATTTCCATCTTCAAGTTCAATTATCATGTGAGGAGTCCAGGCTGCTCATAACCGTGAGCACGACTGATATATCAGTTTTACACTCTGCAGAGGTGGCACATCTTTAGCCATGAGTCGTGATTCCCTTTTAGCCCGGGTTAGCTAGACCAGTATTCACTTCTGAGGTGAATGGCTAGAGTCTCACTACGAGGCTTGTCCCTAGAGTCCTCATTACGCAAATGCTGGAAATGGTCAAACTGCATAAGGCACACCTAACGTAACCAACCTATAGTCCAGACTGCAAGGTAAAGCTTTGGGAACTATGCCTGTATCCAATCTGCCTGAGCCAGAATATAAGCGCTTGCTAGATGCCCCCTTTCCGATCGACCACGACCAGCACCCAACATAAGACTTCCCTAGTTATTTAGCCAAGACCAGAGCCATGATAGTTCTCATGGTAGCACTGTTTTCCCGGATGGTCACTCCATGTTCCAATTAATATGCAATAATCTTGTTTAACCATCGGGTTAACAACAATAATGTAAACTTACAATTTGGAACATTAATATCATAAACAGGAGTGACTGCATAATTTTAAAGTTGTAGCGATAGCATAGCTACTTGATTAGATCATAATACCAGGTTAAACAAGTTGTAAGGTTGGAAAGGTTAGGTGTATCCAAATAGGTAACCCATCAAATTATGCATATATATCCAAGAGTAAACTTTATTAAATGTATTGTTTGGGATCAAACAGAGTATGCAGAGGGAGAAGTCCACTTGCCTTGCTTATAGAAAACTTGAGTTTCTTCCACGGATCGGAATAGATCTTGATTCTTAACTACTAGATCAACCACTGAATATCACACAAACAACAAGAAGAAACAAACACCACTCAATAACATACAACATTCATCATACACAAAGCTAAAAGAAAGCTTAACGAAAAGAGCATTCGTTTTTCAAAAACGTCGCAAGTAATGGTTATAATAAGAAGGTATTCTTTTCAAAAATATGTGATCTATATTTTATAAAACAAGACATGAGCTTAAAATATCTTAATTAAAATATACAAATATTAAGTTCACCAAATTAATTTTTTATAAAAATGTTATATGTCTAAGATTAAGGGTTTATAAGATGATAAAATATGTTATAACGATATTAAACCTTTTTAATCTTTTTAGAAAAGGTATAAATTATATATCTAAGGTAAAAGGGCTATGAAATACATAATTAATTCAGAAGCATTATGGAACATCTTATAAATCATTGTTAAACCTTCACTTATGATAAACTAAGATATAAGTCTAAATAGGTTTTATGTGAAAAGATCATTATTAAACACCTATTTTATGAACAACTAGGTTATAGGCCTTAAGTGGATTTTCATGTAAATGATAATGAACAAATAACCATATTTTAATTTCATTAGAAAACACATAGCCTATACTATTATATTTAAAGTCAATATATAAAGTAACATTTTAAGTTATAAAAGAACTTAAACTCTTCTTACCTTATTTTATTTTTTAGGAAAAGTTAAGTGATTCGTATATAATGTGGACTAAATTCTATGAAATCATTAATCATGCCATGAATCTAGTTAAGAACAAATTGACTATAGGTTTGATTAATAACTTAAGATAAAGGATAATTAATCTATTAATTATCTTTAATTCTATTGTAGGAACAAATGATCTAATTCATTAGAAAGGAAATTATGTATAAACTATCATTTTAGTTTATAAAAGCAATGACCCTTGTTATCTTTTAATTAAGAAAATATAAATAATCTATTAACTGGACATATATTTATCTTCTATTTTTAATAAGAAACATATGGTCTACATATTCTTTTAAGTTTCTATTTAATACGGCTATACTTAAACATCTATAACGAACCTTATTAAATCAAAATCATGATATCTATTAAAAAGGTCATTTTAAAATTAGAAACAAATTATCTAATTCTTTAGTAAGAAACCTATGTTTACTAATATAACTATCAATTTCTTTATTAGAAAAGTATGAGCGTCTAATTAGGTTATTTGAACATTATTATAAAATTCTATCCTTTTGGTTTTCTCCTTTCTTTTCTCAATAGAATTTATACGTATAATTAAAATTGTTTATTTATAATTCTTCTAACAATAATATACTAAGAATTAATTGTAAATTACTAAATGATACTTTTAATAACATATTCATGGTTATTATGACATAAATAAGTATTTTACTAATTCTAAGTAATTAAGTGCTATACTTATGAATACATTCATTATGAATAGTAAAATCTATATTTTCATTTGACTAGAAAATACGTGGTCTAGTATTTCTTTTATTTTTCTTATATCATTAAAATTATACTTATACCAACTAACCAATATCGTTTCACACACTAAAGCGAAATTAAATCGGTAAACGTTTTCTAGTATGAAAATCATCGAGGTGGTGAATAGTGTTGGAACTTGCTCTCAGTTGCGAGGGGATCCAACAAGGGTGAACAGTGACGTCAACAGGGCACTCGCGCTAGATGGCAAAAGCTCTGTTAATCTGGCCTCTCACGGGCACTATGCAGGGGTATTTATAGGTACCTGAGCGCGCAGTGCCTTGAGCTAAGGAGGCATGTGCCCTCAGCTACCTAGGTTATCCCCAGAATATTCCCATAAAGCGGGGTTACAGACCGTAACTACAGGGGTGCCTTTACAAATTAGGCCCGTAACGCACGGCGGCCACGCGGGGCCCGTTACGATGGGCCGGATCGCACGTGGGCCTCTGAGCTGGACGAGGCCGCACTGTGGGATGCCCTTCGTCGCCGGTCTTCGTCTGGTGCGGAACAAGCGAAGGGTGTCCCTGCCTGTTTTGTTTCTGTTAGCTCAGCTGCTGCAGCGAAGGCTTCGAGCAAAGGGTGGCGCCTTTGCCTTCGCCCCAACATTTGCCCTCCGAGGGACCAGTTCGACAAAGTCACCTGGTGCCGAAGACGTCGCTAGATGGCGGAGACGCTGCCCTCGCTCGAAGTGGTTCCACGGGGGTTTTTGATATGACCGTTGATTGACGGCGTACTGTTGGATTGCGGGTTTCCCGAAGCGCCGCGCCCTGCCTATAAAAGGGGCGGGGGTCGGCGCTTTTTGAACTTCACCTTCCGTGCTCCGCGAAAACCCTAGCCGCCCTTTCCGCCGTCTTGCTGCTCGTCTGCCCGCCGTGCTCTTGTTCGCCGGAGATCTGGCTCGAGTGAAGCAGACCGCCCGCCGCCGCCGACGGTACGTAGCGATGCCGTCCTCGTCTTCTTCCGCTGCCGCTACACCGCCGGCCGTTCCCTCGCCGCCGGCCGCCGCCTCGTCTGAGGAGACGCTGAGTAGTTTAATGGCGGAGGAGTTGCGCGCCGGCGATTCTGTTGATTTTGGCGTATCGCGGATGTCGTCGGTCCGCGTGCAAGATATGCAGCGGTTGGGTTACTTCGGCGGCGGAGTTGCTCGAGTCCCGGGGACGGAGGAAGTCCCCGAGCCGGAGGGCGAGTTGGTTGTTTTCGAGGCGTTCTTCGCCGCCGAACTCCGCTTGCCTGCGCACCGATTTGTTGGCGAAGTCCTGCGCAGGTTCAACGTTCAAATACATCAGCTAACACCGAATGCCATAGTGGCTCTGTCGAAGTATGTCTGGGCGACGACTTCGTACGGCGGACAGCCATCGGTCGAAGTTTTTGCGAAGTATTATTGTTTGCACTGGCAGAAGAGGATGATTGGAGACGAAGTTGCTCAGTTTGGGTCCTGCACATTCACGCCGAAGACCGGCAAAACCACGATGCAGGTAGTCGAGTTGGTTCCTTGCGCCCGCAACAAGTGGGGCAACTGGAATGAATTTTGGTTTTACGTTGCTGAGGGTACTGTCGAAGGCCATGAGGGACTCCCCGTGTCCGAGATGTGTTCTCACTTTTACTCAGCGTACCCGCCCTTTGAAGTGGCGGAGGAGGATGTGGACGAAGGGGCCCTTCGGTGCGCCGCCGGCCTGAGCAGTGGGCGCGACTTGGTTGAAGAATTTGTGGCGTACGGGGTATGGCCCTTGGCGCATGGCTGGGCGTTGGGCGAAGTGTGCCCTCGCCAGATGCCTTTCCATGGCGGAAGGGTGGTGCGGAGTCCCGCCTTCGCCCTGAATCTACAAAACCGCGATCCGGCCACCTTTGTGCGTGAGGCAGAGGATGGGGCGGTGCGGCTCATTGGACGTTACGTGCCGAGGACAGAGGGCCAGCGCAGCTGGGAAATCCGCGGGTCGAATGACCGTTTGAACAGGGTTTTTGAATTAAATCAATTGCCATATGACGGCTACCCTGGTCAAGACGATGTGGACCGCCGTGGGAAGAAGCCGGCGGTGGAGACTGGAGACGACCCTGCACCGGCGGCCGCCCCATCCTCTAAAAAGAGAAAATTAGGTACTGCTATGGGAGTACTTGGGGTTTCTGATGGTTTTGCTAGAGAGTTGATGAGGACGTGCGCGGCCCCGGGGGAAAGGATGTCTTCGCCCGAGCTCCGGGAGTCTTCGGCTCGGATGCTGAGGGTTACCGGGGGTTGTTGGCCTAGGAATGTTCCTATCCCCCGCGCGGCTAGCGAGGACTTTTTTACATCTCGCATGGTTCGTGAATGGAGGGGTTTTCCTTACGGGCGGAATATTGCTGGTGTTGTGTCAGCAGTGATGGACAAGGATCGCCAGGGAGTTGCACAGAAGCGCCAGGCGGCTGTCAGGCTCGTTGAAGCCAGGCCGAAGAGGCAGCGGGGGGCTGCGAAGGCTGCGGCCCCCGGCGGAGGCGGCCGCCGCTGGCGGCGAAGTCGGGCGTCCCTGCATCTAGCAAGGCGCCGGAGGCTTGAAATCGGCGAAGGCGGTGCCGCCGTCCAGCGGAGTGGCGGAGGTCGCGAAGGCGGCCCGAGCGTTGCTGTTGTCGGGCAAACGCGTCGCCGACTTCGCCACCGATATTAGTGTGGACGACTATCTCGGTGGTAAGTCGTTGGCTCTATTTATTTATTTTTATATATATATATATTAATTTATTCGTTGGTACGTCACAGGGTCGGGCAAAGGCCAACTTGCTATGGTTGCGCCTGCCGCGGCGACCACGACGGCTGCCGCAGTGCCGAAGGCGAAGGGCGGGGCTCTTAGCGCCGGAGGCGAGGTGTTGGCCCACACGGTTGTCATGGATGAGGCGGGCACTGCGTCCCGCCGGCTGAAGGAGGTGACGAAGGCGCTAAGTTAGGTCCGCTGAGCTGGACTTCGTCCTTTTTTTTATCGGTTTGCTGGGGCCGTGGTCTTACGATTGCTCTGCAGGTGGCTGACTTCGCCAGCCGCACTGCGTCGGGGGCCCTCACGGCAGCTGTGGCTGCCGAAGTCGAGAGACTTCGGACACAACATGCTGACGCCGTCCGTGAAAAATCGGCCGCCGACAGCAAGTGTCGCAAGCTGGCGGACAAGGTGGCCACACTGGAGGGAGAGAAGGCTGCCCTCCGGCGCCAGCTGGCGGGGGAAAGGAGGGAGACCAACGAGGCCCTTGTCAAGGCGCAGGCTACGCAGGCGGAGGCCAGCCTGGCACGGGCGGAGGGCAATCTTGCCAGGGGGTGCGCCGAGCAGCTGCAGGAGCGGCTCACCGCCCTGGAGAGCCGCGTGGAGAGGGCCGAGGCCGCGTCACGCGCGGAGGCAGAGCGGACGCGCCAACTGTTTATAGATACATACCATGGGCTGGGCGTGGGGACCGGTGATTTCGAAGTGCCGGACCGAGAGCCCGGACTTCGCTGCCTGGAGTGGGTGCAGGAGGAGTTGCAGGCACTCCCCACTGTCGTGGAGGGGTTTATGGCGTATGCCTCCCTGGTCACCTGCGAGGGGGTGATGAACGCGCTCTCCCGCGAAGGGTGCCGGCACTTCGAGGTCTTCGACCAAGTCGATGAAGATTTTGAGCAAGATATCTTTAAGGTTGAGGACCCCGTAGTGAAGGAATCCGCCGGAGCTATCTACAACCGGATGTGGGGTCCGCACGGTCGCGAGGTGGTCAGGGAGCGGGCCGAGACGGCGAGGGCTCAGGTAACGTTTTCGTTTGTTTGGTGTTTGTTGGATGTAGGCTGTGTGTGTGTTTGATGAATGTTGTGTGTTTTGTCTTAGGCGGCGCGCGGCGAGAGGGTCGACGACTTCGGGGCGTTGAACAGCATGCTGTCTGACCCGGAGCCGACCCCGGCGGAGGCCGTGTCTGGGGTCGCCCTGGAGCCGACCCCGGAGACTGCGGGAGACGCGTCGGGTGCCCCCGCATCCACTGCGGCCGGCGAAGACCTGCCCCTAGAGGTCGCCGAAGGCGCGCCTGATGCCTCCGCAGCTGCCGCGCCGAGTGCTGAAGATCCCGCAGCGGTGGCGGCGGAGACAACAGCGGAAGCAACGGCAGAGCCAACGGCGGAGGCTCCCGCAACGTCAGGGCCGTCGCAGGTGGCGTAGTGGGTGTAGAGGGTTGGGGAAATTTGTATATGTTGCTGAATTTTGGTTGCTGCGCAGGTTCAAGATTTTGGGCCTGCGCACACAACCGCTACTACTAAATTTTTGGCGGCTTCGACCGCGAAAGATGGTAATGAATGTGGTGGATCTGCATCTGAGTTTTTTGATTGTGCTGACTCTGGGAGCTCGGTTGAGTGGACTGAGGAGTCGTCGGAGGAGGACTTGGACTACTTTGCGGCCTTGGATGTGGCTGCGGCGGAGGCTTCGCCGCACGTCACGGACGCAGGAGATGTGCCAGGTCCTAGCACCGGGCGACGACGACGAAGGGCGGTTGCGAAACATAGAGTTAGTGGGGCGGAGGGGGCTCAGCTTCGTGTGAGTGGGGCTGGCCGGCAGGAACTGTTGTCTTTGCCGGCCGCTGTGAATACAGGTGAAGGGGAACTGCGAAGTCTTTTTGCGGGTGAGGAGCTTAGGATAATGTTATTTAATTATAGGGAGATGGGAATTATTCCTAAGGTTGAGCCGATGTAGGGTGTGGTGCCCTCGCTTGTATATGTAGAGGCTTGTATGATGAAGTTGTGTGCCCTCGCTTGTATATGTGTGCGAAGGCGTTGTGTACTTTGTCTGGTTTGTTTTGTTGTGCTGTGCTGGTGTGATTATAGTTGGTCTTGGCGCGGACGGTTTGATGTTGTCGTTTCTGCCTTTGTTGTGCTAGTCCGGTTGCACCCTTAGGTGTCTTCTGCACAGACAGTCTTTGCGGTAGGCTTCGGTTTTTTCGCACTTGTTGTGCTAGTCCGGCTGCACCCTTAGGCGACTTCTGCGCGGATAGTCTTCGCGGTAGACTTTGGTTTTTTCGCACTTGTTGTGCTAGTCCGGCTGCACCCTTAGGCGACTTCTGCGCGGATAGTCTTCGCGATAGACTTCGATTTTTTCGCACTTGTTGTGCTAGTCCGGCTGCACCCTTAGGCGACTTCTGCGCGGATAGTCTTCGCGATAGACTTCGATTTTTTCGCACTTGTTGTGCTAGTCCGGCTGCACCCTTAGGCGACTTCTGCGCGGATAGTCTTCGCGATAGACTTCGATTTTTTCGCACTTGTTGTGCTAGTCCGGCTGCACCCTAAGGCGACTTCTGCGCGGATTTGTCGCACGCGAGGGTGGCTAGCGCTTAGCCTCACGGTGACCTCGTGTTGGTCGAATGTCGAAGACCGTCATCGCGGTCTTTTTTCGACATGTTTTTGCGGGGGATTTTTCACACATATGTTACATGGCTCCACCTCGTTAAAAACCTCACCCCCCGGGAGGAAAAGAGTGCGGGCCGGTACAAGATTGTTTTTGCGAATTACAAGGGCGAAATCAGCCCTGAGGAGTCAAACAAAAAATTTGCGGAGGTTGTCGATGTTCCAGGAGTGCTCCAGGTCCTCGCCGTTTGGCGTTGTGAGCCTGTAAGCGCTGGGGGAAGCTTTTGTCTTGACTATAAAGGGGCCCTCCCACCTGGGCTCCAGCTTGCCCTTGGACTCCGTCCGAGCTGTTCGGACGAGTACGAGGTCCCCCTTGCTGAACTCCCTCGGGATGACTGAGTGGTCGCGCCATGCTTTGGTCTGGGCTTGGTATTTGTTTAGGGCCTGTAGGGCGAAGACTCGGTCTCCGTCAATGAGATCCTTTGAAGTTGGCTCGTCCACGTCGGGGACGGCTGACGGAACTGTTCGCGGGGACCCATGCTTTATTTCTTGCGGGGTCATGGCCTCCGATCTGTATAGAAGGCGGAAGGGAGTAAACCCGGTCACCCTGCACTCAGTCGTGTTTAGTGCCCAGACTGCCTCAGGTAACAAATCGGTCCATCTGCCCTTTTTTTCATCAAGGAGCATTTTCTTGACAGCTGTGAAGATTTTCCCGTTGGCGCGTTCCACGACCCCGTTGGACTGCGGATGATAGACTGAGGCGAAGGCAAGCTTGGTGCCAATGGAGAAACAAAAATCCTTGAAGTCTTGGTTGTCAAACTGCTTGCCGTTGTCAACTGTTAGTTCGGACGGTACTCCGAAGCGGCAAACAATGTTCTGCCAGAAGAATTTTTGGGCAGTCTTTGATGTTATTGTAGAAACAGCCCGCGCCTCGATCCATTTGGTGAAGTACTCGACAGCGACGAAGGCGAACTTAAGGTTCCCCTGAGCGGTGGGCAGGGGCCCGACAATGTCCAGGCCCCAGCGCTGAAGAGGCCATGTATGGGCGATCAGCTTTGTATACTGCGAGGGGCTGCCTGACCGAGGAGAAAACTTCTGGCAGGCTTCGCAGGACCGTGTGACCCGATTTGCGGCGCAGATCATTGCGGGCTAGTAAAAGCCCTGGCGGATCACCTTAGCAGCTAGGGCCCTTGGCCCTGCGTGTGAGCCACACGTGCCACTGTGGACTTCACGCAGGATCTGCATGCCTTCGGCTTCGGTGACGCACTTAAGCATTGGCTGACTGACCCCTTTTTTGTAGAGTTGGCCTTCAATCAGTGCGAAGTCTCGGCTTCGATGTCTGAGGCGCTTGGCCTCACTGATGTCGGTTGGATGATAATACCCCTGTAGGAACAGGGTTATTGGTGCCCGCCAGTCTTCGGTCATGATAAGGTTGACTATGCGGTGGCCCTCGCTGTCATTGGTTATTTGGAGCCCTTCGGGGCTCCGGACGGCTGGCGTGCCGATGACATGAAAGAACACGTCGGAGGGTAGGGTTTCGCCCCTGGCGGCGGCCTTGGCCAATGCGTCGGCCTCTTCATTCTTGGCCCGATCCACATGCTGCAAGGTGAACCCCTTGAATTGCCTCTCGAGACTTCGGATGGCCGCGAGGTACTGCATGAGCGCGGGGTCCTTTGCTGCATAGTCTTTCTCGACTTGGCCGGCAACTACCTTGGAGTCTGTTTTGATGATGCAGGTGGTGACTCCGAGGGCCCTTAGCTTGCGGAGGCCGAGGATGACTGCTTCGTATTTTGCTATATTATTTGTGCATCTGTCGGATTCCAGATTGAAGCTGAGTCGTGCTGCATATCTGTGCTTGACCCCGACTGGTGAGGTGATGACTGCAGCGACGCCTGCCCCCGCATGGCACCATGCGCCGTCGCAATGGATCGTCCAAATCTTCTCTGCGGACGGGTCTGGCTGTGTTGTTGGCCCAGTCCAGTCGACGACGAAGTCTGCCAGGACTTGAGACATGATAGCTGTCCTGGGCTCGAAGCAGATGTGGTAGCCGGAGAGTTCGGCCGCCCACTTGGCAATCCTCACCGATGCCTCCGAGTTTCTGAATAATTCGCCGAGTCCCCTGTTTGAGGTGACTCGGACCTTGAATGCTTCGAAGTAATGGCGCAGTTTGCGCGACGACATGACGACTGCGTAGGCAATCTTCTCCAGCTCTGTCATGTTGCACTTGGACGGTGTCAGTACTTCGGAGACATAGTACACGGGGCACTGCCGGACCACGCCCTCGACAGTCTGCTCCTGCACTAGTGCCGCGCTGACCGCATGTGGCGAAGCCGCGACGTAGAGCAGCAGGGGGAGCGAGGGGTCGGGGCTGGTAAGGACGGCCAACTCTGTCAGGTACTGTTTTAATGAGGCGAAGGCCGCCGCCTGCTCTGGTCCCCAAGCGAAGTCTTTTGCACCACACAGTGTCTTGAGGAAGGGGAGACTTCGCTCGGCGGACCTGGAGATGAATCTGTTGAGAGCGGCCAATCTGCCTGTCAGGCGCTGGACGTCCCTGACGGACTGCGGAGGCGTCATGTCTAAGATGGCCTGAATCTTGGTTGGGTTGGCCTCGATGCCGCGGTGTGATACCAGGTAGCCCAATATTTTGCCTTGGCGAACGCCGAAGACGCACTTTTCCGGGTTTAGGCGGAGTTGTGCGTCTCGCATGTTCGCGAATGTTTCGGCGAGGTCGGCGAGGTGGTCCTCCTTGCTCTTGCTGGCGACGACAATGTCGTCTACATATGTGAATATGTTTCTGCCAACTTGCCCTTCGAGCACTATTTTGGTAAGCCTGGAGAAGGTGGACCCGGCGTTCTTGAGTCCCTCCGGCATTCTGATGAAGCAATATGTGCCGAAGGGTGTTATAAAGCTGGTGCTAGCCTTGTCTTCTTCCTTCATGTATATCTGGTGGTAACCGGAGAAGCAATCGAGGAGGGACATGACCTCGCATCCGGCCGCGCTATCGACTATTTTGTCGATCCGCGGCAACGGGAAATTGACCTTTGGGCAGGCTTTATTGAGACTGGTGAAGTCGATGCACATTCACCACTTCCCGCTCTTTTTCTGCACCATCACGACATTGGAGAGCCATGTGGGGTAAGCCACCGGCTCGATGAATTTGGCTTCCAGGAGGCGGTGCACTTCTGCCTTGGCGGCCTCCGTCTTCTCGTCGGACATCTTGCGAAGCCGCTACTTTTTCGGCCGTACCGAAGGGTCGATTCCCAGACTGTGCTCAATTATTGAACGGCTAACCCCGACCAGATCGAGGGCCGACCAGGCGAAGACATCTTTGTTCTTGGACAGGCAGCAGAGGAGCTTCTCTTCTTCATGCGAAGTAAGGTCTTCGCTGATAATGACTGTCTGCCTAGGCGTGGCCTGGTCGAGGGGGACAGTCTTGGTCCCGTCGTTGCTCTGCAGCTGTGCCTTGTCGTGCTGCTTATTGGTTGGGCTGGCAGGCGCGGGGACCTCGCGTTGGGCCGTGAGGCAGTGCATGTTTCTTTGACCGGGCACGAAGTCCTGCTCTATGTTGCTCGCAGTCTGTTGATTGCCGAAGACTGTGATGACGCCTAACGGACCTGGTATCTTCATACATAGGTACAGTCCGTGAATGGCTGCTTCGAACTTATTGATGGAGCCCCGGCCCATGATGGCATTATAAGGATATACCATGTCCACAATGTCAAAGGTTATTTGCTCGCTTCGGGCATTGGGTGCTACACCGAAGGAGAGAGGCAGCTCTATTTTGCCGACGGGGAAGGTGCCCTTGCCGCCGAAGGCATACAACGGGTTGTCCGAAGGCTTAAGCAGGCTGTGGCTTATGCCCATGCGATCGAAGGCGTGGAGGAAGATGATGTCCGCCTGACTGCCGTTGTCAACTAGGACTTTGTGCAGGTCCCAGCCTGCCACGCTGCAATTGATAACCATGGCGTCGCAGTGGGGGGCGCTGCGAAGGTCGACGTCCCGTGCGTCGAAGGTTAGCGATATGTGGGACCACTTTGTCTGCACGACTGGGCCCGTGACGGCGACATGGTTGATGCTGCGGTAGTGGTCCCGCTTCTGCCGCTTGGTGTCGAAGTCAGTGTTGTACCCCCCAGTTATCATGTGGATGACTCCGCGATATGGTTGATCGGCGAAGTCTTCCTGCTTTGGGGCATGGGGGATGTTTTGATGTTGCTGGTGTGGTGGTGGGGGTGGAGGAGGTACGATTTGTACTTCCTGATGGTGTTGGTAAGCGTGGTGCGGTGGATGCGGGGCGGGAGCGTGGATATATGGTGGAGGGGGTTGCTGGTAATTGTGCGCGATAATTCTGGGGTTGTCGGCTGGCTGCGCCCGTGCCATTCTGTCTCGGGTAGCCTTCGTTTCGGGGCAGTCTTTGGTTTGGTGGGCGCAATCTTCGCCATGGAAGAGGCAGTAGAATCAGCGCGGCGGCTGCGCACGCCCTCGGCCCCTACCACGAGTGCCATTTCCGCGGCCCTGGGGGGGGATATTCCTGGCGGCGAGGGGGGTCAGCAGCGGGATGCTGGTTGGCGATGTTGTGCACTTGCTGCTGATTGCGGCCGTCTCGACCGGAGTCTGGCTGCGGAGTCCTTGTCCACGTGCGGCTGGACTGTGGAGCATCTTTTGGCTTCCTTTGGGACTCAATCTTGCGCTGGTGGAGCTCTTCGGATCTGGCGTACTTTTCAAACAGCTAATATAACTCCTGGAGGTTCTTTGGCGGATCTCTGATGCAGTGGCTGTAAAGGACGCCGGCGCGAAGGCCACAGATAGCATAGTGGATGGCAATCCGGTCATCGACTGAGGGCAGCTGTGATTTGAGTGTTAAAAATTTGCGGTAATACTCCCTCAGAGTCTCCTTTTCCAGCTGCTTGCAGAGCGAGAGTTCGGCCAGGGCGTCGGTGTCTGGGCGGTACCCTTGGAAGTTGAGCAGGAACTTGTCCCGGAGACTTCTCCAGGGATCAATGGACAGCGGAGGCAACCTGGTGAACCAGGTGAGTGCTGGGCCCTCGAGGGCGATGATGAAAGACTTCGCCATTGTGGCGTCGTCCCCTCCAGAAGATGCAACGGCGACCTGATAACTCATTATGTATTGAGCCGGGTCGGTGCTGCCGTTGTACTTGGGATAGGTCCCTGCCCGGAAGTTAGCTGGCCAAGGCGTCACTTGCAGGTGTGGCGCCAGGGGACTTCGCTCATCGAGATAGTTGACCCCTTGGAATGGCGCGACGTGCGGGAAGGTGTGGTCGCGTTGGGGGAAACGCGGGTCCTTCGGTTGCGCGCGGTGTTGCAGGGGTGGCCCATGCTGCAGGCCGAGGTGGCCTTCGCGCGTGTCTTCGAGTTGTGCGCGCTGCTGGAGGGGTGACTCGTGCTGTAGGCCGAGGTGGCCTTCGCGCTGCATCAGCGCAATCTCCCGCTCGAGTTCCTGGGCCTTCTGCTCTTCGTCGTGTATCATTTGCCGTACTTTGGCTAGTGCGGACACACGCTGGCGCTTGGCCTCCAGTATCTCCTTCTGCCTCTGGAGATTGCGGTTCTTGAGGCACAGGGCACGCAGCTGTAGCTGTTCTTCTGCTGAGACGCCGAGGACTTCACCGTCCTCGGTGAGGTCCGCGCGCTCCGGTGGTGCGAAGCTTGAGGGTGGCTGCGGTTGTCCCTCAGGGTCACAGGTGCGGAGGGTGTCGTCTTCGCAGGCGCGAGGAACATCGTCTTCAGTGGCCTCTTGGTGGATGGATTGGGTGAGGGCGAGGGCCTTGCCCTTTCTTGCGGCGAGCAGTGCTGCCTTCGCAGCCTCGTCAGCCTTCGGGTTAGCTCTCTTTGGTGCCATCGCGGGTGGTTTTCTCGTAGCACGAACGGTGGGCGCCAAATGTTGGAACTTGCTCTCAGTTGCGAGGGGATCCAACAAGGGTGAACAGTGACGTCAACAGGGCACTCGTGCTAGATGGCAAAAGCTCTGTTAATCTGGCCTCTCACGGGCACTGTGCAGGGGTATTTATAGGTACCTGAGCGCGCAGCGCCTTGAGCTAAGGACGCATGTGCCCTGAGCTACCTAGGTTATCCCCAGAATATTCCCATAAAGCAGGGTTACAGACCGTAATTACAGGGGTGCCTTTACAAATTAGGCCCGTAACGCACGGCGGCCACGCGGGGCCCGTTACGATGGGCCGGATCGCACGTGGGCCTCCGAGCTGGACGATGCCGCACTGTGGGATGCCCTTCGTCGCCGGTCTTCGTCTGGTGCGGAACAAGCGAAGGTGTCCCTGCCTGTTTTGTTTCTGTTAGCTCAGCTGCTGCAGCGAAGGCTTCGAGCGAAGGGTGGCGCCTTTGCCTTCGCCCCAACAAATAGTGACCGTGTTTATTTTTAGAATTATAAAATCATACGCATATTCAAAGCATTGTCGCGGGGTTCGATTTTGGTTACCCATATACATCAAAATCTCTAAAATCATACATGTATTTAAATATGAAATACTTAAATATAATCATAAAAAGGTAATTATATAGTTGTTTATTAAGTACGTTTGATTAAGAAAAGGTGATCTATATTTCTTTTTAACTTCATAATTAGAAAACTACGCATAAAATAATTATAACAGTCACAAATCAGATTTAAATTACAAAAACATGTGAACAATTGTAAATACTAACTTTGAAGTATTTAGAACAGACATATGAAACTAATAAAATAATTACACCTTCTTAATCTTACATTCGTCATAGAGCAAGGAGTTGCGGCTTTGGTCGCAAGGGAATAGGAGGCCTTGACGCAGAATTCGTACACAGTGTCGACAAGCGGGACGGTGTGGGTGGACTCCAAGGGGTCGTCGACGACAAACTCGTTGTAGCTGCTTGTGCGGATCGCGGCACCGCGAGACAGGTGGAGCTTCGGCGAGCGACGACAACGACGTGGTGACGATGGTTGTGTGCAGGTGGGCTGGCAGGCGAAGTGCTAATGCACGGCGAGTAGCAGCGCGAGCAGAGAGCTCGACGACAGCGACTGTTTGAACGGGCGGCGTTGGTTGACTTTTTGTGATACAAACAGAAGAAAGCGGGCATGGGAGAAGAGCTAGCAGAGAGAGAGAGAGAGCATGCGAGGGAGGAGGGGCTCAGCGTCGCATTTTATAGGCGAGGGGGGAGAGGAGAGGGCGCTGGGTGCTTCATGGCGGCCATTGATGGCGTTCATCAACGGAGGGAGGTAACGACGACATTGAAGCTCCTTGAACGCAGAGGAACGATCGTAGGCGCTTTGGATCCTGGCGGCTGTGGTCGGGCCTGTGGTCAGTTTGGCTCCACGGGGGCGCGCGGGGCGGCTCGAGGCTTCGGTGCGGCATGCGGTCGGCGGCTGGAGCGGGGCCGGGTCCTAGCGGCGCTCGACAGGACCGAAAGGCCTTCTTCAAGCTTAGGAAATCCCATACTCTTAGCTATCTCCCAGCAAACGGATATTTCTTTGTTATCCGGGAGACAATACAGGAAATCATCTTCGTTAGTACCATTGAACACTAAGGCCCCCTTCGGATATTTCAGTCTTCGGGCGTAGTGTTTAGCTTCCAAGATTTGTTCTTCAGATAATTTTTTCCCCGAAGCATGTCGAACAAGGTAATCAATATCTTTAGCTAAGGCTTTGGGGACAGGGGATTTTGCTTTTTCTGCCATGCCTTGCTCTGTCGTCTTGTCGGTATCTAAAATTTACTGACTCACCTTATCTTCAGGCGCGGCGGCCTTAGTCTCAGTGGGCGCTGAAGGCCTAGCTTCGGCCTCTTCTTGGATTTTGGCAACTTTGGCAGCTTTCTTGGTAGGAGTAGGAGTTAAGGCCTTCATAGTCTCTATAACAGTGTCTAGCACGCTGGCCATCCTCCTCCTCTTGGAAGTTGCAACAGGAGTTTTTTTGCATCTTCGGCAAATCTGCCTCTGCCAGTGGGCTCAGGATTTCTGGTACTTTTATCACTTTTTCCACCTGTGGCTCTTCGACCTTATCATCTTTAGCTTTGGTTGGCCCGACTGTAGGCACCTTCAGCACTACAATCGGCTCTTCAGCGCTCTGCACAATCGGAGCAGTTTGTTTTGCTTTGGCAGCTGAAGAGGTCCCTTTGCCAAATTCAGGTACTACAGTCGGTTCAATATAACGTGGCTGGTGGGTTAGAACCTTCACCTTTTTGTTCTTCAGCTCAGCTAGGGTGGCCAAAACGGCAGTCTTTCTTTTTTTCCCTTGCCCTCGTAGCGGGTAGTGGTAATCAGGGTATATGAAGCCAATCGCATCAAATACCCTGTTCAATCTTTTCTTGCCCTGACCCCCGAAAGCTGCGAACAAAGCATTATCTTCGGCCTTGGAGTATGCTCCGAGTAACTCATCGCTGGTAGCTTCAATACACTTCAGTCAGTCATCGTCTGGCTCATCAAACTTCTCCCTAAATCTGATGGTATACTTCAATCAGACCAGACCACCCTCACTGGAATCGGCGGTGGTCTCCTTCGGCATATCCCAGCTCACCACAAGTGGCCATACCCTGAAGGCTATATGCTCTTGAATCAAATCCCTCATGCTAATGAAAGCACACACAGAGCTAAAGCCCTTCTAACATGCTTCAACATTGCCGTCAATTTCCACCTTCGGCCTTCGGAGGCCGAAGCGAGACTAGATGGGGCGCTGAATGATTTCTTTGATGTCTTCTCTTGTCTTTAAATCATTTTTAACATAAAACCACTCCTCCATCCATGCCCTAGGCTATCTTTTCTGGAACGTTGGCACTAGGTGGCTTGCATTGGGGTGAGCAATAAATCCATAACAACCGAAGTTGTTGTGGTACTGTTCTTTGCCAGTAGCCTTCGTCTCATATAAAAGCTCGTGCATACTGCAGAAGCACTTCGCGCTTGGCTCTAGCCCCTGACTCCTTACAGCCTAGACAAAAATCCCCATCCTAATTATAGCTTCAGGGGTAATCTGATGAAGGAAAATCTGGTATATCTTCAACACTTCAACCATAAACTTGCTCAGCGGGAACCGAAGACCTGCCTTTAAGAAGCTTCGGTATATAACAACTTCGTTTTCTTCCGGAGCAGGGGTAGTACTGTCTCCTCCAACTCTGACAAAAGACATGTTGCGAAAATATCTCCCCCTCATGGCCTCAATATGACTTTGCTTGATAGTCGATTTTCTGAAGATACTATGGCTTGGGCGCCACGGCCGATCCTTAGAGTCTTCATCCCCACTTTCCGCGTCATAACTATCACTGTCATCAGAATCTTCGGATAAACCCTCCATGATCTCCTTAGTAATTTTCTCTGTATTTGTTTTTGCCATGGACTCAATAAATCCAGCAATGAAAGGATCCACAACTTTTTTCTCTTCATACAACTTCGTCTCCCCGGTCGTTTTCTTCTCTTCAATCATCTTCTTCTCTCCACTCATCTCCTTCTTTTCAAATTTGGAGCAAACATGTATTTAAACCGAAGCTCTAAAAACTCGAAAATTAGGCAAGAGCTAATGAGCAAGAGCTAAAAGTCTGAGAGAATAACGCAAATGGCAGAAATGGCGTATCAAATGCTGCTGGTGTGGTTTCCTATTTATATGCCTAGCGCTTTGCAACTTGGCAGGCCCCATCTGTCATTGACTATTGCTATCCTAGCAAAGGGAAGGTGTTTTTTCGAACCTTCGGCTTAAGGCCTTCGTTCACGTCGCAGTTTGAATTCGTTGCTATAACAAATTAATACTGCAAGGGGCTACTGTTGGGGGCCTTCGTCTTCCGAAGGTCCTCAAAAACACGACTAACATGTTTCCCAAGTATTATATATGTACAGGAACCTTCGGACATGGGATAAAGTTGTACATAAGATGAAGGGTGCAGCTCAGGAGAAGGTTGAACCAATGCTGAAGCTACCCGCGGAAAAGCTTCGGCTCGGCAATGGAAAATGAAACCGACTTAAAGGGGAAAAGGCTATCTAGTCCTCGATAGATTATCCCTAGGTCAATAATAAATGTCAAGGGCATGAATGTAAATCCCACATAGGCTGCGTCCTGTGCCTATAAATAGATGAACAGTGACATCATACTGTTCACGCTGACTTGTATTCACTCGTGCGTCACGCTTGAACTTTTGCCTTCTGTCAAGCCGAAGGTACAAATGTAATTCAATATTGTTCATGTTCATTCATGATGATATAAAAAGATATATTAATGATGTCATATGATTGTTCATGTCATTTCTCATGTTTCATACGCTTCTCCTTTCATTAATAAATACTGCAATGGTGAAGGTACGTCCTTCATGACCTTCATCTGAAGATCATTATATCCTAAGGGAGATAATGCTTCGAAGGACATAGGACTTTAACCATTAACATTTTGTGTTGCCTTGTTCTTAACTCATAGCATTTGAGAACAAGTCCCCAACACCTGCAAAAAGAATACCCAAGTGAAGCGAGAACAATCATCCACAACAACAAGACAATACTTACTCCCACCGATGCTTAGTAAGCGATCGAGCCGAACAGATCCATGTGGAGTAGCTCAAGCAGCCTATCGGTCGTCATGATGTTCTTATGTGGATGATGAGCTCCAACTTGCTTCCCTGCTTGACATGCGCTACAAATCATATATTTCTCAAAATCAACATTGGTTAGTCCTAAAATGTGCTCCCCTTTAGAAGCTTGTAAAGATTCTTCATCCCAACATGGGCAAGTCAGCGATGTTAGAGCCAACCCATGCTGGTCTTAGCAATTAAGCAAGTGTCGAGTTCAGCATTGTTATCATTGAAATCCACTAAATATTGCTGACCATCCAACACTCCCTTAAAAGCTATTGAATCATCACTTCTTCTAAAGACAGTAACACCAGTATCACTAAAAAGACAGTTGTAACCCATTTTGCATAGTTGAGAAATAGAAAGCAAGTTGTAATCTAAAGAATCTACAAGAAAAACATTAGAAATAGAATGGTCAGGTGATATAGCGATTTTACCCAAACCTTTGACCAAATCTTGATTTCCATCCCTGAATGTAATCGCTCTTTGGGGATCATCATTTTTCTCATATGAGCAGAACATCCTTTTCTCCCCTGTCATGTGGTTTGTGCACCCGCTATCGATTATCCAACTTGTCCCGCCAGATGCACAAACCTACAAAACAAATTTAGGCCTTGTTCTTAGGTACCCAAATGTTCTTGGGTCCTTTCACATTAGAAACAAGCACCTTGGGTACCCAAACACAAGTGTTGGGACTCTGCCCCCAACATATTTGGCAACTATCTTGCCTGATTTGTTAGTGAGCACAAAAGATGCATCAAAAGTTTTGAATAAAATGATATGCTCATTTTATGCATTTGCAATTTTCTTTTTAGGCATTTTGATATGAGTTAAATGCCTAGAGCTAGAAGCCTCATTACTATGCATATAAGCATGATGAGAAACAGTATGAGATTTCCTAGCATGAATTTTTCTAATTTTGTGCTCGGGGTAGTTTTTAGGATATAAAATGTAACCCTCACTATCCTAAACCATGGGAGCCTTGCCCTTAACAAAGTTAGAAAGCCTGTTCTTGGGGCATTAAGTTTGATGTTGCTTTGGCTCCCTTGTTGAAAGCCAATGCCATCCTTAATGCCAGGGTGTCTCCTATTATAAAGCATGCTTCGAGCAAATTTAAATTTTTCATTTTCTAACACATGCTCAACAATTTTAGCATTTAATTTAGCTATGTGATCATTTTGTTCTTTAATCATAGCAAGGTGATCATCCATAGCATCAATATTAACATCTCTACATCTAGTGCTAATGGTGACATGCTCAATAGTAGATGTAGAAACATTACAAGCATTCAATTCTTCATTCTTAGCAATTAAACTAGCATTTTTAGTTCTAAGACAAGAAATTGAATCATTGCAAATATTAATCTCTTTAGTCAAGTTTTCACATTTTTCTACTTCAAGAGCATAAGCATTTTTCAACTTAACAATTTTTTTATTTTCCTTAGCGAGCAAGTCCGCTTGGCTTTCCAAGATATTATTCTTATCATTAATGGTTTCTATTAATTCATTTATTTCCTTCTTTTGATCCTTGGTAAGGTTTGCAAAAAGAGAAGTTAAATCATCATTATCATCACTAGAACTACCCTCATCATCGGAAGTAGTGTATTTGTGGGTATCTCAAGAATGTACCTTCTTATTTTTGCCGTCCTTAGCCATGAGGCATTTGTAGCTGACATTTGGGAAGAGAAGGCCCTTGTTGACGGCGATGTTGGCGGCGTCCTCGTCGGAGGAGGAGTCAGTGGAGCTCTTGCCGGAGTCCCATTCCCGCCCTATGTGCGCCTCACCACACTTCTTGTTGTAATATCTTTCTTTCCCATCTTCTTCCCTTTCTTGTAGTCGTCCTTGTCACTGTCACTTGTATATAGACATTTTTCAATAAAGTGATCAGACTTACCACACCTGTAGCACACCCTCTTATAACGGGGTTTGTAGTCCTTCCCCTTCCTTTGCTTGAGGATTTGTCGAAAACTCTTGATGATAAGAGCCATCTCCTCATTGTCGAGCTTGGAGGCATCGATTGGGAGTCTACTTGGTTCTTTTTTTCCTCCGTTGCTTTGAATGCAATGGGTTGCACCTTGAGTGTGGAGGTGGCGCCTTGCTCTAAGTTGACTATGTTTGGAGTCTTTGATCATAAGTTCAAAGCTCACAAACTTGCTAATGACCTCCTCGGGAGACATCTGTTTATATCTAGGATCTCCACGAATTAGTTGCACTTGAGTGGGATTACAGAAAACAAGAGATCTAAGCATAACCTTGACCATTTCATGGTCATCCCACTTGGTGCTTCCGAGGTTGCGGACTTGGTTGACCATTGTCTTGAGCCAGTTATACATTGCTTGTGGCTCCTCTCCTTTGTTGAGGACGAATTGACTGAGTTCTCCCTCGATTGTTTCGCACTTGGTGATCTTAGTCACCTCGTCCCCTTCATGCGCCGTTTTGAGGATGTCCCAAATTTCTTTGCCACTTTTCAACCCTTGCACTTTGTTATACTCCTCTCGACATAAGGAAGCGAGGAGTATAGAGGTGGCATGGGAATTAAAGTGCCTTATTTGGGCGGCCTCATCGGAGTCGTAGTCCTCGTCGCCCACTTGTGGTTCCTGCGCTTCAAACTCAACAATATCCCATATGCTTTCATGGAGTGAGGTTAGATGGTGCCTCATTTTATCACTCCACATATAATAATCTTCACCATCAAAATATGGTGGTTTGCCTAGGGGTACGGAAAGTAGAGGAGCGTGTTTAGGAATAAAAGGATAGCGAAGAGGCATCTTACTATACTTCTTACGCTCTTGGCGCTTCGAAGATGTAGACTCGACGCTGAAGGTGGAAGGTGATGAAGAGTTGGTCTCGTAGTAAACCACCTTCTTTATTTTCTTTTTCTTCTTGTCACCCTTCCTATGTGACCTGATGAACCTGATGGATTCTTCTTTGTGCTTGTCACCAGTCTCCTTCGATGGAGTCCTCTCATCGATCTTCTTTCCCGAGGCTTCGACCTTTTCACCAGTAACCATTTCCCTCTTGGCGTGTTCTCCCGACATCACTTCGAGTTGTTAAACTCTAATGAAGAACCAGACTCTTATACCAATTGAAAGTCTCCTAGAGGGAGGGTGAATAGGCAAAACCTCATAATTATTAACTTTGAACACGCACTACACTTGGGGTTAGGGTTAGAAATAAATTCGGAGTGCGGAAGATTGCTCCTCTTGCTAATAGTTGCTCAATCAATGTGGATAACCTTGGGAGAAAACTCAAATAAATATGAGCAAGGGAACTTTAGAGAGAGGAAAGGGGAGAAACAAATTGAGTGAAGATCAACACAAGTGAACATGATGATTTGTTTCCCGAGGTTCGGTTCCAAAGAACCTAGTCCCCGTTGAGGAGGCTACAAAGGCCGGGTCTATTCCAACCCTTTCCCTCTCTCAATCGGTCACTTAGATCGGTCGAGTGCTTCTTCTTAATCACGTGGGTCACTAAGACTCCGCAAGAATCACCACACAAATAGGTGTCTCTCACTTGCTTTACAAAACACTTGAGAAGTTTAGAGTGAGAAGAAGAAATCAATCCAAGCAACAAGAGCAACAAAGGAAACACAAAACACCCTCTCTCAAGTCACTAACTCTTTTGATCAGTTGACTTGATTTTGGAACTTGGAGAGGATTGAAAGCTTTGATTGTGTCTTTGGAGTGTATTCTTTGCTCTTGTATTGAATGAGAAGTGTAGGAGGCTTGGATGGCTTGAATGGAGGTGGTTGACAGTATTTATAGCCTCCAACCACTTCCTAGCCGTTGGCTGACATTGTTGTTGACGGGCACACTGGACAGTCTGGTGGTGCTCCGGATATGGCACTACTCACTGTCTGGTGATTGCCACGTGAGCTGATCATTGGGGTTTGGAGCTCTTGACCATTGAAGTCTTCTATCCTCTTGCGGCACCGGACAGTCCGGTGGCACACTGGATAGTTCGGTGCGTTCTGACTTGACAGTTCTGACTTCTGCTCTGTCCACTGTTCCATCGTCAGCACAGTCGACCGTTGGTGAAGTTGACCGTTGCTCCGTTGGCTCACCGGACAGTCCGGTGGCACATCGGACAGTCTGGTGAATTTTAGTGGAGTGGGTCTGAGAAAACCCGAGAGCGGCCAGTTCGTGAGGTGCTTCGGCCTGGGCACCGGACAGTGTCCGGTGCACACTGGACAGTGTCCGGTGCGCCACTGGCTGCACCATTTCTTGTATGCTCCTAACTTTGTAGAATTCCCTCAAATCTTTTTCTTTGTATATTTATGTTGAACTTTATGCACCTGATAGAATTAGCAACTAGGCAAACTAGTTAGTCCCTATGGTTTGTGATGGACGTCAAACACCAAAATCTATTATAGGAAATGATGAAGCCTATTTCCCTTTCAGTTGTCCATTGGGTTCGTGCCGGTCTGGTGCAATCAACGTGTCGTGTTTGGGACTTATTTGCGACACGACGGGTTAAGCTCGATACAGATCAATTTTATTTTTTATAGTATATAAAACAAAAAAACATGTGTGTGTTGGCTAGACGGGTGTAAATATGGAGCCAACAAACATGATTTAAACACAACTTACCTTATTTTTCGTGCTTGGCGCACGATGTCGATGAAAATAGAGACTTCGGTCAACACTTACTAAGATATTTTGGCATTATTTGAGAATTTATTATTTGAGGGTGATCTGATCTCGCATTGGTGCACACGAGCTATCCAATCTTGCACAGAGCAGCCTTACTGTGGTCTTTGTATCTTATGACCTGTCAAAATTTGTATCCATGTTGATAGTAGTCGTAAAAGTATTGCACCTTGCTAGTTTGTTGGGTTTGCTTTAGCCCATAACAAGTCATCAGATGTTGACAATTTGGCACTGAACTTTTGCTTCTAGTGCTGGCTAGGATCTACTGCCTTATGAACATCACGGTCATCCAACTGTCAGAAGGATGATTAGTGTGCTATCATACAAATTTTCTTTATAATTGGGAAAGACAATGTTGAGAATTCCGACATCACATTGGACATTGTGTTCAACTGTTCTCAAGTTAAAACTGGACCACAGGGAAAAGATGCCCCCTTTGGTGGCAGAAACGTGGATTGTCCTGCATTTAATGAAGGGATAGATACAGATACAAAGAACCCAAAAGCATGGATAAGATGTTGGCAGCTTTGCACTCAACTGAAGTGGGTGAGCCGCTCGTTTCCAACATCAGTCATCGTGACTGGGTCTGGCGGTTGTCTAACTGTAGGAGCTCAGAATCTTGCTACTTTCCCCGAGCTCTAGATCGTCGGTGTTGGTGTTGGAAATACTCGCACTGTTACAAATAGAGTAGCTGATTATGATCCACATCTACCCACAAACTGCAAAAAAGGAAGAGGTGAACTATTAGAAAATGGTGAACAGATATAATACACAAAACATAACAGATAATTTGCAAGAAAATTCATTGACTAAATTTCTTTAGCTTGACACTTAAGAAATCTCGTCCTTCCATGGTTTTTGCCATCTACTAGAAACAAAGAAAAGCTACCACTCACTGAAAATCTGAAACCAAATTCAGATCGCAACTAAAGGACCCAGCTCAAGGTTATGCTACCTGGACATAGAACATACCATGAGACTTGCTTCTCTGCTTCTGTGGGATATAAACATAACCTATGTCATGACCAGACATCAGATGACACTAAGTTTCTCAACTGTAATCAGTTGACGATATCACTTCATCATCAGTTCCAACACTCTTGTACCCATACTATAAGTACTACATTCCCAGTATCATACAGACATAATATGAGTTTAATAACATCCTTTTTAATGTATAGTTCATATATATGCTGGACCTGACATCGTCATTCAATACTAATTCACATAGTACAATTCATTTTGTTATGTATTTGCACTTAAACCACCAAAGTGTCTGAAACCGTTACAAGATTGAATATTTCAGAAGTCACAAAGATTATACCATGCCATCAGCATATATAGAGCATGTGAATCATGACAACCAGAAATGTTGGAAGCCAAGCCATGTGGTACCTCTTGCCTGGAGTATGTTTCACTGAACTCTTCAAATATTGTTGTGAAAAAATAAGCTACAAACTCTCTAGCTTTCTCTTCCTTGCAAGCCAACAAGTAATTGCGAACTGAGAGGTATGACATGAAATGTTCCTGATTCAAGTTAAATCATGGCGCATTTAGACTCCACATTAGCATGTTGTTGACATGTATACAAGGTCTAGAATGTGTTTCTTTCCCACCACCATGACACTATATTAAAAAACTTAAGAAAAGGGGGGTTCAGGAATGCTTCATCAAATCTTGAAGATGATGTGTGGGAATGAAGATGCATTATAAGGTGTCATTTTGCTTGTGCAAGGCCACGTGGAATGTCAGCTGGGGATTTGGACCATTTTTAATTGTTAACTGGGTTAGGTCAAAACTTATGCTAGACATGAAGAAATGTTAAGCGGACCCAAACAAGATGATATCTCAAATGGTCATAGAATGGAATTGCCGATAATTTTAAGTCAAATTGATCAAAATAGCAAATCTAAACATTTCTTTCCTCCATTAGAATCTCCTTCGCCTTCTCACATAACACCCTTACTTGTACCACATAAATTGCATGGGATAAAAGCCTCCAATTCAGTACTGCAAATCATCACAATCTTGAACTGAAGAGGAGGGTTAACGAACTGTTAGAAACATCCATTCCCATCCATTATTTCCATCCAGTACTATAAATAATCGTAATGCTCAACTGAAGCCAAATAATTAGCTATCTATCAGAAACATATGCTTCCATCTAGTGTATTGCTTTCCTAGTGATAAGGCGAACGAAACAATTGCTACAATTATTCAGTTTTCAGTTTCAATTCAACAAGTATTCCAACATTATGCACATCCAGATACTTGTTAAGATGTTTAAAGTTCAAGTTAAATCATGGCGATATGTAAATCAGTGAAGTATTGATGTAGAGATCAAATAAATGAGGCATTGCAACTTTACTGAAACTGGAATATTAGACCAACGTGCTTACTACTGAATAAGAAAAAATGAACTGTATAAATAAATCATGCTACAAAAGTTGTGAACTTAGGACAAAAAAGACACCTGTTAAGCATGAACAATCAATGACAACCCTAAACCCTAAACCAAAACACTACACATTGATAGAGATCATGAACTTTAAACATCTTAACAGGTACAAGTGTAGAGATGTACCAAATATCAATGAGTGTTGGGGAGGATTTGGATTAGGGAGGCAGACTCTCTTTGGACAGCTTTAAGGAGCACCATCCTCTCCATCGATGGTAGGTTGGAATGGACATAGGAAGGTGATTGAAGTTTGGCGTCGATGTAAGAAGCAAATCTATGGCATGGGGGTGAGGATGTCATGGAGGGCATGATTAGCTTTCCATCTATGCACACCGATTTGCTTGGGATTTGCGGATGCGCGGGCGGTGTCTAGCTGTTTTGCAGATGCGTGGAGGGCATGTGACGTAGGAACCCCAATCTCTGGCATGGTTGGTCCTCTAGCTGCCGATTTGCTTGGGATTTGCGGATGGATTTGCGGGGATTGCGAGGACTGTGGGGAGGGTCTTGCCCCCAATCACTCGATAGATGCGCATGCAACCCGGATGGCGTTGAGGGCGGAAGTCTTGAGGTGGAGCCCCTCGACACATGTGCGGGTGAGCTGATGGTGTTGATGGCGTGGATGCCAGGATGCGTTGAGGCGGATGCTTGGGACTTCCATCCTCGAGATGTCGGGATGCATGGATGGCGTGGATGTCGGGGTGTGCTCCAATGCCTGCACTTGCATGGTGGGCAGATGCCTGGATGCCCGGGTGCGCGTGGATGCCTGGATGTAGTAGAGGGGCGGTGGGGAAGGCCGGGGTCATGGTGAAGCCGGTTGTGGACGCCCACAATAGAGACATATGGATTAGTAGAGATTTATTAGTCTTGTAACTTATTTATAATTTTCAGTCGACACTAAATTATTTTATGAATCTAATTATATTTTGATGATTTTCTGTAAAAAGAAATTAATAATACACAAATAGCCTAAAAAATTCATGAAATTTATGGAGACGCAACATATGTCTATATATAACCATAAATAATGTTTGGACCATAAAATCTACAAGACGTCAACGGTTTAAATTTCACATTCACTTATTGTGTGAGCTACATGTGAAATCACTCTAAGTATCTAAGTTTAAACATAATCAATACTTCACTTTATCATTTTATGTGTCGACTTGAGGTTATCTTCGTATAGAATGTTTATTAGTTATTGTAACTTATTTACAATTTTCGAGCGAAACTAGAATATTTTATGAATTTAATTGCATTTTTATGATTTTGTACAGAAATAATAATAGTAATAACAATAACAATAATAATAATACACATATAGCATCAGAAATTCATTAATTTTTACGAAAGCGCAACATATATCCATATATAGTTCTAAAAATATTTGAACCATAAAATCCATAAGATGCCAATGTTTCTTCTATTTCACTTCCACTTATTGTGGAAGTTACACGTGAAATCACTATATTTATCAAAGTTTTAACATAATCAATAATTCATTTTCATGTGGGGACTTGATGTTATCTCCATATAGAATGTTGTTAGTTTTGGTAACTTATTTGAAATTTTCAGTTGAAACTAGAGTATTTTATTAATATAATTACATTTTGATGATTTTCTATAGAAAGAAATTAATAATGCACAAATAGCCTTAGAAATTCATGAAATTATACGGAGGCACAACATATGGCCACATATAGTCATAAAAATAATGGGACCATAGAATCCACAAGGTGCAAGTGTTTCTTCCATTTCACTTGCACGTGAAATCACTCTAAGTATCCAAGTTTTAACATAATCAATACTTCACTTTGTCATTTTTATGTGGGGACTTGAGGTTATATTCTTATGAAATATTTATTAGTCTTGATAATTTATTTACAATTCATGGTCGAACAAGAATATTTTGTGAATATTTTATGGTAAGCAATTCATACATGATCTACAAGTATCCAATATCCGACCAAATAATATCTGTATCTGTCACTTATTCGTTCGAATAAATATCTGGTTCTTGTATCCGTGTCCGTCTCGTTTCTAACTATCTATATTTGATCCCGAATCCGATTGAAATACATTAGGGTAGGATACAGACGTATAGTTAGAACGTATTAGTTGGGTATGGGTTTTGGTTTTTGGCTCTTATAACATGAAAAAAACCTAAATAACTGAAATATATTAAACCCAACATTAGTAGGACCCATCGGAGTCTTAGGCGACTTGGTTTAAGGCATGTGTTTTGAGAAATGATATTGTTTGATATTTCGGTGGACTGGATAGACTGAAATGAATTTTTTGGCGTATTAGGGTTCAGTTTCTATTTTCCCCTAAAAACTTTGGTCTTTAATTTTTGGAATCCAAAAATTATAGAACCTTAATAGATCGAATTGGATAATCCGAAAAAACCAAATTCTCAGCCCATTCCATGGGAAAAAATTCGTGCAACCCGAATGCAAATCAGAATCTCTATAGCCCCTCAATCTAGAGGATGAGCCTCATGTGCAACAGCAACAACGGCGTTCAAAACACTATTTCGTACTAGGTGGTGGTGCATCTTTTTAGGCTCACCATCCATGTTGTGACAGGTTGCACATATTCTGTTTTGTATTTGGACTACACGACTTTTTTCCATTCCATGAATGTGCTTGCTAGGTTGTAGCTAGTTAAGCCAACAAGCTCGAGCATTCCTAGTCTACTAAGTTTGACACAATGTGATGATGTCACGACCTTGTGTCACCTCAATGCCAAGGTAGAAAGGTGAGCAGGCCTATATCACTCATCTATAAGGTGGCTTTCATCTTAGGTGGGTCCAACTAGCTTCGTTATCGACTAGTGCGTGGTGACATGCGCATTCTGTATCGACTGCCGCTACCCCATCGACAGTCGGTTTGGGCGACCGATCGCTGGGCTTGGTGATCGAGCAGTCTAGTCGTTATCGGTTGCGTTGGGACTTAGCCGGTAAGTACTGACTAGAGCCTAGATCGGTATTAACCAGACTTGGTTGGTACTGACTATCTCATGCTAACGTGGTAGCTTCTGATTGATTGATGCTATTTTAATTATTTGGCTTTCATGATTTGTTTAAAAAATCCTAAAATTAAAAATAAAAAAAATCATGAATCCACCCTATGAATAGGGGGGTTGTTTGGTTTCATTCACACCTTCACTCTCTAATTCACTTGTCTTATCCTTCATTTATAACCTTTCAATCTCTATTTTGTTATGAATCCAAGGTGAAGTCTGAGCTTTGATACTATCACTGACTTCCTTAGTGGGCAATCTCCACAATGTTCTAGACTCTTGCCAGTGCAAGGCAGGTCTTCTTCAATGGTCTTTCTCCCGTCCATCATCAAATGGTGGATGTTTCTGCTCGTCCCCATTCCTTGATCCATAACCTTTGCTTCCATATATATATATCCTCCTCTATATCAATACTAATAATTTGTTGATGCTCCTCCTCCTACCACTGAACCTCCTATCACTGATGCTCCTCTTTCTATCACTGATGATCCTACCACTGACGCTTCAACTTTTCAACTGTTCGCTTACTCATACCCTCCATACACATATGACGACGAGTATCCATATGGCGTTCCTCCTTACGAATCATATGACACTCCCCTCCTTATGCTTCTTGTAGGAAACTGTGACGCCTAAGAGGGGGATGAATTAGAAATTCTAAAAACTTCGCTCCAAACTAGGCCACAAATAAATCCCTAGAATAAAACCTATGCAAATAAGCAATCTAGAATGTGCAAACTAGGTTTTGTCTAAGTGTTCTTATCTCTACCGCAAAAGGAGTTTTGCAACATAAGTTCCAATCCTAAATATTCTAACTAGTAAGGATGGATTGAAACTTAAGTACTTAATGTAAATGAGGAAGGTAAAGAGCAAAGGTAGAGAAAACAAACTCTCGTGGATGACGCCGGTATTTTTCCTGAGGTATCCAGAACCACGTAAGGTCTCGATTAATCCTCGTTGGTGCCCCTACGCAAAAGGTAGCCCACACGAGGGCCAAACACCACAGTCGAGTAACTACGTAGAGAGCCACGAGCCTTCTCCATGCACAAGTGGTGCTCTGCTTCCGACTCCTCTCAGACGCTCCCCACCGTCTCCACTATTCAGCTTCCAGCAAAAATGTCGTGGGCCTCATTCCCTCCAGTACACGGTGGCGGCCATGTCACAATCGCGGTTGACACGATTTCGCAAGACTCTCACCGCACTCGGTACAATATTACAACGACTCGCACAAGAGCCAAGGGGTTTTGTGGATTTTCTAAACTCACTCAAGTAACTAGGTTTCACCTAGAGCAAGCGCATAAGCAATCTAACTAACCTAAGCACTTTATAAAGCACCTACACTAATCATCGAATGATTCTACTAAGCACTTAGGTGTATGAGCACTTGGAAATGTCTATAACATGTGTTGGTATGTTGCTTGGGCTCCCACCCTTCAAATGGCTGGTAGGGTGAAGATATATATAGGCCCCAACTCAAATATAATAGTTAGAGAAAAGCTGCTGCTCTTTATTTGCAGCAGATCGGACATTCCGGTGGTAGGCACCGGACAGTCCGGTGCACACATCCATTCAGATCTTGACAATTGGATTCGACCATTGGCACTATGCAGCCTTTGCACCAGACAGTCCGGTGGCTCTCCTCCACAGTGCCACTAGGAACTAGTCATTGGGCTCATGTTCCGTAGTGCACCGGACAGTCCGCCGGGTAGCACCAGACTGTCCAGTGAGCCACTAGACAGCCCGCTGTACTCAGCCGGACGGTCCTTGAATGGCTACACTTTCTTCAAGTCTTGGACTTTGCTTGATACTTGTTGATCTTTACTTGTGATCTTCATAAAGTCTTCTTTTGAGGTGTTGCTTCCTCAGTGCCTTAGTCCAAGTTACTTTGCATCCTGTGAACTAACAAATATAAACACTAACAAACACATTAGTCCACATATTATGTTGGTCATCAAGCATCAAAATCATTTAACCAAATGGACCGAGTTCCATTTTCCTTACACTTCTCTATATGAAACTCCTCCATTCTCTCCCTCATATAGTGCTTCTCCCCATATGGTGCCTATCCTCGTTTTTGTCCTTTTGAAGGCACCATAGTGCCCTAAAGCAACCACATCGATGCAGTCTCGAACTAGGCTACGTAATCTAATGGTACACAATTACAATGTTGAAGGGACTAGACTAAGATGGAGGAAGAAAGACTAGTAAGTACACACACATTTTTATGAATTCAACAAACTTTTAGGTTGACAACAATTCTTTGAGTTCATAAATTTATATGACCACATGTAACTATGACACTTTGTGGATCCTATTAAGGAAACAACAAGAAGAGTCGGCCTTTTAGGGACAAATAACTAGCACATACAACTCCACTATGAAACCTCCTCGTCATCATACACCCAAGCAGCTGAAGGACCGATAGTCAACAATCAACCACAAGATCACACTTTAATGGCATCTACAACCACTTATATGTGGCATGGTTGAGTAGAGAAAATGGTGCTATACTCCTCGAATCGGCAAAGGAGAGCTTACGCAATAAGCCTGACAAAATAGACTTCAAGCTAGAGCACATGTGGCACACTCTTCGCCATCGGCCCAAGTGGTGTGTGTGACACGGTGACAATGACTCCAACGATAGGAGCAAAAGATCTCATCTCAACCTGGACGATGACTATAGATCGCATCACTAGACAATGTCAGATCAACACGACTATTGGCCATGAGGCAAGAGTGCAATATAAAGGGAAGGATCCAACAACAAGTAGTAGTGAGTCCACTATCATGGAGAAGAGCATGTTAAATAAGATTACAAGCCAGCTAGAGGATAATTCAATTTAAATTGTTTGAGCAATTCATCAAGTTGCTAGATCAGTCCACCATTGACATAGATGATGACATGAAACACGCCTACAAATTAACCATAAAAAATTTGACCAAGCAATTAAAATTAGATGATGAAGAAAATGCGAAATAGGTGAAAGAGGATGATGACAATAAGTAGTACTATATCATTTTTTTACGAATTATGTAATTTTATTTTTTTAAAAAATATGTTTTACTTATTTTGTTTGAATTATGTTTTTTATAATTACATGATTGGATGAATTTGTTTCTCGATAAAACACCTTGTTTCATTTTAAATAAGAGTATGCGAAAAGAAAGTTGATGTGGCACTAAGGCGACTGTAGGCTGACCGTAAAGACTGTACACTGTAACACTACGGTAAATAAGGACACTGATTACGGTCAATAGCGCAGTAGTGTGGTCGATAACTAATGTTACGGGCGGTAAGGGATGGAAGCACTCGATGTAGCCTTAGACCCCCTTTGGAATGCAGGAATTCTGTCAGTTGTTCGATCCATGACCTAGCAACTGTAGTTTCGATCTAATTTTTTTGTTATAATAATAATATATTTTATTATTTTTTCATATAATATATTTTATGTTAAAAATGTATATCATTTTTGTATGCATATTGATTGTCATTTTGTTCCCTGTTTTGTTGTGTGATTGCATAGAGGACGTTTCGTTTGCAGAAACCTAGGAGCAACCGTTTGAGGAGAAACCCCAATAGTTTTGTGAAGAAGGAAAGTGTAATTCTCCCTTGCATATTCTTTTAAACCCAATCACATGACATGATAACAACATTTACATTTATGTTATATTGCATAATTTGATGAGTCTCCTATTAGATGCACCTAGCCTTTCCAACCATCCTTATTATCGTGGGTATGTTTTTAATCAAGTAGCTATGATATTGCTATAACTTAGCTTTATGCTGGCTCTCATTGAAGATGATAATGTTCCTAAGTTTATGTTATGTTGATGATTATAATAAGATCATACATGTTAATTGGAATATAGAGAACCACCTAGGAAAATAGTACAACCATGAGTATTATGTGGCTCTAACTTCGTCAATTAGCCTAATGTGCTTAGTTCTTCGCAATCTTTTCCTAAAATATGGACAAGAGGGGGCAGTGATGGGTGTTGGGGGCCTTCGTCCTCCGAAGGTCCTCAAAAACAAGATTTGACAATGTTTCCCAAGTGAATTATGTGAACAGGTATTTTCGGACCCAGATTATGAACATGGAGTACGGTCAGGACGAAGCCTAAGCCAGACGAAGGGGGATCGAGATGAAGGACGGGCTGATTACCATGCTGTACGAAGGATGGTGCACAGCCGAAGCTATGTGCAGGAAAGCTTCGTCGCGATAGCGGAAAGGGGAACCGACTTAAAGATGAAAAGACTACTTAGGCCTTGATAGATTCCCATAAGTCATTAGCAAATGAAATGGGCATGAATGTAATTTTACATGGGCTGCGTCCCACGCCTATAAATAGATGAACAGTACTCCCGTACTGTTCACGCTGACTTGGCATTTACTTTTGCGTCATCCTTATACTTTTGCCTTCCTGCAATCCGAAGGTACATTTGTAATCTGACATCATTTCTATTTTTCTATGATAATAAGATAGAAATGACGTTGCGATAATATTTAAATGTCTATATTACTTCTTATGTTATAAGTTCTTCATCATCATTTATTATGCTTACGAAGGTATGTTGTTTGTGACCTTCGTCCGAAATACATTATATCCCGGAGGGAAATAATGTTTCAGAGGACGAAGGACTTTATCATTTAACACTTTTTATGTTGCCTTGTTCTTAATCCGAAGCATTTGAGAACAAGTCCCCAACATTGGCGCCCACCTCCAGTGAACTCACTTCCACTCTTTGAGTTTTTGAGGACCTTCGGAAGCCATAAACCTTCGCTATGGCGCTGAAGAAAGCTTCAGCAATTGGGGCTACGGCTCTGCAACCGCTGGACCCCAATCAGGAGACTCTCTCTCTTCGGGAGGCCCGAAGCCAGAAGAGGAAGGCTGTCAGCCCAACGCCTCAAGAGGATGAGCTAGACCAAGAAATCAGAGATATGGAGATGCTTCATCAACAGGTCCAGAGGAAGAAGGAAAAGATGGCCAGGCTAGCTGAACTGCAAAGGCAAATAGACGAAGCTTCTGAAGAAGTTCGCCATCTTACTCACGATGAGCAGAACCGAAGGCCTCAACAAAAAGACCTTCATCAGGAGGGTTTTTTCAACGAAGATGACTGGTATGACAATTTCCATCATGGAAATTTTGTTTTCGATGATGCTTCTCCTCTGTCCGCTGAGCTGCAGGCTACACCTTGGCCTCCGTCCTACAAGCCACCCCAGCTTCCCATATTCGATGGCCATTCAGACCCGAAGCAGTTTCTGATGAGCTACGAAGCAACAGTATCTTCGTATGGTGGCAATGCTTCAGTCATGGCAAAGTCTTTTGTTATGGCTGTCAGGAGTGTTGCTCAAACCTGGTATTCCTCCCTTCGACCAGGAACGATCACTTCATGGCAAAAATTGAAGGACATGTTGTTAACCAGCTTCCAAGGGTTTCAGACGAAGCCGGTCACTGCTCAAGCCCTGTTCCAGTGCACTCAGGATCATGAAGAATACCTTCAGGCGTATGTTAGAAGGTTCTTGCGTTTGAGGGCGCAGGCACCAATGGTGCCCAACGAAATTGTCATTGAGGCCATGATCAAGGGACTTCGGCCTGGACCTTCAGCTCAGTACTTTGCTAGGAAGCCTCCTCAAACTTTGGAGAAGCTGCTCCAGAAGATGGACGAGTATATTCGTGCCGACAATGATTTTCGCCAAAGAAGGGAGGAGGCTTTCAGGTTTTCTAAAATAACCAGGGGCTTCGGAGGAAGATTCTATCCGAGGCATGTCAGATCAATCCACAACTCTACTCAAAATGATGATAAGGGGAGTCAGCAGCACAGGCCGCAGTGCTCTTCACAGGCTTCGGGGCAACAGCAAAGCTTCTTCCGGCCACCAGCTCCAAGAGGCAGAGGCGCCAGGGACTTCGGCGGAAAATTTGGAGATCAACCAAGGAGAATATTTTGCTTGTTCTGTGGTGAAAACAAGGGTCATACCACCAGGATGTGTCATGTTACCATCCAGAAGCAAAAGGAGATAGCCGAAGCTGCAGCACAACAAGCTCAGCCGAAGCAGGTTATGCATACTGCTTCGTACCATCCGCCTTACATCCCAGAATACGTAGGCAACCACCCTGCAGTTTCTGTTGCTTCGGCGAGTCAACCTCAAGCTTCCTGGCAACAGCCTCCTCCTCCACCACCGCTGCAACAAGGCCAACAGCCAGAAGGGAGCCAATATGCTCCACACCAAAGGGACTTCAGAGAACAGTCCAAAGCTCGCACAGTCAATAGCACTGTGCCAGAGTCGAAGCACATCTATTGACAAATATCCTACCTTGATAGCAGTTTTTTCCATTCAGTTCTATTTTCTGTGTAATAAAGGACATTTTTAGTTTTCATGTAATAGTTTCGTTGTTTGCCACAAGGAAAATGTATTTTTTCAGGCTTAAGTTGCTGAAGCTTAAAAATTTGCAATAACAAGGAGGACCTTCGAATTATCAAAAATCCTTCGAAGCAACAAAAAGTCGGTCTAAGGAACGCAGAGTAAGTTTGCTGAAGTCACAAAAAGCCGTTCCAAAGGGAACGCAGTGTAAGTTTTCTGCTCCAAAGTCGTTCCAAAGGGAATGCAGAGCATACAGCGAAAAGTCAACGCTGATACCGCCTAAGTAAAAGGCGAAGAAGCTCCAAAGTCGTTCCCAAGGGAATGCAGAGCTTACAGCGAAAAGTCAACGCTGATACCGCCTAAGTAAAAGGCGAAGAAGCTCCAAAGTCGTTCCTAAGGGAATGCAGAGCTTACAGCGAAAAGTTAGCGCTGATACAAAAATATTGTGTGTTTTACGGGAATATGTGTGTATCTTCGGAACAAATGTCATCTACATAACATAACATCATCACATCATTTTGCATAGCATAAGCATCATACATCATGTTGCATATGGCAAAAGAAGGGGACACAGTATCAACCTTCGAAAGGATGCTTTGAGAAAGTGAAAATCGTGCTAAGTCACAAGGGGATACAATATTGATCTCCGGAATATAGCTTCGGAGAATGTTTTCACGAAGCTTGGATATTCTTCATCAGAACACTATGGACATTGTCGTGACGCATAAAAGTTTTTCTATCTTCATGAAGCATGAAAAGAAGGGAAGGTGTTTTTTCGCCGAAGGCTCAAAAACGGTACGTATGTAAAGTTTCATGCATCGTAAAGAATCGAATCATTAAAAGCAAATATATCACAGGGTTGCAAAATGTTACACATATCTCATTTCAGAAGTTTTTACAATAGTGCTTAGTCTTCTCTCAAAACAACTTCGGCAGCCTCGTTCAGGAGTCGGTTAACAACTTCATCCATGATAGCTTCAGCCATCTTTTTAATTTCTTCGTCTCCCTTCGGGTGAGGGCCCGGAGACGCTTTAGTACGATCTGAAGGAGGATAGGATACGGCCACATTGCTATTACAAATTGCGAACGAAGTTTAAAATCAAAAATTACAACACAGTAAAAACCATTAGCTAATACCTATTTGCCCTTCGGGCCCTGAGCTTTTGTCAGCGGCCTTAGCTACTTCTCTAGCGTCGTGAATACCCTTCTCACTTTTCTGAATAATTTCTCGGGCCATTTCTCGGCCACCATTGTCCCAGACGTCGGTGAAAAATTTTCCACCAGCCTGGCTAGCTTCGGCCGAGGGATCTCTAATATCTTCAGGGGATAAGCTGGCTTCGGATTGTGCAAGAACCTTAACATGATCGCAACCTTTTTTCTCCAGCATACTAGCAATCCCCCTGGCACCCGAGAAGGCGCAAATGTCTCCACGACTGTTTAGAATTTCTTCGAAGGCTTCAGCTTCGTGGCTGATCCATTCGATTGGTCCTTCTGGGTTACCTCTCACAAAATCTTCCTCACTCGAAAATGCGCCAACGCTGGCGAAGCTGGTCTTTATCTTCTTTACACATTCCATGGATTTTTCATAGCACCTTTTCTTAGAAGACCGAAGCTCTTCAACGGTTCCTTCCAAATGATTGGCCCATTGGTCGCTACATTCCCGCCTCGTTTCTTCAAGTATGCGTTCTTCTTTAGCCCGGGCCAATTGCTTCCGAAGATCGTCAATCTCGTGCTTTTGAGCTGCAACTTGTGCTTTAGACGCAGTTTCGTTCTCCTTTATTTTATCCACCAATGTAACTAGAATTTTATCCTTTTCCAGGGCTTCGTTCCTTAGTTTGATAACCTCTGTTCGAAGGTTGTTGAAAGCAATTTCATAGCTCTCGTCTTCGGCATTCTTTTGCGCTCTCAGCGCGTTGCTTAGTATTAAACCCTATATGTAAAAAGTTAGTATAAGAATAAAACAATAGATTTCAAATCATAAAGTTTCCAAATGCGTAGATCTCGTACCTTCAAGCTATTATACGCGAGGCTGTCCGCAAGATCGTCCTTTGTCATCGCGCAGAGGCCAGCCTCCAGCTTCGGAAACCCCATGCTTCGGGCCATTTCCCGGCAGACAAGTAGTTCTTTGTTATCCGGGAGGCAGTATAGGAAATCTTCTTCATTTGTACCATTGAACACTAGTGCCCCCTTCGGATATTTCAGTTCTTTTGCATAGTGATTAGCTTCAAAAATTTCTTCTTCTGTTAACTTCTTCCCCGAAGCATGTCGAATAATATAATCAAGGACTTTGGGGGATGCTTCGGGGGCAGCAGTACTGATCTCTTCAATTAAAATTGGCTCCATCATTTTTTCTCCCTCGGTTTCCAAGGGTTTTACCTTCGTGGGCTCTGAAGGTCCAGCTTCAGTTTCAGATTGTTGCCTTGGAGCTTCAGCAGCAAAGATTTCAGTTTCCGTTTTGGAAGTTTCAACAGTTTTCTTCGGAGTTGTGCTTGAAGACTTGATTGTCTCCAAAACATCTAGCACGTTTACCATTCTTTTTCTTTTCGGGGTCACCGACGGCCCCTTTTGATTTTTTATTGTCTCAACACTTGCTGAAGGACTTAATATTTCCAATATTTTTTGTCCTTCAATTCTCGGCTTTTCTACCTTCTCTGCTGAAGGTGCTTCAGTCTTTTCTTCAATCTTCGGCACTGGAGCTGGTTCTGTAGTTTCAGTGGCCGAAGGGACTTCACCAATAAACTCAGGCACTGTGGCTGGTTCAATAAAGCGTGCCCGGTGGGTGAGCACCTTTATCTTTTTCCTTTGCGGCGCTGGCTCACTAGAAGCGCCTGAGGCAACTTCTTTTGCAGGAGAAATATTTTTTCTTTTGTGGCCTGGCACCGGATAATGGTAGTCAGGGTAGACAAACCCGATTGCATCAAATACCCGGTTGAGCCTCTTCTTCTTTCGGCCTCCGAAGGTTGCTGATAATGCAGTATTCTCGGCCTTCGAGTATACCCCAAGCAGTTCGTCACTTACGGTTTCAATACTTTTTAACCAGTCATCATCCGGTTCAACAAACTTATCTCCGTATTTGAATGTGTATTTTAGTCTGATCAGCCCACCTTCATCAGACTCTTTGATGGTTTCCTTCGGCATTTCCCATTTTCCTGCAAGTGGCCAAACTCTGAAGGCAATATGCTCTTGGACCAAATCCCTTGTCCCAATAAAAGAGCAGATTACGCCGAAGGCTCTTTGGCATTCTTCGGCTGCTTCATCCATTTCAACCTTCGGCTTTCGGAGTCCGAAGCGTTGCCAGATAGGGCGCATAATGATACCCTTAACATCTTCCTGCGCTGTCAAGTCATTCTTTACATAGAACCATTCTGTCATCCAGGCACCGGGCCACCTCTTCCGAAAGGTTGCCACGGGGCAGCTTGACCCGGAGCGGGCACCGAAGCTGTAACAACCAAAGTTGTTGTGATATTGTTCTTTCCCCCAGGGCTTCGTCTCATATACCAACTCATGAATTTTGCAAAAGCTTTTAGCATTTGGTTCTAAACCTTGGCTTCTCACAGCCCAGACAAAGATTCCCATTCTTATGATAGCTTCGGGAGTAATTTGGTGGAGGTAGATTTGAAATGTCTTCAGGACTTCGACAACAAAGCTACTCAGGGGGAACCGAAGCCCAGCCTTGAGAAAGCTTCGGAAGATCACGACCTCATTTTCTTCGGGGGTAGGAGAGGTTTTTTCTCCAGCATCAGCCCTCACAATTGATACATCTCGAAAATATCTCCCCCTCATATTGTCAATATGACTCTACTTAATAGTGGTTTTCCCGAAAACCGAGTGACTTGGACGCCATGGTCGATCTTCGGACTCTCCCCCGCCGCTTTCTACATCATAACTGTCGCTGTCATCAGTATCTTCAGATAAACCTTCTAAAATCTCTTTGGTGATCTTTTCTGTATTGGTCTTCGACATTGCTTCAAGAAAGCCTAGGTTCTTCTCTTCAGAGAGACTTAGCTTCATTTCGACAGCAGCCTTCTTCTCCTCAGACATCCCTTCGGAAATCTTGCTTCTCGCTTCCGAAGCTTAAAACTAGGAAAGAAAACAAATATTTTTTGGGCAGAAAGCTTTATAAGCAGGCAAAACAGATGGCAAAGAGAGCATGCCAAATCAAATGTGGCGGGCTCCTATTTATACACTCGATATGACGCAAACTGTGTGGTCCCGCTTGTCAGTGAATGTTGCTATTCTAGCAAAGGGAAGGTGTTTTTTCGGACCTTCGGCTTAAGGCCTTCGTCCATATCGCAATCTGAATTAATCACTAACAAATTAATATTGCGAGGGGCTACTGTTGGGGGCCTTCGTCCTCCGAAGGTCCTCAAAAACAAGATTTGACAATGTTTCCCAAGTGAATTATGTGAACAGGTATTTTCGGACCCAGATTATGAACATGGAGTACGGTCAGGACGAAGCCTAAGCCAGACGAAGGGGGATCGAGATGAAGGACGGGCTGATTACCATGCTGTACGAAGGATGGTGCACAGCCGAAGCTATGTGCAGGAAAGCTTCGTCGCGATAGCGGAAAGGGGAACCGACTTAAAGATGAAAAGACTACTTAGGCCTTGATAGATTCCCATAAGTCATTAGCAAATGAAATGGGCATGAATGTAATTTTACATGGGCTGCGTCCCACGCCTATAAATAGATGAACAGTACTCCCGTACTGTTCACGCTGACTTGGCATTTGCTTTTGCGTCATCCTTATACTTTTGCCTTCCTGCAATCCGAAGGTACATTTGTAATCTGACATCATTTCTATTTTTCTATGATAATAAGATAGAAATGACGTTGCGATAATATTTAAATGTCTATATTACTTCTTATGTTATAAGTTCTTCATCATCATTTATTATGCTTACGAAGGTATGTTGTTTGTGACCTTCGTCCGAAATACATTATATCCCGGAGGGAAATAATGTTTCAGAGGACGAAGGACTTTATCATTTAACACTTTTTATGTTGCCTTGTTCTTAATCCGAAGCATTTGAGAACAAGTCCCCAACAATGGGGATACAACTCGATTCTTTTGAGGTGGTATGCTTTGCTAATGTACCTCGCCTAGAGTTATGCACCACGTTGACTTGAAACCTCAACATGTTGTTTTGTATTAAGTGCAATATATGAAAACCTCACAGTAGATCCCTAGCCATTCACCCTTGAAGTGTTTACGGGTCTAGCTAACCTAGGCTAGAGGGATACATGGCTTGTAGTGAAAGCGTACAACCTCTAGAGTGTGTAAAACTGGTATATTAGTCATGCTCACGGTCAAGAGCGGCCTAAAACCTCACATGATAATTAAGCTTGAAGATGGAATTAAATCAAGTTCTTTGGTTATGACACATATGCTGACTTAAAGTTTATTTATTCTTAACTAGGTTGGTATATACTTACACCTAGTAATCAGATTTGCTAATAAAATTTGACCAACTAAAATGCTAACTACATTAAACCTTAGCCTTTTCTTGTTAACATTGCATTTTTCACACCACTTGCTGAGTACCAACCATAATTGTACTCACCCTTGAATACATTTTGATCATAAGCATGTGATGGAGATGAGTTTGAAGAATTCTGAAGCTAGCGATACCCGTCCATCTTCTCGTGGGAGATTAGCCATTATCCGCTGTGATGTGATATGATATACTATTTTAAGACACTTATGTCCATTCAAAGTGTAATAATGTTACTAGAATCTTTATTTATGTTTTTTAGCATTGTCTTTTGATATATTACACTTATGATGACAACATATATGTGAAAATGGATCCTGGCACACATATGCTATGCATTCGGTTTTGACCTGAAAATCGGGTGTGACACACTAGCTCTTATACCAATTGTAGGAACACTCGATGCCTAAAAGAGGGTGAATTAGACAATATGTTTCTTTCTCTCTAAACTAAGGTCTCTATTTTTTCCTAGTTAAAACCTATGCAATATATAAACTATCTTATGTGCAACTATGATTTTGACTATGTGTTGTTATCTCTCCCACAAAGAGTTATGCATCCTAGATTCTAAACTTGCCCACTAGCATATAACTAAGCTAGGAAGATAAAGCATACAACCAAGGTAACATAATATAAATATGGAAGTTTAAGTGTGATAGAGATACAAACTCATGATGACAACTTTGGTATATTTTACCAAGGTATCAAGAAGCATGCAAGCTTCCCTTTAATTCTCGCTGGAGCCCCACGTGAGGGCCATGCTCCTAGTCAGATAACTCCACAGATAGCCCTAGACCTTCTCTATGTGCAAAGTGGTGTTCCGATTGTGTCCTCTGTTGGGTTCTCTTTATCATCTTCACAAGTTTTTTGCCAAAATATCACAATCCTTGTTCCCTCTCATATGCAATGATGACCACACCACAAACACAGTTGATGTAATATTGCAAAACTTACAACCTCTCTAGATACAACTAATACAATGACATACACAAGCGCCAAAGGGTAAGAGATGTCTATACCTCACTTCTAATCACTAGGCCTAAATTTAGAGGAAGCGCTAATGGAAACAATTTAACACTTTGCAAAGCAACTACGCTAATCATTGACTGATCTTTGAGCTTTTTGGTATCTAGAACTATTAGGAATAAACATCTACTCACCTGCAAAGTTTCTTAGCTCCCACACTCTTCAAATGTATGGTTGGAGTCTTATTGGTAGCCCAAATGAGTGAACTAGTCATTGCAAACACAATAGGCTTCGTTGTGTATGATCAGATCGTCTGATGAGTACATCGTTGGACCAATTCGTTAGGGTACTATGCCTCTAAACAACTATTATGTACTCCCTCCAGTATCAAAACACAAGTCATTTAAGACAGTGACATGATCTCCAAAATATAGGTTTGACCAATATTTTTTCTTAAAATACAAATAAACTCTTAATATATCTATACTTTTCCAAAAGCACTTTTTAAGATATATCTATATATATGACTATTAGATTTCAAAACTAAATAACAAAATTGTTGTTAGTAGTAAAAGTTTTATATGTTTGACTCAAACCTTGTCCAAAACGACTTCTTTTTTAGGACCGGAGGGAGTATGTACTAGCCATTATCGATTGTTGGGTACACTCATATAGTCTGATGTCTATTTTCCCTATCTAGAACCTTTTTGTGTGATGGCCAGACTACGTCTTCGGTGGTTCAACACTCTATGAATAGTAGGGTTCAATGCCTTCTATGAATATGAACAATGGGACTGTTTCATCCAATGCTCTTGCCTCAACAGACTCGACGCCTGTGTTCAATTCTTTAAATTTTTGCGGGTTAGGATTGGCTCCAACTGTATGGTCCGATGCTTCTTGTAGGATGGTGCAACATCTATTAAACCCTTTTCTTCACTTTTTCATGATATTCGCATCTGACTTGGTTTGATCTTATGTCTTGGACTCTTGCGTGTTATTGAATGTCTTAATTGAGTCTTCTAATATCTTTCTTGAAGTGTTGATAATTTGGATCATTCTTTGCCTTCATCCATGTCTTGAACTATGTCGGAGAGGAAATCTCTCCGGCCGTGTGGCGGATTGCACCTGCCCAAAATCCTAAGAAGAGGAGGGGCCTAAGCGTTTTGCTTGTTACGAGACTGGAGGATGAACACACGAGAGCACGCGAGGGTTTAGAGTGGTTTGGGCCGCCAAAGCGTAATACCCTACTCCACTGTGTGATGTATTGCTTGAGAGCTTGTATGAACTTGTGAGTGTCTGAGTGAGCCTAAGATTGGATCTGTCTTGTAATGCCGCATGCCTCCCCTTTTATAGCTGAAGGGGGGCATGCACAAAGGTACTGAGCCCCGACATGCGGGCCCAGGGATATAACGAATATAGCACTTTGTGCCACAAATGTTTGCTGCTGGGGTGATCTTCTAGTGCCTTGGCACCCGAGATCTGCGTATCCTCGGTGTGCAAGGGAAGCTTCTTGCAGAAGGGGTAATGAGCATAGTGCGCCGCTCAAAACGGGCGCACTGTTTGCCAACAGACCAGTCAGGCGCGCCGCCTGCTGGATGACCCTGACACCGTCTGCCAGCGGATTGGACAGGACACATTAAATGCTGGGAGGGCACATCGCCTGTTAGCGTGGTGGCAGGCGGCGCGTCCTCTCTGCAATAAATGCAGAGGTTGCACGGCTTCATGGGCTTTATGTCAGGCTCGGCTCGTTGGCTTATGTCACGGGGCACAAGCCACGCGGCAACAGCGGGGAGCGCAGGGCAGGGCCTGGACACATGCCAGCACCGGACCCCTACTCATGCCAGGGTCCCTCTCGTCCTGGGTCCTTGCAAAGGCTCGAAACTTACTTGAAGGGGGACTGGGGCCCTCCCACGGGACCTGGCGTGCCTTCTTCGGGGCTCTGGACTTGTACGTATAGGGGTCCGGTGTTCTTCTTTGGAGGTCCACACCCAACGGTGAATACTGAGATGTACTTCCTTTCCATGCCATGTGGCGCCCTTGGACCTGCCCATGTGGTGAGGTTGGGCGCCATTCTCCGCGCAGCCTTGAGGTGCTGCACGGGCACGACGTCTTCATGCTGTAGAAGAGGGTACCCCTGATCCAGGGTACCGACAGTGGCCCCCGGGCCCGCCTTAGGGGAGGATGTGAACCTACAGGCGGGGCCAGAGTCTGATCAGCGCTCCTGCGCGCCTATTGACGCAATTACTACCGGCCCTCTTATGGTCATGCCGACTGCCACGCTTATTCCCACGGTTGACTGGCCCATGACCTTAGCGCTTAATGTCATTGTTGGGCCACGCGCGGGATTCCTTGAGTCGTCGCACTGGTTCTGAAAACTTATCTTTTTAGTCTGCTACGACGGCCCCAAGAAGACGTGGCATTGGTGCGAGCGGCGGTGCGGTTTTTCCGCACCCGGCAACCGGTGCACCGATTGTATGACATGTGGGCCTGGGACCCCATGTTGGACTGCCAGTTGCAGCGAAGCTGAGGGGGCACATAACCGTGGGGCGGTTGTACGCTCCCTGTGTGGTGGTTCTCCTTTTCGACCGCTGGTTTCGGCAAAGATGAGGGAGCGCTTAACCACGGGGCGGTTGCATGCTCCTTGTGCGGCGGTTCGCCTTCTTCGTGCTTCTGGTCAGTCTGTACGACATGTGAGGCCTAGCCCCCATGTCATAGGGTAGGAACCCTGGAGTATGCCGGGGAGACTTTGCTCGTGACGCTTCGGGGCGCGAGTGGGGACATCCGCCTTTTAAAAAGGAATCGATCTCCCGGGCAGTAACCATGCCTAGCCCCTCTCGTATTCCTTCCGCCTCCTGGGCCTCCAGATGGGGTGCACTGGTGTCTTCTGAAGAGATCCGCATCAGGGTCGTCCCCTCCGGCGATCTCACTGCCGGAGAGCTTACGCTCGTGGTGGTGCCAGCGGTCTTGTTTTCTTCTTGCTGCTGTTAGAGGAGCGCAACCTCGTGGGGGTTGGTGCTCTTCCGCCATTGCTCGGCTTCAAGGATTTTCATCGTGCAGCCCGGCTACAGTCCCCCACCAGTGGCCATCCAGAAGGATGACCACCAGCCTCGTGGTGGGGAGAAGCAAGCCGGGCTGCGGCTTCCCCCCACCCTCAACTTCAAGGATGTTCATCATCCTCGCTGGGGTGGAGGGCGAGCCAAGTCAGGGCCCTGCCCTCCGCGTGGGCTAGTGACCCGCTTCTTCCTCCAGCATTCGAAGGAGAAGGACATTCGCCAGCCTTGCGGAGGAGGTGAACCTCGGCTACGCGGGGTCGTCTGGCTGCAAGCCATCAGCTGTAGCGTGTCTGGCCCTTTGGGCTGGATAGCTTTTGGTGCCGCCTCCGACGCTGCCTCCTGTCGTCTGGCCGAGGCATGGCTGTCCGTCCACCGCACGGGCGACGGTCGCGCCGTGCGCGGGTCCGCCACATCCACGGCTTCTCCTGCCCGCCGGCCGCACTGGGGGGGTCGTACAAGATGCCGTACGCCGCGGGAGTGGCGGCCGCGTTCTTGGATGGTATTGTCCTCACTCCCGTGGGAGGACGGGAGCGAGGACCCCTTCGTGCGCGCTGAAGCAGCCGCCGTCCATCGGTGCAGAGGTGGGCACTGTCGTTGGTGCTGAGGTGGTCGCCGCCGCTGGTGAGGCTACCCATTGCAGAGGTGGTTGCCTCCGCTAGCGAGACCATCAAAGCTACATGCCGCCAAGTCCCCGACCCTTTGGCTTTAATGGCCTCGTTGTCACCCCCCGTAGGAGGACGGGGGCGAGGACCTCCTTGCAATGGCGCACACCCTGGGGTGGTCGCCACCGCTGGTAAGCCGCTCGGAGCGGAGGTGGTTGTCGCTGCTGGTGCAGAGGTGGTCGCTGCCGCCGGTGATCCGTTGATGTAGAGGTGGTCGCCGCTGCTAGTGAGGCTGCCCGGAGCCAGCTTCCAGCGTGACTCCTGCTGGTGCAGCGTAGTCCATTCCTGCAGAAATGGAACTAGGGCCCCGCTTGTAAGGGAATGTGATAACATATGTCTGCTTGAAAGCAGAATATAATAACATATGTACGCAGGATTTTAGTCTGGGAAGCCAAGTTGTGTGTCCGGACCCCCTGGATGGTGGTTCTAGATACTAGGACACCTGCCGCAGGGTGGTGGAGTGTGCAGGCCCACGGTACAGGACCAGGCTGAGCGGCTACACGGCTCCGGACCATCCCAGGAGACAAGCATCTCTTCTCTAGTTCCGGACCCCAAGTTGTCGAACGCACAGGACTTATAGTTCCAAATACTTGGGCACCCGTCACGGAGTGGTGGAGTGTGCAGGATTTTGGGTATGGAACCAGGCTAACCGACCACACAGGCTCCGGACCACCCCATGGAACGGGCATCCATTCTTTAGAACCGGCCTCCAGGCTTTTTCCTATTTTTGTAAGGTACTCATGAGTATTATTTATAAAGCAGTGTTTAACACTTATCTGTGTATCACTCGTTTCTGCTGCGTGCGACGTTATGTTGTTGACTCCCCCGGTACCTGGCCCCCCGCCTGGGATGCAGGCTTGATGTGCCGAGGTTGGATACCAGCGCGTCTGAAAGAGTTATCAACAATTCTCGGGAGGCAGCTTCGCCGAGACCTGGATCTGTTCACAGCTTTAGCTAAGGAGCGTTAGCAGTACACCCGTAGGACCCGTCATCTGACACTAGCCATCCTTTGATACATGCTCGGGACTTGCAGGGTCTAGCCTGGGGGAGCCAAGTTGTGCGTCCGGACCCCCTGGATGGTGGTTCCAGGTACTAGGACACCTGTCGCAGGGTGGTGGAGTGTGCAGGCCCACGGTACGGGACCAGGCTGAGCGGCTATATGGCTCTGGACCACCCCAGGAGACAAGTGTCTCTTCTCTAGTTTCGGACCCCAGGTTGTTGGACCCACAAGACTTATAGCTCCAAGTACTAGGGCATCCGTCACGGAGTGGTGGAGTGTGCAGGATTTCGGGTATGGGACCAGGCTAACCGGCCACACATGCTCCGGACCACCCCATGGGTCGGGCACCCGTTCCTTAGAACCGCCCCCAGGCTGTCGGGCCCTCCTGCTTTCGCATAGAGGTCCTAAACTGCAAGCCTGGCTGCTCAATTCAGATGTCATCATGCCTTATAGGATGGGAACTGATCGGGTGGGTTAGATAAAATACAATCCGAAAACTGCAGGGTAAGACCTTGGAGCAGTAGGATAACACTATCATAGAGGTACATTTGAGAGGGTAGTTTTCCTTTATAACTTATCATGCATGGGTGCGGACCAACAGGCCGGGTTTATGGTGATAGACCCCACCGGGTTGGCGTACACGTATGTGTTACCTAGTTACAAAAGTGAAACACTTCAACCCCTCAGACTTGCTCTATAGATAAAAACTTACAGAGATGTTCCGGCACCGGGGGAGGCACTCCTTCAGTCGTAGCTAGACAGTTGCCCTCGGGTCAGAGTATTCCCGTTATCTTGAAGGGTCCTTCCCAGCTGAGGAGTGTTGTGGAGCCCTAATTTGGTTTGGTACTTCCGTAAGATTAGCTCCCGACCCCAGGTTTCCATCTACGTCTGACGAAGGAGCCCCCGTCTTTGGCTACGGTCATTCCTAGATGAACCTGTCAGAAGTCTGGACCCGTGGGGAATCTAGAAGGGGTTTCCGGAGGAAGGCAGGCTTCAGCTCCATAGGCCGGGGGACATGGGGTCCCACCGGTGGTCCGTCTAGTCATCGCCATCGGAGTGGGAGTCCCTAGTGAAGACGTCCTTTAGGTCCCCTTCGGGTGACTGATACCTGAGGTCTCACTCAACCGCGGCTACCTCACTGTCGTCGACCTTTTCCTTGCCAGGGCAGCAACGAGGTGGCGAGCCGTCCTTGGAAGACTGCTCACGCCGCTTGCTGATGCGCTCGCTGAAGCATTTTGCAAGATCAATGATCTCGCGACACTCCGCGGCACTGTGGCGACCGTTGGGGTGTACAGGGCACGAGCCACTGTTACTCCTTTGCGGCCGTGGGCATTTGTTGCGGTCGCGCCGGCCCCCAATCGTAGCTGCAACGACCAGCGCGGTAGACTGCGGCCTTTCGTAGCCATGGCCCTTCTTTTTCTTTTTGCCGTCTTGGGGGGTGGCACCCGAGCCACCCGTCTGGGTAGTCCCAGTTTGTGGGGCCGAGTGCCATGCACGGCCCTCGGTGGCTCTAGTGCACTTGTCTGCCAGGGCAAAGAGCGTGGGGACAGTCTTCACGTCATGTGTGGCCAGCTTCTCCAACATTTTCTTATCACGTACCCCCTGTCGGAAGGCCGTGATGATGGAGGCATCAGAAATACGAGGTATAGTACCTCGTACCTTGGTGAAGCGGGAGATGAACGTCCGGAGGGTCTCTCCGGGCTCCTGCCTCACTGCGTGTAGGTGGGCCTCCACGCCGTGTTGCTGGTAAGCGCTGGCGAAGTTTGCAACGAACCACATGCAGAGCTCTTCCCAGGTGTAGATTGACCCTAGGGTGAGGTTCATGAGCCAAGTCCGGGCAGGTCTAGACAAGGCGACATGAAAGTACGTCGCCATCACAGCGGTGTTTCCACCTGCTGCCGTGATGGCGGTGACGTACACCTGCAGGAACTCCGATGGGTTTGATGTTCCATCATATTTTTCCGGCAGGTGCGGCCAGAACTTGGGCGGCCATTACGTCGCACGAAGATGGTCCGCAAGGGCGGCGCAGCCCACGCCAGCCAAGGGGACACCCGTTTGGGACCGAGTGCCCATTGGTGTCTGCGATGCTGCCGCAGCAAAGTCTTGATCGAGGCTGCGGCCCTCGATGTTTTGGCGGCGTTCGCGCGCCTTTTCCAAAGAGATCCGGGCGTCCTCTCTCATACATCTGCGGTTGAGTTCTGCCCGGAGGTCATCGGTCTGTGCACCCCTTACAAAGGTGAGCGCACAGACGCCGTCACCTCACGCTGGCACCGGGATGACCGAGGCCTAAACCTGGTTGGGGTAGAATGCGCCATGCCGAGTAACCAGTCGACGTCATCACGCCACTGCTTCATGGCCCCCAGTGAAGCCGTGGAGCTAGGGGGTGGCATAGCAACTCCCTGGCCACAGACAGCGCCGTAGGCGCTGCCCTCGACGGAGTCCGGGCCACCTGTGCTGGCATATGCTGCTGCACAGCGTGTACAACAGCAGCCCCAGACTCAGGGCGGTCAGGTACTCGCGGCGTGGAGGATGCAACTTCTTGCTCCACCACCAAATCTTCTGAAGTTTCGGTGCGGTGCTCGATGATCCGCACCATCATGCTGAGCAAGAAAACAAGCAAAAACTTCAAGCCTAGGGCCCCTACCTGGCGCGCCAAATGTCGGAGAGGAAATCTCTCCAGCCGGGTGACGGATTGCACCCGCCCAAAATCCTAAGAAGAGGAGGGGCCTAAGCGTTTTGCTTGTTACGAGACTGGAGGATGAACACACGAGAGCACGCGAGGGTTTAGAGTGGTTCGGTCCGCCGGAGCGTAATACCCTACTCCATTGTGTGATGTATTGCTTGAGAGCTTGTATGAACTTGTGAGTGTTTGAGTGAGCCTAAGATTGGATCTGTCTTGTAACGCCGCATGCCTCCCCTTTTATAGCTGAAGGGGGGCATGCACAAAGGTACTGAGCCCCGACATGTGGGCCCAGGGATATAACGAATATAGCACTTGGTGCCACAAATGTTTGCTGCTGGGGTGATCTTCTAGTGCCTTGGCACCCGAGATCTGCGTATCCTCGGCGTGCAGGGGAAGCTTCTTGCAGAAGGGGTAATGAGCATAGTGCGCCGCTCGGCATGGGCACACTGTTTGCCAACAGACCGGTCAGACACGCCGCCTGCTGGATGACCCTGACACCGTCTGCTAGTGGATTGGACAGGATGCGTTAAATGCTGAGAGGGCACATCGCCCATTATCGTGGTGGCAGGCAGCGCGTTCTCTCCGCAATAAATGCAGAGGCTGCACAGCTTCATGGGCTTTATGTCAGGCTCGGCCCGTTGGCTTATGTCACGGGCCACAAGCCACGCGGCAATAGCGGGGAGTGCAGGGCAGGGCCTAGACACGTGCCAGCACCAGACCCCTACTCATGCCAGGGTCCCTCTCGTCCCGGGTCCTTGCTAAGGCTCGGACCTTACTTGAAGGGGGACAGGGGCCCTCCCACGGGATCTGGCGTGCCTTCTTGAGGGCTCTAGACTTGTACGTATAGGGGTCCAGTGTTCTTCTATGGAGGTCCGCACCCAACGGTGAATACTGAGATGTACTTCCTTTCCTTGCCACGTGGCGCCCTTGGACCTACCCATGTGGTGAGGTTGGGTGCCATTCTCCGTGTAGCCTTGAGGTGCTGCATGGGCACGACGTCTTCATGCTGTAGAAGAGGGTACCCCTGATCTAGGGTACCGACAAACTATAACAATAAAACACTAGCAAATAATATTAGTTTAAGTGATTATATTGATCATGAAACATCAAAACTTAATTGTCAATAGACCTTGGTCTATTTTTCTTATACATATATGTATGTCTTGTTGTATAATCTTAAACTTAAATAAAGGTTCTATCAAGTTGTACCTTAACCATCTACTACTAGATGTAATTACAATCTATTATTATCTATAATTAAGATACACACATCACTGAAACACACAATCCACTAACGTACATTTTTTGTACACATCACCATTCTGTAATCTACTAACATTAACTTGTGATAACTTATTATTTTATATAAGTAATTGTATATAGTTATTTTATTCTAACTGATCCATAATTCTAGTAAAATGGGTGGCATATCTTTAGTATAAATAGAAACAAATAACTCAAAGAAAAATTCCCTACAACTGGCTGCATAGAAGTGGCTCTGCATTCTCCTTTAGATTCACAATACATGTCCACTCCGCTAATCTTAAAACGTCATAACATTGTGCTACTTATACATGTTGTTCACATGATGTTCTATTGATTTAAGATCGATATTCTAAGTAGGGGTGGATGTTGAGCTGGCTTGGCTCGTTTAGGCTTGGATCGTTATGGCTCAATGTTATAACGAGCTGGCTCAGCTCGACTTGTTGTAATAACGAGCTCGGAGACTTGCTTGACTTGGCTCATCAGGCAACTCGAGCCAAATTGATTAGCTCGCGAGCTACACTAAAAGTACACCCAGTAGCATTGTAAATAAATCTATCATCTCTTTGTCCATAAAAAATTGATATATAAAATCTTAATGTGTGTTACACATTTTCACTAAGGGTAGCAGCACCTGGCACGACGCAGTAGGGACCAACAAAGGTGACAATTGGACAACACGGAGTCGAAGTGAAGTGAGAGATGAGGGGAGGCGACAACGCAAGACATTGGAGACAACGGAACGAGTGTGCCTTATGCACACACAGTAGTATTGCATAGTAATGCACTCGTGCCATGTGGCAACGAAAGCGTGAGGGAGAATGAGAGATGGACATGTCATAGGTGTAGGGTTGCGCGTTAAATGGGCTGTTTGGTGTTGTGTCCTTATGGGCAATGGGCCGATGATTTCGGCGACTGTGCCATGCCATGCATTTGCGTCTAGTATAATGGTTTGACTTGTCTGGCTCGCAAGCTAGCTTACAAGTTGGATTGAGCTAGCTTGTAAATGAAGAAACTAGTGTTGGCTTGGCTCATCAAAACATACAAATGCGTTGATCCAAGCCAAGCCATTAAGACCATGTCAAGTAGCTTACTCATATGGTCACCCAAAATACTGTGTTGGACTATTTTGCACTGCAGAATACACTATTCGTAGAGCAGAGTTCGAATATGGGGATGTGGATGGGTAAGATGCTGGAAATAGTCTAACGAGTCAATCCGAGCGAGTTAATGAGCTTCAAGTTTTTGTCTAACTCTAATTTTAAGATCAGTGTTTTTTCATTAGATTGGTGGAATGAACATGTGTCACGATTCTGAAGCAGCATGTAGCCGGTTATATTGATTTTTTGTACTAAGGGCCCCTTTGGTAGTCAGGGCCATAGAATCTAGGGAATCAGCCCCTAGGGGGCAAATCCTTGCCTCCCATATTACTAGGGTGGGAACTACCCCGCATGGCAGCTCTGCGTTGCTACCCTTTTGAGAGCACCTAGAGGGGGGGGGGGGGTGAATAGGTGATCCTGCAAAAATACTACTAAAAACACAAACTTGGTCCAAAATTAGGACTTAGCGCAAATCTAAACCAAGTTTGAGTCGAGGAAGAGAGAAAAGTCCACTTCATTTGATTGCTCTTCCAAGATGTAAATTAGACTTAGAGCAATATCACAAGTGAATATGGAGAACTTAGGAAGAAAAAATTGCAAGAAAGTAAATGAACGCGAGACATAGGCGATTTTTATCCCGTGGTTCGGTCAAGCATGAAATGCTTGCATACATCCATGTTATGGTGTCCTCTTGGAAAAGGGTTGCTTTCAACCCCCCTCGAGTGATCCAAAGATCAAACTTGAGTGCCAATGTCTTCCTTATATCAATATGGTTCCCCTTGCAAGGAATATCCATAAGTTGGGGTCTCTTGCATTCATACACAGATTAATGGAGTTTACAACTCAGTAAAGCACAAGAAAGGAGAGGGAGTACAACAATGCAACGCAAGAGAGAATATCACAAGAGCGCAAAGACATAAAGTCACAAGAACAACTCAGAAACAACGCTCGGATCTTGCTAAAATGACTAGAATGCATTATGGCAGTATGTTAGAGTAATGTGTTGCTCTTCGAGTGCTTGGGTTCTAAAGAGATGCGCAATGGGGGTCCTTTTATAGCCCCAAAAGGCTCTATAGCTATTGCCCCTTCCAAAGAAAACTTGCTAAATTTTTGCAGTTTGCGGGGCACCTGACCGGTCTTGTGAGCCACCGAACTAAGTCCTATAGCCCCATCCCCGGAATCTGACTAGGAGCCTTCCTTTGTTGACTAGCACTGAACCGGTCTAGTGCACCTCCGGACCAAGTCCCACATCAGTTAGTCGTTGGGTAGCGCATGCCCGCGAGAGATAGTCGTTGAAGACGGTCTGGTCCACCACCGGACCGGTTGCTGTAGACGATCCGATGAATTATAAAAATAAGTCCTGAGACTGTAGACTTCGTATGGATGACGGTCTGGTGCACCACGAAAGGGTCTGGTGCACTAGGCCGCCTAGAGCCTAGTCTAGGCTCACTGCAGACGCAGTCCGGTGAGTCCCAGACCTAGGCAGATAAGTCATTTTCTGCCAAATCTTGTTCCATTTGACTTAGCGTTTCTTGTGAGCCTCCCTATGACTTAGACAAACATATTTAGCACATAATCAAATTGACTAAGTGTTAGAAACTCACATTTTCACCAAGTTCAGTAATAAGGCTCAAACTAAGTCCTAAAAGCATTTCTCTCACATGATGGAGTTAGATTTCAAACAAAAGTGCTAGAAACATAGTATACAGCATATGCAACTTCTCCTCATGGTTTTTACCCTTTTGCCCAAAGTTGCACTTTCTAGCCTCCAGTTTAGCTCTTTAGGACTTAGAACCTTGAAATTGCCTTCAAGTGAACCTGTGCTCATACTCATATCAAACTAGTTAGACTGTGTCAAATACCTTACCCATATGGTCACCAAAAATACTAGTTTGCATTGTTTTATATAGTAGATTACATTATTCACAGAGTGGAGTTTGAATATGAGGATAGTAATGGGTAAGCTGCTGGAGATAGTCTTAGTTCATGTTCGTGTGTTGGACACTTAATCACCAAAACAGGTAGAAATAGCTATCTAGCACATTTTACTTTCACCTTTGGTAGCTCTAGGAATTTCACATTCCAGTGTTATATATATATAATTCTATTAATAACATGCTAGTGCTAGATGTACATAGTCCATGTTGCAACACAGCTATGTTCATCTTCGATCATGGTGTATGAGATCTGACCCAGCACTGCTGTTTCTCCATATCACATATGCAAGTGCTAAAAAGCAGCAGGAATGTCCAACCAAGACACAATTCAAATACTCACGCGAAACATATTTCATCCAATATAGCAGTGTGAAATTCAATAGCTTGAGGAACCTTTTCACCTTCCAACGAACTGTTTCAGATCTGCATGAAGCAGTAATGAACTGAGGATATTTGAGGAAGCACTTGCAGGTAGCTATGTAGACATATTGATCATTGTGCAGACTACAGACATGCTCATGCCATTGTTTGTGTTTTCTATTACTCATACATGAACAACCCAGTGATACTTGCTTGTGGAGTTGTTGGGGGTGACCCCGCTGCTCGTGTAGTGATGGACTCAGAAGGATCGACAATGCTGATACAGTGCTTGGATCTGGCTGTGTAAACAGAACTATATATAGGTTGTGTAAATTTGTAGTAGTATTGAGCTGTTTAGTTATTGTGATCTTGTCACGGCTTATTCTTACTTTCAACATTAAGTATCCATCAGAATTCAAGAGTGTCAGCAATGTGGGAGAACCAACCATGCCCAAGTGGGTGTGTTGGTCTAATGTCCATGTGCAAGGCCGAAGTGTGCCTAAACGTGTGTGTGTGGCGTAGCGCCTGCGTGCGTGAACTGGTGTGGCGTCTGTGTGCGTGATGACCCTGATACATATACCTTTCCAAGAGAAGAAGACTGGTAGAGAATTTCAGATTGTTTTTCTTCTTTCATGTCCCTCTTCTTCCCCGGAAAAGGTATATGTATCAGGATCATCACGCACGCAGACGCCACACCAGTTCACGCATGCAGGCGCTACGCCACAAACACGTTTAGGCCCACTTCGGCCTTGCACACGGACAATGGGCCGACACACCCACTTGGGCCTGGTTGCTTCTCCCACGTTGCTGACCAGCTCCTGCTTCCACTCACGACACACGTAATTTTTCCCAACTTCAACAGCAACAATATGATCTCCAGCAATCTCCTTGAGGTACTCAATGTCATTCCATTTTGTCCTTGCAAGCCAATGATCAATGGTGCCACTAATTATGATGGGGGTGTCACGCGAAAAGTACTTGACAGCATGGATTACACGAATATCAATACCATATGCCATGAGCGCAGGTGTGAAGCCGATGCTATTGTTGAAGACGTTGTCGGTGTAGGATGACAATTCCTCAAACACCTGATGTGCACCCAAGCTGGCATGCACCAGAGGCATCAAGCTCAGCACGACAAGGCTTGGGACTGAACCACCTGGAAGTGTATGTACCGGTGATGTGTGGAGGATCGTGGATGTCGAGATTGATATGGTAGTAAGAATTCCATCCTCGGTGCTGATCGAGTGGTTGATGCCGAACGAGAGCCCGTACTCCTCAGAATAGGACTCCGAATCTGCTTGCTCGAACTCATTGGTGTTGTACGCGTCGCCCCCGAATGGTGACTGCAGCTGCAGCTTCTTCCTAGTAGGGTTCTTGTAAGAGTAGGGGAGGACTTCGAAGCAGGAGCTACACTGCAGCCGACGCGTTCCTCTGCTCGAGACAGCGAAGTTCACGGGCAGCTGGACTAGACTAACACAGCTGGAGCAGATGACGATAGAGCGCCACGTAGCACTAGCATGCAGTGGTCCCCACCAACTGGAAGGAGGAGGGCGTCGCAGGCTCGCATGACTAGGCCTGTTTGGAGGCTGACGCCGAGCGCCACACCCCGCCTATGGTGCGGCGGCCGATTCGGCCGCCACAACTGCGGCGCGCGGCGTGTGGCGTGACATGGTGTTTGTGGCAGCAATCCAAACACGCCTTCGTCTGTTGGTGGTGACTTGAGCTCCTGGAGGGCGGCCTAGTCGCGGCAGGCAAGGCAGGTGAGGCGACTGAGCATGTCCGTGGGCCAAATTTTTTGTATTTTAGTCCATTTTATGAAATATTTTCATGTTTAGGTCCCTAGAAGACTTAATTGCATATTTAGACTCTTTTCTCGGCGCCATGAGCTATGTGCCGAGTTTACACATCTCGGCGCCATAGATCTTGGTACCGAGATACCTATCTCGCTGGCCGGTGATGGATGACATGGTGTCGACGTGGCCACAAGCTCGGCGCCATAGATCTTGGCGCCGAGCTCGGGACTAAAGCTCCGCGCGCCGTTCTCTTTCCCATTCTCTCTAACCACGCGTTCTTTTCTCCACCGTGATTGGCCACGGCACCGCTCCCCGCCACCGGCCGCGCCCGTGCCACAAAAATTGATATTCTAGGGTCGTTTAAATTGCAACTAATCTCCTCACAAGCTCAAGCAAAAATCTGGCAAAAAGAGGGTCTTTCATTGAACATCACAGTCACCTTCTTCATACTATAAAAACTAACATTTCGGTAAACATCTTGCTCCACGCTTCCTCCATGGTATAGTGTCACTAGGGTGTCCATCTATTGCAAACACGGATTACTAACTCAATAATGGCTAAATACTAGTGCCTAAATACTTACTAAGTAATAAATAAATAATAACTACTTATTAACTAATAACTATATAGTAAATATTAAATGACCACATCAAACAGAATTACATAATCTACGAATAATGTATGAAAACAATGTATACCTGATATCGCGTACGAGTCAAGCTAACGGTGGCGAAGGTCAAGTCGGAAGGACACCTATGCAAAATACTACTGTCAATAAAAAATTCGGTAGCACCTCCCATATAAAGTGAGGTTTATAAAACCTGCAAAGAAACAACAACATGATGTTGCCAACACAAAAAACTGCACGATAGCTACATAATAAACAATATGCTAACCATATGATGAACAATGTGCTAAACAATATGCTACAAGTATATGCTAACTATATACTCACTAACTTTGCTCCATCAAATATACTAACAATATGCTAGCAATTTACAAACTATATAATCACTAACTATATGGTTAGGTAAACAAAATGCTAAGTAACTATATGGTTAGCAATTTACTAAATATATACTCAATAACTTTTCTCCATATACTCTACAATGTGCTAAGTACTAAATAAATTGAAAATATTACCTGTCGGGCTAGGAGGTGAGGCGGGCTCGCTGCGGTTGTGGCGGGCGGCTCGCCGGACTGGCTGACATGGCTAGCCGAGCGGCGGTGACGGTGTGCCGGCAACACGGCCGCGGTGGTGGCGGGGAGCGGCGACGCGGGCGCGGCTGGTGGCGGTGCAAGGAGTGGTGCCGCGGCTGGTCATGGTGGCGGTGGCGCGCGGTGGCCGGCCGGTCGCGGTGGAGAAAAAAACGAGCGGTTAGAGAGAATGGGAAAGAGAACGGCGCGCAGAGCTTTAGTCCCGAGCTCGGCACCAAGATCTATGGCGCAGAGCTCGTGGCCATGTCGACGCCACGTCATCCATCACTGGCTAGCACGACAGGTATCTCAGCGCCATAGCTCATGGCACCGAGAAAAGGGTCCAAATCTGCAATTAAGTCTTCTAGGGGCCTAAACTTGAAAATATTTCATAAAATGGACTAAAATACAAAAAACTTGGGTCCGTGGGGATGGCGTCGAGGGCATTGGCAACAACGTTATCGCAATCAAAGAGCCCGCCCCAATTGTCAGTGACGATGGATGGCGCCACGTAGTGCTGCTCGATTGATTCCTCACCTCCGTCGAAACCCCCGCCCAATTGTCGGTGACGATGGCGACCCCAACAGCCACAGTCAGGGTTGGCTACGCGCTGGCAGACACGTCGGTGGAGACCCGAGTGAGCGCATCAGCTTCAATCTGACCCAGCAAGGCGTCGACGGTAGCATCTACGGTGGTCAAGTGTGCTGCAACGTCTGTGTGAAGGTTGGAGGAGAAATCCGCCATGGATCGGGCGGCTTTAGCTGATCGAGACTTGAGAGCGCTCTCCCGAGTCTCCCACTTGGCGTCGATGGAGTGGAGGCGTGTGTCCAACTCGGCGAGTAGGGAGCGTGTTTGGTTCGCCAGTGCCAGCATAAGCACCGAATCTGTCATCGAGGAAGGAACCATGGCGACGAATTGTCAAGGGTCGAAAGGATTCTGATACCAATTGTTAGCTACAGCTAGGGAATGGAGAAGAGGAGAGATTTGGGGAAGAAGATAGCAGCGAAGAAGAAGACCGGTAGGGAATTTCAGATTGTTTTCTTCTTTCATATCCCTCTTCTTCCCCAGAAAAGGTATATGTATCAGGGTCATCACGCACACAGACGCCACACCAGTTCGCGCACGCAAGCGCTACGCCACACAGACACACACGTTTAGGCCCACTTCGGCCTTGCACACGGACATTGGGCCGACGCACCCACTTGGCCCTGGTTGCTTCTCCCACATTGCTGACAAGGAGGCACCAAACTGTACACCTCAGCCATGGAGGCAGCGTCGTTGGCTATGACCAGGGGACCAGCTGCTAGCACCACCCGCTTGTGCGAGCGTGTAGGCGTACCATGAAGCCAGCTAAAAATAACCCTGATGCACACTCTTTCAAACATGAAGAAAATTATATGATTTTAAAGGAAATATACGGTAAATTTAAGGTATATATTAACAATTTTTATTTTACCCTGGTGCCTGTGCACCAGAGAAAGCTAACCTGTCTTTATCGCTGGGCGTACCTTTGTGAGATGAGGATGGAGGAGTTGAGGAGGACGTCGTGCGTGAGTTGAGGAGACTATTGTTTCGGATCTGTGGCAAGTTTTGCTTGCACCTACGATAGCAGCACGCTTTGTACGAGGAAGAGGATAGGGCAGGTGACAATGGGCGCACGATTGTGAGGGAGAGGAGGAGGCGGTTGGCGATGATGGGTTCGGAAGGGAGAGTAGGCGGAGGCTACCTCATGGGAGTGGATATGGGAACATCCTTTCCGACTTTATGAGGCCGGAAACCACAGCACCTCCCTGTCTCATGTTATTTCTTTTCTTTTTCTTTAGAATGATTCGGCCTATGGTGTTTCAGCCAGGAATGGGCTGGGATCCTCTCGGATCGTGAGCTACCAGAAAAACCCTAAAATGTACACTACACGTACATGGAATCACTAATGCAAATATTAAATCTTCCAATATTTAATGTTTTATTACAGTGCGCACATACGCCAGGTCCAAATATTTAACGTTTTATTACAAAGCTTCCAAAATTTAACGTTTTATTACAGTTGGCATACGTACGGCAGGTCGCCAGCACCAGTCCTCTAGCGCCACACATGCTGCATGCTCGGATCTTCCATGCGTAGTAAAATTCTTCACCTCTCGTGTGGGACAAGCTAGATTGAATTATCATGATTTAATTATTATATTATTATGAATATACACGCCCTGGCACGGTCACGGCCGCACCAACTATCCCCCTTCCCCCGCCGCTCTCCCCTCACGCAGTCACGCACCACCTACAGAAAAAAAAATCGCCGCCGCCACAATGCAGCGCCTCTCCCTCGGGTCCCCGGCCGGGAAGAACTCCCGCCTAAGCGTGGCCGCCGACGAGGAGGCAGAGGCGACGGACGAGAAGGCGGCGAAGGCTATGGTCAGGGCCCCGGCGCTGAACAGGTCCATCCACTTGGTCCCCGTCCTCACTCTCCTGTGCTTCCTCGTCGTCTTCCTGCTGTCCCACGACCCCTCCGCCGCGCTCACTGGTATGTCTCCAGCGCCGCGCCGGCCGCCCACCCATTCTAACGACTAACGCTTCGCTGTCCGCTCTCGCTAATCGGGCCCGCGGTGACTGTTGCGTTGCCCGTGCAGATTCGCCCGTGCTGGCCGCGGCCGCCACTGTCACCGCCACTGCACGCCCCTTGGAGGCCGCCGTCGCTGGTGGAGGTGCGTTCCCAAGTCAGAGGATCTCCATCTCTGACGAGACGACGACGCAGGCAAGCGAGAGTTTAGCGGCCTTGCAATGTCAACTTCTCACGCGCTGTTCTCTCGCTGTTTGGCTATTTGCATTGCAGCGGACTCGACGGTCGCGTCCAGCGGCGTGTACCGGCGGCTGAAGGAGGACCCGAGGCAGCAGCAGCCCCGCGGGCGGAGGCTGGGGATGGCTCGGCGGCGGTGACGTCAGTGCAGGAGACGCGAAGCTAGCCGTTGGGACGCCGATGACGCAGCGGAGGAGCGTCACTTTGCTTTTCGTTTTTTTTGGGTCTAGTTCGCCCTTTCTGGTGGCAGTAGGCACAAATTGAGAATGGTATTCATGGCTTCCTGATAGTGGTGATGGTCTTCATCATCCCATTTGGAATTTGATTTGAATCTACTAGCATTAGAGAAAAAATTGAGAGAAATGCTTTGCGCAAATTATTGCCAGTGGCATGTTGGACTGCGTCTGTCATTTCACCCTAATGCTGATATGATCATTCAGGAGAGGGCGGTTTGGATGCTGGGATTTGGGTGGAAAACGTATTTGAGCCGTCTAGCAATGATCAAGAATAGCATGTCATCCGTCGATGGCTGGATGCTGTGTCATTTGTAGTTGTAGATGATGATTGATGCATGTCCTGCTATTAATATCTCTTCTTCATACCTCGCTTTCCTCATTCTCTCTCCGTTATACTCCCTCCCTCTTATAATAAGCAGCACTTCTAAAGACAAAATATGTCCTAAAATAAATATAATTTTATATATGAAATAATATAACTCGACTTATTGTTGTTTTTTTCTAATTTATTTCTTCTCGAATTTCAATTATATATATACATATATATATATATTTTTCAATAATATTGATTTCTTTATCTCAAAGTATCTCTATAGTGCACTTATTTTGAGTCGGAGGGTGTAGTTTTGAGACGAGACAGTATAGAGGAGACAAAAAGACCAAGCTGAGCTGGTTCCAACGGCACATGTGCGTGCCTAGCCAGCCAGCATGAGTGCACGAGCACGACCGACGGACCGAGAGGCGAGACCGCGAGAGCTCCCTGCTGTCCTGCGCAGCTGCATGCAGCCTTCACTCATTCCTCCAGTGGTCCTTTGAACCCTCCCCCTGCTCCACCCCAACCACGATGGCACTTTTTGTTTGAGGTTTTTAGCTTCTGGCTACTAAAAATTGCTGCGGACTGTATATGTTATAGTTTTTATGCCTGATTCTATAAAAATCATTTTAATAAAAACCATCCAAAATCAATATGAAACAAAATCGGTCGAGTCGTCACAATAGTAAGAATCCGTCGATTTCTAGATTCTAAACCCTTTGAACCACTTTATCTTCCTACACACGTAATCTCCATTATACTCGTACTCTTTAACATCGAGATTATCTACACCTCAGAAAAGCTGGTCAAAAAAAGATGAACCAAACAGGCAATAGTCATTCGAGAGTCAAGACCACTATTAGGGCTTTTTTTGGGAATTAGAGCATCTCCAATAGATCCCAATACTTCTAACCCTAAACCTTAATTTAAGCAAAAATTAAAAAACTGCACCCCCAACATATCTCTATTGGTTGACCCCATCTTTCCGCGTGCGAAACAATTATCATTTCGTTCGCAAATTTTCGCATCACTTGTGCTCCCAATCCTTCTCCCACGTCCTCGAGGAGTTGTGTGTACTCTCGTCAGCTGGCCAAAGGTCGACTGTTCCAGAGCGGACTTGCACGTGATGCTTCGTCGACGGCCAGGGCCTGCCTGCTCGTCGTCATAGTCAGATTCTATGCCATGGAGGTGCTCCTCGCCATCAAGTACCTGTACGCGCTCAGCTTTGTCTACCGTGACCTCAAGCGCGAGGACGTCCTCCGGTGCCGTATGGCCACCTGCTGCCTCCTCCCGTCCAGGCCACGGGACGAGTGCAAGTGTCTGCCGGAGTGACCAGACCACGGGACGAGTGCAAGTGGTTGATGGAGACCAACGGCTGATTTTTTAAAAGATTACAAGGAGTTGTTGGAGTATGGATATTTTTAAGGTCCTAAAACTTTTAGGAAGATCTCAATCCTTATATATTGGGAAATTAAATTTTAGGACCTGTTGGAAATGCTCTTAGAGGGGCTAAAATCCCTTCGTTATTTAATTTTAAATAACAAGGAGATTTTAGCCCCTCCAATCTTGTCTAGTATTCTTGTTCCCAAACAAACTCTTAGGTGTAAAATATTGTTTTGCACTATATAGTGTATATAGTGAAGTTTAAAATAAAAAGGTAAATATGTGTAAGATAGTGGGTTCCCCATAAATGGCACCAGAGCATCATGGGGGCCCAACTGTCACACCCGGTTTTAAGGAACAAGCCGAGTGCATCTCATACATGCGCCAAAGAAGACAGCATATATAATAACAGTGGATATAGAGATAAATGTCACAATAATCAGAGTACTTATTACATAGCGGAAGTCTTACAAAATAAAAGATAATTATAACAGGATCTCAAATCTATCCTTGTCGCCAGAAAGCTGGCTGGGAGATGCCACCTAGATTAAGTCGAATGCCTCAGTGTTAGGCGGCTCCTCTTCGACCACCTGCTCTTCTCCTGTTGGGGGGTGTGAGACAGCAAGAGTGAGCTCACACATGTTCATCGCTCAACAAGTTGTGGGGAATAATGTGGCATAAACTCACCAAAGGTGGGAATTCATGAAGTGTAAGGCTGATCAATGAAATAAAGGCTGAAGCTGAGCATTGCTTTTATAAGTTGGTCAAAATTTTATTAGCAGTTACTAAGTGTAAGTAAATACCAAACCATAGTAATAATAAGTAAAAGTAATAATAAAATAATCCCAGATGCAATGAAATGACGGATTAAGTTTAAGTTCCATAAATTAATCATGTGAGTGTCCGAGCCGCTCATGACCGTGAGCACGGCTAGTATACCAGTTTTACACTCTGCAGAGGTTGCGTATCTTTACCCACAAGTCGTGTTACCTATTTGCCACGGAGTTGATCAGACCCCATACACCTCTACCAAGGAAGTGAGGCAAGGTACCACTACGAGGCCTTTACAAAGTTCCACTAGCTTCAGACTACCCGCTACAGTTTATAGGAAGCTCCAGTGCAGGAATCCCTCGCTTGACCGCCATCGCAGTAAAATCAACCCAAGGACCTCCCTACACTGACCACTCCCCTAGTGTCCTTGCCCCTTTCGGGTAAGGTAGTCATCCACTAGCTTTCCTAGTTAATCAGCCAAGGGCGTCCCATTAAACCTTTGTGGTAGCACTGTTTTCCCGGGTGGTTCTCCATGTTCCCATTAACATAATGATCTTATCATGAACAGTAAATAATGAACAGATAATAACAAGTGTAATCATGAGTAGTAAATATCTCTATACCCAAATCCACATAAAGCAATAGCATGTACTACCCAAAAAATTAGTAGTAAAACCAGTGGTGAAACAAGGTATAAAGATAGTCAAAATCTAGAGTAACCTATTGGGTCCCATCAAAATTAACCTATGCAGATCATTATGATTAATAAGAACATGAATGGGTAAAAGAAGTGATTAAGGGCACAACTTGCCTTCAGCGAGCTCCTGCTCAGCAGTCTCTACCAGCTGCCAGCTGAACCTCAGAATCCTCTGAAGCTTGCTCGTCTACTCGCATCAACACAATACATACATGGTATAGCAAAAATTAACATCACACCAAACATGTAAATAAAATACACAATAATAATCTAGACATTAAAATAGAATCATAGGAACTGGAATTATTAATTTTGGAGTTATATATTTTAAGTTATGAATTTCCAAAGATTTTATGCATTTAATATAGGGTTAAGTGAGAAATAAACTTTAATGTGTATTTCATGTAAAAACAGTGGTACTATTTGATAGAGAATAATATTACAAAATTATAGGAACTGGAATGGTCCAATTTGGAGTTCATATGCATTTTCTACAAATTAAAAAGTTTCGGCATTTAAATATGTACTAAAAACTATTTTCTAAACTACTTTCCTGGTTTTATTAATTATTTGGACTGGGCCTCAATTACAGAAATGCGCAGGGGGTTCTAGGTAAAACGCCTACGACTCAGGGAACAGTGTATAGGATGGCGGGTTGTTTTTGATAAAACTGAGGGTCTGTTCTGCAAAATGCGCATGGCGAAAGGGTACGAGGTGATATATAGGCCGTCCGATTAGAATTCCAAGGTCCAGATCAGATCCAGACTTAAGTGAACCGGTACACCACCCAAGCCGTTGGATCAGAGATCCACAGTTTACATTTTAAATACACGCGGTCTCCCTGGATCCGTCCAAGTTGAGATCGACGACTAAGATTTTAAATACTCTGAGCTACTTGGGCACGCACGATTTGGATTTAACGGTCACGATCCAAGGTCCGAACCGGTATTCCCCGAACTAATCTAAGGCGTTAATCTACGATCGGACGACGCCCGATCGACGTCCAGCTCACACACCTATCCCTCCCTCACGGTCAACGCCGGCGGACCCGCGCTTCCTCCCGACGGTGGCGCCATGGCCGGTGCACACCAAGTAGGTGATCCCCCGGCACAATCTTCAAATTAAATGGCACAATACAGAGCGGAGACCAAAGTGGGGCCATGGGGACGGTACTCACCCTCGGTTGCGCGGCCCAGAGCTTGGACCGCGGAGAGAAGCCGACCTCGATGGTGTCTGCACGTTGGTGAAGATCCTTCGAGTCTCCAGTTGGCAATTCGGCGCGGCGGGGGCACAAGCTCCTTTCCCTCACCCTGAAAAAGCCCCCCAGCACACCCCCAGAGCACGGTGGACAGCGAATCGAAGGTTTCCCTCCCCGCGGCGGCGCCCAGACACCCTTGCTCTATCTCTCTTCTCGGTGCTAAGCCCTCTTGATTGCGGCAGTCGGTGTTCTCTGGACTAGTGGCGGCTAGGTTACTGGTTCCTTGACCTAGTGTGGTCAACATATGTATGCACAGGGATGGTCGAGGTGCCGCACCCGACGCCGCGACGTTGGCGCGCCCATCCGCCAAGCTCGGGCGTGCGGTTGGGGAAGGTGGCCTGACAGCCTGGGCCCAATAGCTAGTGGTTGATGCCAGGGCACGGTACCGGGCCCACGTGCCAGCAACAGAAACAGAAGAACCGGGCGTGAGCGAGGTAAGCGGGTGACGGCTGGCAGCCGGGCCCCACGCGCAAGTGAGTGGTGACGAGGGCGTGCACGGGAGAAACATTCAGTGTTGGGCCGAATTGGGCAGTTCACGGCCCAACAGCGCATAGTTCATTTTCTCTATTTTCTTTCTTCTTTCTTGTTTCTTTTCTTCTCCTTTTTATTTTTTTTGAAACTCAAATCTGAAATCAAATTCTTGTAGTGAATTTTGTACTCAGTTAAATGTACATTTTGAAATCACCAGTTTGAGAGATATTTATTCTTATTTTTATTTCATTTTATGTAGTATTTCTTCTCATTTCTTTCTTTCCCATTTTCAAAATTTAGAATTTTAATTTAGGCTAATTTCCAAATTCTCATCTAGGGTTTAATCTAAATCTTCTACTCATTATAATATTTTTATTCATGTTATTATTGTTTTAAATGCACAAACGAAAATCCAACATGATGTAATGGTTTATTTGTGTCTTAGTAAAGATTTATTCATTTTTAAACATGAGTAGTCACATGTGATGCTAAATGGAGATGCACATATATTCAAAAGAGACAATTCCTCCTTTTATTCTCCCTTACAATTTAAGTATTACAAATCCTACCCCCCTTAAAAAGAATCTCGTCCTCGAGATTTAGGAAAAACTAGTGAAAAGGTGGGGAAAGTCTATGTGAAGGTCTTCTTCTCTTTCCCACGTAGCTTCATCTTCTCCGTGGCGACTCCACTGTACCTTGCACATCTTAATCACCTTGTTTCTTGTAACTCGAGTCAAAGTGTCCAGAATCTTGATAGGGTACTCAGCATAAGTCAGATCATCTTGAACACTAAGGTCCTCCATCGGCAGCTGCTCCTCAGGTACCCTGAGGCACTTCTTTAGCTGAGATACATGGAATACATCATGTACATCTGATAGATGATCGAGTAACTCCAGTTGATATGCAACTTATCCCACTCGCTTTAAGATTAAGAAGGGTCCAATAAAGCGAGAGGACAACTTTCCTTTAACTTTAAATCTCCTCATACCCCGGATCGGTGACACCTTCAGATACACGTGATCACCCTCCTTAAACTCCAGTAGTCTTCTCCTATTATCAGCATAGCTCTTTTGTCTTGATTGTGCAATTCTCAAATTCTCCCTTATCATTCGAACTTGTTCTTCTGCCTCTTGAATAAGCTCAAGCCCAAAGAACTGTCTTTCACTAGTTTGATCCCAATACAGTGGTGTCCTGCACTTTCTGCCATACGGAGCCTCAAATGGTGACATCTTCAAACTGGCCTGGTAGCTATTATTATAAGAGAACTCTGCATATGGTAAGCTCTTATCCCAACTTCCACCATGTTTAAGGGCACATGCTCTTAACATATCTTCCAGCACTTGGTTGGTCCTCTCTTTCTGCCCATCAGTCTGAGGATGGTAGGCTGAACTAAAATTCAACTTTGTATCCAAGCTCTCATGCATCTTCTTCCAAAACCGAGAAGTAAATTGCGATCCTCGATCAGACACAATCTTCTTAGGCACTCCATGTAGACAAACTATCCGAGTCATATACAATTCTGCTAGCTTGGCTCCCGTGTAATTAGTCCTTACTGGTATGAAATGAGCCACTTTTGTCAATCTGTCTACAATCACCCAAATAGAGTCATATCTTGCTGGTGTGTGGGGTAGTCCAACAATGAAATCCATACCAATTTCTTCCCATTTCCACTCAGGAATCTTAAGCGGATGCAATAGTCCAGCTGGTCGTTGATGTTCGGCCTTGACTCTTTGACACACATCACACTTAGCCACATGTGCAGCAACATCCCTTTTCAGTCCATACCACCAATACTTTTGCTTCAAATCCTGATACATCTTAGTGCTACCAGGGTGGATAGAGTAATCAGAATCATGGGCTTCCTTCAATATAGTCTCACGAAGGCTATCAATCTCTGGAACACATATCCGATCCTTGAACCGTATAGTACCTTGCTCATCCTCCGTGAATTCTGGAACTCGACCTTCCGTAATAAGATCCTTAATCTCTTGAATTTTAGCATCACCAACCTGACCTTTACGAATCTCTTGCTCCAAGGTAGGTTCCAACTCGATGGTAACTCCTTCAATGTGTGTAACAATTCCCAAGTTGAGTCTCTCAAAATCTTTTGCTAATTCATCGGGTAGCTGGACAACAAAAGCGGAGTGAACATGCTCTTTCCGACTCAAGGCATCCGCAACCAAATTCGCCTTGCCTAGGTGGTAGTGAATCTCCAAGTCATAATCCTTAATGAGCTCCAACCAACAACGTTGTCTAAGGTTGAGATCCTTCTGAGTGAATATATACTTCAAACTCTTATGATCCGCGTACACTTGACACTTAGTTCCCATAATGTAGTGTCTCCAAATCTTAAGAGCATGCACAACTGCTGCCAGTTCCAAGTCATGAGTGGGGTAGTTCAATTCATGTTTCCGCAACTGACGAGACGCATAGGCGATCACATGTCCTTCTTGCATGAGCACACATCCCAATCCTTGGCCACATGCATCACAATAAATGTCAAATCCCTTCTGTAGATCTGGCATAACCAACACTGGTGGAGACATCAATCTCTTCTTTAATTGATCAAAGTTTTCTTGACATTTATCATCCCACTTAAATTCTCTGCCCTTCTCCAGAAGCGGGGTCATAGGCTTGGCAATCTTAGAAAATCCTTCAATAAATCTCCGATAATAGCCAGCAAGTCCCAAGAAACTCCGAATCTCCGTAACTGTAGTGGGTACTCTCCACTCCATTATCTCCTTAACCTTAGCAGGATCCACTGCTATTCCTCCATTAGAAATAATATGTCCAAGAAATGGCACCTTGTCAATCCAAAACTCGCACTTGCTAAACTTGGCGTAGAGTTGATTATCTCGTAGCTTCTGTAGCACCAACCTCAGATGTTCTTCATGATCACTTTCACTCCTAGAATAGATAAGAATATCGTCGATGAACACCACGACGAATATGTCCAAATACTCCATAAACACCTTATTCATCAAATTCATAAAATAAGCTGGTGCATTGGTTAATCCAAATGACATAACAGTAAACTCATATAATCCATATCGGGTTGATAAAGCCGTCTTAGGAATATTTGATGGTCTAATCTTCATTTGATGGTAACCCGATCGGAGATCAATCTTCGAGAATACCCTAGCACCTCTCATCTGATCAAACAAATCCTCAATGCGGGGTAACGGATACTTGTTCTTCACAGTAACATCATTAAGTGATCTATAATCCACACACATCCGTTGCGAACCATTCTTCTTCTGCACAAATAGCACTGGTGCTCCCCAAGGTGAGGAACTCGGACGAATGTATCCAGCCTCCTGTAACTCAGTTAACTGCTTCTTAAGCTCCTTTAATTCTTCTACAGACATCCTGTATGGTCGCTTAGAAATAGGGGCAGTTCCAGGTAAAAGATCAATGACAAACTCAACTTCCCTATCTGGTAGCATCCCTGGTAACTCCTCTGGAAAGACATCCGGAAAATCTCTAACCACCCGGATGTTGTCACCAACAAACTCCTTAGGTATAAAGAACATTGCATGCTTGGATGAGGTGGTTACTGCAATATTAACTTGGAATCTTTCTCCTTTAGGACTAGTGAGCTCTATAGTACCTCTACCACATGCTATGATGGCCTTTGCCTTCCTTAACCATGACATACCAAGGATCAGATCTATACTGCTGGCCTCTAATATTATAGCGGTAGCTTCAAATTCTCTTCCCATAATGGTTAATGTCAATCTACGTGTTATTTGATTTTCCTCAATAGGCCCTTTAGGTGTGATTACTATCATTGGTTTTCTCATATTTAGCAGTGGTATCTCATTTGTGTTGGCATATCAGGCAGACATGAATGAATGTGTAGCACCAGAATCAAATAATATGGTTGCAGGAATTGCATTAACATAAAACATACCGAGTACGATGTCTGCACCATCAGGAGTAGCATCAACGCTGACTTGATTCACCCTGGCTATAGAATATCCCTTGCCAGGAGTCTGTTGCTTGTTCTTAGCTGGTGTACCAGAATTTCCCATCAGACAAGCATTAGCATAGTGCCCAATCTGACTGCACTTGAAGCATGTAGGGCCGGTCTTCTGTCCTGCAGGCCTCGTCGGGGTGCCAGTGGGAGTAGCCTGACGAGTAGGAGGTGTCCGTGGAGACCCCTGTGGAGCATACTGAACTGGGCGTGGTCCTCCTGGTCGGGTCGGTGTACCCTGTGGCGAAACGTAGCGGGGACGAACACTGCTGCTACCCTGTCCCTGTGAGATAGCCTTCCTCTTCAAATCACCTAATTGAACACGCTTGTGTTCAATAGCAAGAGCCTTATCCAGTAGCCTCTGAAATGATGGAAATGTGTGTGCAACCAGCGCATACTGTAGGGGTCCATTAAGTCATTCAATGAAATGCTCCTGCTTTCTCTCATCCTCAGCAACTTCCTCCGGAGCATATCTCGACAGCTGAATAAATTTATCTCTGTACTCGCTGACCGACATGTTGCCTTGCTTCAATGACAGAAACTCCTTCTTCTTGATCTTTATCAAACTAGCTGGAATATGGTAGTTCCTGAACTGTGTACTGAACTCTGCCCAAGTAATAGTGTCAGCAGCATCATGGGCAGCAGTATAAGAATCCCACCAGTCAGCAGCAGGACCTGTCAGACGTCCAGAAGCATATAAAACCTTCTCCCGGTCAGTGCATTGTGCAATATTCAACATCTTTTCCACAGATTTCAGCCAATCATCCGTGTCTAGTGGATCAGGAGAGCTTGCAAATGTAGGTGGCTTATGACTCATGAACTCTCAGTGCTTATCTCGGGGTGGAACTGGTGGTGGTGGTGGAGGCAGTGGTACTTGTTGTTGTTGCTGATGTTGCTGTTGTTGCTGAAATTGCTGTTGCAGCAGCTGTTGCGCCCTTCTCTCCTAGCGTATCTCTTCTCGCTCCTGGCGCAACTTTTGGCATATCTCTTCTCTTTCCTGACGCATCTCCTGGCGTTCTTGCTGCATCTAGGCACGCATATCAGCCATAGTGTCCGCCATTTGCTGCATCACCCTCATCTAAGCCACAATCAGTGGGTCAACTCCGTCGGGTGGAGGATTAGGAGGATTCATCTCTGCTGGCTGTGGCTGGGGTCGTCTATATATCCACCGAGTGTGTCGATTAGGAGGCAAATCAATTCCACCACCCCGCCTGGTATTGACCATCTGAGTTAGATACATAAGGTAAAAGAATAGTAGACAAGGCAGTAATTACGAATCATGTTACTTTGGGGGATTTATTAGCTAAGCAGTTTAATGTTTTACCTACCATAGCTAATTCATTACCTTATAGTGGTACATACTAAGATGTCCATATATAATATCTCAATCAATCAAAGAAGCAAATCAGACATTTATCATCAGAACAATCAATCAACATTTTTAAAATAGAGAAAATAGTTTTTTTGTCTTAGGCCTCCTATCTCTTAAAAATGTCATAGGGGTAGGGATTCCAAGGTGTGAAATCTGACTTGTCTTAGAATAGAGGAGGTAAAAATGATCAAAGTAGAACAGTAGAAGGTGAGACAGGATCAAGATAAGTGTAGAAAGAATCAGAGTAAGGTAAGTATAGAATGAATCAGAGTAAGGTAAGTATGTAAGGGTTTGTCCATTTCTATCTAGGTTTCGTCCTACAGTCAACATTTCCTCTGATACCACTTCTGTCACACCCGGTTTTAAGGAACAAGCCGGGTGCATCTCATACATGCGCCAAAGAAGACAACATATATAATAACAGAGGGTATAGAGATAAATGTCACAATAATCAGAGTACTTATTACGTAGCGGAAGTCTTACAAAATAAAAGATAATTATAACAGGATCTCAAATCTATCCTTAGCGCCAGAAAGCTGGCTAGGAGACGCCACCTAGGTTAAGTCGAATGCCTCAGTGTTAGGCGGCTCCTCTTCGACCACCTGCTCTTCTCCTGTGAGGGGGGGGTGTGAGACAGCAAGAGTGAGCTCACACATGTTCATCGCTCAACAAGTTGTGGGGAATAATGTGGCATAAACTCACCAAAGGTGGGAGTTCATGAAGTGTGAGGCTGATCAATGAAATAAAGGCTGAAGCTGAGCATTGCTTTTATAAGTTGGTCAAAATTTTATTAGCAGTTACTAAGTGTAAGTAAATACCAAACCATAGTAATAATAAGTAAAAGTAATAATAAAATAATCCCAGATGCAATGAAATGACGGATTAAGTTTAAGTTCCATAAATTAATCATGTGAGTGTCCGAGCCGCTCATGACCGTGAGCACGGCTAGTATACCAGTTTTACACTCTACAGAGGTTGCACATCTTTACCCACAAGTCGTGTTACCCATTTGCCACGGAGTTGATCAGACCCCATAAACCTCTACCAAGGAAGTGAGGCAGGGTACCACTACGAGGCCTTTACAAAGTTCCACTAGCTTCAGACTACCCGCTACAGTTTATAGGAAGCTCCAGTGCAGGAATCCCTCGCCTGACCGCCATCGTAGCAAAATCAACCCAAGAACCTCCCTACACTGACCACTCCCCTACAGTCCTTGCCCCTTTCGGGTAAGGTAGCCATCCACTAGCTTTCCTAGTTAATCAGCCAAGGGCGTCCCATTAAACCCTTGTTGTAGCACTGTTTTCCCGGGTGGTTCTCCATGTTCCCATTAACATAATGATCTTATCATGAACAGTAAATAATGAACAGATAATAACAAGTGTAATCATGAGTAGTAAATATCTCTATACCCAAATCCACATAAAGCAATAGCATGTACTACCCAAAAAATTAGTAGTAAAACCAGTGGTGAAACAAGGTATAAAGATAGTCAAAATCTAGAGTAACCTATTGGGTCCCATCAAAATTAACCTATGCAGATCATTATGATTAATAAGAACATGAATGGGTAAAAGAAGTGATCAAGGGCACAACTTGCCTTCAACGAGCTCCTGCTCAGCAGTCTCTACCAGCTGCGAGCTGAACCTCAGAATCCTCTGAAGCTTGCTCGTCTACTCGCATCAACATAATACATACATGGTATTGCAAAAATTAACATCACACCAAACATGTAAATAAAATACACAATAATAATCTAGACATTAAAATAGAATCATAGGAACTAGAATTATTAATTTTGGAGTTATTTATTTTAAGTTATGAATTTCCAAAGATTTTATGCATTTAATATAGGGTTAAGTGAGAAATAAACTTTAATGTGTATTTCATGTAAAAATAGTGGTACTATTTGATAGAGAATAATATTACAAAATTATAGGAACTGGAATGGTCCAATTTGGAGTTCATATGCATTTTCTACAAATTAAACAAATTTCTGCATTTAAATATGTACTAAAAACTATTTTCTAAACTATTATCCTGGTTTTATGAATTATTTGGACTGGGCCTCAATTACAGAAATGCGCAGTGGGTTCTGGGTAAAACGCCTACGACTCAGGGAACAGTGTATAGGATGGCGGGTTGTTTTTGATAAAACTGAGGGTACGTTCTGCAAAATGCGCATGGCGAAAGGGTACGAGGTGATATAGGTCGTCCGATTAGAATTCCAAGGTCTAGATCAGATCCAGACTTAAGTGAACCGGTACGCCTCCCAAGCCGTTGGATCAAAGATCCACGGTTTACATTTTAAATACACGCGGTCGCCCTAGATCCATCCGAGTTGAGATCGACGACTAAGATTTTAAATACTCTGATCTACTTGGGCACGCACGATTTGGATTTAACGGTCACGATCCAAGGTCCGAACCGGTATTCCCCAAACTAATCTAAGGTGTTAATCTACGATCGGACGGCGCCCGATCGACGTCCAGCTCACACACCTATCCTCCCTCGCGGTCAACGCCGGCGGACCCGCGCTTCCTCCCGACGGTGTCGCCATGGCCGGTGCACACCAAGTAGGTGATCCCCCGGCACAATCTTCAAATTAAATGGCGCAATACAGAGCGGAGACCAAAGTGGGGCCATGGGGATAGTACTCACCCTCGGCTGCGCGGCCTAGAGCTTGGACCGCGGAGAGAAGCCGACCGCGATGGTGTCTGCACGCTAGTGAAGATCCTTCGAGTCTCCAGTTGGCAATTCGGCGCGGCGGGGGCACAAGCTCCTTTCCCACACCCTGAAAAAGCCCCCCGGCACACCCCCAGAGCACGGTGGACAGCGAATCGAAGGTTTCCCTCCCCGCGGCAGCGCCCAGACACCCTTGCTCTATCTCTCTTCTCGGTGCTAAGCCCTCTTGATTGCGGCAGCCGATGTTCTCTGGACTAGTGGCGGCTAGGTTACTGGTTCCTTGACCTAGCGTGGTCAACATATGTATGCACAGGGATGGTCGGGGTGCCGCACCCGACGCCGCGACGTTGGCGCGCCCATCCGCCGAGCTCGGGCATGCGGTTGGGGAAGGTGGCATGACAGCCTGGGCCCAATCGCTAGTGGTTGATGCCAGGGCACGGTACCGGGCCCACGTGCCAGCAACAGAAACAGAAGAACCGGGCGCAAGCGAGGTAAGCGGGTGACGGCTGGCAGCCGGGCCCCACGCGCAAGTGAGTGGTGACGAGGGCGCGCGCGGGAGAAACATTCAGTGTTGGGCCGAATTGGGCAGTTCGCGGCCCAACAGCGCATAGTTCATTTTCTCTATTTTCTTTCTTCTTTCTTGTTTCTTTTCTTCTCCTTTTTATTTTTTTTGAAACTCAAATCTGAAATCAAATTCTTGTAGTGAATTTTGTACTTAGTTAAATGTACATTTTGAAATCACCAGTTTGAGAGATATTTATTCTTATTTTTATTTCATTTTATGTAGTATTTCTTCTCATTTCTTTCTTTCCCATTTTCAAAATTTAGAATTTTAATTTAGGCTAATTTCCAAATTCTCATCTAGGGTTCAATCTAAATCTTCTACTCATTATAATATTTTTATTCATGTTATTATTGTTTTAAATGCACAAACGAAAATCCAACATGATGTAATGGTTTATTTGTGTCTTAGTAAAGATTTATTCATTTTTAAACATGAGTAGTCACATGTGATGCTAAATGGAGATGCACATATATTCAAAAGAGACAATTCCTCCTTTTATTCTCCCTTACAATTTAAGTATTACACCAACGCATCTGATAGATACACGTATATGCTTTCCCTAACATGAGGAGAGAAGAGCCTAGATGTGTGTGGAGATTCTCTTTTTCTAGATGCACTGCGGCGCAATGATAATCGTTTAGATGGGGTGGATAGACGACACCTAAAATTTAAACACTTCAAAAAAATTAGATCCCAAATTAGTGGTTAGAGCAAGAGAAATAGAATCAGAGTTGTTAGAGAACTTTTTACAAAATGTGCTCAAATGATTACGGAATTTACTTTGGTCGTAACACTTAAGATTTAAATCGAAGTCGATGCAAGAGAACTTAGAGGGGTGAGGGAAGAACAAATTGCAAACACACACAAAGACAAAGTGATTTCATTTACCAGAGTTCGGTTCCAAAGAACCTACATCTCCGTTGAGGTGTCTATAAGGACGAGGTCTCTTTCAACCCTCTCAAGCGATTCCAACGATCAAGCTTGATCTCTTGAACCTTCTGAGGAGAAAGATAGAGACTCCACAAGGCACTCCACAATGTCAGAGCCTTTTGCTAGCCTCTACAACGATGAACACCAACACGGGCAAGATCACAACTCCAAGAGCACAACATAGCACCATAATTGCAGATCACGCAAGCACAATAGCTTTCTCTCTTTAGAAAGACTATCTCTAGACATTTCTTCTCAAATGTGGTGCTTGGATCTCTTGGAATGACATGGATGTGTTACACTAGTCAAGGTTATTAAAACGATAAAACGTTGAAATGCTCATGGGTAAAGTTTAACTTTTAAAAGATTAAACAAAGTTTAAATGTAGTTTTAAACAACATAGCAAAAATACCAATATATCATAATTTTAGACAATAACATGAAGTTAAATACCAAAATAGAGAGGTTAGTAGCTTATCAAAACAGAGGCAGAGAGGATAAGAGGAGTTGACTGCTAGGTGTTGGCCACCGGCTGCTAACAAATAGAGGTGTGGAGAGAGAGGGCAGCACGAAGGGAGAGGGCAGTGTAGAGGGAGAGGGCAGCACGATGGGAGAGGAGCGGCGCAGATAGCTTACGTTGCAGAGAAGTGACTGCACACGCCATGGAAGAAGGGCACACTTGGCACGAAGGGAGAGAGAGAGAGGACGCATAAGGTGCAACAGACGACAGCAACAACACCTTTAGGCGGCGACGACGATATGGAGTAGAGCGGTGTGCTACTAGCCATTGGGCTTCAAGGTAGGGGAGTAGGGTAAGCGTGTGGAGACTAGGCCGGATTGGACCCAAAAGTAACTAACAAACTGGGCCCAAAAGTAGCTAATGGTCTAAAACACATGAAACTATGTTTTACAGTTTAGAACGCCAAAACACGGTTTCAACCTCTAATTAGAGTTTTGACATTTAAACGTAGTTTTAATAACAATGTGTTTAGAAATGAAAGCACAACTCTTGTGTCTTTCAAACAGAGTGGTGGAAGCCATACGAATGGTGGAAGCTGTGGGAGGCTCAAAAGTAGGTGGTGGAATGGTCTCGAGAGGAGATGCGAGCGGAGACTGGTGGAGCATGTGGTAAAGGGTCAAAGACAACAGGAGGAGTGCGCAGACGAGCAGATCAATGTTGAATATGATAAGAAATGTGATCTACTCCAATATGTATCTAGGCTCCCTAATATGCTCTCTCTGCTATTGTTGTTGTTGCGATAGCAACCCAGGTGTCATGATCTAACTGACACTTCTTTCCTTTGTACTCAAGGACCACATGCTTTCCCTTATCGGGCTATGGGGGTAGGTGGGTCCTATCCATCACCTCCACCGACTGGACCCATATTCTTGGTCCAAGCCATCTAGCTGAGCACTAAGACTAAATCTAATCACTAACAGCTGAAATTCATTACTAACCATGGACACTGCCAACAACTGACCTCAGACACTACCCATTGGCATGTTACATGATAGATAGGAAAGGTGAGCGACTAGAGATGAGAAGTGCTATAGTGAACTAAAGTAAATTATATAAGAAATAGAAATGGCTTGCTACTTGAGGCATGACTGATGAAATCGAAGCACAGAAGAGAGGGTCGCTTGAGCTAGACACATCGTCACACTAAAATTACATAAGAGGTGATCATGTGTTAGTCACATAGTCATAGTGGTATGAAATGTGAGCCAATACACATATGCACGAGAGAATTGGTGAAATGGGGATCAAAGGCATGTGTTTGTGTCTATTTTTGGATAGAGTGTGTTTTGGTTTTAGCAAATATATTTGTGGCACAAATATAGGCGTAAGATGTGTATTAGATCAAGAGTGGCACCACAATGGAGTGAATATGACATAGGTTGTGGCACTAGTGTGTGAAACTAGAATATGGCACTTGAGTGGATTCTTGGCATTGATTGAGGATTGAAACACAAATTTAGTGGCACATGGCATTGGATTCAAGTGATATGTGGTGCTTGGCTAGAGGCTCGTTTGGGAGTGAGAATCATAGGTATAAGAAAGAAAGGATGAGGAATATGGATCTAGGTCTAGGTGTGAACTAGGAGAGCATATGTGATGAGGACATCACTCCCATGGATACAAACAACACTCCTCAAGTTGACTACCCAATTACTTGCGCACACGCTCGACAATTGAATTTACAGGTGATCTCGTTCCTAAGTAATTATTCTTGTGCATTTGAGAGTATTATGCTACCTAATGATTTAGCTGAACTTAGGAATGAAGGGGAGGACAAGCTAGGACATCGGGATCAAGATGGAGGCCCAAGTTGACGTTCAGAATCTGTTCCAGTGCTGCGACGCCGTCTTTTGGGCTTTTTGGGCCGTGTATCTTCGTTGAGCCCATTAGGGGCGCGTCCAGGGTTTGCATAACCCTAGAGTCTTTATTAATAGCCGCCACATCCTTGTTAGAGGCGGGTTTTGCTTAAGTTAGATCTGTCGAGAACATTCGCCGTAGATCGGTTTGTGAGACCCCAACTTGTGAGCTTAATCATTCATCCGCAATATTCTAGATTATGTTCTTTCTTGTTCTTGCTTGTGTCTTCGATTCGCAGGCAAGGATTAGCCCTCGTGGCGAGGTCAATCGCGCAGCGCACAGTTGATAACCAGAGGAGAAGTGGTGCTGCGATTGCGAGGTTCTAGTCGTGTTGATTGGAAGTCGGATCGTCTGTGTGACATCTCCACCAAATCGATAGTTACCTACACCTAACAGAAGATCGGGCACCCCATTCCTATCAAGTGGTATCAGAGCTTCAGGTATTACCGTTAGGTTTACCCTAGTTTAGTTTATGTTTTTCGTCCTATAAATCCAGATAATTGCCATACAAAAAAAATCCACTGTCCTAGAACCCTTGTTTAGCCTTTGCAATTTTGTTTTCAGTTTGGCTTTGTTCAGTTCGTGTTCGTGGTCAAGTCGTGTTGCTGGTTTAGGGTGTATCTTCGTCGTAGTTCAACTGCAGATCCCATCCACCATTACCCAGATCACAAGTCGATCCACCCTATTAATCGACTTGCCCTCGCTAGCCACCGCAGCGCCAACCCTAGATAGATTACAGATTGGGAAGTTTTGCCCTAACCGTGCCGCCTTCTAGTCGTGCCTCTCAAAAACATAACTTGAGGTACCTTCCTTAAACCAGGCATAACTTTTCGCTCGGTTGTCCAAAAAATCTAAAATTTTTACAGAAGCTTGGTGACGCCATTCTGGGGCCAACCAAACTCGCCTTCGGCCTATTTGGTTTCGATAAAATTATCTAAAAAATTCAGGAAAATAAAGAAAAAAATTGTCAAAGCTCTTGCACGCTTTTCAGAGAACTTCCTGATTTTCTGTAGACCACATCTGATCTCTGTTTTAGGTGAAACTTGGTGTAGCTCCTATTTTGTTGCTTCTTGTGCTGAGAAAAAAATATCAAAAAATCATACAAAAAAGAAAAACAAAATCATCAGTGATTCCTACTAGTGCCTTTTTGGCCTCGCTAGTACAATATTTACGGTGCTGCCATTCTGCTAGTTCCATTGTTCTTTGTTCTAACCTTATTGTGCTACGCCGCGGATACATCTCTTAGCTAGCAATTGTGACTTGTGCTTTGGATACTTATTGAACTTTGCTCATCTGCACTCGATTTTGTTCAACATTCACATACACATTGTGCCTGTCCTACAGCTCCACATACTGTATCTTCTGATCAATATAGATTTGACCTTGCAATCGCGGTTTCACTCCCTCTTGGTAAGTATCACGAACCAGCCTCCGATTGTACCATCCTTTGCTTTGTATTTCGTCAAACACTTGTAAGAGCTTGGTAAGATACATTATAGCGTGTTCCTGTGTTCCACCTGAGAGGAGCGTGTAGTGAAATTATTAGGGATAACCTTCACCGTTTGTTTCCTGTTTTTGTGTTTCGACGGCAGGTGACGAAGAAGAAGCAAGGATCCCTACAGACTTCGATGAATGTGTTAGCCGCCAAGATCTTGAGACAAACAACAAGCTCCTGAAGGAGCAAATGGAGGAGACGTTCCACAAGTCAGTGCATGAGGCCTTCATTCACATGGACCTTGGCAAGACTTACGAGAGGCTAGATCGACGATTGTCTGAGATCGTCGATAGACTTGCTGTGTTGGAGACGCAACAACAAGCACCGCCACCACCACCTCCTCGTCCACGTCTTCTCGATGATGCAGTGTTTGATGCAGAAGGTAATTATGATGAAGTGGCCACCAGAGATTTGCGCCTACGTCGCCGTCTTCATCAAAACACAGAAGGTATGCCACACCGCCAGCAAGGTAATAACAATCGTGCTCCTGACGACCCTTATGCTAAGATTAAATTTACTATACCATCTTTTTCGGGTCATTATGATGCTAAGGGATATCTTGATTGGGAGATGACGATAGAACAGAAATTTGCTGCCCACCTTGTTCCTGAATGACATCAAGTTAGACAAGCCACTAGTGAATTTAAAGATTTTGCTATTGTCTGGTGGACTGGTCTAGTTGGGGATGGTAGAGCACCTACGACTTGGGAAGATCTTAAGGTAGCTATGCGCGATAGATTTGTTCCCCCATCTTATCATAGAGAATTGCGTAAGAAATTGATGCGTTTAGAGCAAGGGGATAAATCTGTTCAAGATTATTATGCTGAGCTTTAGAAGGGATTGCAGCATTGTGGGATAGTAGAGGGACATGAGGACGCTCTTTGCCATTTTTATTCAGGTTTACGGCGTGACATTCAGGACATTGTGGATTGCAAAGAATTTAACACTGTCAACAAGTTGTTCCAGTTTGCTATGCTTGCAGAGAAGGAATTGCAGGGACGCCAACATTGACCTAGGACTACTTTTGGCGCCTCCTCTGCATCACGGACGCACATACCTGCCTCGAGTCATACTCCCTCGACACCTGTTGCACATGTTGGTAACCTTCCTTTGCAGGTACCCACCAAGAAACAGAATTCACCAGCACCTGCAACACCTTCCAGTGGCCGTTCTTCGGGTATTGTTTGCCACCGATGTCATGGGATTGGTCACATGAAGAAGGATTGCCCGAGTTAGTGAACATACATTGCTACGGATGATGGCTACATTAGTGCTTCCGATGGTGAGGGTGATGATGATGACTCTAGTGATGTTGCTACTAATGATGATACCATGCTTGGTGCTGATGCTACGGTGAACCTTCGAAGCATCATGGTGCAGCGTGTTCTTAGTTCCCAGCTTGAATCATCAGACAAGCAGCAACGCCATAATTTGTTCCAGACTTTCTTCTCCATCGAGAATCGGCGTGCACGTGTTATTATTGATGGTGGAAGCTGCAATAATTTGGTGAGTTTAGATTTGGTCAAGAAGCTTGGCCTGACCACACGTCCACGTCCACATCCATACCACATTTAGTGGATCAATGATTCAGGCAAGGTTAAGGTAACACACATGGTACAAGTGCATTTCTCCATTGGTATGTATTCTGATTATGCGGATTGTGATGTAGTACCTATGGAAGCTTGTTCTCTTTTGTTGGGTAGACCTTGGGAATATGATACTGATGCACGTCACCATGGTAGGAGTAATACATACACTTTTAGGCATAAAGATAAAAACATTACTTTGCTACCTTTGACTCTTGCTGAAATTGTACAAGCTGATAAAGATAGAGCTACAAGTACCCATAAGGAACCAAATAATGAGACAGAAATTCAGCAACAAATTAAATTGAAAGCTCCTGTCATGCTTGCTACTAAATCTGATCTTCTTGAAAATCATGCTACTGATGCTTGTTGCTAAGCCTTGGTTTGCAAAGATGCTTTCTTTTCTATTGATGATATTGCTAGCACTTTGCCTGCATCTGTGACTAACCTTTTGCAGTAGTTCCGAGATGTTTTTTCCCTCTGAGTTACCTCCAGGCCTTCCTCCCATCCGTGGGATTGAGCACCAGATTGATTTGATTCCTGGAGCGAGCTTGCCCAACCGTGCTGCTGGACCATTTAAAATTTTGGAGAAGATTAATGACAATGCATATAAACTTGAGTTGCCCCCCGAGTTTGGGATTAGTCCCACCTTTAATATTTCAGATTTAAAGCCATATTTGGGAGAGAAGAAGATGAGCTTGAGTCGAGGGCGACTCCACTTCAAGAGGGGGAGGATGATGAGGACATCACTCCCATGGATACAAACAACACTCCTCAAGTTGACTACCCAATTACTTGCGCACGCGCTCAACAATTGAATTTACATGTGATCTCATTCCTAAGTAATTATTCTTGTGCATTTGAGAGTATTATGCTACCTAATGATTTAATTGAACTTAGGAATGAAGAGGAGGACCAGCTAGGATGTCGGGATCAAGATGGAGGCCCAAGTTGACGTTCAGAATCTGTTCCGGCGCTGCGACGCCGTCTTTTGGGCTTTTTGGGCCGTGTATCTTTGTTGAGCCCATTAGGGGCGTGTCCAGGGTTTGCATAACCCTAGAGTCTTTATTATTAGCCGCCACATCCTTGTTAGAGGCAGGTTTTGCTTAATTTAGATCTGTCGAGAATAGCCGTCGTAGATCGGTTTGTGAGACCCCAACTTATGAGCTTAATCATTCATCCGCAATATTCTAGATTGTGTTCTTTCTTGTTCTTACTTGTGTCTTCGGTTCGTAGGCAAGGATTAGCCCTCGTGGCGAGGTCAATCGCGCAGCGCACGGTTGATAACCAGAGGAGAAGTGGTGCTGCGATTGCGGGGTTCTAGTCGTGTTGATTGGAAGCCGGATCGTCTGTGTGACATCTCCACCAAATCGATAGTTACCTACACTTGACGGAAGATCGGACACCCCGTTCCTATCAATATGTGTTAGGACATGATGACTAGGTATAAGTGAAATTGTTTTTTTTGAAGAGTGAAATTAGGAATACCACCATGCATTAATGGTGTAAAAACATGATTTAGGATAGTGGTGATAGGAGGTATGCATATGGTGGGTTTTGGCTACGAGAGCTAGTTTCAGCATTTGATCAAACACCTGGTGTGTAGAGTACGCAATAGTGGTGAAAGGTGTATTTTAGAGAGGAAAAACTCCAAAAGGAGACAACACATGCAATACAGAAGGTTCAAGGCATACACACGAACACATATAGAGATCACAATAGCCACAACAAATGAAGATTTTGGAAGTTTTCCTTGGGAGGATCACAGTCAAAGGGGACAAGGAAGTTGTGAGGTCAAAGGCACATGAGAGGGAGGTGCAACAAAAGCATTGTGCGGTCGCCTAAGTCAGAGATGGTGGTTAGCACGATGAGGATACGACGGCGTGCTGAAGTGGCAAGGAGGAAATGGCACACGACGGCTAGGGCACTGGAGACTGAGCGTGTGAGCGAGAGGTAGAAGACAATTGGCAAAGTGAGACTGACACGTGGGACTGAGTGATGGAGTGAGATAAAACTGCACGAGTTATGGGCACACTGGACCGGTTCGAAGGCACACTGGACCGGTCATAGTGACAAGTTTGGTATGCATCGGACCAAGTTTCCATGGGCAGTGGAACCTTAGAAACCCGCCAGCACCGAACCAGTCTAGTGAGGCGAACCAGTGAGCCAATAGTGTGCCCAGATAAGAGATTTTCAAGATTTTCTTTCTAGATTTTGCACCAAAACAAATCCCAACATATTAACACATAAATGAACAATTATTAGGACTGGTATTGGTACCCTCACAAAATCTCTCATATTTTTCCAAAGTTTGCCTTGGCTATGTTGGGGGCCTACTCTGCCAAAGATTCTCAAACCACCTCACCTTCGTCTTAAGGAAACGTGTTTCAAGAACATGTACAAAGGACATACAAAGCTGGCCTTTGGGCGAGGTAACTCGCAAAGGACTTCGCTCAGACGTGTACGTTACAAAGGTGCATGCCGAGGCCACCACCTTTGGCCTAAAGAAGTCTTTGTTCACGAAGCAAATAAAAGGAAGCGATGAAGACTTGTGTGACAAGAAAGAAAGAGGGAAAAGACAACGATGCCCCTAATGTATTTGTAAACCTTGTGTGTAAATTTCATAGACACACTTGTAATTCCATATGAAGCTATACTTCTCCCCTATAAATAGGTGAATAGTGCCATGCATAAATTCACCTTTCCAGGGCCTCAAGCTTTGTTTATCTCAGCCTTCAAAGTTTCTTTGAGTTGTCTCATTTGTAAAGTTGAAGGTACGTTTGTAATTATGTATTATATGGAAAGAGATGAAATGAAAAATGCTAATACATGCAAGATGAGTAACATGCTTTGTTCCTCACTTCTTTTCTATATTTGTAACTACAAATGCATTCTTATCTTACACCTTCTCCCAAGTGTTACCCTTTGAAGAAAGGATAATCAAAGGGAGAATTTTACAATCTTCTAACTTGTGTTGCCTTTCTCTTGGTTTCATGTAGTAACCAAAAGCATGTAACCAACATTGGTGCACACCTCCAGTGATTTCACGACCACAAAAAGCCACATCATGACGAAGAGCATGGCAAGCCGTCGAGCTTCGTCATTGTAAGACCCTGAATTTGGGGGTATAAAATTTCTTTCTAAGTATCTACTAAATTCAGGTGTTACTCTTGCGTCTCTCTCTAGCTTCTCTCTATCTCTTCCTTTTGAGTAGATTTAGCTTAATTAGTCATGGATTATTTATTTATTTTTGTCAAAACATTATGAATCATGAAATGTTGCATCATGCTGAGCTCAAATATTCTTTGAATTGTTGCACATGTTTGAATTAGTTTGAATTTGAAACTTGGTTTGAATTTGAATTGAAAACCCCAGAGAAAATAAAAAGAAAAGCAATTAGAAATTCCCTGGAAAAAGAGAAAACCAATTCAGCCCAGTCGGCCTAGCTCGGCCTAGCCAGGCCGCGCGCCCACGCGCCCGTGCCGCCTGACAGGTTCCACCTATCAGCAGCGGTTTCTCTCCGCGCTCGCTCCCTCCTCCTCTCCCTCTGCCCAGTGGGGCCACTCTGTCGGCAACAGTTGCCCTCTCTGCCTCGTGGGCCCGTCTCGTTAGACCTATTTTTGTATTTTTTAAACTTCCAAACTTGTTTATTTCATATCTTTTTCATATGAACTCCAAATTTAGTGATTCAAATTGCAAAATGTTCATAGAAATATTCTTTGTTCAAATAAATTATGTTCATTCACAGTCTATACACTCTAATTTTGTGTCTAACTATAGGTTAGTGTATGTATTGATTTATTTACATAATAAAATAAATAAAAAGGAAACCCTAGTGGTAAATAGATGTTTAATATTGTGAAGATAATAATATGTGATGTATGAACTTATCTATGGTTTAAATTTGATATCTCATTAAAATAAGTAGAGTTAGATTATGTAATCATGGACAACACTTAAAGAATAATCAACTACTAAATGAGATTAGTTCACCTTATAATTTAAACTCCCTTTTGAGTTTATACCTTTTCTTTTGAGATGCGTTCCATTGTTTGTACATGATTGATGTATTATTCATTTGTCATTTACCAAATGTATTGAATGTATGATCGCTTTATTTAGACAACGAGCAGCCCGTGGTTCCTGAGTGTGTTGCCGAAGATCTTCCTGAGCAACAACCTGATGAAGGCAAGTGTCCTCTGACCTATTATATCCTACATAATTTATAATTCACTGTCCCGCATTACATTATTGAAACCTAAGGATTGACTAGTCTGTATTTACTTATCCTTGTTTACCTTTTGGGTTAATCATGGTTAGCTTATGCTATTGCTTCAACTTAATCAATGAATATGATATGAACACTTATGATGTGATGATGTTATCTCGATGATGATATTGTGATACTCTAGGTGATTTAGGCCATTTTCCTGAGTACCTCTGTCACACCCGGATTTTAGGGGATCCAAAACCCGGGCGCGAACATAATCACCAGGTGTGCTGGGACCAAGTCTCACACATATGATGAATCATGGCACAGGATCGAATGTCACATCTTTATATATAACAGGAGTTCTATACAAAATAAATAATTACATTATAAGGAGACAACGGTCCAGCAACCCAAAGTTGACTGGGAGACGACGACCTAGACCTCTCACGAACTCATCGCAGCATCCTCCATGAGCATCATCCTGTGGTACCTGTTCTTGACCTGTGGGGTGTGTGAGACAGCAAGAGTGAGCTCACATACGTTCATCGCTCAACAAGTTGTGGGGAATAATGTGCATGAACTCGCCAAAGGTGGGAGCTCACGTGAAGTGTAAGGCTTACCAAAGGAGATGGTTAGAGCTGAGCATTGCTTTTAAAGTTGGTCAAAATTTTATTAGCAGTTACTAAGTATAAGTAAATACCAACCTAGTTAAATAGTAGAACAAAAGTAACAACTTCACCTGCGATGCAATGCATATGACAAATTGAGTTTAAGTTCCATAATTTAATCATGTGAGGGTCCGAGCTGCTCATGACCGTGAGCACGGCTAGTATACCAGTTTTTACACTCTGCAGAGGTTGCGCATCTTTACCCACAAGTCGTGTATCCCATGTCGCCAGGGTTTGCAAGGCCCTTAGACACTACCGAGGTGAATGGCTAGGGATCCACTACGAGGCCTTTACAAAGTTCCACTAGCTTCCGAAAACCCGCTACAGTTTATAGGAAGTTCCAATGCAGGAATCCCTTGCAGGACCGCCATCGCAGCAAAATCCTCCCGAGGGCCTCCCTACACTGACCACTCCCCTACTGCCCTTGCCCCTTTCGGGTAAGGTAGTCTTCCACTAGCTTTCCTAATTAATCAGCCAAGGGGTCCCATTCCTCCCTTGTGGTAGCACTGTTTTCCCGGGTGGTTCTCCATGTTCCAATTAACATAATGATCTTAACATGAACAATCATAATAAACAGATAATAAAAGTGTGATCATGAATAATGTATCTTCATACCCAAAACCACATAAAGCACTAGCAAGTACTACCCAAAAAGGTTCAGTGGTAAACAAGGTATAAAGATAATCAAACTAGGGTAACCTATTGGGTCCCATCAAATTTAACCTATGCAGATCATTATGATTAATTAGAACATGAGTGGGTAAAAAGAAGTGATCAAGGGCACAACTTGCCTGGGCCTTGAGAATCCAGGTACCAACTTGCTCTTCAGATGACATGTGACCTTGCTCTAGTCGTAGCAATACAAACAAACATTGTATAGACAGAATTAACATTACACCAAACATAAGTACAAACTGAATAATAATAATCTACGCGTTGCTACGAGATCGTAGGAACAAGAATCACTAAATTTGGAGTTATAGTTATTTAGTTATGAATTTCTGAAGTTATTAAGCACCTAGAACAGATTAATTCAAATGAACAATTTTGCTTCAAGTTTCATGGCTGAACAGTGTTACTAGTTGATATACAATATTGAAATAAAATTATTGCAACTGGAATGACTCAATTTGGAGTTAAAATGAATTAAATATGAATTATACAAGTTTTAAGATTTATTTTTATACTAAAAATCAATTTTTATTATTAATTATCTAATTTCTCTGTTATCTGGACTGCGCGTGTAACACCCCAGGTGTTACACTGGCTAGAGCCCACCTTGGCACTAAAAAGGCTGTAATCACAAGTAGTAGAGACTTAAGGGAACATATAAGAACCTTGGAGTTATTGAGTTAATCAAGTTATAATTGGCCTAAGAAGTATTAATCAAACCCTTGCACACTTTTTACTTGGATAGAAGGGAAGAAGAACCCCAGATCTCTCCAAAGCCCTACCTTCCAAAACCCTAAGTAAGGGGGGAAAGAGAGTGATCAAGTGGGTAAAGCATGTGTAACTTTTACCCAAACCCTAAGCAACATTATAACCATCAATTAGGAGAGGGAAATATTGCAAAAAGGCCCCTGGAGAAACCCCATTTCAGATCTCCGAGTGGAGAGAGAGCTAGAGCTCTCTATTTCCCTCTAAGTCACATTTTTGCCCTAATTCAAAGACCAGCCGTGTTCACTTTGAAAATGGCGCCAAAACCACTTGAGTTCTATACCAAAAATGTGCTATACCACTTAAGGCACCCCCTGGAAAAATTTGAAACCGAGACTTGGACGTTTGACAAGCTTTGACATCGGTTTTGTCGCGGTGTGGGCAGTGAGACAAACCAAACTTGGCGCCGGTCTATCTCCTAACCTAGGGCGTATCCTCCCTTGGAACTCACATGAACTAGGTAGCTCTAGGTGCAGGGAAGAGATCTCCCACAGGCGACATGGCAAGATTCGTACGCTTGGTCGCTCAGCAGAGCGAAGAACACGGGCAGAAGCAACGCGCCACGTGTTCGACGCGCTCTGAGCTCGCCAGAGCACGCCCGCGCGCGCCCCGCGTGCCCGCGTCGCGCCAAACGGCCAAGCCAGCGCCCTGGTCCGCGCCCGCGCCTATAAAACCCTCCCAAGCTTCGACCGTACCCTTCCGCACCCACCCGACCCTCGCCGGAGCTTGGTTCGCCGTCGTTGGCCCGTGCGCAGCTTGTCCGCGGCCACCCAGTCCCCCTGCCACCGTAGACCGGTCCGCCCAGCCATTTCCAGCCCCGTCCAGCCCTCGGAGAAGCTTGTGCATACCTCCGTGAGACTCCCCGAGCAAGGAATCGGAGTTTCCTTCGCCGGAGAAGCCAGTCCACACTCGCCGGAGCTCTCACCCCCGCCGGAGTACGTGGACCGGGTAAACCACTCCACCACCCTTCGATTCCTTGTGCACACTATCGCTACGTGACCCCGTGATGCTCACCATGCCGTCGGATTGAACCAGATCGCCGTGGTTTGGCCGGTATACTCGCCGCCGACGAGGATACCTGCCTGCACGCGTGGACCGGGCGATTCCGGCCATCTCCGACGACGAGCCGTACCTCGACGTGACCGCCAGAGCCTCCCCGAGCCGACCCCACCCCTCGCCGGACCTCCCTCGCCGCCGGTAAGCCGCGCTGCCCTTTTCTTTTCCGCGGTTACTGTTTCAGTGAGGGGAAGGACCGCGGGTGTGAGGGAGAGAACCCTGGGGGGGTTAAGTGTAAAGCCCAAGACTCACATGAATAGTGGCCCGAGGGTAGATCTGCGAGTTTTGAATCAGTTTAACCCCAGGGGTCTCGGTGCAAACTGCGTTTTCAGAAAAACCTAATTAAAATCTGTTTTAAATTCAAACAGAAACTTTAAAAACCCATAACTTCTGTTTGGTTTATCCAAATTTAGTCAAATCAATTTTGCCAGACTCTAAATAATGTAACCTGTCTAAGAAAAATATAAAACCCCATATGAACTAGAGAAAAATATAAGGTTCTGATTTATTTTCAGTTTTGGCCAAAAGCTTAATAATAGCAAGAAAAATGATTGCACTATTTAACTAGGGTTAGAAAAATTTGGAGAAGTTTATATCTACCCACTGACCTAGTTAAAAATGTTAAACCTCTCTGTCCATTACATTAAGATAGTTTTAACCCCTTATTCTATAATATGCTTAAGTTTAAGAAAAATAGAAAAAGTGATATAAATGATGAACCAGAGAGCACACCTATTTTTGTTGAGGTGCTTAGTCAATGTAGTTCACTGGAAAAATGTATCATACCCTGTTGTGGTGTAAGATAAGCAAGATCCCTTTTAAATGAAGAAAATAGGGATAACTTAGAAAAACCCTACAAAAATACCCCTAAGGTGAAACCTCCCCAAACCTTAGGACAACTAATGTGTTGATAATAAGAACTTAAGAAAAATCTGAAATCTGTTGTTTGATATTTTTCAAATAACAAGTTAGTTCTAATCACCCTTTTTGCACCAAAGATTAGAAATTCACCATTAATTAACCATCATGTTGCTCTCTGCCATTTTTGGTACAAGAGCTTTTTATCACTACTAGAGGCCAGCAAAAATAACCATTAGGTCAGAAACCATTTTAATAAAGGACTTGTAGTGTAAAGTGGCCCATTTTGCATAACTCTTGTTATTTTTGTTTAAAGCCTAGCTTTTGTACCTTAAGCCTCAAATTATTAAAACAAGCTAGAATAGCCAGTGACAACCCACTGTAATTTTTACAAAATTTTTGGAAATTTTTAAACTACTGTTATAGTTCAAACCTATACTAGAAACCCTAGATGGAAAAGTAAGAAAGGAAAATGGATGATGGAATTTAATGTCCTCTTAAGACCTTTATAACTATCCACTAAAATCTATAAAGGCAATACAAATCCAATATGTTATTTCCAAAAGAAAACCTAAACCTAAAAGGGTAACAAGTCTATAAATACCACTAAAAGACCCACGTAGCCAAGGAACCCTAAGTTAATTCTTGACCTAATTTTAGTGGCTTAATGTTCTTAAATCTTGCATAATCATGACATACATGTTCATTGCATTTCGATAGACTGTAATCTTGCTGACGGAGAGTACGTCCTCGTGCCGGAGCAAGGAGCTGCCCAGGAGGTTGCCCCAGACCCAGCACCAGAGCCTGCACCAGAGGACCTGCCTGCCACTGCTTTGGAAGGCAAGCCCCGGTTTTATGCATAACCGTTTATATATGCTATTTTACTACACTTAATGTTTGTAGGCTTGTACTGTGCACTTAAGTGTAGGGGTTGGCTGAAACCCTAGTTGCATGAACTCAGGATTCCTTTTGAGATGGATACTAGTATGCTAGGTCGAGTAGCTGCTTTACTAATTAGGGATCTCGGTAGAAGTCGAGTGATTTTTCTAGCACTCGCGCGAGGTCAGGAATTGATTGTATCCACTTTCCCATCATAGTGAGGTTGTTTGTGGGCAACAATCCATGGGGATTGGTTGTTCACGGGATAAAAAGTTGATTAAGGATTAAGGTGTGGTACCGTGTGTCAAGCGTTTGAACGTACTAAACACATACCGAGAAATATGGTAAATCGGTAAGCCTAGTACCTGAGTGAACCTGGCAGTGGACATACCCCCTCACGCGACCTGAGACGTAGTCTCCCATTCCGGTTATGGTGGGTACAAGTGCGGTCACTGCACGACGGCCAGTCGGGGTCAGTGAGGCATTGTACGCCAAGGCGGTGAGACCCGATCTGCTGACGGGGAATCGATGGGGACGGTTGATGTGTGTGGGGACGGAGTGCCCCTACATGTCGTGTGTTTAGGTTTACCTTGCAAGGATAAAACTCGATTCGAATCGTCTGCTTCTCGCAGCTAATGAGACTGCTTGATCCATGCTGCTACATTGAGTAACAAGTGGAACTGGTTGAGATGATACAAACTGTTGATTGCTAAAAATGCTTGCTACTATGTATGAATAGATAGTACACTTTTAGCCTTAAGAGAGTCACACTTAACTTTGATTAAGTTAAAATCTTGCTTTAGAAACTCAGCTAGTGCTTTTGGCAACCAAACCCCCACAGCCAAGCAGCTGCATGTCTAGAGGTAGAGGAGTATAGACTCCTCACACCGGGTAAGTCTAGCTGAGTATTAGTATACTCAGCCTTGCTTGTGGCATAATTTTACAGGTTCTCTGGAGGACATGGTTGCTGGAGTGACTTGGCCATCCACCCTGCCACCGGGTTGGACTGTCGAGTGGGACCCTGCCTCGGCTGAGGAGGAGCATGAGGAGTGATGGGATAGGCTTCCCCATCTCTCCATTTATTTATCGTTAGTTTATTTCCGCTGCACTTCAAAAACAATGATGGTTACTTTTGCGAAAACTCCGATGGTGACAATGGTGATGTAATAATAATTTAATACTCTTTCATGTATGGTTTTATGCTTTATTGTATTTGCTCTGTGACTCACCATCGAGTGAGACTGTGGTACTTGATCCTGTCAGTGGCCGTGTCGGACTAGATCCGAGGGATTGACGGGTTATTCCCATTTAAGTGTGGTCTAGCCTCTAAGGTCGGACTTAGGCACTTAAGTTGGAATAATTCGGGCAGTTCCGCCACAGCTGGTATCGGAGCTTGTACCACCACAGAGGAATCAATAAAACATGAATACCATCCCTTTTCTAAAAGTAAAACTTGATAGAAACAATGTTGGATAGATAGTAGGGCGAGCAGGATAGGCCCAGGACGTGAAGCCTTAGGATACTAGAAGGGTAGCTAGGTGGCTAAGTGATTAGGCCCTATAGGCCACTTTTACAAGATGGGAGTTCTTCCCTGTTCCTTTTTATTTTTCTTGTGAGGTCGTACAGGACGTGCATGCATGCATTCTTAATTAAGTAAATGAATAACTAAGTAAAAGGACTTAAAAATGAGATAACAGCCAACTAGGTCCCCAGTGCCTTTTTCTTTTAGTTAGAGGCAGGTTGAGTTTTATTTTTTCTTTATTCTTTTATGATTCTTTTTCTTTACTTACGCTTAACCGTGCACAGATGACTTCCCACGGATCCTCCGAGGATGGAGATGCACTGACCCACACTGACGGACTTGCACGAGAGGGTTTTCCCCGCATCTTGTGGGAGGTGCTTCAGGGGGCAGGATATTTGACACCCCCTCAGTACGCGGTGCAGCAGTTCGAGAAGCACCGGGTACCTCGCTGTCGGGTGAGGATGACTTTGGAGCCTCATCCCTTGCAGCCAGGCTGGCGTTCGCTGGACTCTGAGTCCTACGGATACCGGGCTGAGGACACTATTGAGGCTATCGCTCTGCATGGACTGACCACCTTCTGTGGATTTCACCCCTTGGAGCTGGCTACTCACCCCATTGGGTTGTTCCCTGCGGAGAAGGAGGACGACCCGATGTGGAAGGACCGGGTGGAGCATGCCAAGGACATCTGGGCTCTCTACCCAGGCCACACCGCTCACTTGTCGGTACGATGCATGAATGCTCTGTATCGTCTGCAAGTGATGCGTGGGGAGGCCATGTCCCACCTAATGGCATTGCTGGAGGCCACCAAGATCACCCTGGATAACAGGGAGGAGCTCGTGGTGGACTTATCCCAGGAGCTGGTGGAGAAAGATCTACAGGTGGAGCAGCTGACTGATGAGATTCATGAGTTGGAGGAGCTAGTGGGCACCAGGGAGAATACCATTGAGGTCCTCGAGGATCAGCTCCTCAACACTCAGCAGCAGCTAGCAGAGGCTAATGCGCATCTGGACATGCATCACCAAGAGATCCATGATGCGGAGGCTGACGAGGACGTTGACATCGAGGGAGGAGACGAGTCTGCCTCCAGTGTAGACACCGCTGGCTCAGGGAGACCACCTTCCCCCGAGTCTAGCGTCGCCTCGTTCGCTCAGTAGAGGCCAGACTAATACTAGAAGTTGGTGATAGTTGGACTCCTCGCCGCTAGCTTAGCTTTTGCACCCTTAGGGTACTAGGCTAGGTAGAGTTGAGTCTTTTGATCCTTGATGTAACCAGTAGTAAAACTCTTTTGGATGTTTAGGGATGATTAATGGTAATTTAAATTTGGACGGAAGGGTTATGGTTTCGTTGTTTTATTTGGAATCTATCAAATTACTTTGACTCCCCTACCATGTTCGAACCTTAAGCTTGGAGATGTGTTATTAAGCAACCATGTGACTTTTTCAGATGGCTGGGAGAGCGCGCCGTGGTCAGAATGAGCACGTTCCTCCACCGCCACCGCCTCCCACTCTGCAGGAGCTCATGGCCCAGCAGAATGAGATTATGAGGCAGCTAGCTCAGCGTCAGCCACCACCTCAGCATTTTGGTGGAGACCATCAGCGTCACCCCGTCGCTGCTACTTACCAGGAGTTTCTCAGCACCCAGCCACCATTGTTTACCAGGTCGGAGGACCCACTTGATGCAGATGTGTGGTTGAGGGTGGTAGAATCCAAGTTCCCATTGCTCCATGGGGCTTGCTCAGAGGTCACCAAGGTCAGGTTCGCCACCCAGCAGCTTCGCGGACCCGCAAGGACGTGGTGGGACCATTTTCTTGCTATGCAGCCAGATGGTAGAGAGGTGGAGTGGAGGGAGTTCAAGGCCGCTTTCAGAGGGCACCATATCCCCGCTGGCATCATGGACCGGAAGCTTAATGAGTTTCTGGCACTCACTCAGGGCAGCAGGACAGTATTGCAATATGCCCAGGCCTTCAATGATTTGTGTCAGTATGCTGGATATCATGCAGATACGGATGAGAAGAAGCGAGACAGGTTCAGGAGGGGGCTCAGCACCAAGCTCCGTGACCGTCTCAACACCGTCAGGGCCAACAGTTACAATGAGTTGGTTAACATGGCTATCTCCCAGGAGGACTGCATCTTGGCTCGGCAGGCGGAGAAGAAGAGGAAGACCCCTGTGGCAGGACCCTCGTCTCAGCCACAGCGCTTCAGGATTGTGTCTGACTCCCAGAGCAGGGGACCTCAGCAGCAGCAAGGGAGGTGGGTGATCAGGCCACCGCAGCAGCAGCAGCAGACACCCAACCGTGCCCAATTCCCAGCCCAGAGGAACAATCAGCAGCAGCAGTACCGCCAGGCCAATGATAACAGGTGTTTCACTTGTGGCAGCACTGGGCACTATGCCAAGAATTGCCCCAAGAATCAGCAGAGGCAGGGGCAGAATGTTAACCAGAACCAGGGAAAGAGGCAGAAAGTGCAAGTGAGGCAGGGCAAGCTGAATTTCACTACAATGGCTGACATTCCAGAGGGAGCACCCGTCATGACTGGTATCTTTACAGTTTTAAATTTTCCTGCTACTGTTCTTTTTGATTCTGGTGCATCGCATAGTTTTGTCAGTGCCAAATTTAGTGTCAAGTGCCAGTTGCCTTTTTGCCACACCCACGGGGCTATTACCATTTCCACCCCAGGAGGCAGGATTGCCACAAACCAAATCAGCATGAAGGTACCTCTAAAGTTTGGTAGTTTGATAATTAAAACTGACCTTCTTATTTTGGGACTGGATAGTGTGGATATCATCTTGGGGACTGATTGGTTGACCAAACATCAGGCAATATTGGACATTGCAGCCAGAGCCATTGAAATTCATTCCCCTATTTATGGCGAGACTGTTTTGTATTTACCCAACCCGGGTGGTACCCGGTCTTGTGCCTTTGTTATGGCAGAATCCCCAGTGCGGCAGATCCCAGTAGTCCGCGACTACCCCGATGTCTTTCCGGAGGAATTGCCAGGAATGCCACCTGACAGAGATATTGAGTTCGCCATTGAATTGCAACCCGGGACTGCTCCTATCTCCAAGAGACCTTATAGGATGCCTCCCGCAGAGTTGGCGGAATTGAAGAAGCAACTGCAAGAATTGTTGGACAAGGGATTTATTCGTCCAAGCACTTCACCATGGGGATGTCCCGCCTTGTTCGTGAAGAAGAAGGATGAGAGTTTGAGGATGTGTGTTGATTACCGCCCTCTCAATGCGGTGACTATCAAGAACAAGTACCCGTTACCCCGCATTGATGTTCTGTTTGATCAGTTGGTAGGAGCCAAGGTATTCTCCAAGATAGACCTTCGCTCAGGCTACCATCAGATCAAGATTCGAACCAGTGATATTCCCAAGACGGCTTTCTCTACCAGATATGGGCTCTATGAGTTTTTGGTGATGTCTTTTGGGCTAACCAATGCCCCGGCTTATTTCATGTACTTGATGAACTCGGTATTCATGCCAGAGCTAGACAAGTTCGTGGTCGTTTTCATCGATGACATTCTGGTGTACTCCAAGAATGAAGATGAACACACTGAGCACTTGCATGTCGTGCTTCAGCGACTGCACGATCATCGTCTCTACGCTAAATTGTCCATGTGTGAATTCTGGTTAAAGGAGATAAAATTCTTGGGTCATACGATCTCTCAGGAGGGGATATCAGTTGACCCTGAGAAGGTGCAAGAAGTGATGGACTGGAAACCCCCGACTACAGTGAAGCAGATTAGGAGTTTTCTGGGATTAGCAGGATACTACCGACGATTCATTCCGGATTTCTCTAGAATTGCCAAGCCAATGACTGAACTGTTGAAGAAGGGAGCCAAATTTGTGTGGAGCCAAAAATGTGAGGATGCTTTTCATACCTTGAGGCAACAATTGACAACAGCTCCAGTGCTAGCTCAGCCGGATAATACCAAGCCATTTGAAGTTTATTGTGATGCTTCTGGGACAGGACTGGGTTGTGTGTTGATGCAAGAGAACAGAGTGATTGCTTATGCTTCCCGAGCCCTCAGACCTCATGAGCAGAACTACCCGACCCATGATCTGGAGTTGGCAGCAGTAGTTCATGCCCTCAAGATATGGAGACACTACTTGATGGGAGCTCACTGTAACATTTACACTGATCACAAGAGCCTCAAGTACATTTTCACTCAGGCAGATCTCAACATGAGGCAGAGAAGGTGGTTGGAATTAATCAAGGACTATGATTTGGAAGTGCATTACCACCCGGGCAAGGCCAATGTTGTGGCAGATGCCTTGAGCAGAAAGGCCCAATGTAATTGCATGAACATGGATGCAAGAATCACCACCTTGTGTGATGAGTTGTGCAAACTGAACCTGGAAGTTGTTCCTTCCGTTGAATTGGGATATATTGCAGTGGAGCCCACATTGCAAGAACAAATAGCTCAGGCACAGTTTGGGGATAAGGGAGTTCAGGTTATCAAAGAAATGATCAAGCTAAAGGCAGAGAAATATAAGTGTTTCCGTCAGGACAGCAAGGAAATTTTATGGTTTGAAGATCGATTGGTTGTTCCCAAGGACCCAGAGCTCCGAAAGAAGATATTGGATGAAGCTCACCTTTCTAAGTTCTCCATGCACCCTGGTAGCAACAAGATGTACCATGACCTCAGACCTCTTTATTGGTGGACCAGAATGAAGAGGGAAATTGCCAAGTACGTTTCAGAATGTGACACTTGTCAGAGGGTAAAAGCTAGTCATCTGAAAGCAGCAGGCCCTTTGCAACCCCTTCCCATACCATCTTGGAAATGGGAGGACATTTGCATGGACTTCATAGTAGGATTACCCAATACCTCCAGGCACCATGATTCCATATGGGTTATTGTGGACAGGTTGACCAAGACTGCTCATTTCTTGCCAGTGCACACTACCCACCGGACGGAGAAGTATGCGGAAATTTACATCGACCAGATAGTTCGTCTGCATGGGATACCAAGGACCATAGTTTCTGACCGAGGAGCACCTTTTGTGGCACGATTTTGGGAGCAATTACAGGAATCACTTGGGACCCATGTAATCCGAAGCTCAGCATATCACCCTCAAACAGATGGTCAAACAGAAAGGGTAAATCAGGTTTTGGAAGACATGTTGAGAGCATGTGCACTGCACTATGGAAAGGACTGGGACAAGTGTCTCTCCTTAGCGGAGTTCTCCTACAATAACAGTTATCAGTCCAGTCTGAAAATGGCACCTTTTGAGGCTTTGTATGGGAGAAGATGCAGAACCCCGTTGAATTGGTCTCAAGCAGGAGAGAGGGAGATATTTGGGCCAGATCTGGTAATTGAAGCAGAGGAAAAGGTCAGAGTCATCAGGAAAAATTTGGAAGCTGCTCAGGCCAGGCAAAAGAGTTATCATGACCAGAGGCGGAAGCCACTACAGTTTGAGGTGGGAGATCATGTCTATCTCAAGATATCGCCAACCAAGGGTATCCAGAGATTCGGGATCAAGGGCAAGTTGGCCCCTCGCTACATTGGACCATATAAGATCAAGGAAAGTTGTGGACCCGTAGCCTACCAATTGGAATTACCACCCCATATGTCAGCAGTTCACAATGTGTTCCATGTATCTCAGCTGCGGAAATGTGTTCGTCTACCCACTGAAGTGCTACCAGAACCAGACATTGAGATAGAACCAGACTTGTCTTACCAAGAGTACCCCGTCAAGGTATTGGATCAGAAGGAAAGATCAACTCGGGCAAGGTCAATCAAAATGTATAAGGTTCAGTGGAGTCATCATTCAGCAGAAGAAGCTACATGGGAGACGGAGGATTTTCTACGCTCTCGCTTCCCCGACTTTCTACCCAAAGAAGCCGGTACGTAACCCCGAAACCCCACCCCCCACCTGCCCTTTGAAGTCAATTATAAGAAAAACTTAGATAACAAGGATAGTCTAAGTTATGGACTTGACTTAAGAAGGGCTTCCTTCTGAAGTTGCAAAGAGGATGACATTCGAAGAACAGTTAAGAAAGTGGAACTTGAGTTTAAGGGGAGAGTGGTACCAGCACACCTTCAAAGCATCCCTCCAAGGGACTCTACCTGAAATCTCGGGACGAGATTCCTTTAAGGGGGGAGGGCTGTAACACCCCAGGTGTTACACTGGCTAGAGCCCACCTTGGCACTAAAAAGGCTGTAATCACAAGTAGTAGAGACTTAAGGGAACATATAAGAACCTTGGAGTTATTGAGTTAATCAAGTTATAATTGGCCTAAGAAGTATTAATCAAACCCTTGCACACTTTTTACTTGGATAGAAGGGAAGAAGAACCCCAGATCTCTCCAAAGCCCTACCTTCCAAAACCCTAAGTAAAGGGGGAAAGAGAGTGATCAAGTGGGTAAAGCATGTGTAACTTTTACCCAAACCCTAAGCAACATTATAACCATCAATTAGGAGAGGGAAATATTGCAAAAAGGCCCCTGGAGAAACCCCATTTCAGATCTCCGAGTGGAGAGAGAGCTAGAGCTCTCTATTTCCCTCTAAGTCACATTTTTGCCCTAATTCAAAGACCAGCCGTGTTCACTTTGAAAATGGCGCCAAAACCACTTGAGTTCTATACCAAAAATGTGCTATACCACTTAAGGCACCCCCTGGAAAAATTTGAAACCGAGACTTGGACGTTTGACAAGCTTTGACATCGGTTTTGTCGCGGTGTGGGCAGTGAGACAAACCAAACTTGGCGCCGGTCTATCTCCTAACCTAGGGCGTATCCTCCCTTGGAACTCACATGAACTAGGTAGCTCTAGGTGCAGGGAAGAGATCTCCCACAGGCGACATGGCAAGATTCGTACGCTTGGTCGCTCAGCAGAGCGAAGAACACGGGCAGAAGCAACGCGCCACGTGTTCGACGCGCTCTGAGCTCGCCAGAGCACGCCCGCGCGCGCCCCGCGTGCCCGCGTCGCGCCAAACGGCCAAGCCAGCGCCCTGGTCCGCGCCCGCGCCTATAAAACCCTCCCAAGCTTCGACCGTACCCTTCCGCACCCACCCGACCCTCGCCGGAGCTTGGTTCGCCGTCGTTGGCCCGTGCGCAGCTTGTCCGCGGCCACCCAGTCCCCCTGCCACCGTAGACCGGTCCGCCCAGCCATTTCCAGCCCCGTCCAGCCCTCGGAGAAGCTTGTGCATACCTCCGTGAGACTCCCCGAGCAAGGAATCGGAGTTTCCTTCGCCGGAGAAGCCAGTCCACACTCGCCGGAGCTCTCACCCCCGCCGGAGTACGTGGACCGGGTAAACCACTCCACCACCCTTCGATTCCTTGTGCACACTATCGCTACGTGACCCCGTGATGCTCACCATGCCGTCGGATTGAACCAGATCGCCGTGGTTTGGCCGGTATACTCGCCGCCGACGAGGATACCTGCCTGCACGCGTGGACCGGGCGATTCCGGCCATCTCCGACGACGAGCCGTACCTCGACGTGACCGCCAGAGCCTCCCCGAGCCGACCCCACCCCTCGCCGGACCTCCCTCGCCGCCGGTAAGCCGCGCCGCCCTTTTCTTTTCCGCGGTTGCTGTTTCAGTGAGGGGAAGGACCGCGGGTGTGAGGGAGAGAACCCTGGGGGGGTTAAGTGTAAAGCCCAAGACTCACATGAATAGTGGCCCGAGGGTAGATCTGCGAGTTTTGAATCAGTTTAACCCCAGGGGTCTCGGTGCAAACTGCGTTTTCAGAAAAACCTAATTAAAATCTGTTTTAAATTCAAACAGAAACTTTAAAAACCCATAACTTCTGTTTGGTTTATCCAAATTTAGTCAAATCAATTTTGCCAGACTCTAAATAATGTAACCTGTCTAAGAAAAATATAAAACCCCATATGAACTAGAGAAAAATATAAGGTTCTGATTTATTTTCAGTTTTGGCCAAAAGCTTAATAATAGCAAGAAAAATGATTGCACTATTTAACTAGGGTTAGAAAAATTTGGAGAAGTTTATATCTACCCACTGACCTAGTTAAAAATGTTAAACCTCTCTGTCCATTACATTAAGATAGTTTTAACCCCTTATTCTATAATATGCTTAAGTTTAAGAAAAATAGAAAAAGTGATATAAATGATGAACCAGAGAGCACACCTATTTTTGTTGAGGTGCTTAGTCAATGTAGTTCACTGGAAAAATGTATCATACCCTGTTGTGGTGTAAGATAAGCAAGATCCCTTTTAAATGAAGAAAATAGGGATAACTTAGAAAAACCCTACAAAAATACCCCTAAGGTGAAACCTCCCCAAACCTTAGGACAACTAATGTGTTGATAATAAGAACTTAAGAAAAATCTGAAATCTGTTGTTTGATATTTTTCAAATAACAAGTTAGTTCTAATCACCCTTTTTGCACCAAAGATTAGAAATTCACCATTAATTAACCATCATGTTGCTCTCTGCCATTTTTGGTACAAGAGCTTTTTATCACTACTAGAGGCCAGCAAAAATAACCATTAGGTCAGAAACCATTTTAATAAAGGACTTGTAGTGTAAAGTGGCCCATTTTGCATAACTCTTGTTATTTTTGTTTAAAGCCTAGCTTTTGTACCTTAAGCCTCAAATTATTAAAACAAGCTAGAATAGCCAGTGACAACCCACTGTAATTTTTACAAAATTTTTGGAAATTTTTAAACTACTGTTATAGTTCAAACCTATACTAGAAACCCTAGATGGAAAAGTAAGAAAGGAAAATGGATGATGGAATTTAATGTCCTCTTAAGACCTTTATAACTATCCACTAAAATCTATAAAGGCAATACAAATCCAATATGTTATTTCCAAAAGAAAACCTAAACCTAAAAGGGTAACAAGTCTATAAATACCACTAAAAGACCCACGTAGCCAAGGAACCCTAAGTTAATTCTTGACCTAATTTTAGTGGCTTAATGTTCTTAAATCTTGCATAATCATGACATACATGTTCATTGCATTTCGATAGACTGTAATCTTGCTGACGGAGAGTACGTCCTCGTGCCGGAGCAAGGAGCTGCCCAGGAGGTTGCCCCAGACCCAGCACCAGAGCCTGCACCAGAGGACCTGCCTGCCACTGCTTTGGAAGGCAAGCCCCGGTTTTATGCATAACCGTTTATATATGCTATTTTACTACACTTAATGTTTGTAGGCTTGTACTGTGCACTTAAGTGTAGGAGTTGGCTGAAACCCTAGTTGCATGAACTCAGGATTCCTTTTGAGATGGATACTAGTATGCTAGGTCGAGTAGCTGCTTTACTAATTAGGGATCTCGGTAGAAGTCGAGTGATTTTTCTAGCACTCGCGCGAGGTCAGGAATTGATTGTATCCACTTTCCCATCATAGTGAGGTTGTTTGTGGGCAACAATCCATGGGGATTGGTTGTTCACGGGATAAAAAGTTGATTAAGGATTAAGGTGTGGTACCGTGTGTCAAGCGTTTGAACGTACTAAACACATACCGAGAAATATGGTAAATCGGTAAGCCTAGTACCTGAGTGAACCTGGCAGTGGACATACCCCCTCACGCGACCTGAGACGTAGTCTCCCATTCCGGTTATGGTGGGTACAAGTGCGGTCACTGCACGACGGCCAGTCGGGGTCAGTGAGGCATTGTACGCCAAGGCGGTGAGACCTGATCTGCTGACGGGGAATCGATGGGGACGGTTGATGTGTGTGGGGACGGAGTGCCCCTACATGTCGTGTGTTTAGGTTTACCTTGCAAGGATAAAACTCGATTCGAATCGTCTGCTTCTCGCAGCTAATGAGACTGCTTGATCCATGCTGCTACATTGAGTAACAAGTGGAACTGGTTGAGATGATACAAACTGTTGATTGCTAAAAATGCTTGCTACTATGTATGAATAGATAGTACACTTTTAGCCTTAAGAGAGTCACACTTAACTTTGATTAAGTTAAAATCTTGCTTTAGAAACTCAGGTAGTGCTTTTGGCAACCAAACCCCCACAGCCAAACAGCTGCATGTCTAGAGGTAGAGGAGTATAGACTCCTCACACCGGGTAAGTCTAGCTGAGTATTAGTATACTCAGCCTTGCTTGTGGCATAATTTTACAGGTTCTCTGGAGGACATGGTTGCTGGAGTGACTTGGCCATCCACCCTGCCACCGGGTTGGACTGTCGAGTGGGACCCTGCCTCGGCTGAGGAGGAGCATGAGGAGTGATGGGATAGGCTTCCCCATCTCTCCATTTATTTATCGTTAGTTTATTTCCGCTGCACTTCAAAAACAATGATGGTTACTTTTGCGAAAACTCCGATGGTGACAATGGTGATGTAATAATAATTTAATACTCTTTCATGTATGGTTTTATGCTTTATTGTATTTGCTCTGTGACTCACCATCGAGTGAGACTGTGGTACTTGATCCTGTCAGTGGCCGTGTCGGACTAGATCCGAGGGATTGACGGGTTATTCCCATTTAAGTGTGGTCTAGCCTCTAAGGTCGGACTTAGGCACTTAAGTTGGAATAATTCGGGCAGTTCCGCCACAGCGCGTCAAATCCTGGAAAAGTCAGGGGTCTCAACGCAAGAAACCCGAGACTCAGAGTACAGTAGCGAGGGACGGCGGGTTCTATTTCAACTAAACGCAGGGGCTCTTTTGTAAAACATCCACGGCGAAGGGGGATGGGTGAATATCAACCGTTCGATCAGAAATGGACGCCCCGATTAAATCGAGTACCACCCCGAACCGGTACGTGCTGGTGGCCGCCCGATCCGAGATCTACGGATCGGATTTAAAATACTCAAGGTGGCATCGAATGCGCCCGATCTCCATCCAACGGTCCGGATCAATCCATCGGAGCGGTATGCGTTGTTTCTAATCTCAGCCGTTCCCCTCCGATCCAACGGCTGCAAGGTTTCTTCCCCAACCCGACAGATGACGCCGACGCCGTTCCCCCCCCCAACGGTGGAGCACCACCGGCGGTCACGCAATCCAACGCCCGAACACCACGAACCCAAAATTGACCGGTGCTAGACCTAGAGGGAAGGATGGCAAACTCAATGGAGGGGTTCTTACCAATTTTCACCCGCGGTGAAGTTCTGTCCACGGCGGCAGGCGGATACACGGCGGCCTAATTGCTCCGTTGAGCAATTCCTCGCAGAGGCCAACCCGTGATCCCGATTCCCCACACGCGCAAGCTCCACGCCGCTGCCCGAAGACCCCGAAGGCACTATGGACACCGAGCGACCCGGGAACGCACAGAACGGCGTCGCGGCGCACCTTTCTCGAGCTTGCGGCGGTGGCGGCAATGGTGTTTTACGCACGGATGTGGGTACTGGTGGATGAGATGAGGGGGAGGGTCCCGACTGCCCGATTTATACCCGGTAACGAAGTCCGAGCATGGTCACACGAAGCAAGATCTCCGGCGAGGCGGTCGGTGATTTCGTTGAGCTGCGGACTTGGGAAGAGATGAGTCCGACCTGTTGGGCCCACAAGTCAGAGGCAAAAGGTGGGACCAGGCGTGGGCGCAGGGTGACTGGCTGGGTGGGCCCGCGCGCCAGTGAGTCCGGGCGCGATGGCGATGGGCTGGGCGAGAGAGGGAAGTTGGAGTGGGCCGAATAGGAGAGGAGCGGCCCAGCTAGGTGAGTTTTGTTTTATTCTTTTCTTTTACACTTCTTTTTCTCCATTTTGAAATCCAATTCAAATTTTGAATCCAAATTAGTGTCAAATTTTATTCTCAAATGATATTGTGGAATCTAAAATCCCAATTCTAGAAATATAATTATTTATATTATTTATATCACCCTTTTCTCTCTTCCTTATTTATAAAATCCCACCTTCCACTTTAGGATTTTAATTCCACTTCTAATATTTATTATCTTATTGTTATTATCCTTTTTATTTTTATTTAGTGCACAAACATATAAAACTCCAATAAAATGCACTTTCTTTTATTTTAGCATTATTGGTTTAATTTAATCATCCTTGATTTTATGTATGCTCTTTTGATGATGCAATTAAGGCACAAAATGAGGAGATCCACCATACCCTTTGTATACAAATTTGGGTATTACAAATCCTACCCCCCTTAAAAATAATCTCGTCCTCGAGATTTGTAAGAAAAGGGATGTATACTCATATTGTTCTCGGAACATGTGCACAAACAAAGGAATCTCGGCATGAGGCATAATTCTTTAACAAAACATAGGGTCAATAGACCTTATTATTCCTTCTAAAATAATTTCATATCATCTACTAACTAAAGTAACATCTAGATCTTACAAATAATAATAATTTATATATATGTTTATGTAGCTTGGTGGAGCTGGTGGTGGTGGTGGAGGAGGTTGTTGTTGTTGTCTTTCCATCTGTGATTGTCTTATTTCTTGGCGGACCTGACGTATTTCCTCGCGTTCTTGTCTTTTCTGATTTTGCATCTCGGTCACCAGGTCTGTTAATTGTTGTATTACCAGTCTTTGGGCAGCAACCACTTGTTCGGTTTCAATAGGTGGAGGATTTGGAGAATTCATTTCTGTTTGCTGTTGCGTGATAATCTTTCCTTTCCTGGTATTGACCATGAAAGTTAGAAACATATGGTAATAGTTTTGCCAAGGAAATTATTCAATAAGCGGAATAAATAAGCTAGTAGCTGGTTATAATCTAAAGATTCTTTAGTAGGGCTTAATCTTTGTTTTATGTTCAGATTGAGGTAACCAGTCGTATAAGGTGAATATCCAAAGGTAGGATAGAATTTTGTCACGATTAGATATATATGGGTGAGATAGACTACATGATGTAGGTCAAAATCTGGTTTGATGTCAGGTGGTGGTTGATAGATTATGCAATCCATTAAGACTCTATTGATTGGGTAAGTTATGTAACTTGTTATATAGGTCGAGTTGTTGTGTAGGGCCAAGTTGATATAAGTCTCCAAATTAGGCTTAAGTGATTTAGGAGTATGGCCTTATCTTGTGTACCAGCATTAAGTAACTTACTCTAGATTAGATCATAATAGATTAGATAAAATCTAGATTAGGTTGGATATGACTAGGTTAGACTAGTTTAGGTTAGATAGATCTACTAGGGTAGGATACATGTTAGAATCTTTTGGGATAGGATGGATTATATGATGTAGGTAGGTTAGAATCTCTTCAAGATAAGGTGAATTTATTAAGGTAAGAAGAATCTTTTAAGATGAGGTGGATCTAGTAAGACAAGAGAGAATCTTATAAGATACGATGAATCTATTAAGATATGGGAGAGTCTTTTAAGATTAGAGGGATCTCTATGAGATAGATACATTTTAATGGAGGATAATCTAAGTGGCTTAGTTTTCTTATGAATTCTATTTATGCCTATACGTATATGCAGATGTAATTGTGGATATTACTCCACAACTCATCACACTCAATCAAAGATCCCAAATCAAACAAGCATCATAAGAACAAGCACTCAAGCATATAGATACCAAAATAGTTTTGTTTTTGTTCCTAAGAGTAGGTCTCCTATTCCTAAAGGTCACTTTAGGCACAGGATTTCAAAGTGTGAAATCCACATTTGTCTTTAGAAGGAAAAAGGTAAGAATAATCAGAGTAAAGCGGAATTAGATGAGAAAAGATTAAGAAAAGTTTAGAAAGGATCAGAGTAGCCAAGGTAAGTAAGGAATGGTTGTCTAGTTCTACCTAGGCTTCGTCCTACAGTCAACATTCCTCTGATACCACTTCTGTCACACCCGGATTTTAGGGGATCCAAACCCGGGCGCGAACATAATCACCAGGTGTGCTGGGACCAAGTCTCACACATATGATGAATCATGGCACAGGATCGAATGTCACATCTTTATATATAACAGGAGTTCTATACAAAATAAATAATTACATTATAAGGAGACAACGGTCCAGCAACCCAAAGTTGACTGGGAGACGACGACCTAGACCTCTCACGAACTCATCGCAGCATCCTCCATGAGCATCATCCTGTGGTACCTGTTCTTGACCTGTGGGGTGTGTGAGACAGCAAGAGTGAGCTCACATACGTTCATCGCTCAACAAGTTGTGGGGAATAATGTGCATGAACTCGCCAAAGGTGGGAGCTCACGTGAAGTGTAAGGCTTACCAAAGGAGATGGTTAGAGCTGAGCATTGCTTTTAAAGTTGGTCAAAATTTTATTAGCAGTTACTAAGTATAAGTAAATACCAACCCAGTTAAATAGTAGAACAAAAGTAACAACTTCACCTGCGATGCAATGCATATGATAAATTGAGTTTAAGTTCCATAATTTAATCATGTGAGGGTCCGAGCTGCTCATGACCGTGAGCACGGCTAGTATACCAGTTTTTACACTCTGCAGAGGTTGCGCATCTTTACCCACAAGTCGTGTATCCCATGTCGCCAGGGTTTGCAAGGCCCTTAGACACTACCGAGGTGAATGGCTAGGGATCCACTACGAGGCCTTTACAAAGTTCCACTAGCTTCCGAAAACCCGCTACAGTTTATAGGAAGTTCCAATGCAGGAATCCCTTGCAGGACCGCCATCGCAGCAAAATCCTCCCGAGGGCCTCCCTACACTGACCACTCCCCTACTGCCCTTGCCCCTTTCGGGTAAGGTAGTCTTCCACTAGCTTTCCTAATTAATCAGCCAAGGGGTCCCATTCCTCCCTTGTGGTAGCACTGTTTTCCCGGGTGGTTCTCCATGTTCCAATTAACATAATGATCTTAACATGAACAATCATAATAAACAGATAATAAAAGTGTGATCATGAATAATGTATCTTCATACCCAAAACCACATAAAGCACTAGCAAGTACTACCCAAAAAGGTTCAGTGGTAAACAAGGTATAAAGATAATCAAACTAGGGTAACCTATTGGGTCCCATCAAATTTAACCTATGCAGATCATTATGATTAATTAGAACATGAGTGGGTAAAAAGAAGTGGTCAAGGGCACAACTTGCCTGGGCCTTGAGAATCCAGGTACCAACTTGCTCTTCAGATGACATGTGACCTTGCTCTAGTCGTAGCAATACAAACAAACATTGTATAGACAGAATTAACATTACACCAAACATAAGTACAAACTGAATAATAATAATCTACGCGTTGCTACGAGATCGTAGGAACAAGAATCACTAAATTTGGAGTTATAGTTATTTAGTTATGAATTTCTGAAGTTATTAAGCACCTAGAACAGATTAATTCAAATGAACAATTTTGCTTCAAGTTTCATGGCTGAACAGTGTTACTAGTTGATATACAATATTGAAATAAAATTATTGCAACTGGAATGACTCAATTTGGAGTTAAAATGAATTAAATATGAATTATACAAGTTTTAAGATTTATTTTTATACTAAAAATCAATTTTTATTATTAATTATCTAATTTCTCTGTTATCTGGACTGCGCGTCAAATCCTGGAAAAGTCAGGGGTCTCAACGCAAGAAACCCGAGACTCAGAGTACAGTAGCGAGGGACGGCGGGTTCTATTTCAACTAAACGCAGGGGCTCTTTTGTAAAACATCCACGGCGAAGGGGGATGGGTGAATATCAACCGTCCGATCAGAAATGGACGCCCCGATTAAATCGAGTACCACCCCGAACCGGTAGGCGCTGGTGGCCGCCCGATCCGAGATCTACGGATCGGATTTAAAATACTCAAGGTGGCATCGAATGCGCCCGATCTCCATCCAACGGTCCGGATCAATCCATCGGAGCGGTATGCGTTGTTTCTAATCTCAGCCGTTCCCCTCCGATCCAACGGCTGCAAGGTTTCTTCCCCAACCCGACAGATGACGCCGACGCCGTTCCCCCCCCCCCAACGGCGGAGCACCACCGGCGGTCACGCAATCCAACGCCCGAACACCACGAACCCAAAATTGACCGGTGCTAGACCTAGAGGGAAGGATGGCGAACTCAATGGAGGGGTTCTTACCAATTTTCACCCGCGGTGAAGTTCTGTCCACGGCGGCAGGCGGATACACGGCGGCCTAATTGCTCCATTGAGCAATTCCTCGCAGAGGCCAACCCGTGATCCCGATTCCCCAAACGCGCAAGCTCCACGCCGCTGCCCGAAGACCCCGAAGGCACTATGGACACCGAGCGACCCGGGAACGCACAGAACGGTGTCGCGGCGCACCTTTCCCGAGCTTGCGGCGGTGGCGGCAATGGTGTTTTATGCACGGATGTGGGTACTGGTGGATGAGATGAGGGGGAGGGTCCCGACGGCCCGATTTATACCCGGTAACGAAGTCCGAGCATGGTCACACGAAGCAAGATCTCCGGCGAGGCGGTCGTTGATTTCGTTGAGCTGCGGACTTGGGAAGAGATGAGTCCGACCGGTTGGGCCCACAAGTCAGAGGCAAAAGGCGGGACCAGGCATGGGCGCAGGGTGACTGGCTGGGTGGGCCCGCGCGCCAGTGAGTCCGGGCGCGATGGCGATGGGCTGGGCGAGAGAGGGAAGTTGGAGTGGGCCGAATAGGAGAGGAGCGGCCCAGCTAGGTGAGTTTTGTTTTATTCTTTTCTTTTACACTTCTTTTTCTCCATTTTGAAATCCAATTCAAATTTTGAATCCAAATTAGTGTCAAATTTTATTCTCAAATGATATTGTGGAATCTAAAATCCCAATTCTAGAAATATAATTATTTATATTATTTATATCACCCTTTTCTCTCTTCCTTATTTATAAAATCCCACCTTCCACTTTAGGATTTTAATTCCACTTCTAATATTTATTATCTTATTGTTATTATCCTTTTTATTTTTATTTAGTGCACAAACATATAAAACTCCAATAAAATGCACTTTCTTTTATTTTAGCATTATTGGTTTAATTTAATCATCCTTGATTTTATGTATGCTCTTTTGATGATGCAATTAAGGCACAAAATGAGGAGATCCACCATACCCTTTGTATACAAATTTGGGTATTACAACCTCTCCGTAAGGACCTGTTTGTGTAGTGACCACCCGGGATAACAGTGCAACCATGAGGGTGAAATAGGCCACCCTTAGCCAAATAATTAGATGAACCTGGGGGTGTAGTTGGCTTTGCCGGAGGGCTGTCGATGGGGGCCAGGGCGTAGTGCTTGCTCTGCCAAGGGGGGTGTAGTGGTTCATTCGATTTGGTTTTGTTAGTCACCCACCTTGGGGAGGTGTACTGTGTTTGTACGACTAGCGAAACCTAACGAGCAACTATGCACCAAGGGAGTCTTTGTAAAGGCTATGTAGTGAGACCCTACCAGGTCACCTTGGTAGTGATCAATGGGGAGTCATGATCTCCGGGCAGAATGGCAATCACGACTCGTGGGTAAAATGTGCAACCTCTACAGAGTGTTAGATACTGGTATATCAGCCGAGCTCATGGTTAAGAGCGGCCTTGGGATCCTCTTTGATTAGAAGAACTTTGGTTACTATTATGATGATGGTTATAATTTTGATCTCTGTAATTTCCTCTTGGAGGAGGTACATTTGGGTAATAACTGAGTTTATTACTAAAACTTGGCTTTACTAATAGTGATAAATACTTGACCAACTAAAAGAAACTGCTTAACCTTAACCCCACATATAGCTAGTCCACTTTAGCCAAACAGGACATTTGTTAAGTACGTTGATGTGTACTCACCCTTGCTTTACAAACCACCCCCACCCTAGGTTGTCCCCACTGTACTCAGAGCTCAGGAGGAGATGCTAGCAACATGGAGGACTTTGAGGAGTTCCAGGACTATGACGAGTTCTAGTTTTTCTTAGTGGCAAACCCCTAGTCAGCTACCTATGTAGGCCCTATTTACTATGTTTTGTATTTTCGCACTTTGATGATATTAATGACTATGCTATGTATTAGACTCTGTGGATGTCTTGGACATCTTATTGTAATAAAAGTATCTTTCCGCTATTTACTTTGAGCAATGTGTGATGATGTCGAATTATGTTATCATTCGGTTTGACTTCGAAAACTGGGTGTGACATAAGTGGTATCAAAGCCTTGCTGACTGTAGGACCGCTAACCTAGACTAGAATGGTCGTCCTAAGGACTATAGACCTCTACCCTTACCTTGACCTTAGTGTAATTTCAAAAGTTGGTCATCTTGACCAATTCTATGTTATTTACTTATCTCACAAAATTTAGTTTCACTTTTCTTTCTGTTTACTTGCTGGTCATATAGCTCTACTCTCACTCTTGTGCTTACGATGTATTTTGTAGATGGCTCGTATTAGATGCACTACACGTAAGTCAGTGATCCCCTTTTTGACTTCTCGCCTGGCGGAGCACCCTCTGTGCCGCACGGTGCCAGGTCAGTCCAGTCACCTGGAGAGACTGCATCGTCGCCTACACGATAAGCAGGAGCGCCGACACCAGGAGCAGAAGCAGGAGTAGCAGGACTCTTCCCCCTCGCCTCAGCAGGAATTGGAGTCTAGGAGGCAGCCTTCCCCTGCACCTCAGCCAAAGATGCCCCCTGCACCACCAAAGGGCATCTCGGCTGCTGGAGGAGACCCTGACGAAGACGATGACGACGACACCGTGGCAATCCGAGCCACAACATGGAGCTCTTGGAGGAGCAGGAGCCTGAGGGATGGATCGCTAGACCCATCACTCATGACGCCGCTCGTGGGTGTCACTTCCACGACGCTCTCGACATCTTGCTGCGTCAGGCCTTCGACCGACACACTTGGTCTATCGAGTACCGTTGTGTAGTCTACCAGCATCGTCGCGGGTTATACCTGGACCAGTGGGAGGCTACTTGTTTGGTGCGTCATCTAAACAATGATCTCTGGGATGCAGAGGCCTTCTTAGAGCACTATTCTATTACTGAGAGGGATACTGCCGAGGCAGCCATGCAAGATGCAGCACGACGTGCACTTTCTCAGTATTGCTCGTTGTTCAGCGGGGTAGCTGGCAGCCTCAACCTGAAGTACTACCCTTGCCGTTCAACCGACAGTGCTGGAGGTGTGATTGTCTCACCCGTTGGTGAGGGCAATCCTAGGCTGAATAGCATGGTCAACCTGGTCGCCATGCTCAACACCGAGCTAGACCACACCCTTGATGAGTTGGGCAAGGTTCGAGCGGAGGTTGCGGAATTGCATGCTGAGTGCGCAACGCGCCACTATTTGGATTGTGGTTTTCCCGCCCCTGTCGGGATTTAGCACCCTTACCATTTGCCGCCACGTGGTAGCTTCGATTAAGGTATCCCTGACTGTAGGACCTAGATAGATTTGGATCCAAAGATCGATGGAGTCGGAGTCAGTAATAATGCTTAATTCAATATCTTAGTCTTAGTCAATCTTAGTTAGAGTTAGTTTTTGTTGGGGGCCTTCGTCTTCCGAAGGTCCTAAAAAACATGACTACTATGTTTCCAGAATAGTATACTGTCACAGGAGGCTTTGGCTTTGAGATGAAGGTGTATATGGTATGAAAGGCGCGATCTGGAAGAAGGATGAACCGGTTCCAAAGCTGTGGATGGAGAAGCTTCGGCTTAGCACAAGGATGGTGGTGGAGAATAAAATCGACCTAAAGGGGAAAAGACTGCTTAACCCTTGACAGCTTACCTTTTGGCTAATAGTAAATGTCAAGGACATGAATGTAATTTCGACCAGGCTACGTCCTGTGTCTATAAATATATGAACAGTAACACCGTACTGTTCACGCTAACTTGTAATCACTCGCACGTCACTCTCAGACCTTTACCTTCTGTCAAGCCGAAGGTACAAATGTGATTTGATATTATTAATGTTTGTTCATGATTATATAATGGTAATTTGAATAATCTGATGATTTGATATAGTTATTCATGCTTTTTCTATGTTTCATATAACTCTGTTTATATTCTTACATATTGAAATGATGAAGGTATGTCCTTCATGACCTTCATCTAAAGATCATTATATCCTAAGGGAGATAATGCTTCGAAGGACGAAGGTATTTAACCAGTAATATTTGTGTTGCCTTGTTCTTAACTCTTAGCATTTGAGAACAAGTGACCAACATTGGCGCCCACCTCCGGTGAACTCATTTAACCACCTTCGGCAAGTATCAACCTTCGCCATGCCGCCGAAGAAGACAGTAGCGCTAGGGGCTGCATTGCAGCCACTGGACACTAATCAGGAAACGCTACGTGAAGCTAGGAGCCAGAAGAGGAAGGCCACTAGCCCAACACTTCACGAGTAGGAGCTGGACCAGGAGATCAGGGACTTGAAAATCATTCACCAGCAAGTACAAAGGAAGAAGGAGAAGATGGCCCGCTTAGCCGATTTGCAGAAGAAGATTGACGAAGGTGCTGAGGAAATGCATCATCTTACTCAAGATGACCAGGACCGAAGGCCCCAGCACAGGGAGCTTCGTCAAGAGAGTTCACTCAACGACGATGAATGGTACGATGACTTTCATCATGGCAATTTTGCTTTTGATGATGCTTCTCCTTTGCAGCAGAGTTGTAGACTACTCCATGGCTCCCATCATACAAGCCACCTTAGCTTCCTATGTATGATGGATCAGATCCTAAGCAGTTTTTGATGAGCTATGAAGCAACCATATCTTCATATGGAGGCAATACTACAGTCATGGCAAAATCCTTCGTCATGGCAGTCCGAAGTGTGGCCTAGACATGGTACTCTTCGCTCCGACCAGGGACAATCACATCATGGCAGAAGCTCAAGGATATGCTGATCACTAGCTTCCAAGGCTTTCAGACGAAGCCAGTCACTGCTTAGGCTTTGTTTCAGTGCACGCAGGACCATGAGGAGTACCTTCAGGTGTATGTCCGAAGGTTCCTATGTCTAAGAGCGCATGCGCCTACAGTACCCAATGAAATTGTCATTGAGGCCATGATTAAAGGGCTTCGGCCAGGACCTATGGCTCAGTATTTTGCCAGGAAACCCCCACAAACCCTGGAGAAGCTTCTTCAGAAGATGGATGAGTATATCCGGGCTGATAATGATTTCCGCCAAAGAAGGGAAGAAGCGTACAGGTTTTCTGAGATGACTAGGGGTTTCGGAGGAAGAATTCACCCCAGACACATCAGATCAATCCATAATTCCAACCCAAGTGATGACAAAGGAAGTCAACCTCAAAGGCAGCAACACAACTCCCAGTCTTCGAGGTCACAGCAAAGCTCCTTCAGGCCACCAGCCCCAAGGGGCAGAGGTGGCAGGGGCTTCAGAGGGAGGTACGGAGATCAGCCCAGAAGACTGTATTGCTTATTCTACGGTGAAGACAAGGGCCACACCACAAGAACATGCCAAATCACAATTCAGAAGCAAAAAGAGATTGCCGAAGCTGAGACACGACATAATTAGCCGAAGCAGGTCTTACATACTGCTTCATGTTATTCTCCTTATGTCCTAGAATACGTATGTAATCAACAGCCTATGGCCTCTATCGCTTCGGCAAGCCACTCTCAAGTTTTCTGGGCCTAGCTACGACCACCACCACTTCCGCCTACTTTGACCCGTGGCTAGCAGTCAGAAGGGCACCAACAGTAGCGCGACTTTCAGGAAGAGTCCAAAGCTCGCACAGTCAATAGCACTATGCCTGAATCCAAGCATATTTACTGAAGAATATCCTATGTCTAGTGTACCTTTATCTTTTTTGCAATCTTATTTTTTCTTGTATGGAAAACACTTCACGAAGGACTGGATTCTGATATGTAATAACAGTACTCATACCGTTGAGTGGAATGCTTCTTTTTAACAAAGTTCCGAAGCTACAAAAGTCATTCCTAAGGGAGCACAAAGTAGGTTCTGAAACTACAAAAGTCGTTCCTAAGGGAGCGCAGAGTAAGTTCCGAAGCTCAAAAGACGTTCCTAAGGGAATGCAGAGCCAAAATACCACCGAAATAGAAGGCAAAGAAGCTCCAAAGTCATTCCTAAGGGGATGCAGAACTTAGATACCACCGAAATAGAAGGTGAAGAAGCTCCAAAGTCGTTCCTAAGGGGATGCAGAGCTTAGATACCGCCGAAATATAAGGCGAAGAAGCTCCAAAGTCGTTCCTAAGGGGATGCAGAGCTTAAAGACTCCAAAGTCGTCCCCAAATGGATGTAGAGTCTTGGGTGTTTCAGAGTGGGTGTGTGACTTCGACATAAACATCATGTTGCATCATATCATCGCATCATTCCACACATCATTATATCATACATCATATTGCATCAACAGCAAAAGGTCGAGCACGAATCAGACCTTCGGCAACAATTTGAATGAAAATGTGCTAAGGCATGAATCAAACCTTCGACCAATTTGATTCTATCAGGGAAATCTGTTAACAGTATCACACAACAGATTCGCCATAAAAAAGAGGTTTCTTTCTTTATGAAGCATGAAAAGAAGGGAATGTGTTTTTTCGTCGAAGGCTCAAAAAATGGTATGTGTGTAAATTTCATGCATCACAAAGAAATATATTACATCAACATACATAAATGTTACATTGTTCCACAATTGTTTTGTACACAAATGTTACATTGTTTCACAATTGTTGCATACGTAAAATATTACATTGTATCATCACAATAAAAGCTTAGTCTTCTTTAAGAATTTTCTCTACAGCTTCATTTAGCAGTCTATCGACAACTTCATCGATGATGGAATTAGCGACGCTCATTACATCCAGCGCCTCCTTCATAATGGGATTGGCCTGGGGGTCGTATGGCTTCGACAACAGAAAGAGTTCAGCTGTAATAAAAAATTGTTAGTCTGAAGCTAGAAAACAAACACCGAAGCTAAAAACTCAATAATAATACCTATACGCCTTGCGTGCTCGACGGCTTCTTCAGCTCACTTAGCTTCTTCTCGAGCATCGTGGGTATCTTTTTCATTTTTCTTTATAATTTCTTTGGCCACTTCTCGGCCACCATTTACACAAACGTCGGAATAAAATTTCCCGCCCACTTGAGTAGCTTCGACCGAGGGATCTCTCGTGTCGTCTGGGGAGAAGGAGGCTTCGGCCTGGGCTGCAGCTTTAACATGTTCACAACCAGCCTTCTCTAGAATTGCTGCAATCCCTCGAGCGCCATCGAAGGCGCAAATGTCCCCGTGATCATTGAGGATCTCTTCAAAAGCTTCGGCTTCCCCGCTTATCCAATCAATAACACCCTCAGGGTCACCTCGAATGAAATTCTCCTCAGAAGAATATGCACCAACCTTGGCAAAGCTGGTTTTCAATTTTCTCACGCAATCCAAAGATTTTTCAAAGCATTTCTCCTTGGACTCACGAAGCTCCTTAACATTCTTTTCCAATCTTGTGTTCTTCCATTCAATTATTTCTTGACTCGCTTTCGCAACTTCAAAATTCTCACTAGCTTCGGCAAGCTTTTTCCGAAGATCTTCAATTTTGGCTTTATGAGCTTCGGATTGGGCATAGAATTTCACTTCATTTTCTTTCATTTTGTTTACCAATGAAAGTAGAATTTTATCTTTCTCCAAGGCTTCATTTCTCAACTTGATAACTTCTGACCGAAGGTTGCCGAGAGCCATCTGGTAGCTTTCATCTTCAGCATTCTTTTGCGCCCTCAAAGCGTTGCTAAGAATTAAGCCCTGCAAAAAGATAGAATCAACACGAGAATACAAGACAAGATAATCTAATTTTAAATTCTTCACTTTTGTACCTTCAGACTGTTGTATGCAAGGCTGTCTGCGAGGTCATCTTTTGACATCACGGAGAGGCCAGCTTCAAGCTTCGGAAATCCCATATTCTTGGCCATCTCCCGGTAGACGGATACCTCCTTGTTGTCTGGGAGACATTATAAAAAAAGGCACTTCATCCGTGCCACTGTACACTAAGGCCCCTTTTGGGTATTTCAGTTCCCAGGCGTAGTGTTTGGCTTCCGCGATTTCTTCTTCAGATAACTTTTTTCCCGAAGCATGTTGAATGATAAAATCAAGAACTTCGGACGATGCTTCAGGAGCAGGAGATTTAGCTTTTTCAAGTGCATCCTTCTTCTCTAGAGCTATGCCAGTGTCTGGACATTCTTGCGCAGCCTTCTATTCAGATGTAGCAGGACCAGTCTCGGCGGGCGTTGAGGGCTCAGCTTCAGTTTCAGCGCTGGCTGTAGTAGCATCGGCAACCTTCTTTATAGAGGTAGGAGTTAATACCCTTGCCGTCTCCATAACAGCGTCTAGTACGCTAGCCATCCTTCTCCTCATGGGAGTTGTTGCGGGAGCCTTTGCAACCTTCGACAATTCCGCCTCTGCTGGCGGGCTCAAGATTTTTGGAAGCTTTGGCTCTGGTTCTTTGACTGCCTTCTCTTTGGCTTCGGCATCATGTTCTGTTGTTTCAACTAGGCCAGCTTCAAGAACCTTCGGCAACTCAGTTAGGTTTTCCCTAGGCATGGTGGGAGCAGGTTACTCTGCCTCGGCAGCACCAAAGGATGTCCCTTCACCAAGCTTCGACACTATGGCCGTCTCGATGTATCTCTGCCGGTGAGTCAAGACCTTAATCTTTTTGCCCTTCGGCAAAGTAGAGATGGCCAAAGAGACAGTTTTCCTTTTCTTTCCCTATTAATAATTAGGGTATACAAAACCTATGACATCAAAAACCCTGTTCAATCTTTTCTTGCCTCGGCCTTCGAAGGCCAATGCCATTGCATCATCTTCAGCCCTTGTGTAGGCCCCAAGCAATTCATCACTAGTTGCCTCAATACTGCTTAACCATTCATCATTTGGCTCATCAAACCATGACTAGACCCGGCAGCAGCCTCCTTCGGCATCTCCCATTCATTCACAAGCGGCCATATTCTGTAGGCGATATGTTTTTGCACCAGGTCTCTTGTAACAATAAAAGTACACACAGTATTGAAGCTTCTCTAGCATGTCTCGATATCATTCCTAAGAGCGGTAGCTGGCCTCCTGATACCGAAGCAAGACCAGATGGGGCGTTGGATAACACCTTTATGTCTTCTCTTTCGATCAGATTATTCTTAACATAAAATCATTCCTCCATCTAGGCCCCAGGCCACCTTTTTTGAAAGGGTGGGATGGGATAGCTCACGTCGGAGCGAGGAACGAAGCCATAACAACTGAAGTTGTTGTGATATTGCTCTTTACCAGTGGCCTTCGTCTCGTACAGTAGTTCCTGCATGTTGCAGAAGCACTTCGCGCTCGGCTCCAGCCCTTGGCTCCTCATGGCCCAAATAAAAACCCCCATTCTAATGATGGCTTCAGGGTAATTTGATGTAGGAAAATTTCGAAGGTCTTTAGCACTTCGACCAGGAATTTGCTTAATGGGAACCGAAGCCCTGCCTTCATAAAACTCCTGTAAACAACCACCTCATCCTCTTCGGGAGCAGGTGTAGCGCTATCTCCTCCAGCTCTCAGAATTGAAATATCTCGGAAGTACCTCCCTTTTATAGCATCAATTTGACTTTGCTTAATGAATGATTTTCCGAAGATAGTGTGACTTGGTCGCCAGGGACGATTTTCCACATCTTCGTCTTCACTTTCCATATCAAAGCTCCCACTATCATCAGAATCTTCAGACAAATCAGCTAGTATCTTGTTTGTAATCTCCTTTGTGTTTGTTTTTTCCATAGCCTCATAAAAACCAGCCAGGGCAGGATCAGCAACCTTCTTCTCGTCAGCCATTTGGTTGGAATGCCGAAGCTCACAAAACAAGAAAAATCTGGTAGCAAGGAAATTAAAACTCGAGAAAATAGCATAAGCAATTGAAATGGCGCAGCAGATGCTGTCGCTGTGGGTTTCTATTTATATGCCTAGTGCATTGCAACTTGGCGAGACTCATTTGTCATTGACTTCCGCTATTCTAGTGAAGGGAAGGTGTTTTTTCGGACCTTCGGCTAAAAGCCTTCGTCCACGTTGTAGTTTGAAATTGTTAGATACAAGAACAAATTAACACTACGAGGGGCTACTATTGGGGGCCTTCATCTTCCAAAGGTCCTCAAAAACACGACTAATATGTTTTCCAAAATAGTATACTGTCACAGGAGGCTTTGGCTTTGAGATGAAGGTGTATATGGTATGAAAGGCGCGATCTCGAAGAAGGATGAACCAGTTCCGAAGCTGTCGATGGAGAAGCTTCGGCTTAGCACAAGGACGGTGGTGGAGAATAAAACCGACCTAAAGGGGAAAAGACTGCTTAACCCTCGACAGCTTACCTTTTGGCTAATAGTAAATGTCAAGGACATGAATGTAATTTCACCCAGGCTACGTCTTGTGTCTATAAATAGATGAATAGTAACACTGTACTGTTCACGCTGACTTGTAATCACTCGCACGTCACTCTCGGACCTTTACCTTCTGTCAAGCCGAAGGTACAAATGTGATTTGATATCATTAATGTTTGTTCATGATTATATAATGGTAATTTGAATAATCTGATGATTTGATATAGTTATTCTTGCTTTTTCTATGTTTCATATAACTCTGTTTATATTCTTACATATTGAAATGATGAAGGTATGTTCTTCATGACCTTCGTCTAAAGATCATTATATCCTAAGGGAGATAATGCTTTGAAGGATGAAGGTCTTTAACCTTTAACATTTGTGTTGCCTTGTTCTTAACTCTTAGCATTTAAGAACAAGTGACCAACAGTTTGCTTATCATGTGTTGGGATGCTTGTCGTGATGAACATGTAATAAAGTTGGATCTTTGTAATGATTGTCACCAAGGTGTGGGTATCTCCTGCAACTTGGTGTGGTTATTAATAAAGTCAGTTATTTAGTTGGGTAATCCCTTTATTTCCACTTTCCTCTTTATCTGAGAAGCTGTCAGTGAAGTTGATCAATTGTTCAGTGCTATGAAGATTTTCCATATATCTTTTCTTATGCTGAAAGACTGCAGAGTTGGAGCTGATTTGTGTGTGCTTTCTACAGATGTCTGAGAACAGGCGTTGTGGTGCCAGGCGTGCTCAGCAAGAGTAGCAGGCACCCCAGGAAGATGTAGCTCACAGCAGTTGTCACCGCCACCCCTGATGACCATTGAGCAGATGTTCCTGATGTAGACCCAAGTAGTCCAAGCAATTGGTCAGACCTTAGCAGCGATGCAGTAGGTGCTGCAGCAGCCACCTCCATCTCAACCTCAGGTGCAAGTCTAGATGCCACAGGTGCCCAGAGACAAGCGGGTAGAATTCATGAGGGACCATCCCCCTGTCTTTGCCCATTCTGCAGATCCCATGGACACCGAAGATTGGCTACGTATCGTGGAACGTGAGTTGCACACTGCTCAGTGCAACGATTGTGAGAAGGTGCTGTATGGACCCCCGTCAGCTAAGGGGAGCAGCACATTCTTGGTGGGTGTCTTACCTCGCCATCTATGTCGACCCTGAAGCCATCACCTGGGAGGAATTCAGGGACAACTTCCGTCGCTACCATGTGCCCGAGGGACTGATGATAGTAAGGAAGGAGGAGTTTCTAGCCTTCAATCAAGGTCTACTGTCTGTCAGTGAGTACAGGGACAAGTCTATAGCTGTCATGTTATGCGCCAGAAGATGCCAATATAGATGCTAAGAGGCAGTACCGTTTTCTGAGAGGATTGGTTGATCCCCTTCACTACCAGCTGATGAACCACACTTTACCTACCTTCCAGCATTTGATCAACAGAGCCATTATGACTGAAAGGAAGCACCGGGAGATGGAAGATAGGAAACGCAAGATTGGTGGATCTCAGGCCGGGAGTAGTAGCCGTCCCCGCTACTCAAGCAACCCACCTCAACAATTCAAGCAAGGTCACCAGCACCAGCATCAGCGTCAGAACCAGCAGCAATAGTACCAGAGGTAGTTTACTCAGCAGCAGTAGCAGTACCGCTAGAACAACCATTAGGGAGGAAATCAGTATCAGTGTCAGAGAAACTAGGCACCTCGCCTTTCTGCCCCAACAACCAACCAGAACAACCAAGCAGCCCCAGCGCAAGGAGGAGGCTATGCATGTTTCCACTATGGGGAACAAGGCCATTGGGCAAATCATGGCCCAAAGAAAGCAGCTCAGTAGCAACTAGCTCCCAATGCCCCTATCAGGCAAAATGCAATGCAACAAGGAGGCAACAACCGTGGGCAGCCTCGTACCCAGTATGGAAAGGTGAACCACCTGGAGGCCGACATAGTCCAGGAGACCCCAAGAGTGGCACTAGGTACATTCTCACTCGAGTACCATTTTGCAAATGTCTTATTTGATACTGGAGCAACACATTCTTTTGTGACTGCATCATGGGTAGAATCACACAATATACCAGTAGCACACATGTATCCACCTATGATGGTTAGTTCAATTGGTGGGAGGACCCAAACAGATAGATTTTGCCCTAGTGCAAGAGTTCAAATAGGGGGATAGAGTTCCCCACTGATCTAATAGTTATGGGTAACTGAAAGGGAAATAGGGTCAAACCTTTTCCAATAAGAATTTTGGTGGTTGAATTGCACAACACAAATTATTGGACTAACTAGTTTGCTCTAGAAAATATGTTCTACAAGTGCCAAAGGTTCACAACAAACCAATAAAAGTCAAAATAAAGGGTTCAAACAAAGGGAGCAAAGTTAAACCGAAGGCAGCCCTGGTCTGGCGCACCGGACTGTCCAGTGTGCCACCGGACAGTGTCCAGTGCACCAGGGAATCCAACTCCAAACTTGCCAGCCTCAGGAATTCTGGGAGCCGCTCCGCTATAATTCACCGGACTGTCCGGTGTAGCACCAGACTGTCCGGTGTGCCAGCGGAGCAACGGCTACTTGCGCTTGGATTGCTTCTTTTCCAAAGATCGTTCCAATCAAATAGTGACTAGAGAGAGAGGGACTTGTGTTCATTTGAGCTCTTGCGCTTGGATTGCTTCTTTTCTTTCTCATTCTTTCTTGTGATCAACTCAATTGTAACCGAGGCAAGAGACACCAATTGTGTGGTGGTCCTTGCTGGGACTTTGTGTCCCGTTTGATTGAGAAGAGAAGCTCACTCGGTCTAAGTGACCGTTTGAGAGAGGGAAAGGGTTAAAAGAGACCCGGTCTTTGTGACCACCTCAACAGGGAGTAGGTTTGCAAGAACCGAACCTCGGTAAAACAAATCACCGTGTCACACTCTTTATTTACTTGTGATTTGTTTTTGCCCTCTCTCTCGGACTCAATTTTGATTCTAACGCTAACCCCGGCTTGTAGTTGTGCTTAACCTTTGTAAATTTCAGATTCGCCCTATTCACCCCCCTCTAGGCGACTTTCAATTGGTATCAGAGCCCGGTGCTTCATTAGAGCCTAACCGGTCGAAGTGATGTCGGGAGATCACGCCAAGAAGGAGATGGTGACCGGTGACAAGCCCGCTACAAGCCATGGGAAGGCTCCATCGGGAGAGTCCTACAACAAGGGGAAGGAGAAGGAATCCCCTTCACACAAGTCGCATCGGAGTGGCGAAAAGAAGAAGAAGATGAGGAAGGTGGTCTACTACGAGACCGACTCCCCATCGCCATCGACCTCCGGCTCCGACGCGCCGTCCGTAACTTCTAAGCGCCATGAGCGCAAGAAGTTTAGTAAGATTCCCCTACACTACCCTCGAATTTCTAAATGTACTCCATTACTTTCTGTTCCATTAGGCAAACCACCGATTTTTGACAGTGAACATTATAACATGTGGAGTGACAAAATGAGGCATCACCTAACCTCACTCCACACTAGCATTTGGAACGTTGTTGAGTTTGGTGTACAGGTACCATCTGTAGGGGATGAGGACTACGATTCGGACGAAGTTGCCCAAGTCCGGCACTTCAACTCCCAAGCCACCACTATACTCCTCGCCTCTCTAAGTCGAGAGGAGTATAACATGGTGCAAGGGTTGAAGAGCGCCAAAGAGATTTGGGATGTACTCAAAACAGCACACGAAGGAGATGAGGTGACCAAGATCACCAAAAGGGAGACGATCGAGGGGGAGCTCGGTCGATTCATGCTTCACCAAGGGGAGGAGCCACAGGCAATGTACAACCGGCTCAAGACCTTGGTGAACCAAGTGCGCAACCTCGGGAGCACCAAATGGGATGACCATGAGATGGTTAAGGTTATTCTAAGATCACTAGTTTTTCTTAATCCTACTCAAGTACAATTAATTTGTGGTGATCCTAGATACAAAATAATGTCTCCCGAGGAAGTGATAGGTAAATTTGTGAGCTTTGAGCTAATGATCAAAGGCTCCAAAAAGATCATCGAGCAAGGCGCATCCTCCTCCGTACCCGAAGCACAACCCGTTGCATTCAAAGCAACGGAGGAGAAGAAAGAAGATTCCACTCCAAGTAGAATCCCCATCGACGCCTCCAAGCTCGACAATGAGGAGATGGCGCTCAACATCAAGAGTTTCCGTCAAATCCTCAAACAATGGAAGGGGAAAGATTACAAGCCCCGTTCCAAGAAAGTATCCTACAAGTGTGGTAAGCCCGGTCATTTTATTGCAAAATGTCCATTATCTAGTGATAGTGACAGGGGCGACGACAAGAAGGGAAAGAGGAGAGAAAAGAAGAGGTACTACAAGAAGAAGGGCGGCGATGCCCATGTTTGCCGGGAGTGGGACTCCGACGAGAGCTCCATCGACTCCTCCTCCGACGAGGACGCCGCCAACATCGCCGTCAACAAAGGGCTCCTCTTCCCCAACGTTGGCCACAAATGCCTCATGGCAAAGGACGACAAAGAGAAGAAGGTGAAATCGAAATCCTCCACTAAATATGCAACATCTAGTGATGAGGCTAATTCTAGTGATGATGAGGATGATTTATTTACTCTCTTTGCCAACTTGAACATGCAACAAAAGGAAAAATTAAATGAATTGATTAGCACTATTCATGATAAGGATGAACTCTTGGATAGCCAAGAGGACTTCCTAATTAAAGAAAACAAAAAGCATGTTAAAGTTAAAAATGCTTATGCTCTAGAAGTAGAAAAATGTGAAAAATTAACTAATGAGCTAAGCACTTGCCATGATATTATTTCCAACCTTAGAAATGAGAATGCCGATTTAATTGCTAAGGTTGGGAAGCTTGATGTTTGTGATGATTCAATTGTTAGTCTTAGAAATGATAATGCCAACTTAATTGCTAAGATTGACAAATTGAATACTTCTCTTTCTATCCTTAAAATTGAAAATGAAAAATTAATTGCTAAGGCTAAGGAACTAGATGTTTGCAATACTTCCATTTCCAATCTTAGAGATGAGAATGATATTTTGCATGCTAAGATTGTAGAATTAAATACTTGCAAACCCTCTACATCTTCCGTTGAGCATGTTACTATTTGCACTAGATGTAGAGATATTAATGTTGATGCTATTCATGATCACCTAGCCTTAATTAAACAACAAAATGATCACATAGCTCAACTTAATACCAAAATTAATGAGCATGACTTAGAAAATGAGAAATTTAAATTTGCTAGAAGCATGCTCTATAGTGGGAGACGCCCTGGCATTAAGGATGGCATTGGCTTCCAACAGGGAAACAATGTCAAGCTTAATGCCCCGCCTAAAAGATTGTCTAATTTTGTTAAGGGCAAGGCTCCCATGGTTCAGGATAACGAGGGTTACATTTTATACCCTGCCGGTTATCCCGAACACAAAATTAGGAGAATTCACTCTAGGAAGTCTCACTCTGGCCCTAATCATGCTTTTATGTATAAGAGTGAGACATCTAGTTCTAGGCAATCAACTCATGCTAAATTGCCTAAGAAGAAAACTCCTACTGCATCAAATGATCATAATGTCTCATTTAAAACTTTTGATGCATCTTATGTGCTAACTAACAAATCAGGCAAGGTAGTTGCCAAGTATGTTGGGGGCAAACACAAGGGATCAAAAACTTGTGTTTGGGTACCCAAAGTTCTTGTATCTAATGTCAAAGGACCCAAAACTGTTTGGGTACCTAAAATCAAGAACTAAATTTGTTTTGTAGGTTTATGCATCCGGGGGCTCAAGTTGGATCATCGACAGCGGGTGCACAAACCATATGACAGGGGAGAAAAAGATGTTCTCCTCCTACGAGAAAAACCAAGATCCCCAACGAGCTATCACATTTGGGGATGGAAATCAAGGTTTGGTCAAAGGATTGGGTAAAATTGCTATATCACCTGACCATTCCATTTCCAATGTTTTTCTTGTAGACTCAATAGATTACAACTTGCTTTCCGTTTCTCAATTGTGTAAAATGGGCTACAACTGTCTTTTTACGGATACAGGTGTTACTGTCTTTAGAAGAAGTGATGATTCAATAGCTTTTAAGGGAGTATTAGAGGGTCAGCTATACTTAGTTGATTTCAATAAAGCTGAACTCGATACTTGCTTAATAGCTAAGACTAACATGGGTTGGCTCTGGCATCGCCGACTAGCCCATGTTGGGATGAAGAATCTTCACAAGCTTCTAAAGGGAGAGCACATTTTTGGACTAACAAATGTGCATTTTGAGAAAGACATGATTTGTAGCGCATGCCAAGCAGGGAAGCAAGTTGGTGTTCATCATCCACATAAGAACATCTTGACGACTGACAGGCCACTCGAGCTCCTCCACATGGACCTATTCGGCCCGATCGCTTACATAAGCATCGATGGGAGTAAGTATTGTCTAGTTATTGTGGATGACTATTCTCGCTTCACTTGGGTATTCTTTTTACAGGATAAATCTCAAACCCAATAAACTTTGAAAGGATTCTTGAGACGGGCTCAAAATGAGTTCGGCTTGAGGATCAAGAAAATTAGAAGCGACAATGGGACGGAGTTCAAGAATTCACAAATAGAAGGTTTTCTTGAGGAGGAAGGCATCAAGCATGAGTTCTCTTCTCCCTACACGCCACAACAAAATGGTGTAGTGGAGAGGAAGAATAGGACTCTACTGGACATGGCAAGAACCATGCTTGATGAGTACAAGACTTCAGATCGGTTTTGGGCCGAGGCGGTCAACACCGCTTGCTACGCCATCAACCGATTGTATCTACACCGAATCCTCAAGAAGACATCATACGAACTCCTCACTGGTAAAAAGCCAAATGTTTCATATTTTAGAGTCTTTGGTAGCAAATGTTTTATTCTTGTTAAAAGAGGTAGAAAATCAAAATTTGCTCCTAAGGCTGTAGAAGGCTTTTTACTAGGATATGATTCAAACACAAGGGCATATAGAGTCTTTAACAAGTCCACTGGACTAGTTGAAGTTTCTTGTGACATTGTGTTTGATGAGACTAACAGCTCCCAAGTGGAGCAAGTTGATCTTGATGAATTAGATGATGAAGAGGCTCCGTGCGTCGCGCTAAGGAACATGTACATTAGGGATGTGTGTCCTAAGGAATCCGAAGAGCCCATTCAAGCACAAGATCAACCATCCTCCTCCATGCAAGCATCTCCACCAACTCAAGATGAGGATGAGGCTCTAGATGAAGAAGAAGAAGATCAAGAAGATGAGCCACCTCAAGAAGACGGTAATGATCAAGGGGAGATGCAAATGATCAAGACAAAGAGGATGATCAAGTTCCAAGGCCGCCACACCCAAGAGTCCACCAAGCAATCCTACAAGATCACCCCGTGAACACCATCCTAGGAGATATTCATAAGGGGGTAACCACTCGATCTCGTGTTGCTCATTTTTGTGAACATTACTCTTTTGTTTCCTCTATTGAGCCACACAGGGTAGAGGAAGCACTTCAAGATTCGGATTGGGTGATGGCAATGCAAGAGGAGCTCAACAATTTCAAAAGGAATGAGGTATGGCATTTAGTTCCACGTCCTAACCAAAATGTTGTAGGAACCAAGTGGGTCTTCCGCAATAAACAAGACGAGCATGGTGTGGTGGCAAGGAACAAGGCACGACTTGTGGCCAAAGGTACTCACAAGTCGAAGGTTTGGATTTTGGTGAAACCTATGCACCCGTAGCTAGGATTGAGTCAATTCGAATATTACTTGCCTATGCTACTCACCATGACTTTAAGCTCTACCAATTGGACGTGAAGAGTGCCTTCCTCAACGGACCTATCAAAGAAGAGGTCTATGTTGAGCAACCCCGCGGCTTTGAAGATAGTGAGTATCCTAACCATGTTTACAAACTCTCTAAGGCGCTTTATGGGCTCAAGCAAGCCCTAAGAGCATGGTATGAATGCCTAAGAGATTTTCTTATCACTAATGGCTTCAAAGTCGGTAAAGCCGATCCTACTCTATTCACTAAAACTATTGAAAATGATTTGTTTGTATGCCAAATTTATGTTGATGATATTATATTTGGATCTACTAACAAATCTATTTGTGAAGAATTTAGTAGGATCATGATTCAAAAATTCGAGATGTCAATGATGGGGGAGTTGAAGTATTTCTTAGGATTTCAAGTCAAGCAACTCCAAGAAGGCACCTTCATTAGCCAAACGAAGTATATTCAAGATATTCTCACCAAGTTTGGAATGAAGGATGCCAAGCCCATCAAGACACCCATGGGATCCAATGGGCATCTCGACCTCGACACGGGAGGTAAATCCGTAGATCAAAAGGTATACCGGTCGATGATAGGTTCCTTACTCTATTTATGTGCTTCACGACCGGACATTATGCTTTCCGTATGCATGTGTGCAAGGTTCCAAGCCGACCCTAAGGAAGTTCACCTTAGGGCCGTGAAGCGAATCTTGAGATATTTAGTTCAAACACCTAAGTTTGGTCTTTGGTACTCCAAGGGATCCTCATTTGATTTATTAGGATATTCCGATGCTAATTGGGCAGGGTGTAAGATTAACAGGAAGAGCACATCAGGGACTTGTCAGTTTCTGGGAAGATCCCTGGTGTCTTGGGCTTCAAAGAAACAAAACTTAGTAGCTCTTTCTACCGCCGAAGCCGAGTATATTGCCACAGGCCATTGTTGCGCACAATTACTTTGGATGAGGCAAACCCTTAGGGACTACGGCTACAAGTTTAGCAAAGTCCCTCTCCTATGTGACAATGAGAGTGCTATCCGCATGGCGGATAATCCCGTTGAACACAGCCGCACTAAGCACATAGCCATTCGGTATCACTTTCTGAGAGATCACCAACAAAAGGGGGATATCGAGATAGCCTATATAAATACTAAAGATCAATTGGCTGATATCTTTACCAAGCCTTTAGATGAGCAATCCTTTACCAAACTTAGGACTGAGCTAAATATTCTTGATTCTAGGAATTTTGATTGATTCTTTGCACACATAGCTCATTTTTATACCTTTGATCGTATCTCTTTTATGTCTATGACTAATGTGTTTTCAAGTGTCATCTTATGCTTAGTCATAGATATTGAAAGGGAAATGGAGTTCTCGGCAAAGAAGGCGCTTCCACTCAACTCCAATTATATTTGCCGGTACTCCGCTTTGTTCTCCACCTTGGTATAATCCTCACTCATATTCTTGTTTGCCAAAGTGGGAGAAAAGTTTGAAAAAAAGAGCTTATATTCCACTCACAAGTATCCGTTTTTGGCGATTCACGCCAAAGGGGGAGAAAGTATGAGCCCAAAGCAAAAGGACCGCACCACCACCAAATTTAAAAATGAAGTTTTCAATTTGATATCTTATTGTGTTCAAAAGGGGGAGAAAGTAGTATCTTCAAAAATTGCAAAACCCTCTTGAACACTAAGAGGAGAATTTTATTTAGGGGGAGTTTTGTTTTAGTCAAAGGAAAAGCATTTGAGACAGGGGGAGAGAATTTCAAATCTTGAAAATGCTTTCTTCAATTTTACTCATGTATCTTTGACTATTTGCAAAAGGCTTTTGAAATGATTTTTACAAAGAATTTGCAAAACAAAACCCGTGGTGCAAATGTGGTCCAAAATTTTAATAAAGAAGAAAACCATCCAAGCACATCTATTGAGATAAGTATATTGGTTTCAACTCCAAGCAACCTTTGCACTTACATTATGCAAACTAGTTCAATTCTGCACTTTTATATTTGCTTTGATTTGTGTTGGCATCAATCGCCAAAAAGGGGGAGATTGAAAGGGAAATAGGGTCAAACCTTTTCCAATAAGAATTTTGGTGGTTGAATTCACAACACAAATTATTGGACTAACTAGTTTGCTCTAGAAAATATGTTCTACAGGTGCCAAAGGTTCACAACAAACCAATACAAGTCAAAAGAAAGGGTTCAAACAAAGGGAGCAAAGTTAAACCGAAGGCAGCCCTGGTCTGGCGCACCGGACAGTGTCCGGTGCACCAGGGAATCCAACTCCAAACTTGCCAGTCTCGGGAATTCTGGGAGCCGCTCCGCTATAATTCACCGGACTGTCCGGTGTAGCACCGGACTGTCCGGTGTGCCAGCGGAGCAACGGCTACTTCACGCCAATAGTCGTCTGCAAAACGCATTCAATGCGCTACAGTGCGTGCCAGAGTCAGAGCAGCGCCAGAAGGCACACCGGATAGTGTACAGTGACTGTCCGGTGCAACACCGGACTGTCCGGTGACCCAGAAGACAGAAGCTCCAACGGTCGAACCCTAACGGTCGGGTGACGTGGCTGGCGCACCGCACAGTGTCCGGTGGCGCACCGGACTGTCAGGTGCGCCATTCGACAGCAGCCTCCACAAAACAGCTAGTTTGGTGGTTGGGGCTATAAATACCCCAACCACCCCACCATTCATTGCATCTAAGTTTTCAGACATCCTACACCTTACAAGAGCTATAGCATTCAATACAAGACACACCAAAGAGATCAAATCCTCTCCCAAGTCCAAAGATCATTCCAATCAAATAGTGACTAGTGAGAGAGTGACTTGTGTTTATTTGAGCTCTTGGGCTTAGATTGCTTCTTTTCTTTCTCATTCTTTCTTGTGATCAACTCAATTGTAACCGAGGCAAGAGACACCAATTGTGTGGTGGTCCTTGTGGGGACTTTATGTCCCGTTTGATTGAGAAGAGAAGCTCACTCGGTCTAAGTGACCGTTTGATAGAGGGAAAGGGTTGAAAGAGACCCGGTCTTTGTGACCACCTCAATGGGAGTAGGTTTGCAACAACCGAACCTCGGTAAAACAAATCACCATGTCACACTCTTTATTTACTTGTGATTTGTTTTCGCCCTCTCTCTCGGACTCGATTTTGATTCTAACGCTAACCCCAGCTTGTAGTTGTGCTTAACCTTTGTAAATTTCAGATTCGACCTATTCACCCCCCTCTAGGCGACTTTCAGTAACCAGGATGCGACTATAAATGTCATCCTAGGGATGAATTGGCTAACCAAGTAGCAAGCCAGTCTTAGCTGTGACAAGAGAATGGTGAAGTTAGTATCCTTATTAGGAGAAGAAGTGTTAGTGGAGTTGGTCTTGTCTAGACCAAGGAAAGGAAGTTATCACCAAGTCACCGCTCGTATTGAGGAAATCGAACCATCAGAAGCTATCAATGTAGTATCAGAATTCCTAGATGTGTTTCCTGAGGAGTTACCAGGAATGCCACCTGAAAGGAAAGTTGAATTTGCCATAGAGCTTATACTCGACAGCGCCCCTATTTCTAAGAGAGCATATCGAGTGTCTGGACCAGAATTGGTGGAACTCAAGAAGCAGATTGATGAGTTGTTAGAGAAAGGCTACATCAGACCAAGTACCTCGCCTTGGGCAGCCCCAATGCTATTTGTGGAGAAGAAGGATGGAACAAAAAGGATGTGCATTGATCACAGATCCTTGAATGAAGTCACCGTCAAGAACAAGTACCCCCTGCCCAGAATTGAAGACTTATTCGATCAGTTGAGAGGAGCTAGTGTGTTCTCAAAGATAGATCTGAGGTCAGGTTACCATCAGCTCAGAATCCGACCTTCGGATATACCGAAGACAACCTTTATCACTAAGTACGGGCTATATGAGTTCACGATCATGTCATTCGGTTAGACGAATCCACCAGCCTATTTCATGTACTTGATGAATAGTGTGTTCATGGATTACCTCGACAAGTTCGTAGTGGTGTTCATTGATGATATCCTTGTATATTTCCAGAATGAGCAAGAGCATGAAGAGCACTTGAGGAAAGTACTGCAGAGGCTACAAGATTGCTAGTTGTATGCCAAGCTTAGCAAGTGCGAGTTTTGGATCAGCGAAGTCCTGTTCTTGGGTCACATTATAAATCGAGAGGGATTGTCTATGGATTCAAAGAAGGTAGCAACTATTCTGGACTGGAAAGCACCGAAAGACTCCCGAGGAATCAAGAGTTTCATTGGAATGGCCGATTATTATCGGCGTTTCATTTTAAGTTTCTCCAAGATTGCGAGGCCAAGGACAGCCTTGTTGGCAAAGAAGGTTGAATTCAAGTGGACCGCAACATGCCAAAAGTCCTTTGAGACATTGAAAGAGAAGTTGACAACAACACCAGTATTGTTTCTGCCAGATGTCCACAAGTCGTTCTCAATATATTGTGATGCTTCGTACACCGGACTGGGATGTGTGTTGATGCAGGAAGGGAGAGTAGTGGCATACTCATCCAGACAGTTGAAGATTCATGAGAAGAATTACCCTACTCATGATCTGGAGTTAGCAGCAGTGGTTCATGCACTGAAGACCTGGAGACACTACTTGTATGGGCAGAAGTGTGATATCTACATGGACCACAAGAGTCTCAAGTACATATTCACTTAGTCGGAGCTGAACACAAGGCTGCGAAGATGGCTAGAGTTAATCAAAGACTATGAGCTAGAGATTCATTATCACCTAGGCAAAGCAAATGTGGTTGCAGATGCTCTGAGCAGAAAGAGTCAAGTCAATATGTTGGCCGCTCACCCAATGTCGTATGAGCTAGCAAAGGAATTTGATAGATTGAGCCTTGGATTTCTGAACAACACTTAAGGAGTGATAATTGAGCTGGAATCCACCCTAGAGCAATATATCAGGAAGGGCTAGAAAGATGATGAAAAGATCAACGAGATCCGGCAGCTGATCATAGATGGAAAAGGCAAGGATTTCTGTGAGGATGCAGAAGGAGTGGTATGGTTCAAGGATAGGCTGTGTGTTCCCGACATCAATTCGATCCGAGAACTGATTCTCAAGGAAGCTCATGAGATAGCATATTCTATACTCCCTGGTAGCGAGAAGATGTACCAAGACTTGAAGAAAAGATTCTGGTGGTACGGTATGAAAAGGGAGATAGCAGAGTATGTGGCTGTATGCGACAGTTGTTAGAGGATTAAGGCAGAACGTCATAGGCCCGTAGGTTTGTTACAGCCATTGCAAATTCCTCAGTGGAAATGGGATGAGATTAGAATGGACTTTATAGTTGGTTTGCCTCACACTCGTACTGGTTATGACTCCATCTGGGTAGTAGTGGACCGTTTGACAAAGGCGGCCCATTTCATACCAGTCAAGACCACCTACAACAGTGCAGTGTTGGCCAAACTATACATGTCTCGGATTGTGTGCTTGCATGGCGTTCCAGAGAAGATAGTATCCGACAGAGGCATCCAGTTCACTTCTCATTTTTGACAGCAACTACATGAAGCTTTGGGCACACACTTGAAGTTTAGTTCAGCTTATCACCCATAAACTAATGGACAGACTGAGAGAACCAACCAGATTCTTGAAGATATGTTAAGAGCTTGTGCTTTGCAAGACAAGATAGGTTGGGACAAGAGGCTACCATATGCAGAGTTCTCCTACAACAAAAGCTACCAAGCCAGACTCAAGATGTCACCATTCGAAGCACTTTATGGGAGAAATTGCAGAACTCCGTTGCATTGGGACCAACCTAGCGAAAGGCAGGTGTTCGGTCTAGATATTCTGCTTGAAGCCGAAGAGAACATCAGAATGGTTCGAGAGAATCTAAAAACAGCGCAGTCCAGACAGCGAAGCTATGCTAACACCCGAAGAAGGGAACTGAGTTTTGAAGTGGGAGATTATGTATACTTGAAGGTGTCACCGATCAGAGGAATCAAAAGATTCAGAGTCAAGGGCAAGCTAGTGCCTCGATACATCGGACCGTATTAGATTCAAGCAAGACGTGGAGAAGTGGCATATCAACTCAGCTTACTAGAAAATTTGTTCGCTGTGCACGATGTGTTTCACGTGTCTCAGCTAAAGAAATGCTTGCGAGTACCAGAAGAGTAGTTGGCCACATAGGACCTTGAAGTTCAAGAAGATCTAACATATATTGAGAAGCCAACTTAGATTCTAGAGACAACAGATCGGGTTACTCAGAGAAGCACCATCAGGATGTGCATAGTTAAATGGGGCCATCACTCAGAGGAAGAAGCAACCTGGGAAAGAGAAGATGATTTGAAAGCCATGTACCCTGAACTCTTTTCTAGCCAACCTTGAATCTCGAGGGCGAGATTCTTTTTAAGGGGGATAGGTCTATAACACCCTGAATTTGGGGGTATAAAATTTCTTTCTAAGTATCTACCAAATTCAGGTGTTTTTCTTGTGTCCCTCTCTAGCTTCTCTCTCTCTCTTCCTTTTGAGTTGATTTAGCTTAATTAGTCAGGGATTATTTATTTATTTTTGTCAAAACATTATGAGTCATGAAATGTTGCATCATGCGGAGCTCAAATATTCTTTGAATTGTTGCACATGTTTGAATTAGTTTGAATTTGAAACTTGGTTTGAATTTGAATTGAAAACCCTAGAGAAAATAAAAAGAAAAGCAATTAGAAATTCCATGGAAAAAGAGAAAACCAATTCAGCCCAGCCAGCCTAGCTCGGCCCAGCCAGGCCGCGTGCCCGCGTGCCCGCGTTGCCTGACAGGTGGGTTCCACCTGTCAGCGGCAGTTTCTCTCCACGCGCACTCCCTCCCCCTCTCCTTCTGCCTAGTGGGGCCGCTCTGTCGACACTAGTTGCCCTCGCACGTGCGCCCCTTTCCCTCTTTGCCTCGTGGCCCATCTCGTCAGCACTGAGCCGTTTCCCCAACGCGCCCGCTCCCTCTCGCTGCACTGTGGGACCGCCCTATCAGCTCCGCCTTCCCACGAACCGCCGTGGACTAGCACACATGCACGCCGAGATCCCCGGCCACGTCGCCTGCCCACGCACCCCAGCTCCCTTTTGAGCTCCGCCCGCACCCGCACTCGCTCCCCTGCCTCATTTCGTGCAAGCTCACCCTCTCTCACGCTCTCCTCTCGCCGCTCGCGCTCGCCGGATTCCACGCCCACTTTGTCGGCCATCCAGCCCGTCGGAAGTCACGCCAAGCCACCCCAAGCTCTGCCCCAAGGTGAGACGTCCATTCCCATGCTTGGATTCCCTTATTCAGCCTAACCGTAGCCAATTAGGTCTTGCCGGTGTGCAGCCACGTTTGCTTGCCACGCCCTGTGCGGTGTCCAACCAACCCAGCCTCCTTCCATGTCTCGGTGTAGGTCCATAGTACCCCCCACCTCCGCCGGTTCTAGCCGAGCCCCTATCACAGTCGATTGTCTCTCCCCATGGTCGGAATTCCTCACTGGAATTGCCCCGACCCGCCCGGCGTTCTCCCTCCACCATTCTCCCCTCTCTAACCCCGGTCTCGTGGCCAGAACCCCACCAGTGTGTTCGCCGAGTCCTCCTCGATAATTCTGGCCAACCCCAGCGACCCCAAAACCACCGTAGCCCACACCCGCCCTAGCTCCGGCGACCTCACCACCGTGAGCAAGAGCGGCGCAGCCCACATCCATAAACCCTCCTGGTGTTGATCTCCACCATTCGATTCCGATCGCATGGCCCAGATCACAGGATACCGCTTCGCGCATGCACACCCTGCGCCTGGACCCATCTGTCGGCCGCCTGTGCCCCTGACACCAGGCCCGACCGGTCAGTTCGCCTCCTCGCCCTCGGTCGTTGACCGCCTTGGCTCGCTGGTCAGTGCGCGCCCGCTCTTGCATCTGCAGGATCTGTTCTCAGCCGTTGATCTCAGATCCAATGGCCGAGAAAGCCCGATACCCCTTTGCGCGGTGGTTTTGTTAAAGAGACCATCGGTTTGTTTGGAATCAACCCGCCGTCCCTAGTTTTCGCGCGCAGGCTCATAAAATCTTGCAGATTGAACCCCAGGCTTTTAAATAATCACAGAATTAGACCTATTTTGTATTTTTAAACTTCCAAACTTGTTTATTTCATATCTTTTTCATATGAACTCCAAATTTAGTGATTCAAATTGCAAAATGTTCACAGGAATATTCTCTGTTCAAATAAATTATGTTCATTCATAGTCTGTACACTCTAATTTTGTGTCTAACTATAGGTTAGTGTATGTATTAATTTATTCACTTAATAAAATAAATAAAAAGGAAACCCTAGTGGTAAATAGATGTTTAATATTGTGAAGATAATTGTTGGGGACTTGTTCTCAAGTGCTATGAGTTAAGAACAAGGCAACGCAGAAAACATTAAACGTTAAAGTCCTTCGTCCTTCGAAGCATTATTTCCCTTAGGATATAATGATTTTCGGACGAAGGTAATGAAGGACATACCTTCATCAACATAACATATAAGGATGAAGAAAGAATCATATAAAGCATAAAAAATAATATAAGCGGTCATATATCATCATTATCTCATTTTTATTTTATTACTATGGAAAAATAGAAACAATATCAAATTACAAGTGTACCTTCGACTTGAAAGAAGGTAAAAGTACCAGCGTGACGTAAGGATCAATGCCAAGTCAACGTGAACAGTACGGAGTTACTGTTCATCTATTTATAGGCACGGGACGCAGCCCATGTAAAATTACACTCATGCCCTTTACATTTACTAATAACTCTATAGTAGTCCATCGAGGTCTAAATAGCCTTTTCATCTTTAAGTCGGTTTCCCTTTTCTGCTATCATGCCGAAGCTCTCCTGCGCACAGCTTCGGCTTCGCGCTATCCTTCATACTCCTTCTCGTGCTTCTTCACACTGTGGTTTCAACTTAAGTCCGAAGGTACCTGTTCATGCATTATACTTCCAGAAACATTGTTAAATCATGTTTTTTGAGGACCTTCAGAAGCCGAAGGCCCCCAACAGTAGCCCCTCGCAATATTAATTTGTTGGAATGATAAATTCAGATTGCGACAAGGACGAAGGCCCTGAGCCGAAGGTCCAAAAAAACACCTTCCCTTTGCTAGAATAGCAACAGCTACTAACAAGCGGGCAATCCAACACGCAACGCACCAGGCGTATAAATAAGAGCACACCACGAGCTCATTTGGCACGCTTTCTTGCCATCTGCTCTTGCTTACTCAATTTTTAGCTCTTGCGCATCAACACTTGCTTAGCTTTTTTAAATTTTTAAGCTTCGGCTTTGAGAGCACTTTTCTCAGCTCTTTCGAAGATGTCTGAGGATAAGAAAGCTATCGCTGAACCGAAGCTGAGCCTTTCTGAGGAGATGAATCTTGGCTTTATTGAATCAATAGAAAGGACAAATGCAGAGAAGATTGCTAGGGAAACTTTGGAGGGTTTGTCTGAAGACACTAGTGATAGTGACAACTATGATGTGGAGAGCGGCGGGGAAGACTCCGAAGATCGACCCTAGCGACCGAGCCATGCAGTTTTTGGAAAATCAACTATTAAATAAAGCCATCTTGACAACATGAGGGGGAGATACTTTCGGGATATGTCTGTTGTGAGGGCTGACGACGGAGAGAAGACTTGTCCTACTCCAGAGGAGAATGAAGTCATGATCTTCCGAAGCTTTTTGAAGGATGGGCTTCGGCTTCCTCTGAGCAGCTTCGTAGTCGAGGTTTTGAAGATATTTCAGATTTACCTTCACCAGATTACCCCTGAAGCTATTATAAGAATGGGAATCTTCGTGTGGGCTTTAAGGAGTCAAGGCTTGGAGCCAAATGCAAAAAGTTTCTGCAGTATGCATGAACTGTTATACGAGACGAAGCCCTGGGGTAAAGAACAGTATCATAACAATTTTGGCTGCTATAGCTTCGTTGCTCGTTCTGGCTCAAGCTCTCCAGTACCGACTTTTCGAAAGAGATGGCCCGGAGACTGGACGAAAGAATGGTTTTATGTAAAAATGATTTAAAGGCACGAGAAGACATTAAAGATATATGTAACACCCTAGGTGTTACTCAGGGTGTCCACCCCATGGTTACCCCCCTTTTTACCCATGATTACATAAAGATTTGTGGGCAAAGTACTTCAATCTTGGAATTCAGGATCCTAATCAAGTGCAAACTATCTTGGATATCATGCCCTAGCTTGTAATGCACATCTAAGTAGGGATCTCCCAAAACCCTAGAGCAAAACCCCCATATGCAATAATAATCCTAATTAAAGCCATGATCAAAAGATCATGTAAACATCATGATCATGGTTTGGGCCAAATATAAAAGTTGTAATATACTTAATAACCTACAATTAATAGTAAGGAAGTACCCCCAAAAAGTTTTCAGAAAGGTCCTAAAAAGATCACCAAAGGTTGAACACAAGGGAGGAATTCAGATTTTGCCTAAGTCAAAAACCAACCCTTGAGCAAAGATCCCTCATGTTCACCTTGATCCCCTTTTCAAAACCAGTCGACCCAATTAACAAAATGGCGCCAAATTAACCCTAGAACACCCTGGCAAGAGATGACACCTACCCTAGGGCGCTAGACACGACTTGACACCCCTTTTGTCTCGGGTTGGACCCAGCTGACACAGCAAACTTCTTCCCTCTCTATCTCCCTGCCCTGACCATATCTCGACTTGGAACTCACAGCAAAAGGGTAGGATTTGGAGCAGAGAAGTGACCGTACACAGTGACTTTGCCAAGATACGCACGCCATGGCGCTCAAATCGGCCGTTGAACCTTGGCAGAAGCAACCCTCCACGTGTTCGGCGCGAGCTGGCATCCGGGGGCGCGCTCAGAGCACGCCCGTGCGCGAACCCCCGCGCGCCCACGGCCGCCCGTGACCATGGCCGCGTCCGCGCCTATAAAACCCGCCCCAGTGCTCGGTTGCCTTCCCCATTGCCTCCTCCGTACCTCGCCGGACTCGCCTGAGCCAGCCGTTGCCTTCGGCGACCTCCCCGCAGCCCGCCAGTGCCGCCCGGGAGCAACCGCCGTGGCCGACCCCTCTCCCGTCCTCCTCCGTTCGATCCAAGCCCCCAGATAGCTTCCTGGTGAAGCCGTGAGCCTTGCTCAAGCTTAAACCGAGGGCCCGCGTCACCGGAGTAGCCAAATCGCGCTCACCGGAGTTCAAGAACCCGCCGGCGCACGTGAACCGGGTAAACCCCTTCACCATTTCCCGATTCGTTGCGCGCATGGCCTCTGTGTCATCCCGTGAAGCTCCTCGTGCCCGTTAATTGAACTCTACCGCCGTGGTTTGGCCGGAGCAGGCGTCGCCGACGATCCTCGCCGCCTGTGTTCGTGGCCAGGGGAGCTCCGACCACCTCTGGCGCCGACCCGCACATCGACGTGACCGTCGCGACCTCCTGAACATCGCTGACCACCTCGCCGGACCTCCCTCGCCGCCGGTAAGCCGCGCCACCCTTTTCTTTCCCGCGACTACTGTTTCAGTTGGGGGAAGGACTGCGGGTGAGAGGGAGAGAAATCCAGGGGGTTAAGTGAAAAGTCAGAGACTCGAGTGAATAGTGGCCCGAGGGTAGAACTGCGAGATTTGATTCGGTTTAAACCCAGGGGCCTCAGCGCAAACTGCTTTTTCAGAAAAACTTTATTAAAACCTGATTTAAATTCAAACAGAAACTTTAAAAACCCATAACTTCTGTTTGGTTTATCCAAATTTGGTCAAACTAATTTTGCCAGACTCTAAATAATATAACCTGTCTAAGAAAAATATAAAACCCCATAAGTACTAGAGAAAAATATAAGGTTCTTATTTAATTTTAGTTTTGGCCAAAAGCTCAATTATAGCAAGAAAAATGGTTGTACTATTTAACTAGGGTTGGAAAAATTTGGAGAAGTTATTGTCTACCTACTGACCTAGCTAAAAATGTTAAACCTCTCTGTCCACTAAATTAAGTTAGTTTTAACCCCTTATTCCATAATATGCTTAAGGTTAAGAAAAATAGAAAAAGTGACATAAAAACTGGACCAGAGGGCACCCCTATTTTTGTTGAGATACTTAGTCAATGTAGTTCACTGGAAAAATGTATCATACCCTGTTGTAGTGTAAGATAAGCAAGATACCTTTTAAATGAAGAAAATAAGGATAACTTAGAAAAACCCTACAAAAATAACCCTAAAGTGAAACCTCCCCAACCCTTAGGATAACTAATGTGTTGATAATAAGAACTTAAGAAAAATTTGAAATCTGTTGTTTGATATTTTTCAAATGACAAGTTAGTTCCAATCACCCTTTTTGCACCAAAGTTTAGAAATCCACCATTAATTAACCATCATGTGGCTCTCTGTCATTTTTGGTACAAGAGCTTATTATCACTGTTAGAGGCCAACAAAAATAACCCTTAGGTTAGAATCCACTTTAATAAAGGACTTGTAGTGCAAAGTGGCTTAAGTGCCCCACTTTTTGTTATTTTTGTATCCAGCCTAGCCTTTTTATTTTAAATCCCATATTCCTAAGACAGGCCCTATTGACCAAGGGCAAGCCACTGTAATTTTTGGGGAATTTTTGAAAATAGTTAAATTACCTTGGCAGTTCAAACCCCACTAGAATTCATAAATGAACACTAAGGAGAGGAAAATGAGCAATGGAAATTAGTATCCCCCTAAGACCCTTGTAAGTTGTTCCCAGAAATAGAAATCTGCAAATGCAATACCAATTCTCCTTGTTTACCCCAAATAAAGACTTAATTATGAAAGTGCCAAATATAAACCACTGGGAAACCCACATAGCCAGGGAACCCTAAGTTAATTCTTGACTTAATTTCTGTGGCTTAATGTTCTTAACTCCTGCATAATCATGACATACATGTTCATTGCATTTCGATAGACTGTAATCTTGCCGACGGAGAGTACATCCTCGTGCCGGAGCAGGGAGTTGCCCAGGAGGTTGCCCCAGACCCAGCACCAGAGCCTGCACCAGAGGACCTGCCTGCCACTGCTTTGGAAGGCAAGCCCCGATTTTATGCATAACCTGTTATTTATGCTATTTTACTTCACTTAATGATTGTAGGATTGATTGTGCACTTAGGTGTAGGAGTTGCTTGAAACCCTAGTTGCATGATCTCAGGATTCCTTTTTGGAGATGGATACTAGTATGCTAGGTCGAATAGCTGCTTTGCTAATTAGGGATCTCGGTAGAAGTCGAGTGATTTTTCTAGCACTCGCGCGAGGTCAGGACATTGATTGTAACCACCTTCCATATCATATTGGTGTTGGTATGTGGACACGGATCCATGGGGATACGTGGTCTATGAGGTAAAATGGAAATAAGGATTAACGTGCGGATACCTGTGTCAAGCGTTTGAATGTACTAAACACATACCGAGAAATATGGTAAATCGGTAAGCCTAGTACCTGAGTGAACCTGCCCGCAGACATACCCCCTCACGCGACCTGAGACGAGGTCTCCCATTCCGGTTATGGTGGGTACAAGTGCGGTCACTGCACGACGGCCAGTCGGGGTCAGTGAGGCATTGTACGCCAAGGCGGTGAGACCTGATCTGTTGCCAGGGAATCGATGGGGACGGTTGATGTGTGTGGGGACGGAGTGCCTCGCCACGTCGTGTGTTTAGGTTTACCTTGCAAGGATAAAAACTCGATTCGAATCGTCTGCTTCTCGCAGCTAATGAGACTGCTTGATCCATTGTACTGCATTGAGTAACAAGGGAAACTGTGATGAGATGATACAAAATGTTGATTGGTAAAAATGCTTGCTACTATGTATGAGTAGATAGTACACTTTTAGCCTTAAGAGAGTCACACTTAATTTTGACAAAGTTAAAATCTTGATTTAGAAACTCAGCTAGTGCTTTTGGCAACCAAACCCCACAGCCGAACAGCTGCATGTCTAGAGGTAGAGGAGTATAGACTCCTCACACCGGGTAAGTCTAGCTGAGTATTAGTATACTCAGCCTTGCTTGTGGCATAATTTTTTACAGGTTCTCTGGAGGACATGGTTGCTGGAGTGACTTGGCCGTCCACCTTACCACCGGGTTGGACTGTCGAGTGGGACCCCGCCTCGGCTAAGGAGGAGCATGAGGAGTGATGGGATAGGCTTCCCCATCTCTCCGTTTAATTATCGTTAGTTTTATTCCGCTGCACTCCAAACAATGATGACTACTTTTGGCAAAACTCTGATGATGATGGTGATAGTGATGTAATAATTAACACTCTTCCATGTATGGTTTTATGCTTTATTGTATTTGCTCTGTGACTCACCATCGAGTGAGAATGTGGTACTTGATCCTGTCAGTGGCCGTGTCGGACTAGATCCGAGGGATTGACGGTTTATTCCCATTTAAGTGTGGTCTAGCCTCTAAGGCGGGGCTTAGGCACTTAGGTTGGAATAAGTCGGGCAGTTCCGCCACAGCTGGTATCGGATCTTGTACCACCACAGAGGAATCAATAAACCATAAATGCCATCCCTTTTCTAAAGTAAAATTTGATAGAAACAATGTTGGATAGATCGTAGGATGAGCAGGATAGACCTAGGACGTGAAGCCTTAGGATAGTAGAAGGGTAGCTAGGTGGCTAATTAACTAGGCCCTACAGGCCACTTCTAAAGGATGGGAGTTCTTCCCTATTCCTTTTTATCTTCTGGAGAGGTCGTTCAGGACGTGCATGCATGCATTCTTAATTAAGCAGATGGATAACTAAGTAAAAGGACTTAAAAATAAGATAACGGCCAACTAGGTCCCTAATACCTTTTTCTTTTAGCTAGAGGCAGGTTGAGTTTTATTTTCCTTATTCTTTTTGTAATTCTCTTCTTTTACTTACGCTTAACCGTGCACAGATGACTTCCCACGGATCCTCCGAGGACGGAAATGCACTGACCCACACTGACGGACTTGCACGAGAGGGTTTTCCCCGCATCTTGTGGGAGGTACTTCAGGGGGCCGGATACTTGACACCCCCTCAGTACGCGGTGCAGCAGTTCGAGAAGCACCGGGTGCCTCGCTGTAGGGTGAGGATGACCTTGGAGCCTCATCCCCTGCAGCCAGGCTGGCGCTCCTTGGACTCCGAGTCTTTCGGGTACCGAGCGGAGGACACAATCGAGGCAATCGCTCTGCATGGACTGACTACCTTCTGCGGGTTCCATCCCCTGGAGCTGGCTACCCACCCCATGGGGTTGTTCCCCGCGGAAAAGGAGGACGACCCGATGTGGAGGGATCGGGTGGAGCATGCCAAGGACATCTGGGCTCTCTACCCAGGCCACACCGCTCACTTGTCAGTACGATGCATGAACGCTCTGTATCGTCTGCAAGTAATGCGTGGGGAGGCAATGTCTCACCTGATGGCATTGCTGGAGGCCACCAAGATCACCCTGGACAACAGGGAGGAGCTCGTGGTGGACTTGTCCCAGGAGCTCGTGGAAAAAGATTTGCAAGTGGAGCAGCTATCTGATGAGGTTCATGAGTTGGAGGAGCTAGTGGGCACCCGGGAGAACACCATCGAGGTTCTCGAGGATCAGCTCCTCAACACTCAGCAGCAGCTGGCAGAAGCAAATGAGCACCTAGACATGCATCACCAAGAGATCCATGGTGAGGAAGCTGACGAGGACGTTGACATCGAGGGAGGAGACGAGTCTGCTTCCAGTGTAGACACCGCTGGCTCAGGGAGACCACCTTCCCCCGAGTCCAGCGTTGCCTCGTTCGCTCACTAGATGCCAGGCTAATACTAGAAGTTGATGATAGTTGGACTCCTCGCCGCTAGCTTAGCTTTTGCACCCTTAGGGTACTAGGCTAGGTAGAGTTGAGTCTTTTGGATCATTGATGTAACAGTGTTAAAACTCTTTTGGAGGTTTGGGGATGTTTAATGGCAGTTTAAATTTGGACGGAAGGATTAGGTTTTCGTTTTGTTTTATTTGGAATCTATCAAATTGCTTTAACTCCCCTACCATGTTTGAACCTTAAGCTTGGAGATGTGTTATTGAGCAACCATGTGATTTTTCAGATGGCTGGGAGAGCGCGCCGTGGTCAGAATGAGCACGTTCCTCCACCACCACCGCCTCCCACTCTGCAGGAGCTCATGGCCCAGCAGAATGAGATCCTGAGACAGTTAGCTCAGCGTCAGCCACCACCTCAGCATTATGGTGGAGACCATCAGCGTCACCCCGTCGCTGCTACCTACCAGGAGTTCCTCAGCACTCAGCCACCATTGTTTACCAGGACGGAGGACCCACTTGATGCAGATGTGTGGTTGAGGGTGGTAGAATCCAAATTCCCACTGCTCCATGGAATTTGCTCAGAGGTCACCAAGGTCAGGTTCGCCACCCAGCAGCTTCGCGGACCTGCAAGGACTTGGTGGGACCATTTTCTTGCCATGCAGCCAGAAGGCAGAGAAGTGGAATGGAGGGAGTTTAAGGCCGCTTTCAGAGGGCATCATATTCCAGCTGGCATCATGGACCGGAAACTCAATGAGTTTCTGGCACTCACTCAGGGCAGCAGGACAGTGTTGCAATATGCCCAGGCCTTCAATGATTTGTGTCAGTATGCTGGATATCATGCTGATACGGATGAGAAGAAGCGAGACAGGTTCAGAAGGGGGCTCAGCACCAAGCTCCGTGATCGACTCAACACCGTCAGGGCCAACAGTTACAATGAGTTGGTCAACATGGCTATCTCCCAGGAGGACTGCATCTTGGCTCGACAGGCGGAGAAGAAGAGGAAGACCCCTGTGGCAGGACCCTCATCTCAGCCACAGCGCTTCAGGATTGTGTCTGACTCGCAGAACAAGGGACCTCAGCAGCAGCAAGGGAGATGGGTGATCAGGCCGCCGCAGCAGCAGCAGCAGCAGACACCCAACCGCACACAGTTTCCAGCTCAAAGGAACAATCAGCAGCAGCAGTACCGCCAGGCCAATGATAACAGGTGTTTCACTTGTGGCAGCACTGGACACTATGCCAAGAATTGCCCCAAGAATCAGCAGAGGCAGGGGCAGAATGTTAATCAGAACCAAGGGAAGAGGCAGAAAGTGCAAGTGAGGCAGGGCAAGCTGAACTTCACTACAATGGCTGATATTCCAGAGGGAGCACCCGTCCTGACTGGTATCTTTACAGTTTTAAATTTTCCTGCTATTGTTCTTTTTGATTCTGGTGCTTCGCATAGTTTTGTCAGTGCCAAATTTAGTGTCAAGTGCCAGTTGCCTTTTCACCACACCAACGGGGCTATTACCATTTCAACCCCAGGAGGCAGGATTGCCACTAATCAAATCAGCATGAAGGTGCCTCTAAAGTTTGGTAGTTTGATAATTAAAACTGACCTTCTTATCTTGGGACTGGATAGTGTGGATATCATCTTGGGAACTGATTGGTTGACCAAACATCAGGCAATATTGGATATTGCATCCAGAGCCATTGAAATTCATTCCCCTGCTTATGGCGAGACTGTTTTGTATTTACCCAACCAGGGTGGTACCCGGTCTTGTGCCTTTGTTATGGCAGAATCCCCAGTAAGGCAGATCCCAGTAGTCTGTGACTACCCCGATGTTTTTCCGGATGAATTGCCAGGAATGCCACCTGACAGAGATATTGAGTTTGCCATTGAATTGCAACCCGGGACTGCTCCTATCTCCAAGAGACCTTATAGGATGCCTCCCGCGGAACTGGCAGAATTGAAGAAACAATTGCAAGAATTGTTGGACAAGGGGTTTGTTCGTCCAAGTACTTCACCATGGGGATGTCCAGCTTTATTTGTGAAGAAAAAGGATGAGAGTTTGAGGATGTGTGTTGATTACCGCCCTCTCAATGCGGTGACTATCAAGAACAAGTACCCGTTACCCCGCATTGATGTTCTGTTTGATCAGTTGGTAGGAGCCAAGGTATTCTCCAAGATAGACCTTCGCTCAGGCTACCATCAGATCAAGATCCGCGCCAGTGATATTCCCAAGACGGCCTTCTCTACTAGATATGGGCTGTATGAGTTTTTGGTGATGTCTTTTGGGCTGACCAATGCCCCGGCTTATTTCATGTACTTGATGAACTCAGTATTCATGCCAGAGCTGGACAAGTTCGTGGTTGTTTTCATTGATGACATTCTGGTCTATTCCAAGAATGAAGCCGAGCACACTAAACATCTGCATATTGTGCTTCAGAGACTTCGTGACCATCAGTTGTATGCTAAGTTGTCCAAGTGTGAGTTCTGGTTGAAGGAGATAAAATTCTTGGGTCACACAATTTCTCAGGATGGGATATCAGTTGACCCTGAAAAGGTACAGGAAGTGATGGACTGGAAACCTCCGACTACAGTGAGACAGATTCGGAGTTTTCTGGGATTGGCAGGGTATTACCGACGATTTATTCCGGATTTCTCCAGAATTGCCAAGCCAATGACTGAACTGTTGAAGAAGGGAGTCAAATTTGAGTGGAGCCAAAAATGTGAAGATGCTTTTCATACCTTGAGGCAACAATTGACAACAGCCCCAGTGCTAGCCCAACCCGACAATACCAAGCCATTTGAAGTTTATTGTGATGCTTCTGGTACAGGATTGGGATGTGTTTTGATGCAAGAGAACAGAGTAATTGCTTATGCTTCCCGAGCACTCAGGCCCCATGAGCAGAACTACCCGACACATGATTTGGAGTTGGCAGCAGTAGTTCATGCCCTCAAGATATGGAGACACTACTTGATGGGAGCTCACTGTAACATTTACACTGATCACAAGAGCCTCAAGTACATTTTCACTCAGGCAGATCTGAACATGAGGCAGAGAAGATGGTTGGAATTAATCAACGACTATGATTTGGAGGTGCATTACCATCCTGGCAAAGCCAATGTTGTGGCAGATGCCTTGAGCCGAAAGGCCCAATGTAATTGCATGAACATGGATGCAAGAATCACCACCTTGTGTGATGAGTTGTGCAAGCTGAATCTAGAAGTTGTTCCTTCCGGTGAATTGAGATATATCGCAGTGGAGCCCACGTTGCAAGAGCAAATAGCTCAGGCACAGTTTGGGGATAAGGGTGTTCAGGTCATCAAGGATATGATCAAGCAAAAGGCCGAGAAATACAAGTGTTTCCGTCAGGACAGCAAGGGAATTTTATGGTTTGAAGATCGATTGGTGGTTCCCAAGAACCCAGAGCTCAGAAGGAAGATACTGGATGAAGCTCACCTTTCCAAGTTCTCCATGCACCCTGGTAGCAACAAGATGTACCATGATCTCAGACCCTTGTATTGGTGGACCAGAATGAAGAGGGAAATTGCCAAGTACATCTCCGAGTGTGACACTTGCCAGAGGGTAAAAGCTAGTCACTTGAAGGCAGCAGGCCCTTTGCAACCCCTTCCCATACCATCTTGGAAATGGGAGGACATATGCATGGACTTCATAGTGGGGTTGCCCAATACCTCCAGGCACCATGATTCTATATGGGTTATTGTGGACAGATTGACCAAGACTGCTCATTTCTTGCCAGTGCACACCACCCACAAGACAGAAAAGTACGCGGAAATTTACGTGGATCAAATAGTAAGATTGCATGGCATCCCAAAGACCATCATTTCGGACAGGGGAGCACTGTTTGTGGCACGCTTTTGGGAGAAACTGCAAGAAGCTCTCGGGACCCACGTAATCCGGAGCTCAGCTTATCACCCTCAAACGGATGGTCAGACCGAAAGGGTAAATCAGATTTTGGAAGACATGTTGCGGGCATGTGCACTACATTATGGGAAGGATTGGGACAAGTGTCTCTCCTTGGCAGAGTTTTCTTACAATAACAGCTATCAGTCCAGTCTGAGGATGGCCCCTTTTGAGGCATTATATGGGAGAAGATGTAGGACCCCGCTAAATTGGTCTCAAGCAGGAGAAAGGGAAATTTTTGGGCCAGATTTGGTAATTGAAGCAGAGGAAAAGGTCAGAGTCATCAGGAAGAACTTGGAAGCTGCTCAGGCCAGGCAAAAGAGTTATCATGACCAGAGGCGGAAGCCTCTACAGTTTGAGGTAGGAGATCATGTCTATCTTAAGATATCACCAACCAAGGGTGTCCAGAGATTCGGGATCAAGGGCAAGTTGGCCCCTCGCTACATTGGACCCTATAAGATCAAGGCAAGTTGTGGACCCGTAGCTTACCAATTGGAATTGCCACCCCATATGTCAGCAGTTCATAATGTGTTCCACGTATCTCAGCTGCGGAAATGTGTTCGTCTACCCACTGAAGTGCTACCAGAACCAGACATTGAGATAGAACCAGACTTGTCCTACCAAGAGTACCCCGTCAAGGTATTGGATCAGAAGGAAAGATCAACTCGGGCAAGATCCATCAAAATGTATAAGGTTCAGTGGAGTCATCATTCAGCAGAAGAAGCTACATGGGAGACGGAAGATTTTCTACGCTCTCGCTTCCCCGACTTTCTGCCCAAAGGAATCGGTATGCAGCCCCAAAACCCCACCCCCGCCTGCCCTTTGAAGTCAATTATAAGAAAAACTTAGATAACAAGGATAGTCTAAGTTGTGAAATTGACTTAAGAAGGGCTTCCTTCTGAAGTTGCAAAGAGGATGACATTCGAAGAGCAGTTATAAAGGTAAAACTTGAGTATAAGGGGAAAGTAGCACCAACACACCTTCAAAGCATCCGTCCAAGGGACTCCACCTGAAATCTCGGGGCGAGATTCCTTTAAGGGGGGAGGGCTGTAACACCCTAGGTGTTACTCAGGGTGTCCACCCCAGGGTTACCCCCCTTTTTACCCATGATTACATAAAGATTTGTGGGCAAAGTACTTCAATCTTGGAATTCAGGATCCTAATCAAGTGCAAACTATCTTGGATATCATTCCCTAGCTTGTAATGCACATCTAAGTAGGGATCTCCCAAAACCCTAGAGCAAAACCCCCATATGCAATGATAACCCTAATTAAAGCCATGATCAAAAGATCATGTAAACATCATGATCATGGTTTGGGCCAAATATAAAAGTTGTAATATACTTAATAACCTACAATTAATAGTAAGGAAGTACCCCCAAAAAGTTTTCAGAAAGGTCCTAAAAAGATCACCAAAGGTTGAACACAAGGGAGGAATTCAGATTTTGCCTAAGTCAAAAACCAACCCTTGAGCAAAGATCCCTCATGTTCACCTTGATCCCCTTTTCAAAACCAGTCGACCCAATTAACAAAATGGCGCCAAATTAACCCTAGAACACCCTGGCAAGAGATGACACCTACCCTAGGGCGCTAGACACGACTTGACACCCCTTTTGTCTCGGGTTGGACCCAGCTGACACAGCAAACTTCTTCCCTCTCTATCTCCCTGCCCTGACCATATCTCGACTTGGAACTCACAGCAAAAGGGTAGGATTTGGAGCAGAGAAGTGACCATACACAGTGACTTTGCCAAGATACGCACGCCATGGCGCTCAAATCGGCCATTGAACCTTGGCAGAAGCAACCCTCCACGTGTTCGGCGCGAGCTGGCATCCGGGGGCGCGCTCAGAGCACGCCCGTGCGCGAACCCCCGCGCGCCCGCGGCCGCCCGTGACCACGGCCGCGTCCGCGCCTATAAAACCCGCCCCAGTGCTCGGTTGCCTTCCCCATTGCCTCCTCCGTACCTCGCCGGACTCGCCCAGCCAGCCGTTGCCTCCGGCGACCTCCCCGCAGCCCGCCAGTGCCGCCCGGGAGCAACCGCCGTGGCCGACCCCTCTCCCGTCCTCCTCCGTTCGATCCAAGCCCCCAGATAGCTTCCTGGTGAAGCCGTGAGCCTTGCTCAAGCTTAAACCGAGGGCCCGCGTCACCGGAGTAGCCAAATCGCGCTCACCGGAGTTCAAGAACCCGCCGGCGCACGTGAACCGGGTAAACCCCTTCACCATTTCCCGATTCGTTGCGCGCATGGCCTCTGTGTCATCCCGTGAAGCTCCTCGTGCCCGTTAATTGAACTCTACCGCCGTGGTTTGGCCGGAGCAGGCGTCGCCGACGATCCCCGCCGCCTGTGTTCGTGGCCAGGGGAGCTCCGACCACCTCTGGCGCCGACCCGCACATCGACGTGACCGTCGCGACCTCCTGAACATCGCTGACCACCTCGCCGGACCTCCCTCGCCGCCGGTAAGCCGCACCACCCTTTTCTTTCCCGCGGCTACTGTTTCAGTTGGGGGAAGGACTGCGGGTGAGAGGGAGAGAAATCCAGGGGGTTAAGTGAAAAGTCAGAGACTCGAGTGAATAGTGGCCCGAGGGTAGAACTGCGAGATTTGATTCGGTTTAAACCAAGGGGCCTCGGCGCAAACTGCTTTTTCAGAAAAACTTTATTAAAACCTGATTTAAATTCAAACAGAAACTTTAAAAACCCATAACTTCTGTTTGGTTTATCCAAATTTGGTCAAACTAATTTTGCCAGACTCTAAATAATATAACCTGTCTAAGAAAAATATAAAACCCCATAAGTACTAGAGAAAAATATAAGGTTCTGATTTAATTTTAGTTTTGGCCAAAAGCTCAATTATAGCAAGAAAAATGGTTGTACTATTTAACTAGGGTTGGAAAAATTTGGAGAAGTTATTGTCTACCTACTGACCTAGCTAAAAATGTTAAACCTCTCTGTCCACTAAATTAAGTTAGTTTTAACCCCTTATTCCATAATATGCTTAAGGTTAAGAAAAATAGAAAAAGTGACATAAAAACTGGACCAAAGGGCACCCCTATTTTTGTTGAGATACTTAGTCAATGTAGTTCACTGGAAAAATGTATCATACCCTGTTGTAGTGTAAGATAAGCAAGATACCTTTTAAATGAAGAAAATAAGGATAACTTAGAAAAACCCTACAAAAATAACCCTAAAGTGAAACCTCCCCAACCCTTAGGATAACTAATGTGTTGATAATAAGAACTTAAGAAAAATCTGAAATCTGTTGTTTGATATTTTTCAAATGACAAGTTAGTTCCAATCACCCTTTTTGCACCAAAGTTTAGAAATCCACCATTAATTAACCATCATGTGGCTCTCTGTCATTTTTGGTACAAGAGCTTATTATCACTGTTAGAGGCCAACAAAAATAACCCTTAGGTCAGAATCCACTTTAATAAAGGACTTGTAGTGCAAAGTGGCTTAAGTGCCCCACTTTTTGTTATTTTTGTATCCAGCCTAGCCTTTTTATTTTAAATCCCATATTCCTAAGACAGGCCCTATTGACCAAGGGCAAGCCACTGTAATTTTTGGGGAATTTTTGAAAATAGTTAAATTACCTTGGCAGTTCAAACCCCACTAGAATTCATAAATGAACACTAAGGAGAGGAAAATGAGCAATGGAAATTAGTATCCCCCTAAGACCCTTGTAAGTTGTTCCCAGAAATAGAAATCTGCAAATGCAATACCAATTCTCCTTGTTTACCCCAAATAAAGACTTAATTATGAAAGTGCCAAATATAAACCACTGGGAAACCCACATAGCCAGGGAACCCTAAGTTAATTCTTGACTTAATTTCTGTGGCTTAATGTTCTTAACTCCTGCATAATCATGACATACATGTTCATTGCATTTCGATAGACTGTAATCTTGCCGACGGAGAGTACATCCTCGTGCCGGAGCAGGGAGTTGCCCAGGAGGTTGCCCCAGACCCAGCACCAGAGCCTGCACCAGAGGACCTGCCTGCCACTGCTTTGGAAGGCAAGCCCCGGTTTTATGCATAACCTGTTATTTATGCTATTTTACTTCACTTAATGATTGTAGGATTGATTGTGCACTTAGGTGTAGGAGTTGCTTGAAACCCTAGTTGCATGATCTCAGGATTCCTTTTTGGAGATGGATACTAGTATGCTAGGTCGAATAGCTGCTTTGCTAATTAGGGATCTCGGTAGAAGTCGAGTGATTTTTCTAGCACTCGCGCGAGGTCAGGACATTGATTGTAACCACCTTCCATATCATATTGGTGTTGGTATGTGGACACGGATCCATGGGGATACGTGGTCTATGAGGTAAAATGGAAATAAGGATTAACGTGCGGATACCTGTGTCAAGCGTTTGAATGTACTAAACACATACCGAGAAATATGGTAAATCGGTAAGCCTAGTACCTGAGTGAACCTGCCTGCAGACATACCCCCTCACGCGACCTGAGACGAGGTCTCCCATTCCGGTTATGGTGGGTACAAGTGCGGTCACTGCACGACGGCCAGTCGGGGTCAGTGAGGCATTGTACGCCAAGGCGGTGAGACCTGATCTGTTGCCAGGGAATCGATGGGGACGGTTGATGTGTGTGGGGACGGAGTGCCTCGCCACGTCGTGTGTTTAGGTTTACCTTGCAAGGATAAAAACTCGATTCGAATCGTCTGCTTCTCGCAGCTAATGAGACTGCTTGATCCATTGTACTGCATTGAGTAACAAGGGAAACTGTGATGAGATGATACAAAATGTTGATTGGTAAAAATGCTTGCTACTATGTATGAGTAGATAGTACACTTTTAGCCTTAAGAGAGTCACACTTAATTTTGACAAAGTTAAAATCTTGATTTAGAAACTCAGCTAGTGCTTTTGGCAACCAAACCCCACAGCCGAACAGCTGCATGTCTAGAGGTAGAGGAGTATAGACTCCTCACACCGGGTAAGTCTAGCTGAGTATTAGTATACTCAGCCTTGCTTGTGGCATAATTTTTTACAGGTTCTCTGGAGGACATGGTTGCTGGAGTGACTTGGCCGTCCACCTTACCACCGGGTTGGACTGTCGAGTGGGACCCCGCCTCGGCTGAGGAGGAGCATGAGGAGTGATGGGACAGGCTTCCCCATCTCTCCGTTTAATTATCGTTAGTTTTATTCCGCTGCACTCCAAACAATGATGACTACTTTTGGCAAAACTCCGATGATGATGGTGATAGTGATGTAATAATTAACACTCTTCCATGTATGGTTTTATGCTTTATTGTATTTGCTCTGTGACTCACCATCGAGTGAGAATGTGGTACTTGATCCTGTCAGTGGCCGTGTCGGACTAGATCCGAGGGGTTGACGGGTTATTCCCATTTAGGTGTGGTCTAGCCTCTAAGGCGGGGCTTAGGCACTTAGGTTGGAATAAGTCGGGCAGTTCCGCCACAATATAATCATGCGCCCTATCTAGAAACGCTTCGGGCTTCAGAAACTGAAGGTAGAAATTGACGAAGCGGCCGAAGAATGTCGCAAGGCCTTTAGCTTAGTCTGCTCTTTCATCGGGACAAGGGACTTAGTTCAAGAGCACGTGGCCTACAAGATATGGCCATTGTTAGCCGACTAGGAGATGCCAAAAGAATCCATCAGCAATCCCCACGAAGGTGGTTTGGTTCGACTAAAATATACCTTCAGGTTTAGAGACCAGTTTATCGAGCCAGACGACGACTGGCTGAAAAGCGTCGAAGCTACAAGCGATGATCTGCTTGGGCTGTACTCCAGAGCAGAAGATAACTCATTATCTGCGGCCTTCGGGAACCGGAAAAAGAAGAGACTAAACAGAGTTTTTGATGCCCTTGGGTTCATGTATCCTGACTACCGTTACCCGCTCCGGGGGCAAAAAAGAAAAAGTGGAGGTTCCAGGAGAGATGATGCTTCAGCTGCTCCGAGCGAGCCCGCGCAGAAGAGGAAAAGGGTGAAGGTCCTTACTCATCGACCATGCTATATTGAACCAGTTATAGTGCCTGAATTTGGCGGTTAGACCTCTTCGGTGACCGAAGGTAAGAAACCTGCGATTACGCAGAAAATTGAACCGTCTGTATCGCCGAAGGCATCATCAGCCAAATTAGATGAGCCGAAGGCCATTAACATTGAAGAGATGAAGGTTGAGAAAACGAGAATATTGGAAGTAATAAGTCCTTTGGCAGAGGTGACAATGCCAAAGGCACAAAAGGATCTTTTGACAACCCCCAAGAGGAAGAGAATGGTCAACGTATTAGATGTGCTAGAAACAATAAAAACTTTAGGCTCTACTCCAAAGAAAACTGCCGAAGCTTCGGAAACACACATTGAGGCCGAAGCTGCCAAGGTCCAAGTCGAGACCGAAGCTGGGCCTTCAGAGCCCGCCAAGGAGAAATCCTTGGAAATCAGAGAAAAGACAGAGAAGGAAGCTGCAGAAGTAATTCTGGCTGAAAAAACCGCCATTCCTATTCCCGAAGCATCATCTGAAGCTCCTGATTATATTATACGACATGCTTCGGGAAAAAGATTATCTGAAAAAGAAAAGCAAGAGGCTCAATTCTATGCTCAAAGATTGAAATATCCAAAGGGGGCACTGGTATTCAACGGCAGCAGGGAAGAAGACTTCTTGTTTTGTCTCCCAGACAGCAAAGAGATTTCTGTCTGCCGAGAGATGGGCAAGAGCTTTGGTTTCCCTACACTAGAAGATGGGCTCTCAGTGTTATCAAAAGATGAGTTGGCCGACAGCTTAGCATACAATAGTTTAAAAGTGAGAAAATTAGATTTTTGTATTTAAAAACAAAATTTTCCATTTGCTTACACTTAATACCGCATTTTTTGTAGGGCCTTATTCTTAGCAACGCCCTCAGGGCACAAAAAAGTGCCGAAGATGAAGGGTATACCATAGCCTTGAACAACCTTCGTTCCGAAGTGATTGAACTAAGGAACGAAGGTCTTGAAAAAGATAAAATATTACACTCATTGTTGAACAAAATAAGAGAAGACGAAGTTGCTTCCAAAGCCCAAGCTGAAGCTCAAAAATACGAAATCGAAGATCTTCGGAAACAGCTATTCAAAACTAAAGAAAAATGTGGTGTTGCAGAGGCTGAACGAGATATTAGTGTATATTGGAGGAACCACTTACAAAAAACAGTTGATGAACTTCGTGCATCCAAGGAGAGGTGCTATGAAAAGTCTATAGAGTGTGTTAAGAAAATGAAAACTAGTTTCGCCAATGTTGGCGCATTTTGTAACGAAGACAACTTCGTAAGGGGTGATCCTGAAGGCCCAATTGATTGGATCAATAACGAAGCTGAAGCTTTAGAAGAAGTTTTGAGTGGTCGCGGGGATATCTGCGCTTTCTCGGGTGCCAGGGGAATCACAACTATTCTAGAGAAATCAGGCTGCGACCATGTGAAAGCTTTGGCTCAAGTCGAAGCTACTTTATCTATTGAAGATACAAAAGATCCCTCGGCCGAAGCAAGCTTAATTGGCGGAAAATTCTTTACTGACATCTGGGAGAATGGCAGCCGAGGGATGGTGCACGAGATGATAAAAAAGAGTGAAAAAGATTCCCATGATTCAAAAGAAGCGACGAAGGCAGCTGAGAAAGCGACGGAACTTGAGAGGCGAATAGGTATTACTTAATAACTTTTTAACTTTATTTACTAATTTTGCGACTTCGGACTTATTTACGTTTTATATCGCAACTGAACTATCTCCTCCTCTAGAGCCACTCGAGTTGACGGCCAACCCAGAAGCAGAAAAAGAAGATGAAGTTACTAAAGTGGCCGAAGCTATTCTGGATGAAGCTGTTAATCGACTGCTGAACGAAGCTGCAGAAGCAGTTTTAAAAGAAGAATAGCTTCTATTGTAAAAACATTTGTAATGTAATATTTGCTGAATAAAGTGCGTAGTATTTTTATAATTTTGAATGCAATATTTAAGCTGCTTGTAACTGAATTCTTTACGATGCATGAAACCTTACGTACATACCGTTTTTGAGCCTTCGGCGAAAAAACACCTTCCCTTCTTTTCATGCGTTGTGAAGAACATCCATATTTCGTAAAAACATCCGATCTTCATAAAATCATTATGCTTCGTAAGCAATAGATCACATTTTCATTTTAGAGTTTGATGAAGCTATATTCTTCAATACTTATGCTGTGCCTTGGCACTGCTTTTTCGAATCAATCCCCGAAGATCAACATTGAATCCCCTTCTCGCGCCATTGATGCAAGAAGATGTATGATGTTATGCTATGCAAAATGATGTAATGATGTTATGCTATGCAAAATGGTATTTGTGCCGAAGATACACACCCATTCCCTCAATGAAGCGCACAATCTTTTTGCCGTTTATTTTTTGGCTTCACCGCTTATTTTTCGGTGTATCAGCACTGACTTTTCGCTGTAAGCCTCCCTTAGGAGCTTCTTCGCCTTTTACTTCAGCGGAATCAACGTTTATTTTTCGCTGTAAGCCTCCCTTAGGAGCTTCTTCGCCTTTTACTTCAGCGGTATTCGCGTTGACTTTTTGCGCTTCGCCTTTTTCTTCGGCGGAATCAATGTTTATTTTTCGCTGTAAGCTCTGCATTCCCTTTGGAACGACTTTTGAGCAGAAAACTTACACTGCGCTCACTTAGGAACGACTTTTTGTTGCTTCATGAAACTTACACTGTGTTCCTTAGAACGACTTTCTATTGCTTCGGCAAAACTTGTAATGTGATTTTGAACCCCGCTCCCTCTTGAGAGCAACTTTCGTGCTTCGCCAATTTTTTGGATTTCGTGAGTCTGTAAAAGAGATATATTTCCACTATGACCAAAATGAAGCTATTACAAGGAATTGAAAATGACAGGAAAAAATTTAAGCCTTTAACGATTGTTCTCTATTAAAAAAGAAAAATGATAATGAATGCCAGAACTATTTTAGAAGTAGGATATCTTCTAGTAGATGTGCTTCGATTTTGGCACAGTACTGTTGACTCTGCGAGCTTCGGACTCCTCTCTGAAGTCTCGCTGCTGATGAATGTGCTGGCTCCCTTCTGGCTGCTGGCCTCGTTGCAATGGTGGTGGGGGTGGAGGCTGTTGCCAAGATGCCTGAGGTTGGCTTGCTGAAGCAACAGAGGTTGCAAGATGGTTACCCACGTACTCTGGAATGTACGGTGAGTGGTACGAAGCAGTATGCATGACTTGCTTCGGCTGGCTCTGTTGGGCTGCAGCTTCTGCTATCTCTTTCTGTTTCTAGATGGTGACGTGGCACATCCTGGTAGTGTGGCCCTTGTCCTCACCGCAGAATAGACAATAAATTTTCCTGGGCTGATCCCCAAACCTTCCTCTGAAGCCCCTGGCGCCTCTGCCCCTTGGTGCTGGGGGCCGAGGATAACTCTGTTGCTGCCCCGAAGCCTGGGAAGAATATTGCGGCCTCTGTTGTTGGCTTCCCCTATCGTCATTCTGAGTGGAATGAATTGATCTGACGTGCCTAGGGTGGATCCTCCCTCCGAAGCCCCTGGCCATTTCGGAGAACCTGTAAGCTTCCTCCCTTCTCTGTCGAAAATCATTGTCAGCACGGATGTATTCATCCATTTTCTGAAGCAGTTTCTCCAGGGTTTGAGGGGGTTTCCTGGCGAAGTACTGGGCTGAAGGTCCTGGCCGAAGCCCCTTAATCATGGCCTCAATGACAATTTCATTGGGCACTGTTGGCGCTTGCGCCCTCAGACGCAAGAACCTTCGGACATACGCCTAGAGGTATTCCTCTTGGTCTTGCGTGCACTGGAACAAGGCTTGAGCGGTGACCGACTTCGTCTGAAACCCTTGAAAACTGGTGATCAACATGTCCTTCAGCTTCTGCCATGATGTGGATCGTTCCTGGCCGAAGAGAGGAGTACCAAGTTTGTGCAACATTTTTGACTGCCATGACGAAGGATTTTGCCATGACAGCAGTGTTGCCACCATATGAAGATATAGTTGCTTCATAGCTCATCAAAAACTGCTTTGGATCTGAGTGTCTGTCATACATGGGGAGCTGGGGTGGCTTGTAAGACGGGGGCCAGGGCGTAGCCTGCAGTTCTGCTGATAGAGGAGAAGCATCATCAAAAGCAAAATTTCCATGATGGAAATCCTCATACCAGTCATCCTCGTTGAAGAAGCCCTCTTGGTGCAATTCTCTGTGGTATGGCCTTCGATTCTGCTCTTCTTGAGCAAGATGACACACTTCTTCGGTAGCTTCGTCAATCTGCCTTTGCAGGTCAGCTAACCGAGCCATCTTCTCCTTCTTCTTCTGGACCTGCTGATGAAGCATCTCCATATTCCTGATTTCTTGGTCCAACTCATCCTCTTGTGGTGTTGGACTAGTGGCCTTCCTCTTCTGGCTTCGGGCTTCCCGAAGAGAAAGGGTCTCCTGGTTCAGGTCCAGCGGCTACAGAATGGCAACCCCTGTTGCCGAAGCTTTCTTTGGTGGCATGACGAAGGTCGATGCTTGCTGAAGGTGGTCGAAAAAGGGTTCACCGGAGGTGGGCGCCAATGTTGGGGACTTGTTCTCAAGTGCTATGAGTTAAGAACAAGGCAACGCAGAAAACATTAAACGTTAAAGTCCTTCGTCCTTCGAAGCATTATTTCCCTTAGGATATAATGATTTTCGGACGAAGGTAATGAAGGACATACCTTCATCAACATAACATATAAGGATGAAGAAAGAATCATATAAAGCATAAAAAATAATATAAGCGGTCATATATCATCATTATCTCATTTTTATTTTATTACTATGGAAAAATAGAAACAATATCAAATTACAAGTGTACCTTCGACTTGAAAGAAGGTAAAAGTACCAGCGTGACGTAAGGATCAATGCCAAGTCAACGTGAACAGTATGGAGTTACTGTTCATCTATTTATAGGCACGGGACGCAACCCATGTAAAATTACACTCATGCCCTTTACATTTGCTAATAACTCTATAGTAGTCCATCGAGGTCTAAATAGCCTTTTCATCTTTAAGTCGGTTTCCCTTTTCTGCTATCATGCCGAAGCTCTCCTGCGCACAGCTTCGGCTTTGCGCTATCCTTCGTACTCCTTCTCGTGCTTCTTCACGCTGTGGTTTCAACTTAAGTCTGAAGGTACCTGTTCATGCATTATACTTCCAGAAACATTGTTAAATCATGTTTTTTTGAGGACCTTCAGAAGCCGAAGGCCCCCAACAATAATAATATGTGATGTATGAACTTGTCTCTGGTTTAAATTTGATATCTCATTAAAATAAGTAGAGTTAGATTATGTAATCATGGACAACACTTAAAGAATAATCAACTACTAAATGAGATTAGTTCACCTTATAAATTAAACTCCCTTTTGAGTTTATACTTTTACTTTTGAGATGTGTTCCATTGTTTGTACATGATTGATGTACTGTTCATTTGTCATTTACCAAATGTATTGAATGTATGATCGCTTTATTTGGACAACGAATAGCCCGTGGTTCCTGAGTGTGTTGCCGAAGATCTTCCTGAGCAACAACTTGGTGAAGGCAAGTGTCCTATGACCTATTATGTCCTACATACTTTATAATTCACTGTCCCGCATTACATTATTGAAACCTAAGGATTGACTAGTTTTTTTTACTTATCCTTGTTTACCTTTTGGGTTAATCATGGTTAGCTTATACTATTGCTTCAATTTAATCATTGAACATGATGTGAACATTTATGATATGATGATGTTATCCCGATGATGATATTGTGATACTCTAGGGGACTCAGGCCATTTTTCTAAGTACCTCTCCGTAAGGACCTGTTCATGGAGTGACCACCCGGGTTAACAGTGCAACCATGAGGGTGGAATGGGATGCCCTTAGCCAAATAATTAGATGAACCTGGGGGTGTAGTTGGCTTTACCAGAGGGCCGTCAATAGGGGCCAGGGCGTAGTGGTCGCTCTGCCAAGGGGGGTGCAGAGGTTCATTCGATTTGGTTTTGTTAGTCACCCACCATGGGGAGGTGTATTGCGTTTGTATGACTGGCGAAACCTAACAAGCAGCTATGTACCAGGGGAGTCTTTGTAAGGGCTACATAGTGAGACCCTGCTAGGTCACCTTGTTAGTGATCAATGGGGAGTCATGATCTCCGGGCAGAATGGGAATCACGACTCGTGGGTAAAGTGTGCAACCTCTACAGAGTGTTAGAAACTGGTATATCAGCCGAGCTCATGGTTAAGAGCGGCCTTGGCATCCTCTTTGATTAGAAGAACTTTGGTTACTATTATGATGATGGTTAATAATCATGGTTATAATTTTGATCTCTGGTATTTCCTCTTGGAGGAGGTACATTTGGGTAATAACTGGGTTTATTACTAAAACTTGTCTTTACTAATAGTGATAAATACTTGACCAACTAAAAGCAACTGCTTAACCTTAACCCCACATACAGCACCACATTAGCCAAACGGGACATTTGTTGAGTACGTTGATGTGTACTCACTCTTGCTTTACAAACCACCCCCACCCCAAGTTGTCCCCACTATACTTAGTGCTCAGGAGGAGATGCTGGCAACATGGAGGACTTTGAGGAGTTCCAGGACTACGTCGAGTTCTAGTTTTTCTTAGTGGCAAACCCCCAATCAGCTGCCTGTGTAGGCCCTATTTACTACGTTTCGTATTTCTGCACTTTGATGATATTAATGACTATGCTATGTATTAGACTCTATGGATGTCTTGGACATCTTATTGTAATAAAAGTACCTTTTCGCTATTTACTTTGAGCAATGTGTGATGATGTCCAATTATGTAATCACTTTGTACGTGAGTTTCTGATCCTGGCACGTACATGGTTCGCATTCGGTTTGCCTTCCAAAACCGGGTGTGACAGTCATCCAAGATGGACAAGCCCTAAAGAAGGGTGCACAATGTTCCAAACCCTAAACCCTATCACTAGGGGCTTGAGCTTCAAACCATGCAACAAGAAGCAAACAAAAGAAGCCCAAAGAAGGGTGCAACATGTGGATGTCCAAGGACCCTACATCAAGACCAAGTGGTCCCACATATCAATCACATTCTCTCAAGATGATCTTCATCTCAAGGATTATCCACACAAAGACACCATGGTGATCTCTGTGTCATAAAGGGCTTCGTGGTTCACAATATTTTATTTGACACATGCAGTGCAACGTACACCATATTTTCCATGGCCTTTAAGTAGATTCAAGAACTAGAGGATAAGATTCAAGATTCAATTAACCCTCTTTGTGGCTTCGGAGTGCAGCAAGTGTTTGCTCTTGGGAAGTTGACTATTCCTTTTACCTTCGGCTATGTCAACAACATAAGGACAGAAGAGGTCATGTTTGAGATAGTTGATATGGACTTCCCATACAATGCAACTATTGGAAGGGGAACACTCAACATCTTCAAAGCAGTCCTACACTTAGCTTATCTTTGTAGAAGATACCAAGCAATCAAGAAGTTATATATGTATATGGAAATCAAGAGGTTGCAAGAAGGGTAGAAGGGACTCTACAAGAGCCTAAAAGTGTCTACAATACAGACAAAGCTGAAGCTCAGGCTCAAATATCAGAAAAGCAAGTAAAAGAGAAGGCATCTTCGGCAGATCAGCCAAAGTCAGTTCTCCTTGGTGAAGATGTTGCAGATCAAAGGGTTTTCTTAGGCAATCTGCTGACTTCGGAGCAGGAATACGATCTCAAGATACTCTTGTTTCATAACAAGGATGCCTTTGCTTGGTAAGCAAATGACTTCTGTGGAGTTGACAGAAGCATAATAGAGCATGCCCTAAATGTTGATCCAAGCAGCAGGCCGCGAAAGCAGAAGCTCCACAAGATGTCCGAAGACAAGGCTGAAGTCAAAAGATTGCTTACGGCTGGAGTCATATGAGAAGTTGCATACCTACATTGCTTGGCCAATATAATTATGGTCAAGAAATCCAATGGTGTGTGGAGCATGTGCACTGATTTCATATATCTCAACAAAGCATGCTCGAAGGACGAATTTCCATTTATAAGTGCAATCAACCCCAATTAAGGGTTTTGGTGATTAAATAACAAAACAAATAAGGTTACTAACAAGTTTGCTCCTACTATATACTTAGTGTCAGTAAAGATAAAAGGAGTAAGAACTTTAATTGAGAAATGAAAAAGGAAGTATCAAGGACAAAGGAAATACATCAAGTGGTGCCTTGAAAAGTTTCCATGCGACGATCGCGTAAAATTTTCTATATTCCTTGAGTTGTAGTATTTATTTATTCCTTGGTAGTTTTCGTGCAGTGTCACACCCGGGCTTTAAGGAACAAAGTCGGGTGCATCTCATACATGCGCCAAGAAGACAACATATATAATAACAGAGTGTATAGAGATAAATGTCACAATAACATAAGAGTATTTATTACATAGCGGAAGTCTTATTACAAAATAAAAGATAAATATAAAACGAACTAAGGATCATCCTTGGTGCCAAAGTTAACTGGGAAACGCCACATAGATCAGATTGAACTCTTCATTGTGTGGCTCCTCCTGAACCACCTGATCTTCTCAAGTTGTGGGGAAACCAGTGGGCATGAACTCACCAAAGGTGGGAGTTCATGTGATGTGTAAGGCTAATCAACAACAGGGGTTAAAGATGAGCATTGCTTTTAATTAGTTGGTCCAAATTTTATTAGCAGTTACTAAATGTAAGTAAATACCAAACCTTAATAAAAGTAAAAGAACAAAATTAATAAATAATCCCATGCATATGCAAATGACAAAATTGAATTTAAGTTACATAAATTAATCATGCGAGAGTCCTGAGCTGCTCATGACCATGAGCTCGGCTAGTATACCAGTTTTACACTCTACAGAGGTTGTACCCTTTACCCACAAGTCATGTTACCTATCTGCCCAGGGATCGCGGCTCCCATACACCTCTACCAAGGAAGCGAGGCAGGGCAACACTACGAGGCCTTTACAAACTTCCACTAGCTTCCGAAAACCCGCTACAGTTTATGGGAAGAGCACTTGCAAGAATCCCTCGTTTGACCGCCATCGCAGCAAAATCAACCTGAGAATCTCCCTGCATGCAACTCCCCTACTGCCCTTGCCCCTTTCGGGTAAGGTAGTCTTCCACTAGCTTTCCTAGTTAGTTAGCCAAGGGGTCCCATTCCTCCCTTGTGGTGGCACATGTTTCTCAAGTTAAGCTCCATGTTCCAATTAAAGATAATGATCTTGACATGAACATAAATAGAATAACAAAATAATTGGAACATGGATATAAAGAAATATTAACCCAAAACCATGTAAAGCAATAGAAAAACTACCCAAGTGATTCAGGGATAAAAAGGTAAAGAGATAAACAGTCTAGGGTGACCTATTGGGTCCCATCAAACTTAAACCTATGCATGAATAAGTGATATTAAAGAATATTATTGGGTAAAAAGTGGTCAAAGGCACAACTTGCCTTCAATGAGCTCCTGCTCAGCAACTTCTATCTGCTGGGCACCAGGATCCTCAATCACAGGCTCTTCTACTCGCCACAATACAAACAAGCACAGTATATAGAGAAAATTAACATCACACCAGACATGTAAACAAAGTACATAATAATAATCTACACATTAAAATAAAATCCTAGGAACAGGAATCATAAATTTTGGAGTTATGGATTTTAGGATATGAATTTCCAAAGGTTTTATGTGCTTAAAATGGGATTAAGTGGGAAATAAATTTTCTTACTATTTTCATGTCAAAACAGAGACTCTAAGTGATAGAAAATAACATTACAAAATTTTAGAAACTAGAATGAAGTAATTTGGACTAAAAATGAATTTTCTATGAATTTTACAAGTTTCTAACACTTATTTATATATTAAAAATCCATTTATAATTTTATTTTTCTGATTTTACAATACTCTGGACTGCGCCTCAATAACAGGAAAGCACAGGGGCTAATGTATAAACATTCCCCAGACCCAAAACGCTGTAGCACTAGACAACGGGTTATTTACGAAAAAGTACTAGGGCTCTTTACAGATATTGCCACGGTGAAGGGGGTCTGGTTCGAGGCCCCAGTTGTCAGGTGCGGGCGGAGACAGTGATGGGCCGCGGGGTGAGAAAGGTGTCATGGGCCATAAATGAGGCAGTCGGCCCAGATGACGATTTTCTCTTATATATATATATTATTTTCTGTTTTTATTTCCTTTTTGTTTTCTTTCCAGTTGAATTCAAAATTCAAATTTAGCTCTGTGATAAATCTTCCTCAAATTAAGAGTATAATTTTGCACATACTATTATTACCTTTATTTATAATATTTATTTTGTATATATTTTTTCTCTTATTTCTCCACTTCTTAATTTTAGATTTTCTTTTATATTTTAAATTCCACTTTGGGACTTTAAGATATTTATTTTCACATTATTATTTTTATGTTGTCACAACATGCACACAAAATAAAATCCAGCATGATGCACATGTTATTTATGTGTTCCTTGTTCTAATTATCCACTTACAACTAGGGTTGATCACATGTAATGAATAGTAGAGGCCACAAACTATTGAGATTATCTCTATTCTCTTTATTACACTTTTGAGTCTTACAAATCCTACCCCCTTAAAAAGAATCTCGTCCTCGAGATTTAGGAAGGACTAGAGAAAAGATGAGGAAAATTTATGCGAAGCTCTTCTTCTCTTTCCCATGTTGCTTCATCTTCTCCATGGTGACTCCATTGCACTTTACACATATTTATCACCTTATTTCTCGTAACTCGAGTCAATGTATCAAAAATCTTGACAGGATACTCCGTGTAAGTCAAATCACCCTGAACAATGAGCTCTTCCATTGGTAATTGTTCCTCAGGGACACGGAGACATTTCTTAAGTTGCGACACGTGAAACACATTATGCGCATCAGATATATTAGCAGGTAGCTCAAGTTGGTATGCCATCTCCCCAACTCGCCTAAAGATCATGAATGGTCCAATAAAGCGAGGAGCCAATTTGCCCTTAACTTTGAATCTCCTCATTCCACGAAGTGGTGACACCTTGAGGTACACATGATCTCCTTCCTCAAATTCTAGTGGTCTCCTTCTATTATCAGCATAGCTCTTTTGCCTAGTTTGAGCTACCCTCAAATTCTCTCAAATCATACGGACTTGTTCTTCTGCTTCTTGGATCAGTTCAGGCCCAAAGAAATGTCTTTCTCCAGTCTGATCCCAGTATAGAGGAGTCTTGCACTTCCTGCCACATAAAGCTTCAAAAGGTGACATCTTCAGACTGGCCTGATAACTATTATAATATAAGAACTCAGCATAAGGTAGAATTTTATCCCAACTTCCTCCATGTTGAAAGGCACAAGCTCTCAACATATCTTCCAATACTTGATTAGTCCTTTCAGTCTTTCCATCAGTTTGAGGGTGATAAGCCATATTAAAGTTCAACTTTGTATTCATATTCTCATGAAAGCTTCTCCAAAATCTTGAAGTAAACTGTGAACCTCGATCAGACACAATCTTCTTTGGCACTCCATGTAAACACACAATCTGAGCCATATATAACTCTGCTAGCTGAGAACCTTTATAAGTAGTCTTGACAGGAATGAAGTGAGCTAATTTAGTCAATCTATCCACAATCACCCATATAGAGTCATATCCTTTCTAGGTGTGAGGCAATCCAGTAATGAAATCCATACCAATCTCTTCCCACTTCCACTCGGGTATCTTAAGTGGGTGTAATAGTCCAGCTAGCCTCTGGTCTTTAGCCTTAACTCTTTGACACACATCGCACATAGCCACATGTGCAGCCACATCTCTCTTCAATCCATACCACCAATATTTCTGCTTCAAATCCTGATACATCTTGGTGCTACTAGGGTGAATAGAATAATCCGAGTCATGGGCCTCCTTTAAAATAGTCTCACGAAGGCTTTCAATATCAGGAACACATATCATGTCCTTGAACCATATGGTGCCTTGCTCATCCTCTATGAATTATGGACCTCTACCTTCAGTAATAAGATCCTTGATCTCTTGTATCTTAGCATCACCAATATGTCCTTTGCGGATTTCTTGCTCCAAGGTAGGTTCCACATCAATAGTAACTCCTTCAGTGTGAGCAACTATCCCTAGGTTAAGTCTCCTAAAATCCTCAACAATCTCATTGGGTAGCTGGGCAACAATAGCTAAATGAACGTGCTCCTTTCGACTCAAGGCATCTGCAACCAAATTCGCCTTGCCCTAGTGATAGTGAATTTCCAAATCATAATCCTTAATAAGCTCCAACCATCGGCGTTGCCTAAGGTTGAGATCCTTCTGAGTGAATATATACTTCAAACTTTTATGATCCGTGTACACTTGGCACTTGGTTCCCATGATATAATGTCTCCATATCTTTAACGCATGCACTACGACTGCCAGTTCTAAGTCATGAGTGGGGTAGTTCAACTCATGTTTCCGTAACTGATGAGATGCGTGGGCGATCACATGTCCTTCTTGCATAAGTCCACATCCCAAGCCTTGGCCACAGGCATCACAATAAATGTCAAATCCCTTCTGTAGATCTGGCATAACCAACACTGGTGGTGACATCAATCTCTTCTTTAATTGATCAAAGCTATCTTGGCACTTCTCGTCCCACTTGAAATCTCTTCCCTTCTCTAGAAGTGAGGTCATAGGCTTAGCGATCTTAGAAAATCCTTCAATAAATCTTCGATAGTATCCTGCAAGTCCCAAGAAACTCCAGACCTTAGTAACTGTAGTGGGTATGGTCCACGCCATAATATCCTTGACTTTAGCAGGATCCACTGATATTCCTCCATTAGAAATGATATGTCCAAGGAATGGCACCTTGTCGATCCAGAACTCGCACTTGCTAAACTTGGCGTAGAGTTGATTATCTCGTAGTTTCTGTAGCACCAATCTCAGATGTTCCTCATGATACTATCACTCTTGGAATAAATAAGAATATCGTCAATGAATACTACGACGAATCTGTCCAAATACTCCATAAACACCTTATTCATCAAATTCATAAAATAAGCTGGTGCATTAGTTAATCCAAATGACATAACCATGAACTCATATAAACCATATCGGGTCGAGAAAGCTGTTTTGGGAATATTCGATGACCTAATCTTCATTTGATGGTATCCTAATCGGAGATCAATCTTTGAGAATACCCTTGCACCTCTCATCTGATCAAATAAATCCTCAATACGAGGTAACAGATACTTGTTCTTCACAGTAACATCATTAAGGGATCTATAATCCACACACATCCTTTATGATCCGTCCTTCTTCTGTACAAACAGAACCGGCGCCCCCCAAGGTGAGGAACTCGGACGAATGTACCCAGCCTCTTGTAACTCCGTTAACTGCTTCTTCAGTTCCTTTATCTCGTCTATGGACATCCTATATGGCCGTTTAGAAATAGGGGCAGTCCCAGGTAAGAGATCAATAACAAACTCGACATCCCTATCTGGTGGCATCCCTGGTAACTCCTCTGGAAAGACATCCAGAAAATCCCTAACCACACGGATGTTGTCACCAACAAACTCCTCAGCTATAAAGAACATCGCACGTCTAGAAGAGGTGGTTACTGCAATTTGAACTTGAAATCTTTCTCCTTTAGGGCTGGTGAGTTCTACCATACCCCTACCACATGCTATAATGGCCTTTGCCTTTCTTAACCATGACATACCAAGGATCAAATCTATACTGCTTGCCTCTAATATTATAGCAGTAGCTCTAAATTCTCTTCCCATAATTGTTAATGTCAATCTACGTGTCATATGATTTGCCTCAACAGGCCCTTTAGGTGTAATTACTATCATTGGTTTTCTCATATTTAGCAGTGGTATCTCATTTGTGTTGGCATATCGAGTAGACATGAATGAATGTGTAGCACCAGAATCCAATAGTATTGTTGTGGGAATTGCATTAATGTAAAACATACCAAGTGCAATGTCAGCACCATCAGGAGTAGCATCAACACCGACTTGATTAACCCTGGCAATAGAGAATCCTTTGCCAGATCCTGGAGTCTGCTGCTTATTCTGAACTGGGGTGGTAGCAATCCTTTGTGGGCAAACATTTGCATAATGTCTAGTCTTCCCACACTTGAAGCAAGTAGTGCCTACACTCTGTCCTGAGAATTTCGTCGGGGTACCAGTGAGGGTAGCCTAACAAGTCGGTGGAGTCCTCTGAGGTGATTGCTGAACTGGTGCTGGCCTCAGCCAGTGCGAACTGGTGTACCCTGGGGTGAACTGTAGCAAGGACGAACACTGCTGCTTCCCTAACCCTGGGATATCACCTTCCTCTTCAAATCTCCCAGCTGAACACGCTTGTGTTCAATAGCTAGGGCTTTATCGAGCAGCCTCTGGAATGATGGAAATGTATGTTCCACTAGAGCATACTGCAGAGGTCCATCCGGTGCATATCTGGAGAGCTGAATGAACTTATCACGGTACTCGCTGACTGACATGCTTCCCTGCTTCAGCGATAGAAATTCCTTCTTCTTAATCTTCATCAGTCCAGCTGTTAGATCATAGTTCCTAAATTGCATAGCAAACTCTGTGCATGTGATAGTATCAGCAGCATCGTGGGCAGCAGTGTATGAATCCCACCAATCAGCAGCAGGACCTGTCAAACAACCAGAAGCATATAGAACCTTCTCCCGGTCAGAGCACTGAGAAATGTTCAACATCTTCTCTACAGACTTCAGCCAATCATCTACGTCTAGTGGATCAGGAGAACTAGCAAATGTCGGTGGCTTATGGCTCATGAACTCCCGGTGCTTGTCCTAGAGTGGAACTGGTGGTGGAGGTGGAGGCAGTGGTGCTTGCTGCTGCTGTAGCTGTTGCTGTTGCGCCCTTCTTTCCTAGCGTATCTCCTCTTTCTCTTGGCGCATCTCCTAGCGTTCCTGCCGCATCTACGCGTGCATATCCGCCATGGTGTCTGCCATCTGTTGCATCATCCTCATCTGAGCTGCAACTGTTGGGTCAACTCCGGTTGGTGGAGGATTTGGAGGATCCATCTTAGGTTGTTGTTGTTGTGGTTGTCTAAATATCCTTCGAGCGTGTCAATTGGGAGGTTAATAAATTCCACCACCCTTCCTGGTATTGACCATTTGAGTTAGAAACATATGGTAAGAGAGAATAGTAGACAAGGCAGGTTATTACGAATCATGTTACTTTGGGGGAATTCTTTAGCTAAGTAGATTAATGTTTTACATACTAAAGCTAACTCAATACCTTATGGTGGTACATGCTAAGATGTCCATTTATAATATCTCAATCAATCAAAGAAGCAAATCAGGCATTTATCATCAGAACAATCAACCAACATTTTTAAATAGAGAAAATAGTTTTAATTTTGTCTTAGGTTCCCTATCTCTTAAAAAAGATCATAGCTGTAGGATTCCAAGGTGTGAAATCCATCTTGTCTTAGAGTAGAAAAGATAAGTGTAATTAGAGTAGAACAGCAAAAGGTGAGACAGGATCAAGATAAGGTAAGTATGGAATGAATCAGAGTAAGGTAAGTAGGTAAGGGTTTGTCCAATTCTATCTAGGTTTCGTCCTACAGTCAACATTTCCTCTGATACCACTTCTATCACACCTGGGCTTTAAGGAACAAAGCCGGGTGCATCTCATACATGCGCCAAGAAAACAACATATATAATAACAGAGTGTATAGAGATAAATGCCACAATAACATCAGAGTATTTATTACATAGCGGAAGTCTTATTACAAAATAAAAGATAAATATAAAACGAACTAAGGATCATCCTTGGCGCCAAAGTCAACTAGGAAACGCCACCTAGATCAGATCGAACTCTTCATTGTGTGGCTCCTCCTGAACCACAGAATCTTCTCCTGTGGGGGGTGTGAGACAGCAAGGGTGAGCTCACACATGATCATAGCTCAACAAGTTGTGGGGAAACCATTGGGCATGAACTCACTAAAGGTGGGAGTTCATGTGATGTGTAAGGCTAATCAAACACAGGGGTTAAAGCTGAGCATTGCTTTTAATTAGTTGGTCAAAATTTTATTAGCAGTTACAAAATGTAAGTAAATACCAAACCTTAATAAAAGTAATAGAACACAATTAATAAATAATACCATGCATATGCAAATGACAAAATTGAATTTAAGTTACATAAATTAATCATGCGAGAGTCCTGAGTTGCTCATGACCGTGAGCTCGGCTAGTATACCAGTTTTACACTCTGTAGAGGTTGTACCCTTTACCCACAAGTCATGTTACCCATCTGCTAAGGGATTGCGACTCCCATACACCTCTACCAAGGAAGCGAGGCAGGGCAACACTACGAGGCCTTTACAAAGTTCCACTAGCTTCTGAAAACCCGCTACAGTTTATGGGAAGAGCACTTGCAAGAATCCCTCGTCTAACCGCCATCGCAGCAAAATCAACTCGACAACCTCCCTACATGCAACTCCCCTACTGCCCTTGCCCCTTTTGGGTAAGGTAGTCTTCCACTAGCTTTCCTAATTAGTTAGCCAAGGGGTCCCATTCCTCCCTTGTGGTGGCACGTGTTTCTCAAGTTAAGCTCCATGTTCCAATTAAAGATAATGATCTCGACGTGAACATAAATAGAATAACAAAATAATTGGAACATGGATATAAAGAAATATTAACCCAAAACCATGTAAAGCAATAACAAAACTATCCAAGTGATTCAGGGATAACAAGGTAAAGAGATAAACAGTCTAGGGTGACCTATTGGGTCCCATCAAACTTAAACCTATGCATGAATAAGTGATATTAAAGAATATTATTGGGTAAAAAGTGGTCAAGGGCACAACTTGCATTCAATGAGGTCCAGCTCAGCAACTTCTATCTGCTGGGCACCAGGATCCTCAGTCATAGGCTCTTCTACTCGCCGCAATACAAACAAGCACAGTATATAGAGAAAATTAACATCAGACCAAACATATAAACAAAGTACATAATAATAATCTACACATTAAAATAAAATCCTAGGAACAGGAATCATAAATTTTGGAGTTATAGATTTTAAGATATGAATTTCCAAAGGTTTTATGTACTTAAAATGGGATTAAGTGGGAAATAAATTTTCTTAATGTTTTCATGTCAAAACAGAGACTCTAAGCGATAGAAAATAATATTAAAAAATTTTAGAAACTAGAATGAAGTAATTTGGACTAAAAATGAATTTCTATGAATTTTACAAGTTCTAACACTTATTTATATATTAAAAATCCATTTATAATTTAAGTTTTCTGATTTTACAATACTATAGACTGGGCCTCAATAACATGAAAGCACAGGGGCTAACGTATAAACATTCCCCAGACCCAGATCGCTGTAGCACTGGACAGCGGGTTATTTACGAAAAAGTACTGGGGCTCTTTACAAATATTGCCACGGCGAAGGGGGTCTGGTTCGCGGCCCTAGTGGTCTGGTGCGGGCGGAGACAGTGATGGGCCACGGGGTGAGAAAGGTGTCGTGGGCCATAAATGAGGCAGTCGGCCCATACGACAGTTTTCTCTTTTATATATTGTCGGTGTTTCGAAACCCGGGGGGTCCCTGGACCGACGAGTGAATTGTCGCAGCGTGCCCCAGCCCAGATGGGTCGACGCTAGGCGAAACGCGAAGGGGGGAAAGGAAGCAGCCGGAGGGAGGCAGGCGTGTGAGAGAGCGGATCCCGCGGCCTTCGCGTTAGCCCCGCGTCTGAGTCGGGTGCGCTTGCAGTAGGGGAATACAAGCGTCCACGCGGGAGTGGGAGCGAGCGGCCTTGCGCGAGCGCCGTCTCGTCCTTCTCCGCGCGGGCCAACCCTATGTAAGAGGGCCCCGGTCCTTCCTTTTATAGGCGTAAGGAGAGGATCCAGGTGTACAATGGGGGGTGTAGCAGAGCGCTACGTGTCTAGCGGAGGAGAGCTAGTGCCCTAAGTACATGCCGTCATGGCAGCCGGAGAGGTCTTGGCACCCGGTTCATGTGGTGTCGTGGCCGTCGGAGTAGTGCTGGAGCCCGGTGGAAGGACAACTGTCGGAGCTGTTGAGTCCTTGCTGATGTCCTCTTGCTTCCGTAAGGGGGCCGAGAGCCACCGTCGTCACAGAGCGTGCGGGACGCCATCATTGCCTATCTGGCGGAGCAAGCCAGATGGGACGCCGGTCTTGTTCCCCGTAGCCCGAGTCAGCTCGGGGTAGGGTAATGATGGCGCCTCCTGTCGACGTGGTCGGTCTGTGCCCTAGGTTGGGCGATGTGGAGGCTCCTCCGAGGTCGAGGTCGAGTCTGTCTTCCGTGGCCGTGGTCGAGTCCGAGCCCCTGGGTCGGGCGAGGCGGAGACCGTCGGCTGAGGCTAGGGCTGAGTCCGAGCCCTTGGGTTGGGCGAAGCGGAGTCTGTTGTCTCCTGGGGTCGAGCCCATGTCCGAGCCCTGGGGTCGGGCGAGGTGGAGTTCGTTGTCTTCCAGGGCTGAGCCCAAGTCCGAGCCCTGGGTCGGGCGGAGCGGAGTTCGCTGTCTTCCGGGGCTGAGCCCAAATCCGAGCCCTGGGTCGGGCGGAGCGGAGTTCGCCGTCTTCCGGGGCTGAGCCCGAGTCCAAGCCCTGGGTCGGGCGGAGCGGTGTTTGCCGTCTTCTGGGGCTAAGCCCGAGTCCGAGCCCTCGGTCGGGCGGAGCAGAGTTCGCCGTCTTCCGGGGCTGAGCCCATGTCCGAGCCCTGGGTCGGGCGGAGCGGAGTTCGCCGTCTTCCGGGGCTGAGCCCGAGTCCGAGCCCTGGGTCGGGCGGAGCGGAGTTCGCCGTCTTCCGGGGCTGAGCCCGAGTCCGAGCCCTTGGGTCGGGCGAGGCGGAGTTTCCTATGACGCCCGAGGCCGGCCTTGGCTGCTGTCAGCCTCACTCTGTCGGGTGGCTCAGCAGTCGGAGCGGCGCAGGCGGCGCTGTCCTCTTGTCAGACCGGTCAGTAGAGCAGCGAAGTGACTGCGGTCACTTCGGCTCTGTCGACTGGAGGGCGTGCGTCAGGATAAAGGTGTCAGGCCACCTTTGCATTAAATGCCCCTGCGATTTGGTCGGTCGGCGTGGCGATGTGGCCAAGGTTGCTTCTCGGTGAAGATTGGGCCTCGGGCGAGCTGACATCGTGCCCGTTGTTGGAGGGGGGTCCTCGGGCGAGGTGTAGGTTCTCCGGGGTCGGCTTCCCTTGCCCGAGGCTAGGCTCGGGCGAGGCACGATCATGTCCCTTGAATGGACCGATCCTTGATTTAATCGCACCCATCAGGCCTTTGCAGCTTTGTGATGATGGGGGTTACCAGCTGAGATTTAGGGGCCTTGAGGGTACCCCTAATTATGGTCCCTGACAGTAGCCCCCGAGCCTCCAAGGGAGTACTAATACTTGCTTGGAGGCTTTTGCCGCACTTTTTTGCAAGGGGACCAGCCTTTTTTGGTTGCATTCTGTTCCGGTGGGTGCGCGCGAGCGCACCCGCCAGGTGTAGCCCCCGAGGCCTCGGAGGAGTAGTTGTACTCCTTCGAGGTCTTAGTGCGCTTCGCAACACTTCGGCTGGTCTAGTTGTTCCCTCATGCGAGCTGGCCGTAGCCCGAGTGCACGGTCGGGTCCCAAGTTCTCGGGCTGGTATGTTGACGCTGTCAACGGTTTGGCCGGAGCCGGGTTCACGAGAGCAGCCCCCGAGCCTTTGCACAGGGCGAGAGGACGATCAGGGATAGACTCGACTTTTTTACATACGCCCCTGCGTCGCCTTTTCGCAAGGAGGAGGGAGGGAAAGCGCCATGTTGCCCTCGGGTGGCGCTGAACATGGTGTCTCCGGTGAGCTGCTGGCGGGTAATCCGAGCGGACGTCCGTGCCCCATTTGATAGGGGTCAGCTAGAGGCCCAGAGGCACGCCCAAAAGTACCTGCGGGTGATCTGCCGGACCCGGTCCCCTGTCGACGGGGTCCGAGGGCTTGATGCCTCCCTCTGATGGGATTCCGTTACAAGATCGTTCCCGCTGGTCTCAGAAATGTCCAAGGGTACCTCGGGAGCGCAGCCCGAGGCTTGGTTATGTATCGAACGTACCCATGGTCATCCCTCGCTCTGTGTCTGGGGTGACTGTGAACCCTTCGAGGGCTAGCCTGCGAACCCCTGATCAGTAGTGGGCGCGGAGCTCGAGTGGCCTGAGGCGGCCGTTGAACCCTTCGAGGGGCCGGCCATCGAACCCCTGACCAGTAGTGGGTGTGGAGCCCACGTGCTCTGAGGCGGCTGTTGAACCCCTCCGAGGGGCCAGCCTTTGAACCTCTGATCAGTAGGGAGGCTCGGAGCCTGTTTCCTTCACGGAGAAGGGTCCTTTTTGGGGTATCCCCCTTTCCCGGTCCCTGTTGTAAGAGAGAGAAAGAGGAAAAGGAAAAGGACACGAAGTCGAATGACGTGGCATACCTTTTTTCGACGCGGTCATTATAGCGAAGGCGAAGCGTCGCTCGCTTCCCCTGCCAGAGACGCCGCCTGTCCCGCCGTGGAGTTAATGCGACGGTGCGAGCGGTTTGCGGGGCAGCCGTTGCGCGTGCGCGAGCCGCTCGAGGAACGGATCACGGGCGCACTGTCTTCAAGCCGTGGGAGAGGGCTCCCCCGCTGCCCCTGGATGGGACGTGAGCGTGGCTGACGACGTGACCGCTGCTCCTGCCCGCCTGTCACCGCCATTACTGCCGGCCCAATTTTGACCGTATTTGACCGCCGCGCTTGGCTGGCACTGCGGGGTTGCCTCGAATCGCGGTATTGACTCCGCAGTCGAGGAGGCGCGGTAGTGGCGTGAGTGGCGGTGCAGATGCTCACACGTAGCAACCGACGCGCCGGTTGCATGACGCGTGGGCCTGGACCTCCATGCTGGGCTCGTTGGAGTCGAAGGGGCGCGCCCACTTGGCACGGTTGCATGCCGCCTGCATGGCTGTCCGCCCTTTCACCCGCTGGTCTAGGCGAAAGTGGAGGAGTGCTTGTAACCGCTGGGGGGTTGCATGCACCGCGCGCGCGTGGCGGTTTGGCTTCTTCTCCCCTGGATCGGCTTGCATGGCGTGTGGGGCCCAGCCCCCGCGCCGTGGGGGGAGAATCTTGGAGCGTGTTGGAGAAGACTCAGCCCGCGACGGCTGGGGGCGCAAGTAGGGAGAGTCGCCTTTAAAAGGGGGGCGACCCCCTTGGAGGGCAACCATGTCTTCGCCCTCCCCTCATGCATCGTGTCTTTCCACCTTCCGAGCCCCCGGATGGGGGACGCCCGGAATCCTTCCGCCTTGTCGTCGGAGGAACACAACTTCGTGGAAGTTGGTACCTCTCAGCCATCGTTCGGCTTCAAGGATTTTCATCATGCAGCCCGGCTGCACCCCTCCGCCGGCGGTCACCATAGATGGTGACCCCCAGCTTCTGGGTGGGGAGGAGCAAGCCAGGCTGCGATCTTGGCTCCGCCCTCAGCTTCAAGGATGTTCATCATCCTTGCTGGGGCGGAGAGCAAGGCGAGCCGGGGCTCTACCTCCCGCGCGGGTCGGCTGGCCACCTCCTCTTCCAGCTTCTGGTGGTGGAAACCATCCTCCAGCTCTGCGGAGGAGGCGTCCTCCAGCCATGCCGGGGAAGGCGGACTATTGCTGCCCAGCTAGGATGCAACATTCCGCCCTCTTCCTCGCTTTCGCGGCGAGGATGGGAGTGAGGACCTGCCGGCGCGCCTTGCAGACCGTCGGCGTTGGTGGAGAGGCGGACGCCGCGGTCCGTGCTGCCGTGGTGGCAGCCGGAGGAAGCTCCCCCCCCATTGAGGCCGCTGGCGCCGCCCACGGGCCGGCCCCTGGCTCTTTGGCTTTGATGTCTGTTTCGCGTCCCTTGAGTAGGGACGCAAACGAAAGCCTTCCGGCGGCCACGCCCGTACTGGGATCATGGCTGCTACAGTGGGGTCAGAACCGGAGTTCCGTTTGTAATGGCACCTTGAGTGCCGGTGTTTTGTTCATTGCAGCTGTCGAGGCCTGAACGTGTATGTACTTTCGGCGCGGAGCCGTGTTTTTTCTTCATTTCGAGCACTAAGACTCGCCTTGTCGATTATCTGAACCGCTTCACCGAGCGTGAGTTGCCTCATGCAAAGGTGACGAGTGAGGTATCCGTATCCCGGAGGAGTAGGAGTCCCTCGGCTCGGTTGGCCTTGCTGTCCGAGGCCCCTCTTGCTTAGTTAAAGGAACCCCTCGGCCGCTCTTTGATGAGCCGAAGCCGGAGGTAGCGTTGTCAGCATGGACGGAGGTAGAGTTGGCTTCGAAAAGGAGGTGTAGTTGGCCAGAGCCTGGCCAGGTCGTCCACTGGTGGAACCGACGCCGGAGTTGAGCTGCCGAGGCCACAAGCTGAGCTGATGTCTTTGGGGGACAGCTGGCCGAGGCCTCAGGGTGGCCGGCCGAGCCGCCCGCTCGGGCCAGATTCTCGAGGAAGACCTTGGCGGCGATGACCCGGGTGTGGTGCTGATGTCGTCCTTCAGATTAGGGGCCCTCCGACCGCGTCGCCGTCCGAGGCTAGGTCAGACCCCGCCGAAGGTGTAGTTGATGCCGAGGGTGCTGCTGCTCCCTTCGGATGTCGACGTCTGAGCCTGCAGGATCAGGTTGTCTTGTAGTGTGTGTATGTTTTCTGTGGCTGCCGAGGCCTAAACACACCGTCGTCGTGTTGTAAAGCTGCGTTTCTTTTCCTCTTGTTTCGAGTATCCGGACTCATTCATCGGTAACAGAATTGTTTGTGCGGGCGAGAGTTGCTTTTCACGGAAGGTGATGAGTGAGGTATCCGTATCCCGGAGGTGTAGGAATCCCTCGACTCGGTCGGCCTTGCCGCTTACGCGCGCTCTTACTCGTCCATAGGGTTCTGTTACCGACGAAGTCGAGAAGGCCCGAAAAATCATTTCGGCAGAGGAGCTCTCGAGCATGAAGACTTGTTCGGTCCGTGGAGTCACTTATCCGAGCGCGAGTTACTTATCGCAGAAGGTGATGAGTGAGGTATCCGTATCCCGGAGGCGTAGGAGTCCCTCGGCTCGGTCAGCCTTGGCTGCTTACGTGTACTCCGTCGTTTTTAGGATCCACTTTTGAAGTAGTCGAAGAGCACGAAAGGCATTCTGGCAGAAAAGATTTTTTTCTTTTTTCGAGGAAAATTTTGACGCAGAGGGGGTTGCCCCCTTCTAGCCCCCGAGGGAGGGTCGGGCTTTGCCGAGGCAAGGCTGACCCTTCCTTGTCGACCAGACTTGATGTGTGAACGAGGTATACGAGCAACTTGAAAGCATCTTAAGGGTAGAAGCGACGTAGTTGTTGGATGTTCCAAGCATTGCTGTAGACCTCGCCTTGACTGTTGGCTAGCTTGTACGTTCCGGGCTTCAGGACCTTGGCGATGACGAATGGCCCTTCCCAGGGAGGCGTGCGTTTGTGCCGCCCTCGGGCGTCTTGTCGCAGCCGAAGCACCAGGTCGCCCACCTGGAGGTCTCGGGACCTAACCCCTCGGGCGTGGTAGCGTCGTAGGGACTGCTGGTACCGCGCTGAGTGTAGTAAGGCCACGTCCCGAGTCTCCTCCAGCTGGTCCAGTGAGTCTTCTCGGTTGGCTCGGTTGCTTTGGTCGGTGTAGGCCCTCGCCCTCAGGGAACAGTATTCCAAGTCTGTGGGCAAGATGGCCTTGGCCCCATAGACTAGAAAGTACGGTGTGAAGCCCGTGGCTCGGCTCGGCGTTGTCCTCAGACTCCAGACCACCGAGGGGAGTTCCTTCGTCCACCGCTTGCCAAACTTGTTGAGGTCGTTGTAGATCCGAGGCTTGAGTCCTTGTAGAATCATGCTGTTGGCACGCTCTACTTGCCCATTCGTCATGGGGTGAGCTACGGCAGCCCAGTCCACCCGGATGTGGTGATCCTCGCAGAAGTGCAGGAACTTTCTGCCGGTGAACAGGGTGCCGTTGTCGGTGATGATGGAGTTCGGGACCCCAAAACGATGGATGATGTTGGTGAAGAACGCCACCGCCTGTTCGGACCTGATGCTGTTTAGGGGTCGGACCTCGATCCACTTGGAGAATTTGTCGACGGCGACCAACAGGTGCGTGTAGCCCCCGGGTGCCTTCTGCAAGGGGCCAACGAGGTCCAGACCCCACACAGCAAATGGCCAGGTGATGGGTATGGTCTGCAGAGCCTGAGCGGGCAGGTGGGTCTGCCTCGCGTAGAACTGACACCCTTCGCAGGTGCGGACAATTCTAGTAGCATCGGCCACCGCCGTTGGCCAGTAGAATCCTTGTCGGAAGGCGTTTCCAATGAGGGTTCGAGGTGCTGCGTGATGGTCGCAAGCCCCCGAGTGTATCTCTTGCAAGAGCTGCTGGCCTTCGGCGATGGAAATGCATCGCTGGAGGATGCCTGAGGGGCTGCGGTGGTAGAGCTCCTTCCCATCTCCCAGCAAGACGAAAGACTTGGCGCGCCGCGCCAACCGCTGATCTTCGGCTTGGTCGAGGGGTAGCTCCCCTCGGTGGAGATATTGCAGGTACGAGGTCTGCCAGTTTTGATTAGGTGTGACCTCGCTCGGCTCCCCCTCGACGCGCAGTGCCTCACCCTCGGGGGCCGAGGGTACCTTGGGCTGAGCCGAGGGTACCTCGGACTGTGCCGAGGGTGCCTTGGGTGGAGCCGAAGGTGCCTCGGGAGGAGCCGAAGGTGCCTCGGGAGGAGCCAAAGGTGCCTCGGGCTCGGGCGTGTCCTCGGTCTTGACGGAGGGTTGATGCAGGTCTCGGGAGAATACGTCCGGGGGAACTGTTGTTCATCCCAAGGCTATTTTAGCCAGCTCATCCGCAGTCTCGTTGTAGCATCGGGCGATGTGGTTGAGCTCGAGCCCATAGAACTTGTCTTCCAGGCGCCGAACCTCATCGCAGTAGGCTTCCATCTTCGGGTCGCGGCAGTGGGAGTTCTTCATGACTTGGTCGATGACGAGCTGCGAGTCACCGCGAGCGTCGAGGCGTCGGACCCCTAGCTCGATGGCGAGTCGCAACCCGTTTACCAGAGCCTCGTACTCAGCCACGTTGTTGGACGCCGGGAAGTGGAGGCGTAGCACGTAGCGTAGGTGCTTCCCGAGGGGCGAGACGAAGAGGAGGCCTGCGCTGGCCCCCGTCTTCATCAGCGACCCATCGAAAAACATGGTCCAGAGCTCCGGTTGGATCGGAGCCGTCGGGAGCTGGGTGTCGGCCCATTCAGCCACGAAGTCTGCCAAGACCTGGGACTTGATGGCCTTCCGAGGGGCGAACGAGATCGTCTCGCCCATGATCTCCACCGCCCACTTCACAATCCTACCCGAGGCCTCTCGGGACTGGATGATCTGTCCCAGGGGGAAGGATGACACCACAGTCACCGGATGAGACTCGAAGTAGTGTCGCAACTTCCGCCGTGTCAGGATCACCGTGTACAGCGGCTTCTGGATCTGTGGGTAGCGGATCTTGGTCTCGGACAGTACCTCACTGATGAAGTAGACTGGCCTCTAGACGGGCAATGCATGCCCTTCTTCTTGTCTCTCAACCACGATCACGGCGCTAACCACCTGGGTGGTTGCGGCGACGTAGATCAAGAGGGCTTCTCCGGCAGCGGGGGGCACCAAGATGGGCGCGTTCGTGAGGAGCGCCTTCAGGTTCTTGAGGGCTTCCTCGGCCTCCGGAGTCCAAACGAATCACTCAGCCTTTCTTAAGAGGCGGTACAGAGGCAGACCTCTTTCGCCGAGGCGGGAGATGAAGCGGCTCAGAGCCGCGAGACATCCCATGACCCTCTGTACGCCTTTCAGGTCCTTGATCGGCCCCATGCTGGTGATGGCTGCAATCTTCTCCGGGTTGGCTTCGATGCCCCGCTCGGAGACGATGAACCCCAAGAGCATGCCTCGGGGGACCCTGAAGACACACTTTTCGGGATTGAGCTTCACGCCTTTTGCCTTGAGACATCGGATTGTCGCTTCAAGGTCGGAAAGGAGGTCGGAGGCCTTCCTCGTCTTGACTATGATGTCATCGACGTAGGCCTCGACCATTCGGCCGATGTGTTCGCCAAACACATGGTTCATGCATCGCTGGTATGTTGCCCCCGCATTCCTCAAACCAAATGGCATTGTAACATAGCAGTACATGCCGAAGGGTGTGATGAATGAAGTCGCGAGCTGGTCGGACTCTTTCGTCCTGATCTGGTGATACCCTGAGTAGGCATCAAGGAAAGACAGGGTTTCGCACCCAGCAGTGGAATCCACGATCTGATCAATGCGAGGCAGAGGGTAGGGAACCTTCGGACATGCTTTGTTTAGACCACTGTAGTCTACACACATCCGCTATTTCCCCCCTTTCTTTCTCACAAGCACAGGGTTGGCAAGCCATTCGGGATGGAATACCTCTTTGATGAACCCTGCTGCCAGTAGCTTGTGGATCTCTTCGCCTATGGCTCTGCGCTTTTCTTCGTCGAATTGGCGCAGAGGTTGCTTCACGAGTCAGGCCCTAGCTCGAATATCCAGAGAGTGCTCGGCGACTTCCCTCGGTATGCCGGGCATGTCCGAGGGACTCCACGCGAAAACGTCGGCGTTCGCGCGGAGAAAGTCGACGAGCACTGCTTCCTATTTGGGGTCGAGCTCGGAACCGATCCGGATCCGCTTGGAGGCGTCGTTGCAGGGGTCGAGAGGGACGGACTTGACCGTCTCCGCTGGTTCGAAGTTGCCGGCGTGGCGCTTCACGTCGGGCGCCTCCCTGGAGAGGCTCTCCAGGTCAGCGATGAGGGCCTCGGATTCGGCGAGGGCCTCGGCGTACTCCACGCACTCCACATCGCATTCGTATGCGTGTCGATACGTGGGCCCAACGGTGATGACCCCGTTGGGGCCCGGCATCTTGAGCTTGAGGTAGGTGTAGTTGGGGACGGCCATGAACTTGGCGTAGCATGGCCTCCCCAGCACTGTGTGGTAGGTTCCTCGAAACCCGACCACCTCGAACATGAGGGTCTCCCTTCGGAAGTTGGAGGGCGTCCCGAAGCAGACGGGTAGGTCGAATTGTCCGAGGGGATGAACGCGCTTCCCGGGGACGATCCCGTGGAAAGGCGCAGCGCCCGCCCAGACCGAGGACAGATCGATCCGCAGAAGCCCGAGGGTCTCGGCGTAGATGATGTTGAGGCTGCTGCCTCCGTCCATGAGGACCTTGGTGAGCCTGACGTCGCTGATGATGGGGTCGACAACGAGTGGGTATCTCCCCGGGCTCGGCACGTAGTCTGGATGGTCAGCCTGGTCGAAGGTGATGGGCTTGTCGGACCAGTCTAGGTAGACTGGCGCCGCCACCTTTACCGAGCAGACCTCCCGACGCTCTTGCTTGCGGTGCCGAGCCGAGGCGTTCGCCACTTGCCCACCGTAGATCATGAAGCAGTCGCGGACCTCGGGGAACCCTCCTGCCTTGTGATCTTCTTCCTTCGTGTCGTCGAGGGCCATGCCACACTCCGCGGGTGGCCCGGCCTTGTGGAAGTGTCGTCGTAGCATGGCACACTCCTCGAGGGTGTGCTTGACGGGCCCCTGATGATAGGGGCACGACTCCTTGAGCATCTTGTCGAAGAGGTTGGCACCTCCGGGAGGTTTCCGAGGGTTCTTGTACTCGGCGGCGACGACAAGGTCCGCGTCAGCGGCGTCGCGTTTCGCTTGCGACTTCTTCTTGCCCTTCTTCTTGGCGCCGCGCTGAGTTGACGCCTCGGGAGCATCTTCCGGTGGGCGGCCCTAGGGCTGCTTGTCCTTCCGGAAAATGGCCTCAACCGCCTCCTGGCCAGAGGCGAACCTGGTGGCGATGTCCATCAGCTCGCTCGCCCTGGTGGGGGTCTTGCGACCTAGCTTGCTCACCAGGTCGCGGCAGGTGGTGCCAGCGAGTAACGCGCCGATGACATCTGAATCGGTGACGTTGGGCAGCTCTATGCGCTGCTTCGAGAATCGCCGAATGTAGTCCCGGAGAGGCTCTCCCGGCTGCTGGCGGCAGCTTCGGAGATCCCAGGAGTTCCCAGGGCGCACGTACGTGCCCTGGAAATTGCCGGCGAAAGCTTGGACCAGGTCGTCCCAGTTGGAGATCTGCCCCGGGGGCAGGTGCTCCAGCCAGGCTCGAGCGGTGTCGGAGAGGAACAGGGGGAGGTTGCGGATGATGAGGTTGTCATCGTCCGTTCCACCCAGCTCCAGCCAGCCGATAGTCCGTGAGCCACAGTTCCGGTCTCGTCTCCCCCGAGTACTTTGTGATAGTAGTCGGGGTTCGGAACCGGGTCAGGAACGGTGCCCGTCGTATGGCGCGGCTGAAAGCCTGCAGACCGGGTGGTACGGGCGAAGGACTCCGATCCTCCCCACTGTCGTAGCGTCCCCCACGCCTGGGGTGGTAGCCTCAACGTGTCTTGTCGTCGAGGAGGGCCCGACGATCGTGATGAGGGCGCTCGTTGCTGAGGCGACCCGGGGCCGCAGGCGCTGTGTTGTGCGTACGCCCGGAGTGGACCGAGGCTTCCCGCATGAGTCGGGAAGTCGCAGCGCGATGTTCCGAGGGGAACCTCTGCCTTCGGGAGGCAGAGCTTTCGGCCCGTCGGACCGCGGCGTCCTCCAGGAGATTCTTGAGCTCTCCCTGGATACGCCGCCCCTCGGTGGTTGATGGCTCCGGCATCACGCAGAAAAGCATTGCTGCTGCAGCCTGGTTCTGGCCGACTCCGCTGGAATCCGGCGGCGGCCTCACCCTGACGTCGTCGGCGATGCAGTGCTGGATGTCCTGGGGGAGATGACGCGCTTCTCCGGCCGGGGGTTGGACCGCCCATTCCTGCCCGATGTCCTGGTGGATCGGCACAAGCGTTCCTGCTCCCTCGTCGAGTCTGGCCTGCCTCTCGCGGATTTGCTCGAGCTATGGGTCAGGACCCCCCGCCGGGACAGGGACCACAGCTAGCTCCCGAAGGATGTCAACGCGAGGCACGGGCCTAGGGGGATCACCGTTTTCCGGCATACCAAGATGGTTGCCTTCGCCGGGACCCCCTAGATCGACGTGGAAACATTCACGACTTGGGCCGTGGTCCTCGTTGTCGAGGCCGCGGCTGCCGTCGGAACAGTCAGAAAGGCAGTAGTCACATGCGGTCATGAAGTCCCGCATGGCACTGGGGTTACCAAGTCCGGAGAAATCCCAACAGAGGTCGAGCTCGCCATCTTCCTCGGACCCCGAGGGCTCGTAGGTCGAGTCGGCCGTCAGTCGATCCCAGGGTGACCGCACACGATACCCCCGGGGGTTTGGACTCACCTCTATGAAAGTTTTCACCGAAGCGGAGTCGCTTGGTGGGTCGAGGCCGAATCCAAAAGACACGAGATGGGAATCGGTCAGTACCTTTCGGTTGACGGTCGGTGACGAGGTCACGTCTGGGACTGACTGCACCGTCGTCTCAGGTACGAGGGTGACGCCCAGCAGGTCCTTCGCGAGCGTGCTGGCGTCGTGCGTTTGCTTGAGACCGGCGTGTTGCGGGGAGGCGGCGCTCGTCTTCGTCTCAGACGTGAGATCGACGCCTGACGCGCCCTCCGTTGGGGCGCCGGCGCCGTCGACTCGCTCGACAGCCAACGAGGTGCTGCTTCCCACTTGGCCTTGGTTGCCCCGCCTCCTCCTCCGTCGGCGGGGGAGGGGACGGGACAAGCCCGAATGTCGTCCTTCCACCACGTGGGGAAGGCGTCGTCGATTTCCCCGCCGGCGAGCGGGTTGACGACCGCCATTGTCGCTGTCGCACGGCGGGGGAAGGAGTATCATGTCGTAGCTGCCGTCGAGAGACATGAACTCAAGATTCCCGAAACGGAGCACCGTCCCGGGCTGGAAAGGTTGCTGGAGACTGCCCATCTGGAGCTTGATGGGAGGTTGTTCGTCAACACGCAGCAGGCCCCTACCTGGCGTGCCAACTGTCGGTGTTTCGAAACCCGGGGGGTCCCTGGACCGACGAGTGAATTGTCGCCGCGTGCCCCAGTCCAGATGGGCCGACGCTAGGCAGAACGCGAAGGGGGGAAAGGAAGCAGCCGGAGGGAGGCAGGAGTGTGAGAGAGTGGATCCCGCGGCCTTCGCGTTAGCCCCATGCCTGAGTCGGGTGCGCTTGCAGTAGGGGAATACAAGCGTCCACGCGAGAGTGGGAGCGAGCGGCCTTGCGCGAGCGCCGTCTCGTCCTTCTCCGCGCGGGCCAACCCTCTATAAGAGGGCCCTGGTCCTTCCTTTTATAGGCGTAAGGAGAGGATCCAGGTGTACAATGGGGGGTGTAGCAGAGCGGTACGTGTCTAGCGGAGGAGAGCTAGTGCCCTAAGTACATGCCGTCGTGGGAGCCAGAGAGGTCTTGGCACCCGGTTCGTGTGGTGTCGTGGCCGTCGGAGGAGTGCTGGAGCCCGGTGGAAGGACAACTGTCGGAGCTGTCGAGTCCTTGCTGACATCCTCTTGCTTCCGTAAGGGGGCCGAGAGCCGCCGTCATCATAGAGCGTGCGGGACGCCATCATTGCCTATCTGGCGGAGCGAGCCAGATGGGACACCGGTCTTGTTCCTCATAGCCCGAGTCAGCTCGGGGTAGGGTAATGATGGCGCCTCCTGTCGACGTGGTCGGTCCGTGCCCTAGGTTGGGCGATGTGGAGGCTCCTCCGAGGTCAAGGTCGAGTCTGTCTTCCGTGGCCGTGGTCGAGTCCGAGCCCCTGGGTCGGGCGAGGCGGAGACCGTCGGCTGAGGCCAGGGCTGAGTCCGAGCTCTGGGGTCGGGCGAAGCGGAGTCCGTCGTCTCCTGGGGTCGAGCCCATGTCCGAGCCCTGGGGTCGGGCGAGGCGGAGTTCGTTGTCTTCCAGGGCTGAGCCCAAGTCCGAGCCCTGGGTCGGGCGGAGCGGAGTTCGCCGTCTTCCGGGGCTGAGCCCAAATCCGAGCCCTGGGTCGGGCGGAGCGGAGTTCGCCATCTTCCGGGGCTGAGCCCGAGTCCGAGCCCTGGGTCGGGCGGAGCGGAGTTCGCCGTCTTCCGGGGCTGAGCCCAAATCCGAGCCCTGGGTCGGGTGGAGCGGAGTTCGCCGTCTTCCGGGGATGAGCCCGAGTCCGAGCCCTAGGTCGGGCGGAGCGGAGTTCGCCGTCTTTCGGGGCTGAGCCTGAGTCCGAGCCCTGGGTCGGGCGGAGCGGAGTTCGCCGTCTTCCGGGGCTGAGCCCGAGTCCGAGCCCTGGGTCGGGCAGAGCGGAGTTCGCCGTCTTCCGGGGCTGAGCCCGAGTCCGAGCCCTTGGGTCAGGCGAGGCGGAGTTTCCTATGACGCCCGAGGCCGGCCTTGGCTGCTGTCAGCCTCACTCTGTCAGGTGGCTCAGTAGTCGGAGCGGCGCAGGCGACACTGTCCTCTTGTCAGACCGGTCAGTAGAGCGGCGAAGTGACTGCGGTCACTTCGGCTCTGTCGACTGGAGGGCGTGCGTCAGGATAAAAGTGTCGGGCCACCTTTGCATTAAATGCCCCTACGATTTGGTCGGTCGGCGTGGCGATGCGGCCAAGGTTGCTTCTCGGTGAAGATTGGGCCTCGGGCGAGCTGACATCGTGCCCGTTGTTGGAGGGGGGTCCTCGGGCGAGGTGTAGGTTCTTCGGGGTCGGCTTCCCTTGCCCGAGGCTAGGCTCGGGCGAGGCGCGATCATGTCCCTTGAATGGACCGATCCTTGATTTAATCGCACCCATCAGGCCTTTGCAGCTTTGTGCTGATGGGGGTTACCAGCTGAGATTTAGGGGCCTTGAGGGTACCCCTAATTATGGTCCCCGACATATATATATATTTATTTTCTGTTTTTATTTCCTTTTTGTTTTCTTTCCATTTGAATTCAAAATTCAAATTTAGCTCTGTGATAAATCTTTCTCAAATTAAGAGTATAATTTTGCACATACTATTATTACCTTTATTTATAATATCTATTTTGTATATATTTTTTCTCTTATTTCTCCACTTATAAATTCTAGATTTTCTTTTATATTTTAAATTCCACTTTGGGACTTTAATATATTTCTTTTCACATTATTATTTTTATGTTGTCACAATATACACACAAAATAAAATCCAGCATGATGCACATGTTATTTATGTGTTCCTTGTTCTAATTATCCACTTACAAATAGGGTTGATCACATGTAATGAATAGTAGAGGCCACAAAATATTGAGATTATCTCTATTCTCTTTATTACACTTTTGAGTATTACACGCAGGTAATGGTGTTTGCTATTGCTTTAGTCTATAAATTCAAAAGCTATTTTGAAAACCAAAATTAATTGGACACTCTGCGTGTTTGGCTGATGTTAGGTTTGAGAAACAGAGAGTGTTCCTGTTGAAAACCAGTTGAACTTGACTTCAGCTAAGTTGACCTTTTCTTCAGCTAAGTTGAACTTGGCTTCAACTAAGTTGAACTTTTCTTCAACTGTTGGTCACTCGTTCTCAAATGTTGTCAACACAATCGTTAAGGATTAAAGACCTTCGTCCTCCGAAGCATTGTTTCCTCTTGGATTCAATGATCATCGGACGAAGATCATGAAGGACATGCCTTCATCATGTTATAAATAAATAAGAATGTAAAGAGATGAATACAACAAATATTACTCTTTAATTCATTCGTATTTGTGCTTTGTAAAACATGTATGAATATCAACAGAATTCACATTACATTAATACCTCCGGCTTGCTCGAAGGTGAAGACGCGGGAGAGTGATTATAATCTAGCGTCAATAGTACGGTGTTACTGTTCATCTATTTATAGGCACGGAATGCAGCCCAGGTAAAATTACATTCATGACCCTCAACATTTATTTATAGACAAACTTAGATTACTAAGGTCTACCTAGTCTTTTCCTCTTCTGCTTGATCTGAACCGAAGTTGATGGTAGCTTCGGCATTTGGCATCGTTGCTTCTACGCAAGGTCTTCGTCTTGAGAACCTTCGGTAGAAGAAGGGAGGACTTCTGTATCATTTTGTCGAAGGTGTTTTTGTCTTGAGGACCTTCGGCAGAGAAGACCCCCAACAGTAGCCCCTTCGTGGTGCTAGATTGTTTTTTCATAACAAGCTCGATCCGCGAAAAACACGAAGGCTTCGGAATGCCGAAGGTCCAAAAAACTCCTTCCCTGAGCTTGTTATCAAAAAAACGATTAAAATATTCTGAGCGCTGGCCGGTCCATCGTTCAGCTAGTATTCACGCTTTGGCGGTTAACCTTCTTCTCCTGTAGGACTATATAAACAAACATGTTGGTGAGAAGTTACCATAGCATTCATTGCTATTGTACCGTTGTGCTGTTGAAAATTTTAGTTGAAGTCGAAGCTCTTTGCATTGTGCTTTCAAACAAGCGCTTCGTCACTTAAGATCAATTTCATCTAAAAGAAGCTGAAAATTGAAATGGGCAGAGTAAGATCCACTGCAAGGGTGTCACGTGAGGGAGATGACACTGAAGTAACCGAGATAGCATCCATATCAGAAGTGATGAGGCGGTCAGGTCTGGTTGTGCAAGAGGGAGCTACTACCGAATGTACCTCCAATGCCGAAGCTGAACAAGCTGTGGCCAAAGTCGAAAGTGATAATGAAAGTGAAGATGACGATAGTATTCTGAACCCAACCAAACCTAGTCATGTTGAATTTGGAAAGTCCACAATAAAAGCAGATGATCTGGTTGTGATGAAGAAACTAGGTTATTTTGGAGAGAATTAAGATGAATTGACTCGCTTTGTTGGAGAAGAAGTAATTCCAGAGCCGGAGGAAGATGAGGTTGTTGTTCAAGAGCTTCTTTAGGGTGGGGCTTTGGTTCCCCCTTTACGATATGCTAGGGGAAGTTTTAAAGAAATTTGAGATATATCTCCATCAGCTGACCTCGAACGCTATCGTTAGGCTTAGCGTTTACATCTGGGCTCTTCGAAGCCAGGGAAAGAGTGCTAATGCCGAAGGGTTTTGTCGGGTTCATGAACTTCATTATCAGACAAAGGCAAGGGCTGATGGTCTGCATAAAAATTTCTGATGCTACAACTTTGCATACCAAAAGGATACAAAGGCCCCCGTGATCGGCTACCGGACCAAGTGGCCCACTGGCTGGACAAATGAATGGCTTTACATGAAAGCTGATGAGAAAAAGAGGGAGAAGCTCATGTGCATGGTAATGAGTCCCTTGAAGCTGAACTTCGGCATGACTCGACCCTTGTGCAATATGCAGCTAGGGTCCCCTTGCCAACTGGTCGAAGTGGAATTTAGGGTAGTGGCTGAGCACATTAGCACTAGGGACTTAGTGCAAGAATATTTAGCAAACAGAACATTCCCAACTTCTAGCGGCTGGGGAATGCCGAAGAAGAAAGAAGAAGGGAAGAAATATGAACTTGTTCGTCTGCCATACCGCTTCAAATTTCAGAAAAGGTTTAAAGAACCATGCACTTAATGGTTAGAACTGATAGAAACCATGTGCAACGAAATTCATGGGAACTATACAAGAAAAGAAGATCAAATTATGACTGCTACCTTCGGCACCCGGCCAAAACGAAGGCTGAACCATGTAATGGATGCTCTTAACTTTGAGTACCCTGACTACAGAAGGCTTGATGAAGGGGTCGGAGGAGTAAAAAGGAAAAGGGTTGTCAGTATTTTGAGTAGGCAAGCTATCCAGTCTATCAAGGAAGACTAAGAGACTTCGAAGAAGAGAAAAACTATGTCAGAGCCAAAAGTATCGGCTACTAAAAAACGGAAGCTTGCCGAGAAATTCTCTGAGAAGACGAAGATGCAAGATGTGCCGAAGCAAACTAAAAGCCCTTCGTCTTCTGCTGTGGAGGTCTCAGAAATATTGAAGGTAGTGACCGAGTCTTTCCCCTTCGCATCACTAAGTCCTCTAGGGTTAGAACTGACTAGCCTCTTACAGAAAAAGGAAATCTCTTCGGCTACTGATGGGAGAGACGGGGGCCAGAAGAAACAACACATGATAAATATACTGGAAGTCATTGAACAGACCCCACCCCAGCCTTGACAGACAAAGCTACTAAATCAACTGATGTCGAAGCTACCGCTGCAGCCGAAGACGAAAAATCACAACCACTCTGTCCAAAATTGACAAACTTATATCAGACGTGGTTGCGGAGAAGGAGGTAGCCGCAGTAGTTTCAGACAAGGAAAGAAAATTGAATAAGCCTCTTCGGAAGGAGTGAATTTTGACCTATGACACTTGGGCGGCCAACAGCTCTCCGAAGAGGACATATTAGAGCTAAAAGAATTTGCAATCTCCTGCGGCTACTAGTCGGGGTCAATGCTCTTTGGCGGGGTCGATGAAGAATTTGTGGGATGCATTCGACCATGCCAGTGCTAAAATTATAAGCACCTTGACTAAGAGTATTAGGTTCCCAATGCTCGAAAAGGACATCAGCTGCTATAGACACCAGCACATCATCGACAACTTATTTTATTTGAACTTCAAAGTAAGATCCTTTTTGCAAGTTATTGCTGATATCTTCATGTTTACTTAGGTATTCTAACTGTTAATTCATTTTTATAGAGTTTGTTACTAAGCAAAGCTTTAAAAATGCAATAAGATGATGAAGACAGGAAAAACAAAGTTATTGTCAAGGGTTTGGAAGATAAGAACAAGAAACTTGAAGATACTCTAAAAGAAAATGATAAGTTGTTGTGTTCAGCCGAAGTGCAAGCTCAGAATAAGAAATTGAGCAAGGAGCTGATAGAGGCTCAGACACTTTTGGAAGAAAACTCTAGCTGATTTAACCGTGAAACCAAAGCTCTGAACGTGACACTCAAGGTTGAGGTTGAGAAGAACATGAAGCTCAGTGAAGCGATGAAAACTCTTAAGGAGAGATGTTTTAATTTTGCAAGCCAATGCATCGCTCGATTAAAAAGTATATTCAATTCAGTTGGAGCTGCATACGAGGAAGCTAGCCTCTCTACCGAAGATGTGCTAGGAGCACTCGAATGCATCGAGAAAGTGGTTGACGTCCTCGACGAAGTTATAACTGGCCATGGTGACTTATGTGCACTAGTGGCTTCTCGGGGTACAGCAGCCGCTTTCATAAAAGCCGGGTGCAATCACGCAAGGTCCATGAATAGGCCAAATTTCAACCTTTCGGCATCGGACCTAGTTGATATTCCAGCCGAAGCTCGAAGCATAGGCAACAAGTTTATCACTCAAATCTGTGCAAAAGGTGGTCGAGAATTGGCTGGAAACGAAGCTCAAAATTTGCTCCACTAGGTATAGCACTTTACCTCTATTTTTTAATTTAATTTTTTTCCTTACCAGATTCCTCATTACCCTTTTCTTCGTCATTCTTTAGGGTGATGGTGCCAAAGGTTAGTGAACCGAAGTTAGGTCTAAAGCTTTGAAGAAGACTATAGAGGATTCCCCTTGAAATCTGTAGAAACACTTTGGAAATTCTTTTGCGCAAGAAGTGTATTATTTGACCAAGGATTGTAATTGAATGTGAATAGAATTGTAAATATTTGTAAATACTTTGTAATGCTTTTTTACCTTTCATTCGTGTGTCGACTGCTTTGTTGTGGACGAAACCAATGCTCATAGCTTTTGAGCCGAAGGCGAAAAACACCTTCCCTTCTTTTCGTTCACATCGAAGCACCTCTTGAGTAAAATCAATGATCAGGTCTCATAAACAATGAAATTTCATTTGAGACGAGGCATCTTCGTATATACGAAGCATTTTCTCATTGAAGGCAGAAGTCCTCACTTTTCCTGTTAATGCTTTGTGCTTTATGTCATGATGATGAACCTACGGATGCCTAATGTATGTTTATTATGAATGCAAAAGATGATGTGATGAAATATGCACATGTATGATGAAGGTAAAAAACACGCAAATACACACCTAGACTCTGCATCCCCTTAGGAACAACTTTGGAGTCTCTTCACCTTTTACTTAGGTGGTTATCCAGCTCTGCATTCCCTTGGGAATGACTTTGTAGCTAAGCTCTGCATCCCCTTAGGAACAACTTTGGAGCTTCTTCACCTTTTACTTAGGTGGCATTTAAGCTCTGCATTCTCTTCGAAATGACTTTGGAGCTTTTTCACCTTTCACTTTGGTGGCATTCTAGCTCTACATCCCCTTAGGGACGACTTTGGAGCTTCTTCATACTTTTTTACACTTGATGGTGTAATCCCAGATCCTTACATTTTACATGTGGGGGAATTTGGCCCTTGTATTGCATAGGGCAACATAAAAAATAAAAATTACAACTTTTGGTCCCATTAAAAACCTTTCTCCCCTCTTTGAAAGGAAAAGGGTGCCATAAGGAAAAAAATAAGAAAATTACAAAAATCATACATAATATCTACGAAGCTCATCTGCATTCCATGATCTTGGAATGTCATTTCCATCCATGTCCTTCAACCTGTATGATCTAGGTCTTGAGGAAGACACCCCAAGAAAGGACCTTCCCATTTGAGCTGAAGCTTTCCCACTGTATCTGGGTTGGACACTCTCCGAAGTACCAAGTGTCCTGGTTTGATGTTTTTAAGTTTTACATTCTGATCACACCATTTAACTATTTCAGATTGATACTTATTGATGTGTTCTATTGCTTGGAGTCTGGTCTCTTCTATGGTGTCTTTTGTTATTTTGCAATCCTCTTTGTCTTCTGCCGAAGCTAGGGTCCTTATTGAACCCGTTCTTGCTTCTTCTGGTGTTATTGCTTCGTCACCAAACAACAGCTTGAACGGGGTAAATCCTGTTGACCTTGAGACAATAGTGTTGTGGTTCCATACCACTTTTATTAACTCGTCTGGCCACTTTCCTTTCGACTGATTGAAGATTGACTTCATTATCCCTGTTATTATGATTCCTGTTGGGGGCCTTCCTCTTCCGAAGGTCCTCAAAAACGTGACTAACCATATGTTTTCAGTATGACTTAGACTAATACAGGAAGCTTCGGCTTTGGGATGAAGGCGTTTGATATAAGGATACAGCCCGAAGGCAACATGGATGGACGCCGAAGCTATGGCCTAAGGAGCTTCGGCTTGGTATGATAGCGAAGATGAAGGACGAAACCGACCTAAGGGGGAAAAGACTACTTAGTCCTTGATAGTTTGCATTATGATTAAGAGTAGATGTCAGGGGCATGAATGTAATCTTATCCGAGCTATGTTCCGTGCCTATAAATAGATGAACAGTAACATTGTACTGTTCACGCTGGATTGTATTCACTCTTGCGTTACTCTTACATCTTCACCTTCTGGCAAGCCGAAAGTATCAATGTAATATAAATATTGTTGATGTTTATTCATGTTTATGAAATGAGAATATAAATAGGTTATTAATTCATAGTCGTTGTTTATATTCTTTTATATTTCATGTACCCTTATTTATATATGTTCACTGAGATGATGAAGGTATGCCCTTCATGACATTCGTCTAGAGACCATTATATCCGAAAGGAGATAATGCTTCGAAGGACAAAGGTCTTTAACTATTAACAATCGTGTTGCCTTGTTCTTAATCTGTAGCATTTGAGAACAAGTGACCAACATTGGTGTCCACCTCCGGTGAACTCAATTGACCACCTTCGACAAGCATCGGCTTTCGTAATGCCGCCGAAGAAGACAATAGTGCCAGGGGCTGCCCTGCAGCCACTGGACACTAATTAGGAAACACTGCGAGAAGCTAGGAGGAAGAGGAAGGCTGCTAACCCAATAGCTCAGGAGGAGGAGCTAGATCAGAAGATTAGGGATTTGGAGTCTATCAACTAGCAGGTACAAAGAAAAAGGGAAAAGATGCTTTGGCTCGCCAACCTTCAAAGAAAGATTGACGAAGCTGCTGAAGAAATGCGTCACCTTACCCAGGATGACCAAGACTGAAGGCCCCAACACAGGGAGCTTTGTCAAGAAAGCCCAATCAATGATGATGAGTGGTATGGTGACTTTCATCATGGAAACTTTGCTTTTGGTGATGCTTCTCCCTTGGCAGCAGAATTGCAGGCTACCCTATGGCTGCCATCATACAAGCCACCTCAACTTACCATGGATAATTACGTCATGGCAGAAGCTAAAAGACATGCTAGTCACTAGCTTCCAGGGTTTCCAAACGAAACTATTTACTGCCCAAGCTCTGTTCTAGTGCACACAGGACCAGGAAGAATACCTCCAAGCGTATGTCCGAAGTTTCCTACGGTTGAGAGCCCAGACGCCTACAGTGCCCAATGAGATTTTCATTGAGGCCATGATCAAGGGGCTCAGACCAGGACCAATGGCACAATATTTTGCAAGGAAGCCACCGCAAACTTTGGAGAAGCTTCTCCAAAAATGGATGAATACATCAGAGTGGACAATGACTTTCGACAAAGAAGGGAAGAAGCCTATAGATACTCTGAGATGGCCAGGGGCTTTGGAGGTAGATTCCACCCTAGGCATGTCAGGTCAATCCATAGTACCAGCTCAAGTGACGACAGGGGAAACCATACTCAAAGGCAGCAGCACAGCTCCCAGTCGTCAGGAGCACAACACAGCTCTTTCAGGCCACCGACTCCAAGGGGTAGAGGGGGAGAAACTTCAGAGGAAGATATGGAGATCAGCCCAGGAAGCTGTTTTGCTTGTTCTGCGGTGAAGATAAGGGGCATACCACAAAGACGTGCCAAGTTACGATTCAGAAGCAAAAAGAAATTGCCGAAGCTGAAGCATGGCAGAATCAGCCGAAGCAGGTTCTGTATACCGCTTCATGCTACTCTCCCTGCGTCCCCGAGTATGTAGGCAATCAACAGCCTATGGCCTCCGTCACTTTGGCAAGCCATTCTCAAGCTTCCTGGGCCTAGTTGCCACCACCACCACCGTTATCACCTGCCTTGGTTCGCAATCAACAGCCAGAAGGGCATCACCACGCTCAGCAACAGCGTGACCTTTGGGAGGAGTCCAAAGCCTGCACAGTCAACAGCATTGTGCCTGAGTCGAAACACATCTATTAAAGGTGCCACAGTGATTCAATTAAAGAATATCCTACCCTGATGTATCTTAGTTTTTTCTGCCATTTTATTTTCTTGCATGAAAAACAATTCACGAAGGATTAATTTCCAATTTGATGTAACAATACTGTGGTCACACCATTGAGTGTGGAGCGCATCCCCTTAATAATACTTCCAAAGCTACAAAGTCATTCCTAAGGGGGCGCAGAGTAAGTTCCGAAGCTACGAAGTCATTCCTAAGGGAGCGCAGAGTAAGTTCTGAAGCTACAAAGTCATTCCTAAGGGAGCGCAGAGTATGTTCCGAAGCTCAAAAGTCATTCCTAAGGGAATGTAGAGCCAAGATGCCACCAAAATAAAAGGTGAAGAAGCTCCAAAGTTGTTCCTAAGGGGATGCAGAGCTTAAATACCACCGAAATAGAAGGTAAAGAAGCTCCAAAGTCGTTCTTAAGGGGATGCAGAGCTTAGCTCCAAAGTCGTTTCTAAGGGGATGCAGAGCAGAAATATCACCAAAGTAAAAGGTGAAGAGACTCGAAAGTTGTTCCTAAGGGGATGCAGAGTCTGGGTGCATTTTCGAGTGGGTGTGTGTCTTCGGCATAAACATCATATTGCATCATATCATCGCATCATTTTGCATAGCATTACATCATACATCATATCGCATTAGTAACAGAACTATGGAGAAGCAAAGATCTTCTTTCAAAATATTTGATGAGTGGAACAATGTGCTGAAGCACAAAGTGTACCTTCGGCAGCTATGATTTTACATACCAAGAAAAGCTTCGATGACAACAATATTATATAACAGCTACGACATAATAAGGGGTGATTTTTTATTTGCGAAGCATGAAAAGAAGGGAAGGTGTTTTTTTTGTCGAAGGCTCAAAAACAGGTAAGTACATAGATTTTATGCATCGTAAAGAAATATATTACATTAATATACATACAAATGTTCGATGTTCGACTCATACACGAATATTAGATTTCTTAGTACACAAGAATTCAGTCTTCTTTCAATATCTTCTCGGCACCTTCATTTAGGAGTTTGTTGACAGCTTCGTCAATAGCTTCTTCGGCAACCCTTATCGTTTCTAGTGCCGCCCTCATGACTGGATCAGCCTCAGGATCATATGGCTTAGGCGGTGGTGAAAGTTCAGTTGTAGTAAAGAACAAGTTGTTAATCCGAAGCCAAAAACAAACACCAAAGCTAAAATTCAGTAATAATACCTATACACCTTGTGCGCTCAGCAGCCTCTTCGGCTCACTTAGCTTCTTCTCGGGCATCATGGGATTCTTTTTCATTTTTCTTTATAGCTTCGTCAGCTATCTCGCGGTCGCCTTTCATCCAAATATTGGAATAAAATTTCCTGCCCATCAAAGTAGCTTCGGCCGAAGGCTCCTTTGTGTCGTCTATGGAGAAGACGGTTTCTGCCTGGGCTGCAGCTTTAAAATGTTCACAGCTAGTTTTCTCCAAAACTGTTACAACCCCTCGGGCACCGGCAAAGGCACAAACATCCCCATGATTGCTAAGTATTTCCTCAAAAGCTTCGATTCTTCCCGATCCATTGAATGACTCCTTCGGGATCGCCTCGAATAAATTTTTATTCTGATGAGTATGCACCCACCTTTGCAAAACTATCGTTCAGTTTCTTTGCACAGTCCATGGATACTTCGTAGCATTTCTCTCTGGAACCCCAAAGTTCTTCAACATTCTTTTCTAGCCTGGAGCTTGTCTATTCACTTATCTCTTGTTTTGCCTTTGCAAGTTCAAAATTTTCGCTCATTTCCACAATTTTTATTAAGGTCTTCGACTTTGGCTTGGAGAGCTTTGGATTGTGCATTAAGTTTTCCTTCGTTGCTCTTCAGCTTATCCACTAAGGAAAATAGTATTTTATCTTTTTCAAGCGCCTCGTTCCTTACACTACAGGAAAACAGTTAATTCCCGTCGGCCAGGAACCGACGGGAATAAGCACTAAACCGACGGGAATAAGTAATTCCCGTCGGTTTAGCCCTTATTCCCGTCGGTTGTCAGCCGCCAGGCGTCCCTTGTCGGGGATACGGTTATTCCCGTCGGCCGCCGACGGGAATACGTAATCCCCGTCGGCCAAAATCGAGCCGACGGGAATAAGGGCTAATTCCCGTCGGCTCTACAACCGACGGGCGTTACTAATTAATCCCCGTCGGCTGACCTGGCCGACGGGAGTTACTAATTAATTCCCGTCGGCCAGGTCAGCCGACGGGAATTATCTGGGCCGACGGGAGGTAATAGTCAATTCCCGTCGGCTATGGTCAAACCGACGGGAATTAACTGGGTCGACGGGAGTTAACCTATATTTCTGCAACAGCAACACCAAATTAGATATTTCTCACACATAACATACACAAAACATATATATCACAAACATATGACAAAACATATCACATAAACATATAAATCACAAACGCATTGACATCACACATCACAAACACATCATTGACATCACACATCACAAACACATTGATATAATTCACACATCACAAACATTTCAGATACGAGAGTGTTTACACAAACATAACGTCCAGGAGTTAAAAACATAACGAGCACGAGTTTAAGTGTTTAAAGATAACCACCACTTGGGTGGTTAGAGCTTTGACCGCTGCCGCCTTCACCACCAGGAGGAGGGTACGCGAAGAGCGAGTCAACAAATCCAGTCCCTGCTGCTGGATCAGACCCACTGCCACCCGCTTCAGGCGTAACCTATGCAAGTTAGCAAATATCAACACGTTAAATGCAAATATCAAAAAGTATACAAGTGTATAAATTAATGGAGAGTTATCAAACGTACCCTATCTCCAGGTGCAGGTATATGTGTCGGAGGGGTGGTGAACTGTGGTGGTGGAACTGGTGTGTTTGCAAATTGGCTCCATTGTGGTGGCGGTGGAAAATTTGATGTCATGCCTTGTTGCTGCATTAACTGTTAAACACATATGTGTTACTACCGAAGATGTTGTATTGAAATATAATAATTTAGAGTTCGGATTATGTGTACTCACTTGATACATCGCTTGATTATGAGCATTGCAAGCTTCCATAAATTCGCGTTGTTGTCTCATCTCTTCGCGCATCCTCATAATCTCCAACTCCTGCTCGTTCGGTCGACGAGAGCATGAGCTACGGGAAGATGAACCCGTCCTCTGAGATCTCACCGACGACGAGTCAATGAATCCGTCGAAGAGTGCGTATCTATAAGTTATTCAAAAAATGTGATTATTGTATAGTCAATTTAGTGTCAACCATATAATTTCATAAGTTAGAGCTTACCGTCCATGCGCTTTGCCACCACCACTTGCGTACACCACCGAGGGATCCACCGGTTCATGGCGCCAGTTGAAGTCAGGGCCATGGCGATGAACCATCTCCTCCCCATATGCCGCCTATACATCATTGACAACCTTACAAATGCAAGAATTTATATACTTTGAACGTTTGAACTTTTGAGCCAAAACTCACCAAGCGATCCGTGGCTGTCTGGCTGCAGAGCTGGTCAGGGTTGTTCGGGTCTGGTCCTTTGTGGCCCTCCTGGTAGACCTCAATGTCACTAGGCTTTTGGCCACTCGTAGCTTCCTGTATAAACAAAAAACATTCATAAGCAATCGTATTATTTGCTGATCGACATAGATAGATCAAACTTACCATTCTTTTAGCTTTTCGTATCATGTCGTCACCGCCAAACTTGTGGTTAGGATTGGTTCCTCGACATTGTCTGTGATGCGCTGACGCTTTCTGGAAGCCTTCGGAAGCCCAATATCGACACCAAGCATAGTACGCATCAGGCACGGGCGCCATCCATGGAACCATCACCTGCACACACACAATGTTACATATTATCAATCACAACAATAAATATAAAGGGTAAAACAAATTGAATACTAACCTCACGATATTGATCCTCAGTCAAATATATCTTTGACGACCCTTCCTTTTTAGTCAAGGGGCCTGCTTCTTCCGGATGCTTTTGAAAATACAGGTTTGTAGCCTGAATTCTCGCATAGTATATGGCATCCTTCACCAGCTTCTTTGCATTGTTTTGGAAGACACGTTCAGCGTGCCCCATGTAATCCTCTCCGTCAGGCAACCGATATCGAAGCTACAACATAAAGAATACAAATACAATGGTATAAGTCATAGATTTACAATATTAAGAAACATAACAAAAATAATAAAGAATTCATACCCAAAAGTCATTACGCACAAGTCCCTGTCTGTCGGTGTGGTTTCGTTCCTTTTTAAACTTGTACTCGTCCCAGGTACTGACGAGCACCTCATCCTCGGTATCACCGTTTGACACCTTCACTATACCAGGGTAGTGAAGGCGGCAAAGAGAACCCAACGTAAGGTTAACCTGAGTGTGGTGTCCCTTGCCGTCAAAGGACAGGTCCTCCCAATTCCTGCATTACACAAAAACATTAACAATACACATAATAGTTATATGAGATAAGTTAATATATTACACTCACCGATCTCCATGTGGCATGATTAAAGTCCTATCAGCCTCTCGCTCTATCGCGTGACGAGGCTTTACTGAGTGGCTTTTTCTTGAGCGACGTGTGCGTGTCGCTGAAGAGCCTCCCGAGCCATCATCCATCGGGTTGTCAGCCGGTTCGCCCTGTTGGCCCCACTGGTCCCACGCCTGTTGCTGCTCTCTCTGGTGGTCCCACTAGTCCCATGGCTGGTGATGCTGTGCGGCCTGGTCCCATGTCACGTGCTCCACCTCCTCAATGTGCTCCACCTCCTCATTATGCTGCTCAGCCTCATTGTGCTGCTCCTCCTCAATGTGCTGCTCCTCTGTGTGCTGCTCATCCTGGTACATACAACTCAAGATTTATTTGTAAATTTGTAAACAAATTTATTTGTACAAGATATGTTACCTCATCTCCATGTACCGCGCTCAATAGCTCTCGACGTCTGCTGCTGCTCGAAGAACTGCCCTGAAAAAGGCCCAGGCCCTTGAACAACCCTTTCACTGACTTCTTTGATTTTGGCGGCATCCTGCATAAAAAATAAGAAATTATTCATTAGTGCATCAAAAATGACATAATACTTAAAATATAAACAAATGAAATAACAAAACAACTTTACTTGTTAAATATCATCAAAATCAGGATCTATTTGTTCTCTTCTATGCAGAGGTCGCCATGTAACTTTTCTCCTAACAGGTTGTCTTCTCCGCCTCTCCGGAAAAGTTAAGTCGTTAACGTCTGCGACTAGTGAATCTAATGCCGGTGCAGGATCAATACGAAAACTAGTTGGCAACTCTTCTTCTTGAAACACTGTGATACCCCAATTTTCTGAAAAGAAGTTAAACTTCTTTCTCTCTTTTCTTTCATGTTCTGTGGCATTGGGGTTTGGAGTTTCAGGAGGCATGCCTCAGAAAACAGTAGATCTTTTGGCATTTTTCCGCTGGGGTCGGGAGCTCAAAGGGGAGAGCGAGTTTGGGCCATTGATCTCGATCCGGTGGATGGGAGCCCCCCCCTCTCCTTCCCAACCCTAGCCGCCCCCCTCTCCTTCTCCCCAATGAGTGGCAGCCGCCCCCCCTCCCTCTCTTTCTCTTCTCCCCATTGGCAGCCGCCCCCTACCCTCTCCATGGCTTCCTCCTCCCTCTAGATCCCCCCCCACGCAGCAAGGATCGAGAAGAGGAGGAGCACGTTGAATTGAAGAGGAAGAGAGGATCAAGGAGATGTTCTTCTCCATCTCTTGAAGATTTTCTTGGGGAAAACCCTAGGTATGGATGAAATCCTTGTTCCTCCATGTAATTATGTGCTTATGGAGGTTGTGGATCATGGGGATTAAAGGATTAGAGGTTGGATTAGATGTGGGGTTAGGTTTTGATCTCGAATTTAGTTTTCTGCGGAATGGCAGATTTGACAGTTTCTGTTCATTCTAGTTTTCCGTGGTCTTAGTGGCCTCAAAAAAATGAAAAGTCTATATATGAGTCGTAGATAATTTGTAGATCTTTCCGTGGCCGCGAAGAACACCTCAATCGGACGTCCGACCAGAAAGTTATTGCGGTTTTACTATAGCAGTTTTTCAGTCTCATAATTCTGTGCAGAATCTGTTCTCTTAAGATTTAGGCAATTTTATCAACAGAATTAAATTGTGGGTTGGTAAAAGAAGTTGTAGATAATTTCATAAGCTTTCAAGATTGTTAAAGAGTGCATTCATATGATTTGTGAAACTCCAGTTATGTTTGTTTTACTGTCGCTGTTCCTGTTTGCCTGACAAAAATGAACGGGTCTGTTCACTGGTAGGTTTCATCAGGTAAATGGCCGAATTGGCTCTTCCAACTATGGAGACTTATGTAGAGGGATAACAGTTCTTACTGCCAGTAGAATTCCATGATTTTTGGTTGAGTAGTTTGTGAGATATCGAATTTTGAAGTTAACTACGCTGCTGTCTAAAACAGATTCAGTCAGTTATCTTGTTAGAGGTTTTAGAACTTGTAGATGGCAGAATTTAATTATCCATTGAATACCGAAGTTGTAGAGTATTTTGTGTAGATACTTCTAGATTATTTGTTTGCTATCACAACTGTTATAATTTTAAAGATACAAAATTAACAAACAGCGCTGCTGCTGTATGTCATGTGGTTCAGGGTGGGAGTCTTTCCATCAGGTCTTGGTTTCAAGTGTAGGAGCGATTTGTTGATTGTTGTCAAATGTTTGTGAAATATTTGTACTAAGTTTTATGCCCGCTAGCAGGTGGCTACACTCCAGATCATGCATAGTACATTTCTTCTTCTTCGATGAAGGCAAGTGAATGTAGCAGTGGTTGCTTCCATTCTGACCTATTATTTCTATTGCCTACACTCTAATATTCAGAAGCATTGGATTCTTTCATAATTGGACTCTATGGTGATGCTTTACTTGCTTGCATTATGCTGATGCTCAATCATATATTGATGATGATAATGATTCGAGTATGACTCGTGAGATTAGTTCACACCCCTGAAGGTAAATGAAGTATTATTTGAGGTTGGTATTGTATCTGAAGGTAAATGAAGTATTATTTGAGGTTGTATTGTATGTGAAGGAAGTGAAGTATATTGATAAATGCAGCATGCCATATACATTGCATGATTCACTTGCATCTGAAGTTTTGTCGTGACCTATGGTCCGACCGTACCGGTACAATTTAGCATCGTACGTTGCCCGAGAAGGGGTACGATGCGGCTTCATACCCTTAGAGGTATGAAGGCAGAGGACATATGCATTGCATTCATATGCATTCATTGAAGTGATATTTGCAGATGATGTGGTTTTATACCCCAGAGGTATGAAGATAGAGTACCTACACACTGCATTCCTATGCATACATTGAAGTGATATTTGCAGGTGCTTGTTGCTCATCAAGGGAAGTGGGAAGTAGCAGCACATCCACCTTCACTCTTATAATAACGCTGCTTAGGCGCAGTCATGATTTAATTAGAAGCTTCTTCTCAAAGGATGTTTGTTTCTAACTAGTTGTGCGCACTAGTTAATTTAGCTCATGCCATTATGGTTGTCTTCCCATTGCTAGCAGACCATTAATGTCTATTATGTTTTCTTATCATGATATCTATTTATACTTTGTTGCTTCCCCGTTTATGCAATTTTCAAAGTAGATGCTGTCGAAATTTTATATACGAATGTTAGATGTGTAGTTTAGTAGCATTCTGGGGTGTTTGTAGACCCCGGGGTGTTACAGTTGGTATCAAAGCATAGGCTTTAGATTCTTGGCAAATTGAAGATAAATTTGACACACTTGCACATATAGGAAGGGTATGGGTTCAAATATCTTTGATATATCTTAATGTCTTTGAAGTGCAGATGAAATAATTTTACCCTCCTTATTCCTTTACGGTGATGTGGTAAGTTGTTTATGACTTAATGCATGATATAATTCATTTCTAAATTTTGATATTGTTTTATTAATGCGATTGATATCGCTGGTCTTTTGTGAGATTGAAGTTGCTGTTATGCTGGTGATATACATGTATGCCTATGTTGTTTTCAACATGTTTTTCATGGTTGAGTTTTATTACAATAATATTGTTATATATGCTTGATTGTGGATGTTTATAAGAGGAGTGTGAATTGCGTGTTTTGGGTTACAAGGTAACCATTAATTTGAATTTAAGTTGTTGGGCGGTGGGTGGATAGCTTCAACTATCTTTGCAAAGAATGATTGTTTATGTCGAGAAACCAGTTCTGAAAGAAATGAATATTGGTACTTTTATATGGATTTTGGGGGAAGTATTTACATAGCCATAATGGCTTACATGTCTCTCTTCTATTGTGTGTTTTAGTAGCCACAAAGCCTAGATGTGGTTTAAAGTGGTTGCATGTTAGTCATGCTAGTTGTAGAATAAATCTTTGATTTTCTGGATCCATGGATTATGTATTAATACATTAAGGATCAGATAGTTCTCTCCCCGATGCATGCTTGTGGAGCCATTGTTAGACCACCTATCTATTGGTTTGAATGAAGCCAGTGCCTAGCCTAGAGTTGGTTGTGTGTGGTTAGTCACCTATTCCTGAATGATGTGGTTTTTACATCAGCTTGAGATGTTTGTCAAATGTGTGAAGGATTACAGGGTTATTATTGACCTTGTATGTCTGGTACTTTGAGTGCATCGTATGATAGAATGAAATGTAAGTTTCTGAACTACAGTAGATGAAGACTTATATTATGTGTAGGTTAACCTTACTAGTTGGATATTTTTCTTAGTTGAGATGTTGAATGAAGTATAGTGACATGGGTTAAGCAAGTATTGTGTTGTTGTTGGGCTGTCAGTGCTCTATGTAGAGTTTTTGGCATTTCTTCGATGAACTATGCCGCACAAGATGTTATTGGCTTCTTTCGGCTTTATTGCTCCATTAGTTCTATAGATTTTCTCCCTTTTGGTGGGGTGCAAAGTATGTTAGATTACATGATTATCTTTTCATTATGGCAAGAACAATGTTTAGGAAGATTAGGAGTTTTGTTTCAACAGAACTACTTGTTTCGTGGTGCTATGAGGTGAGGAGTTTGATCTTCTTATACATTCATCTGGTGTGGATGTTTCACCATTGAATTAAAATGAATTGTTAAAGTTGGTAAAGGCTGTGCTTAGTGCGTATTATCCCTTCATAAAAGAGTGTTGTTTTAAGACATTGATGCTGATGTATGGCTGCATCCAAATTCAATGTTGTGAAATCGTAGTGTTTATTGCATCTTTGACTTGGTTTGAGCTTCATTACATGTTGGTTCATGCTTGATGTCAGGTGGTGTAGTTTCCTTAGACAATTAGTCGATGTAGAAGTTCTTGTGTTAATTAAGACCAATAATGGACCCATGTTTTGCATGGTGCTGCTATATGGGGTACCATGGATGTTTTGTTGGAGTGGTCGAATTCGAGGACGAATTCTTTTTAAGGGGGGTAGAGTGTGATACCCCAATTTTCTGAAAAGAAGTTAAACTTCTTTCTCTCTTTTCTTTCATGTTCTGTGGCATTGGGGTTTGGAGTTTCAGGAGGCATGCCTCAGAAAACAGTAGATCTTTTGGCATTTTTCCGCTGGGGTCGGGAGCTCAAAGGGGAGAGCGAGTTTGGGCCATTGATCTCGATCCGGTGGATGGGAGCCCCCCCCTCTCCTTCCCAACCCTAGCCGCCCCCCTCTCCTTCTCCCCAATGAGTGGCAGCCGCCCCCCCTCCCTCTCTTTCTCTTCTCCCCATTGGCAGCCGCCCCCTACCCTCTCCATGGCTTCCTCCTCCCTCTAGATCCCCCCCCACGCAGCAAGGATCGAGAAGAGGAGGAGCACGTTGAATTGAAGAGGAAGAGAGGATCAAGGAGATGTTCTTCTCCATCTCTTGAAGATTTTCTTGGGGAAAACCCTAGGTATGGATGAAATCCTTGTTCCTCCATGTAATTATGTGCTTATGGAGGTTGTGGATCATGGGGATTAAAGGATTAGAGGTTGGATTAGATGTGGGGTTAGGTTTTGATCTCGAATTTAGTTTTCTGCGGAATGGCAGATTTGACAGTTTCTGTTCATTCTAGTTTTCCGTGGTCTTAGTGGCCTCAAAAAAATGAAAAGTCTATATATGAGTCGTAGATAATTTGTAGATCTTTCCGTGGCCGCGAAGAACACCTCAATCGGACGTCCGACCAGAAAGTTATTGCGGTTTTACTATAGCAGTTTTTCAGTCTCATAATTCTGTGCAGAATCTGTTCTCTTAAGATTTAGGCAATTTTATCAACAGAATTAAATTGTGGGTTGGTAAAAGAAGTTGTAGATAATTTCATAAGCTTTCAAGATTGTTAAAGAGTGCATTCATATGATTTGTGAAACTCCAGTTATGTTTGTTTTACTGTCGCTGTTCCTGTTTGCCTGACAAAAATGAACGGGTCTGTTCACTGGTAGGTTTCATCAGGTAAATGGCCGAATTGGCTCTTCCAACTATGGAGACTTATGTAGAGGGATAAAAGTTCTTACTGCCAGTAGAATTCCATGATTTTTGGTTGAGTAGTTTGTGAGATATCGAATTTTGAAGTTAACTACGCTGCTGTCTAAAACAGATTCAGTCAGTTATCTTGTTAGAGGTTTTAGAACTTGTAGATGGCAGAATTTAATTATCCATTGAATACCGAAGTTGTAGAGTATTTTGTGTAGATACTTCTAGATTATTTGTTTGCTATCACAACTGTTATAATTTTAAAGATACAAAATTAACAAACAGCGCTGCTGCTGTATGTCATGTGGTTCAGGGTGGGAGTCTTTCCATCAGGTCTTGGTTTCAAGTGTAGGAGCGATTTGTTGATTGTTGTCAAATGTTTGTGAAATATTTGTACTAAGTTTTATGCCCGCTAGCAGGTGGCTACACTCCAGATCATGCATAGTACATTTCTTCTTCTTCGATGAAGGCAAGTGAATGTAGCAGTGGTTGCTTCCATTCTGACCTATTATTTCTATTGCCTACACTCTAATATTCAGAAGCATTGGATTCTTTCATAATTGGACTCTATGGTGATGCTTTACTTGCTTGCATTATGCTGATGCTCAATCATATATTGATGATGATAATGATTCGAGTATGACTCGTGAGATTAGTTCACACCCCTGAAGGTAAATGAAGTATTATTTGAGGTTGGTATTGTATCTGAAGGTAAATGAAGTATTATTTGAGGTTGTATTGTATGTGAAGGAAGTGAAGTATATTGATAAATGCAGCATGCCATATACATTGCATGATTCACTTGCATCTGAAGTTTTGTCGTGACCTATGGTCCGACCGTACCGGTACAATTTAGCATCGTACGTTGCCCGAGAAGGGGTACGATGCGGCTTCATACCCTTAGAGGTATGAAGGCAGAGGACATATGCATTGCATTCATATGCATTCATTGAAGTGATATTTGCAGATGATGTGGTTTTATACCCCAGAGGTATGAAGATAGAGTACCTACACACTGCATTCCTATGCATACATTGAAGTGATATTTGCAGGTGCTTGTTGCTCATCAAGGGAAGTGGGAAGTAGCAGCACATCCACCTTCACTCTTATAATAACGCTGCTTAGGCGCAGTCATGATTTAATTAGAAGCTTCTTCTCAAAGGATGTTTGTTTCTAACTAGTTGTGCGCACTAGTTAATTTAGCTCATGCCATTATGGTTGTCTTCCCATTGCTAGCAGACCATTAATGTCTATTATGTTTTCTTATCATGATATCTATTTATACTTTGTTGCTTCCCCGTTTATGCAATTTTCAAAGTAGATGCTGTCGAAATTTTATATACGAATGTTAGATGTGTAGTTTAGTAGCATTCTGGGGTGTTTGTAGACCCCGGGGTGTTACAAACACCTCATCAACCTGCTCAAGGTGACCAATTTGATATTCGTCCTCACCAGGAGTGTATAGGCGTTCGCGGGGATTTACATTGTACACAACCCTCCATTTAGACAACTTTTTGCATGGATATGTCGAGAAATAAACTTGGTCTGCTTGATGGGCAAGGATATACGTGTCGTGTCCTTGAAGCAATTTCTCAGGTTGGATCTGTGTCATCCCAAATTCGGTCCTATAATACTTCGGGTCATACCATTTACACTCAAAGAAAACTAGCGCTAAAGGCTTATTTCCAGCAAATGTAATCTCGATTATATTTTTGATTTTCCCGTAATAGCAGGCTTCGTGTCCTTCCATGTCGGTTGCCCTAGTAACGACTCCACTATTTTGAGTGGCGGCCATAGGATGACTTGATTCGAAAATGCTTGAACGAAAGCGATATCCATTGACGTCGTAACGTCCATAGCTTTTGGCAGTTACGCTTCCAATAGATAACTGACGTAAGTCATCATTCAAATTCATTTCCTCCCCAAACTGTCAATCATGCCACAAAGCATTAGCAAATTCTGTAATATTTGTTAAATGAAATTAGCTCTCGGACCCACATAATTAAGACTTACACGGTCCCGAAGCCACATAATGAAATTAGGTCGTCCATGCATACCATCGCGTCGCAATTTGTCTATGTCTCTCGCTGTTGGCCTACCGAGACACCTCATGTTTTGTTCATCAAACTCGCTGTCAAATATTATTGTGTGACATGAGATATTTGATAACATAAACTAATTCACATATGAACAGTTTAAGAAAATAAGTCTTACACAAAGTATTTCTCCACCTCAGGCATATTCGTGAACATGTACAGTAAAGCAGACTTCGTTCTTCCATACTGAGGTGATATGCCTTGGGTGGACCAACGGCTTTGCCGTTTGTCTGAAAAATCGAAAGATCACTACAAGGAGGCATCTCTCGTTCATCATCATGGTACCTTTTCTTTCGAGCAAATACATTATGTTCTTCTGCAAAGTAACAACTTGTGAAGTGTGCTACCTCCTTTAGTTTAAATTGTTCTGCAATACATCCTTCAACTCTTGCCTTATTGCCCACCATTGCTCTAAGCTTCTTTAATGCTCTTTCTATATGAAACATCCACCTATACTGAACAGGACCACCGACCTTAGCCTCATATGGAAGATGTATAAAGAGATGCTGCATAGGATTGAAGAAACCCGGTGGAAATATTTTTCCAATTTGCACAAAAGCACCGTGCCTCTTTCTCCAGCTGTTCCATCACATCTCTTCTGATTTCTTTAGCACACAACTGTCTGTAGAAATAGCTAACTTCAGCTAACGTTTTCCACACAGCTTCAGAAATGTACCCACGAAACATTACAGGCATGAGCCTCTCCATAATTATGTGGAAGTCATGGCTCTTCAGTCCATTCATCTTCATTGTCTTCAAGTTCACAGATCTTCTAAAACCAGCGGCATAACCATCGGGGAATTTAATATCCTTCATCCACTTCATCACTTCTTTCCGTTGCTTAGATTTCAGACAATAGTCAGCTTTTGGTTTGCCTCCGTTTTCTCTAAGCACCAGGGTTGGACGATCACATATCACTGCTAAGTCCATGCGTGCCTTGTCATTGTCTTTCGTTTTATCAGGGAAATCCATGCATGTATTTATGAGGGCTTGGCAAAAGTTACTCTCTTGATGCATGACGTCGATGTTGTGCATCAAAATCAATGACTTAGCATAAGGAAGCTCCCACAAGCCACATATGTGAGTCCAGTTATGCTCCTCACCAAAACCTTGATACCTTTTCCCACTCTCGTCTAGGACAAGTTTCATATGCTCTTCTGTAATTTCTATCCCACTACGTCGCTTGGGCGGTCCCTTCGTGACGATGGTGCCCTTCCTAAATTCCTTTCTCTGCCTTCTGAAGGGGTGATTGAAGGGTAGAAAACATCTATGGCAATCAAAGTAACATATCTTGCCACCAGCACTAAGACGAAAACAATCTGTATCTTTAGCACAATAAGGACACGTCAATCTACCATGCACGCTCCATCCAGAGAAAATACCATACGCCATAAAATCATGAACCGAGAACAGATATGCAACACGAAGATTGAATTTCTGCTTCTTGAAGCAGTCATAGGCTTCCACACCTTGCCATAGCTTCTTCAACTCTTCAATCAGTGGTTGAAGCATCACATTGAGGCGTACGCCAGGATGCTCAGGACCAGGTATAACAAGACATAGGAACATAAACTCATATTTCATGCAAAGAGCAGGTGGAAGGTTGTACGGTATGGCAATGACAGGCCAACATGAATACGACGCAGCGGTCATATTGAACGGCGTGAAACCATCAGTTGCCAAGCCGATACGAACGTTTCTTGCATCGCTGGCAAAATCTGGATCAAATTTGTCAAGAGCCTTCCATGCATCACCATCTGACGGGTGCACCATTAACCCATCTTGTCTGTCCGTACAATCTTTATGCCACCTCATGTGCATAGCGGTCTTCCTCGAGAGAAACAAACGTTTCACTCTAGGAGTGAGAGGCATGTACCGAAGCTGTTTATGTGCAACCTTTGTCACCACCTTCTCCCCATCTTCATTTACAAGCTCCACGTACCTCGACTTCCCACATTTTAAGCATTTCTGTTCTCTGTCATGTTCCTTCCAAAAAAGCATACAGTTGTCTTGGCAAACATCAATCTTCTCATACTCCATACCAAGACCTTCAAGCAATTTCTTGGACTGGTACATGTCTTTCGGCATCTTGTGACCCGTAGGAAGAACCTCGCTAATCAAATCCACAAGCTCCTTGTAACAATTAATTGAGAATGCAAACTTGGACTTGATTGACATCAGCCGGGTCACAAATTCTAGTACGGTCACGTCAGTGTGCCCGTGAAGAGGCTCTTCTGACGCTTTGAGAAGGTCGAAGAACTTCTGAACCTCCGGTGTAGGTGAATCATGATGATCTGGTGCCAGTTCAGGCTGCAGATCCTCAAGCATCTGGTCCATCCTATCAACATCATCTTCACCGTCATCAACTTCTACTTCTGCTGCTCGTTCAAGGCGTGACTCCCCGTGGAGATACCAGACCTTATAGCCTGGCACAAAACCATGCGAACACAGGTGTAGCGTGACCTGCCTCTTGGTGTGGCTCGTCATATTTCTACATTTATTGCATGGACACCTAATATTATCTATTTGTGACAAAGCAGCTGCATGGTCCAGAAACATCTGCGTCTTTGCAAACCATTCACTTGTGTGACACCCACCCTTCTTGAAACCTTCATACATCCAATCACGTCTATCACCCATTATTGCGGCTGTGTGTACGAGTAAAGAGTGCGTGTGAGACATTCATGTTTCTACATGTCACACATACATCTATAGGTACGTAGTAAAACTATATATATATATATACATAAATAACTATATATACACATAAATAACATCAAATTAACATGATATTCATCAATTAACAATATTTTCAAACATCCAATCCATCAAATTAAATTATAATTGCAGAACATCAAATTCATTACCTATAACATCAAATCTATCAAATTGATTAATGCTTGCATAACATCAATTTCATTAAATAATAACATCAAATACATCATATCATATTTACAAAATCAAGTTACAAATAACAAATATCATACATCAAATAATATTAGGTCAAACCATACTAACAAATAACAATATTAAACAAATTATAATCGCATTACAGTTAACTCCCGTCGGCCATAAAAACCGACGAAAATTAAAACATAAACCATTTGTTAAATCAACTATAATAATATAATTAATTTTTACTTAACATCAAGCCACACATGATATTAAAACTAGCAAGTATAATGCATAAAATCATATGAAAACTAAGAACACTATCAATTAACAATTTTAAACTACTTGATTAGAAAGTTAACTCCCGTCGGCCACAACAAACCGACGAAAATAATCACATATTAATTAGAAATACGATTATACCTCGGTTGCGGTGGTTGACCGGTGCGTCGAGGCACTGGCGGACAGCGGACGACGGTGGGCTGGGGACGGCGACGCTTGTGGACGGCGGCGACTTGTTGAGGGCGGACGGCGTGAGCTAGGGGGCGGCGCAGCTCGGGCGGGCCGTGGGTGGTGTGGGGGCGCTCGAGGCGGGGGTGCGGGTCGGGGCGGCGTCGCGTGGGGCGCTCGGCGGGGGCAGCGGCGGCGCAGCTCGGGCAGGGGCGGGGCCGGCGGCGCGCGGGCAGGCGGCGCAGCGGCTAGGCGCGCGGGCGGGGGCGGATAGGGGCGGCGGCCCTCGGGGCGGGCGCGGCAAGGGGCGTCGGCGCTCGGGGCGGGCGCGGCGGGAGCGGCGGCGCTCGGGGCGGGAGCGGCGGCGCTCGGGGCGGCCGCGGCTACGAGCGGCGGCGCTCGGGGCGGGCTACGCGCGGCGGTGCTCGGCGGGCGCGGCTAGGGGCGGAGGCGGCGGCGACGTAGAAGCCGGCGGCGGTTTGAAGACGAAGGTGAATGAGATCGCGCGTGGCCGTGGCCGGTCTCATAACTGGTTAATTCCCGTCGGCCTGTGACGTGGCCGACGGGAGTTAAGGTAATCCCCGTCGGCCTGGGACATGGCCGACGGCGTTAAAGTAATCACCGTCGGCCTGGGATACGGCCGACGGGAGTTAACATAACTCCCGTCGGCTACTAGTGGGCCGACGGGAATTACTCTATGGCCGTCGGCTTTTGCTCTGGCCGACGGGAGTTAGTTTAGCCGACGGGAATCTTTAGAATTCTTGTAGTGTTAGCGTAATAACTTCTGACCGAAGGTTCCCAAGGGCTATTTGGCAGCTTTCGTCTTCCGCTTTCTTTTGTGCCCTTAAAGCCTTGCTTAGGATTAAGCCCTACAAAAATGAAGGATCAGCACACAATAATAAGAATAGATACAAAAAGTAATCTGCTTACAAGCTAAAACATCCTCACCTTCAGACTGTTATAGGCAAGGCTGTCTGCAAGGTCATCCTTCGACATGGCAGACAGGCAAAGCTCTAACTTCGGGAATCCTATATTTTCTACCATCTCCCGGCAAATAGATATCTCCTTGTTGTCCGAAAGGCAGTACAAAAAATTGTCTTCGTCAGTACCATTAAACACCAGGCATCCTGCGGGATACTTCAGATCTTTAGCATATTGCCTAGCTTCGGCAACCTGCTCCTCTAATAGCTTTTTCCCTGCCGCGTGACACACTATAAATTCCAATCCCTCAGTAGAAGCTTCGGCGGCAGGGAATTTAGATTCTTTGCTGGTTCTCTCTTCTAACGGTAATGGAGCTTTTGCAGCATCCGAAGGCCCATGTTTAGTATCCTTTTCAACAAGCTCCACAGGCCCTGTTTCTGTGGGAACTGAGGGCCCAGCTTCAACCCGAGTTACGACAGCTTCAACGGCTTCCTTTATATTTTTCTCACCCATGCTAGGCACTTCTGTAGAGGTAAGAGTCAGTAGCTTTGTCGACTCCATGACAACGTCTAGTACGCTGGCCATTCTCCTCCTCTTTGGAGTTACTGCAGGGATTTTTGTTACCTTCGACAACTCCGTCTCTTGTGCCGATTTCTTCAGTTCTAGCTCTTCGGTCATTTTTACCCTAGCTTTGGTAGGACACTTCGGCACATCGGCTATCTTGGCTTTCAACTTCTCTGCTACCTTCAAAATTGGCTCTTCGGCTGATCCCACTATGGCTTCGGCAATAGCGAGATGATTTGACTCAGCGGTAGAAGAAGACCCTTCAACAGGCTTCGGCATTGTGGCCGTCTCAGAGTGCCTAGGCCAGTGTGTCAAGACCTTGACCTTCTTCCCCTTCGGCGTGGTAGAGATTGCTGAAGCAACAGCCTTTCTTTTCTTTCCCTGCTTTCGCGAGGGATAACAATAGTCTGGATACATAAAACCAATTACATCAAAAACCCTGTTTAATCTCTTCTTGCCTCGTCCTTCGAAGGCTAATGTCATGGCATCGTCTTCGGCCCTTGTGTAGGCGCCAAGAAATTTGTCACTAGTTGCCTCAATACAATCCAACCAATTATCGTTCGGCTCATCGAACTGATCTCTGTACCTTAAGGTGTATTTCAGATAAACTAAACTGCCTAGACTGGACCCGGCAGCAGCTTCCTTCGGCATCTCCCAGCCACTTCCAAGAGGCCACACTCTGTAGGCAATAAGCTCCTGGACTAAGTCCCTAATGCCAATATAAGTACATACAGTATTAAAGGTCGTCTAGCATGCTTGAATATCATTTCCAAGGGCAGTGGCTGGCCTCCTAATGCCGAAGCGAGACCAGATAGGGCGTTGAATGATCCCCTTTATATCCTCTCTTTCAACTAAGTCGTTCTTCACATAAAATCACTCTTGCATCCAGGCTCCTGGCCACCTCTTTCGAAATGTTGGGACGGGATAGCTCACATCAGAGCAAGGCACGAAGCCATAACAACCAAAATTATTATGATATTATTCTTTGCCAATAGCCTTCGTCTCATAGGACAGCTCATGCATGATGTAGAAGCATTTGACATTCGGCTCCAAACCCTGGCTCCTCATGGCCCAAATGGAAATTCCCATTCTAATGATAGCTTCGGGGGTAATATGATGAAGGTAAATTTCAAAAGTCTTCAAAACTTCAACTAAAAATCTGTTCAAGGGGAACCGAAGACCTGCTTTCATGAAGCTCTTGTACACAACCACTTCGTCAGCTTCGGGCACAGGGGCACTGCTATCTCCTCTAGCCCTCACGATAGAAATATCGCGGAAGTATCTGCCTTTCATTGCATCAATCTGACTCTGTTTGATGGTTGATTTCCTGAAGATGGTATGACTCGGCCGCTAGGGCCGATCTTCGGCACCTTCGTTTCCACTTTCTAAGTCAAAACTTTCACTATCGATGGAATCTTCAGATAATCCAGCCAACATCTCATTGGTAATCTTCTCTGTATTTGTCTTCTCCATAGCTTCATAAAACCCAGCCAATGCAGGGTCAGCAATCTTCTTCTCTTTAGCCATTTAGTCAACGGTTGCGCGATTGTCGAAGCTCACAATTCAATCAAAACTCGGAAGTGCAAGAAAATTTAGAACGATGAACATAGTATACATAGCTAAAATGGTGCAGCAAATGCTATCAATGCGAGTCCCTATTTATATGCCCAACGCCTCACAACTTGGTGGGTCCTATGTGTCAGTGTCTTTCACTATTCTAGTGAAGGGAAGGTGTTTTTTTGGACCTTCGGCTAAAGGCCTTCGTTCACGTCACATTCTAAATTTGTTACAAAGAAACAAATTCATACTGCGAGGGGCTACTATTGGGGGCCTTCCTCTTCTGAAGGTCCTCAAAAATGTGACTAACCATATGTTTTCAGTATGACTTAGACTATCACAGGAAGCTTTGGCTTTGGGATGAAGGCGTGTGGTATAAGGATACAACCCGAAGGCAACATGGATGGATGTCGAAGCTATGGCTAAAAGAGCTTCGGCTTGGTATGATAGCGAAGATGAAGGACGAAACAGACCTAAGGGGGAAAAGACTACTTAGTAGACAAGACTACTTAGTCCTTAATAGTTTGCATTGTGATTAAGAGTAGATGTCAGGGGCATAAATGTAATCTTATCCGGGCTATGTCCCGTGCCTATAAATAGATGAACATTAACACCGTACTGTTCACGCTAGATTGTATTCACTCTTGCGTTACTCTTACATCTTCACCTTCTGGCAAGCCAAAGGTATCAATGTAATATAAATATTGTTGATGTTTATTCATGTTTATGAAATGAGAATATACATAGCTTATTAATTCATAGTCATTATTTATATTCTTTTATATTTCATGTACCCTTATTTATATATGTTCACTGAGATGATGAAGGTATGCCCTTCATGACCTTCGTCTGGAGACCATTATATCCGAAAGGAGATAACGCTTCAAAGGACGAAGGTCTTTAACTATTAACAATAGTGTTGCCTTGTTCTTAATCTGGAGCATTTCAAAACAAGTGACCAACAATTCCATTAGCTCGTTCACCAACCCATTTGATTCTAGATGTCTCACTAATGCAAAATGTATTTTTGTACCGATTTGGTCACAAAAAGCCTTGAATGTTTCGGCATCAAACTGAGTTCCGTTATCAACTGTAATGGCCTTCTACTACACCATGACACAAAATTAGTGTCAAACATCTGTCGGTAAAAAAAGGCTTTCGGCGACAGCCAGTCTATCGCAAAATATTACCATCGCACTATCTGTCGGTAGTTATTGTGTTGGCATCAAACAATCTGTTGGCAAAAATGTCGCGCTATCGTGGAAGTCTATTTGTCGGCATAAATGATTATGCGTGGCACAGCGTCTATCGGAAAAAATTTGTATCGGATCATTTTCGGCAAATGGATGCCCTAACCTGGTGAAAAAACGATCGTTAACGTGAGCTTACGAGGAATCAAACTCGTGACCCTTTGGAAAAAGGAGCACATCTCCATTGCAATAGTGAGGATTATAGGCTCTATTTTCTGTATATTTTTTAATAAACATTTTTTCATTAGTTTATTGGCAAAATCTGAGGATTGTGTAAATGAGGCCCATTTTGTCACAGCCCATCGTATAACCTAGAACACACTCATTGTCTAGCACGCCTCGGCGGTGGCAACTCACAGCCAGCAGGAGGAGTTGGTGCCCATGCCCGTGGTGGCGGCGGCAAATGTTGAGGCGCAACCGACCGTATCTGCTGTGCCCACGTTGTACGTGGGCAATATGCACGAGCGAGGACGTGGTGGAGGCACACCTATTCGAAGCCTTCAACAAGATCATTAGCATGGTCATGTTCATGCGTGTTTGTCGTGACAACACATCAACACCACCAATAGATCTCTGTGATATGGATACGTGAACTACTTCTCTCGCGCCGATGGTATATGCTTGTCGATCGCGCTTGGATTTTGATTAGTAATACAACTACCAACATGGAGGGGCGGGTAGGAAGGCCTCATGCGTGCTGCATGCAGGGATGAAAATGGTTTCGGAATTTTGGAAACCGTTTTTTATTTTTTTCGATCGGATTCGTTGGTAACGATATTTCTCGGAATCGGAATCAGTTATCGGAATTTTCTGTCAGAATCAGTATCGTAATTTACCTACCGTTTTCTTTGGTTATCGATTTTGATCCAAATTTACTATAAATAATAACCAGCCCAACCCAGTCATACAGTCTGTTAACAAGTGTCAGTCACGACCCAAGAGCTCACGACGAGCCACTGGCCACTTGACGAGTCCGGACTCAGGCCATTCACTCATTCTGGATTTCTGGTTCCCAGCGTGATTAGGGTTCTAGGTTCCCAAATTAGCGTTGTCGCTGACACACAGATGCGGCATGCCAGCCGCCGGCTCGTCGTGGTCCCTTCCCTTCTCCGGTCATCCACTCATCTCGCCGGCAGCCGTCACACTTCGGCTCCACAGGTCTGTCCTAGCTCCTCCTTCGTCCACCATTGTCGTCGTGCATTCACTGTTGCTGTTGCCCCTTGTTGACTCGCCTTCAACCTTAGCAACCTCGCCCTCCCCTCCTAGCCTCTCTCGCTCAACTCTTAGTCTCACTAAGCCAGTGACCCCTCATCTGGTTGTTCCTCGTCTTCGCGATTGATCATCAGTTCAAGACTACATGTTTTGTTTGCTTATATTCTACCGCTGTCATCAATTCAGATCGTTTGTATTTAGTATGTTTGTTATTTTAAAATCTGTGCTAGTTGCATGCTTCACTGGTGAATACTAGCTAGGATGAGACAAGACAATTCTTTCTTAGTAGTACAAGTGAACTTGACATCCAACTGCATTCTAGAAAATGTAGAGCACTGTCCATGTGGTTTCCTTTATGCTACCCCTAAATACTAAGCGCTGCATTCTAGAAAATTTGTATTCTATCTTTTTTATCTTCTAATTCCCTAGTTTTTCTTTCTAGATGATCATTTGTTCGTTAGTAGTTTTTTGTCTGGCCAATAGCTAGTGAGGGTGAAGCTTCACCTCCACGAAAGCTTCACCTCCAAGGAAAACTTGCCTTGTACTGTAGGCTTCCTTATCATTTAGATATTTAATATCCTTTATATACATTTTAAATATTGCATCTTATCACTAGTATTTGAACAATTTTACTTTATAATCAATTATAAGCACTAGAAATCAAGGAGTGCGTGCGAGTGCTTGCAGACAGTCGATGACGACAGATTCTTGGATGACATCCATTGGTCACAGTGGTAATCTCTAGCCTTAACTTTTCCATCTTGTGTTGATTAGAACTATCTGCACTTACTTAATTCGGCTTTTATCTTTGATACTTGTAATGATTCCCCTTTTTATGCCTGTTGCATGGCCAACAAACAAGGTAATACTACATCTTTGTATTTTACTATGTAATTCATGGATTCTAATGTCCTATATTTTTAGATGAGTCATAACAAAAAATCAACATTGGCCCAAGGTTCTGCAGCAGCAGGTAAATATAGATGTGACACTATTTTCTTCCCACCATATATAGTTGTGTATATGTGTAGGGTTTGATTAAAAAATTATCTTCTACCTGCCAGCTTTGTAGTTGCATATATACACCTGGTTGCTTGTGTGACTTTTTAGTGCTTATGTTGAAGTAAAAACACAACGTGTTGAATTACATTAATTCTTGATGAATTCTGGATGAACCCTTAAAAATGCACTAGTACATTCCATTTTAATTGTACACGAGGAACATTTAGCCATGAACTAAGGGTAGGATTATGTAGCTGGCAGATTGCTTATGTCCAAAAAATAAACTAAAGAAGATTAAACCAAATCAAACAATGGGGTGGGGTGGGGGGCTAAAACGTCCTAAATTTTGTTCAGGGTTGAACGATCAAAGATATTATTAGGGTGTTAAAATTGTAACTCGCCTATTTTAGATAAGGGTATTTGTGAACGAATGTTTGATTGGTTCTCATAGCACAATAATTAAAAGAAGACACATGACTGCTATGTACAACATCTTGAATTTGACGAGATTTAAAAACACTAGAAAACTCTCAGTCAGTTTAAGCTTGCTGTACACCTCTAAACACTAGAAGGCACATGATTGCAGCTTATTAAAAGTTGGTTAGCTATGGGTCAAAACACTGTTCAAGCCTGCTAAAATCTGCTCTCAGTCGGTTTACCACTAAAAACTGCAATAGCATTTTCAACATCTAGCCATATTAAAGCTGCAATCTACTCACAGTCAGCTTTCCATTAAAAACTGCAATTGTGTTTTCAACAGTTAAGGCTGTTGTACACTACTAAATAGGATAGCATTAGCGTTGTTATAATGGTTTCAGCAATGATGAAGATATGTAAAGAGGATGAGCTGAGGAGATAATTGAGTCTCAAGCTTTTGATTATCTGTTGGGAGCCGCATGTGCACTCGCCTGGGGTGTTCCAAACTTTCAGTTTGTGTTTGTGGTTGAGCTTTAGGTGATGCTCTAAAATTTATCAGTATGTCTAATGATTTGTATTGTATGGTTCATGTTAGTTTTTAGTGGAGAGTTTGTCATGTTGTTAAGGGTTTATGGTTCTCCTGACTAAGTGTATCTGTACATATTGATTGATCTAGTGAGTTGTTTATTTCTAGGAATATAGATAGCAGTAAATTTTGGAGTTGTATCTGATTTAGTTCATTAAAGCGTTCTTTTATTTTGGGTGGCCCTATTTCCATTTTTTTGGAGCATGTTTTCATGTTTTATTTCTTTGTAATCTTGTGCATTCGGTACATAAATATATGCACTAATAGACCTTTGTTGTACTTGCAGTTTGTATTTTTTGTTTGGAGTTTATAGACATGTTGATACAGTAATTGACAAATTATTGAAATCTGCTACAGGAAGAGGTACTGGAAGCACGTAGGATCGGATCGAGTTGATGCTTGAAGTGCGTGAGAAAATGACTACTAGCATGCATGCTACCGTTGGCATAACACCCAGCTGATGGAGAGATTTTAGTAGGGAGTAGATGAATCGTTAGACTTTTGCATGTAATAGAACTGGAAGATCACTTCAGAATTTAGGAAACATGTATGTTGTTATATTTTGTATGTTCATCATAAAAATCGTGTTCCAAACAAATATATGTTGGAATCCAAAGTCTAAGGTCGACCTCTCTTGTAGTAATCAAATTTCATATATTCTGAGCTACATATTATTCAAGTTGTCCCAATGTATATCATAATCATTTTATTATTTGTTTCATTAGCATATATTTGTATGCATGGATTTTTTAACTGCACATAAGGAACAACATCAGACAATCTGTCGGCATATAGACTTTTAGCGACACATAGGGCGTCGACACAAGGAATATGTTGGCAAAACATTGTCCGACGGCAAAGATATGTCTGTCGGCAATAACGTCAACATTACCAATAAATAGTCTGTTAGTAGATCTATGTCTGTCGATAAAGGTTATTGCCGACAGGGCTTTGGCTGACACACATTATTTGTCGGCAAAACACTTACCGACGGACTATGTGACGTTATTCAGGTCTTTTACCATCAGACAGTCCATGGACAATATTGTGTCATGGTGTAGTGTTCGGCACACCGAAGCGACAAACAATGTTTTGCCAGAAAAACTTTTGGACCGTGGCTGAAGTGATTGTAGCTAGAGGTTTAGCTTCAATCCACTTTGAAAAATATTCCACCGCTACTACAACATATTTTAAATTTCCTTGCACTGGTGGAAGTGGGCCTAGCAAATCTAGACCTCACCTTTGCAGAGGCCAGGTGGGCTGGATTAGCTGAGTTAGAGATGAAGGTTTTTTGGTCTCTGGCACTCTTCTGTTAGTTTTCACATTTTTGAACTAAATCCGCTGCATCTGAAGACGCCTTCGGCCAATAAAATCCTTGCCTGAAAACCTTCCCAAGTAAAGGCTTGGACCCAATATGAGCTCCACACAGTCCTGTATGTATATCCTTCATTAGCTCCTAACCTTTGGTTCTAGACAAACATTTCAGTAATGGAGAGCAGACTCCTTGTTTATACAATTCTCCCTCTATGATTACCTAGGGTCTTGTTCTAGCTTCCATTCTTTTGATATAAGCTTCATCAACCGAAACACAATTGCCTTGCAGGAAAGATACAATCTTAGTCCTCTAATCTTCACTGTGCACTAGCGATATTGTAAGCACTGCTCGCTCCATGAGCTCAACTGAAGGTGCTTTTATTATTTCAAAAATACTTCTGAAGGTAATGAGAGCACCTGTGCCACTGACTTGGCTAATAGGTCTGCATGTTCATTTTCTCCTCTTGGGATATTTTTTACAGAGAAGCCTTCGAAAGAGGCTTCCATTCTTCAGACTGTGTCCAAATAATTCTCGAGCTTCGGATCTCTTGCTTTACTGCTTTTGTCTAATAACTTGTTAGTCAGATTTGAGGATTGCTCTTCTTATTCCCATTGCCTTAAGCTTTCGAAGCCCCAGGAGAAGGGCTTCGTACTCTGCAATGTTATTTGTGCACTTGAATTCCAGCCTTGCTGCGTAGCAGGTTCTGATCCTAGGTGGTGAAATTAGAATAGCAGCTGCTCCTGCGCCGAAGGTTCCTCATGACCCATCACAAAACACTGTCCAAGCTTCATCATCTTTTATTCTTCGTCCTGAGCCACTGGCGTCCAGTCAGTGATGAAATCTGCTAATGCCTGATATTGAATCGAAGATCTATGAACATAATCTATGGTGAATTCATTTAGCTCTGCAGCCTACTTCTCAACTCTTCTTGTGGCTTCTTTGTTTCTTATTATATCCTTGAGAGGCTGAGAAGAAGGTACTATGATATGATATGATTGGAAATAGTGCCAAAGCTTTTTGGAGGCCATCAATACAGCATATAGTACCTTCTCCAACTCTGTGTAATTTTTCTTTGATGGACTAAGTACTTTAGAGACGAAGTATACTGGCACTTGCCTCTTTGCTTGGCCATCTTGCTTTTCTTGCACCAATGCTGCACTAACTGCGGTGTGAGAAGCAGCTACATACAGTAGCAATGGGGCTCCTAACGAGGGTGAGGTTAAAGTTGTTAGCTCTATCAAGTACTGCTTCAACTCTTCGAAAGCCTTTTGCTAAGTTGGTCCCCACTGGAAGACTTCGGCTGACTTCAATACTTCAAAAAATGGTAAGTTCCTTTCTATTAATCTTGAAATAAATATGTTCAATGAGGCCAATCTTCCTATCAGCTTTTGGGTGCCTTTTCTTGACTTTGGTGGCTCCATACGAAGTATTGCTTCTATTTTGTTTGGGTTTGCCTCAATTCCCTTTGTTTACACGAGACACCCAAGAAACTTCCCCTTCTTCACCCCAAAAACACATTTTTCGGGGTTGAGCTTGAGACCTGCCTTTCTAAAATTAGCAAATGTTTCTTGTAAATAAGTGATGTGATTTTCTTTCTTAGTACGTTTTACTATGATACCATCAACATATGTTAAAACATTCCTGCCAATTTGCGAGCAGAGAACTTTAGCAGTCATTCTGCTGAAGCTTCCTCCAGCATTCTTGAGCCCCTCAAGCATCCGAAGGTAGCAGTAGGTCCTACTAGGGGTTATGAAGCTTGTTTTCGGCTCATCTTCTTTCTTCATCCAAATTTGATGGTAGCCTGAATAGCAGTCCAATAGACTCATGAGCTCTGAGGTGGCTGCTGCGTCCATAAGGGAGTCTATTCTTGGCAAAGGAAACTCATCCTTCGGACATGCCTTATTGAGATCTGTAAAGTCAATGCACATCCTCCACTTTCCATTAGCTTTCTTCACCATCACAGTATTGGCCAGCCACTCTGGATATGTTACCTCTCTAATTACTCCAGTGCTCAGAAGCCTTTTGACTTTGTTTCGTGCACCTTCGGCTTTGTCATCGGACATATTCCAAAGCTTCTGTTTCTTGGCCTGATAACCGGATCTACGTTAAGTGAATGCTTGATAACATCACTATTAACACCACAAAGATCATTGGCTGACCAAGCAAAGACATCCTTGTTGTTGAACAAGAACCTCAATAGAGTTTTTTCTTGCTCCTTAGTCAATTGAGATCCCAGCAATACCTTCTGCTCAACTATGTCATCGCATAAAAGCATAGGCTTCGGTTGATCTGCTGAGGCAACTTTATCTCTTTTGTGCTTATACTGCTGGTGAACTTCGGCTTCATCTATGTTATGGATAGCCTTCGAATCTGTCCAGTTCCCTTCGGCCCTTCTAGCAGCCTTTTGACTTCCATGTATAGCTATGGGACCTTGATCTGATGGTATCTTCATGCATAGATATGCTAGATGAAGTATTGCTTTGAAGACGTTTAATGTTCCTTGATCTGATGGTATCTTCATGTATAGCTATGGGACCTTGCTTCTGTTTCTTGGCCTGATAACCGGATCTACGTTAAGTGAATGCTTGATAACATCTCTGTTAACACCACAAAGATCATTGGCTGACCAAGCAAAGACATCCTTGTTGTTGAACAAGAAGCTCAATAGAGTTTTTTCTTGCTCCTTAGTCAATTGAGATCCCAGCAATACCTTCTGCTCAACTATGTCATCGCATAAAAGCATAGGCTTCGGTTGATCTGCTGAGGCAACTTTATCTCTTTTGTGCTTATACTGCTGGTGAACTTCGGCTTCATCTATGTTATGGATAGCCTTCGAATCTGTCCAGTTCCCTTCGGCCCTTCTAGCAGCCTTTTGACTTCCATGTATAGCTATGGGACCTTGATCTGATGGTATCTTCATGCATAGATATGCTAGATGAAGTATTGCTTTGAAGACGTTTAATGTTCCTCGACCAATAATTGCATTGTAAGGATACTCCATATCAACAATGTCAAAGACAACTTGCTCTGTCCTTGTATTGTGAACATAGCCGAAGGTAATCGACATTGTTATCTTCCCAAGTGCCACTATCTACCTTCCTCCGAAGCCACAAAGGGGATGTGTTGCATCATGTATCTTATCATCCTACTCTTGCTCTGCCTGAAGGCTTTTGGGAAGATGATATCTTCTGCACTGCCTGTGTCTACAAGGACATTCTGAACCAGAAACCCTTTGATGACACAAGATATGGCCATTGCATCATTATGGGGGTAGTCCTTGAGCTGAAGGTCCTCCTGAGAGAAGGTGATTGGTATGTGCGACCACTTGGACTTGATGAAAGGTCCTTGCACTCCAACATGTTGTACCCTTCTTTGTGCCTCTTTCTTCTGCTTCTTGTTAGCTGGCTCAGAACTTGAACCACCCGTGATTAGGAGCACCAGCTTCATAGCTGAAGGTGTTGTGGCTTGAGCTCCTTGCGAAGCCATTGTCACCGTTGTGGTCGGAAGTGAGTTCACAGGCAGTGGGCGCCAATGTTGGTCACTCATTCTCAAATGTTGTGAATTAAGAACAAGGCAATACAATCGTTAAGGATTAAAGACCTTCGTCCTCCGAAGCATTGTTTCCTCTTAGATTCAATGATCATCGGACGAAGGTCATGAAGGACATGCCTTCATCATGTTATAAATAAATAAGAATGTAAAGAGATGAATACAACAAATATTACTCTTAAATTCATTTGTATTTGTGCTTCATAAAACATGTATCAATATCAACAGAATTCACATTACACTGATACCTTCGGCTTGCTCGAAGGTGAAGACGCGAGAGAGTGATTACAATCCAGCGTCAACAGTACGGTGTTACTGTTCATCTATTTATAGGCACAGGATGTTGCCCGGGTAAAATTACATTCATGACCCTCAACATTTATTTATAAACATAACTTAGATTACTAAGGTCTACTTAGTCTTTTCCTCTTCCGCTTGATCTAAACCGAAGTTTATGGTAGCTTTGGCATTTGGCATCGTTGCTTCTACGTAAGGTCTTTGTCTTGAGAACCTTCGGTAGAAGAAGGGAGGACTTCTGTATCATTTTGCCGAAGGTATTTTTGTCTTGAGGACTTTCGGTGGAGAAGACCCCCAACATCAGCTAAGTTGAACTTGACTTTAGTTGAGTTGAGCTTTTGTTCAACTGAGTTGAACTTGACATTAGGTGAGTTGAACTTAACTTCAACTCAGAAACTCTCTGGTCAAAACTAGTTGAACCTGGCTCCGGGCCAGTTCAACTTGGGTTTTCTCTCCCAAACTCTTTGGTCAATACCAGTTGAACCGGCCCTAGGGGCAATTCAATCGATGTTAGGGTCAGCTGACCAGTCTGACCTGTAGTATGCTAGTCTGATTGGAGGACTGACTGCTACTCTGACCACCAGGCGGTTGAACCAGCCCTGCGCAGAAAAGTTCAGCCCAACGACACTTTTTGAGGAGCCTCTATAAATACCCCCTCATACCTCTCTCCTCATTTACCCTGGCCACTCCCCACACTTACTGTTCATATAACTTGAGATGAAGCACCCTCCCTCTCTCTCTCTCACCTGATCTAGCTCTTGAATCAATCGATTGAAGGAGCCCCTTTGGTGTGAGGTTTGTGCTTGTGACCTTCGGATCTGGTTTTCCTCTCCCCTCTCTTTCTCATCTCTTGATCTTGTTGCAAACACCTCTTGTGAGAACTTGTTGTTCTTGGAACCTTCGATTTCCTTGATGGATTGAGGTTGCTTGTGTGTCTCCAAAGTTGTGGACGACCACAAGAAGTTTGTATCACCCACTCTTGTGAGAAGATTTGAGAAAAGATTTCCCTTGACTTTTGTGGTCGATTTGTGGAGGATTAAGGTTGAAAAAGACCCGACCCTTTGTGGGCTCCTCAACGGGGAGTAGGACACCTTTGTGGCGTGGCTAAACCTCAGGCTAAAATCTTATGTCTTGTGCTCTTGCTTGGATCCATGATTTTGTTTTTCTAGTTGGCAAGATAGGCATATAGGTTTGTTCTTTGTGTGGATCTCATGGTGGATTAAGTCTTGTATTTCTCACCATCCACACATAGTTTATCCCTTGAGTTCCCCTTTTAAAGAAATCTCTCATTGTATTTCCGCATAGTTCAAAGCCTAGATTTACTCTAGCAGCTGGACTGGTTCAGAGTGGTTCAACTTGCCTTTATAGCAGTTGAACCGGCCTGTACCAGTTGAACTGTAGATTTAACATTATCTCAAAGTTTGTGGTGATAATTTTCAGGTTTAGCCTATTCACCCCCCTCTAGGCTACTTTCACCATTACTAAGAATTGATTCCCTCATGGATGAAGCAACTATTTCGGAGCTCATGAGCCTACTAGACTGCTATTCAGGCTATCATCAGATTTGGATGAAAAAGGAAGAAGAGCGAAAGACTAGCTTCATAACCCCTAGTTGTACTTATTGCAATCTTCGGATGCCTAAGGGGCACAAGAATGATGGAGGAAGCTTCAGTAGGATGACAACCAAAGTGTTAAGTGCACAACTGGGTAGAAATGTCTTGACTTATGTTGATGATATCACTGTAAGAAGTATGAAACAGCAAAGTCATATCTCATACCTCTAAGATATTTGCCAATTTTCGAAGGGCGGGCCTGAAGCTAAACCCTAAAAAATGTGTTCTCAGAGTGAAAAGGGTAAGTTCCTTGGTTGCCTTGTATCAACCAAAGGAATCAATGCAACTCATGTAAACCCTAGTATAGAGTACCCACGACTCATGTCATTGGGAATAAGAAAGGAGCTCTTTTGATTATGTGATTTATTCATGAGACACATTTTCTTTCAAATAAATACCGAATAAAAACACATGAACTTATGTATCATGTTTGACTTCCTTTGTTTGTGCATCAAACACAAAGTTATAATTAAAACAAATCTAGATTTGAATCCAAATTTGAACTCTAGAAAATATGGGAGCAAAGGAGTTAAAAGAATAAACAACAATAATAATACTAATAGATAAATAAGATTATTGCAAACAATGGTGGTATCATTCATATTGAAGTGTTATTTGATATTTGAAAATATGAGATTCAAACAAGCAATTTAAATCTACTTTGAATTTTTGAATTTGGAAAACAGAAAAGAAAAAGAAAAACGCTGCATGGGCTGTGTTGGGGGTCTTCTCTGTCGAAGGGCCTCAAGGCAAAAACACCTTTGGCAAAACAATACAGAGGCTCGCTGAAGCCATCTTTAGCCTCGATTTAGCCCCTCAAGATGAAGACCCTACGTAGAAGCAACAATGCAGAATGCCGGAGCTCAGTAGCTTCGGCCTAGACCAAACAGAGAAGGAAAAAAGACTAGATAGACCTTATTAGTTTGGATTGCCTGTAACAAATGTTCAAGGGCTTGGATGTAATTTTACCCAGGCTGTGTCCCGTGCCTATAATTAGATCGATAGTAACCCATACTGTTCATGCTGGATTGTATCTACTCTCTCGCATCCTCACCTTCGAGCAAAACTTAAGGTATCCGTTGTTCACTTGTTCTCAAATGCTAAGAGTTAAGAACAAGGCAACATAAAAAGTGTTAAATGTTAAAGTCCTTCGTCCTTCGAAGCATTATCTCCCTTCAGATATAATGAATTCTGGATGAAGGTTATGAAGGACAAACCTTCACAAGCACAATAAATGATGAAGAAGGATTCATACACAAGATATGGAAAAAATAATATAAACACTTTAGATGTTATTATCAACTTATTTTTATTTGCGTTACTGTATTTACAATGACAGATTATAAATGTACCTTCGGCTCGAAGGAAAGCAGGGTACAAGCGTGACGTGAGAGTAAATGCCAAGTCAGCGTGAACAGTACGGGAGTACTGTTCATCTATTTATAGGCAAGAGACGCAGCCCATGTAAAATTACATTCATGCCCTTTATATTTGCTAATAACTCTATAGTAATTCTTCAAGGTCTAATTTTCCTTTTCATCTTTAAGTCGGTTCCCCTTTTCTACTGTCATGCCGAAGCTTTCCTGTGCACAGCTTCGTGATCACCTTGTCCTTCGTCATAATCACCTTTCGTCTCGCTCAGGCTTCATCCTGACCATGCTCTGTATGCTCATGATCCGAATCCGAAGATACCTGTTCACATATTTCACTTGGAAAACATTGTCAAATCATGTTTTTGAGGACCTTTGGAAGTCGAAGGTCCCCAACAGTAGCCCCTCGCAATATTAATTTGCTAGAATAATAAATTCATATTGCGATATGGACGAAGGCCTTAAGCCGAAGGTCCGAAAAACACCTTCCCTTTGCTAGAATAGCAATAGTCAATGACAAGTGGGGTCCCGTCACTTGCAACGTACTGGGCGTATAAATAAGAACGCACCGCGAGCACATTTAGCACGCTTTCTTGCCGTCGGCTCTTGCCTTCCTAATTTTTGGCTCTTTGCACACCAACGCTTGCCTGGCTTTTTAAATTTTTAAGCTTCGTCTTTGAGAGCACTTTCCTAGCATTTTCGAAGATGTCTGAAGACAAGAAAGCTGTCGCTGAGTCGAAGCTAAGCCTTTCCAAAGAGATGAATCTCGGCTTCCTTGAATCAATAGCAAAGACAAATACAGAGAAGATTACTAGGGAGATTTTAGAGGGTTTGTCTAAAGACACTGGTGACAGTGACAGCTATGATGTGGAAAGTGGTGGTGAAGATTCCGAAGATCGACCTTGGCGACCAAGCCATGTAGTTTTTGGAAAATCAAGCATTAAACAAAGCCATCTTGTCAATATGAGGGGTAGATATTTTCGGGATTTATCTATTGTAAGGGCTAACGAAGGAGAGAAAACTTGTCCGACTCCCGAGGAAAATGAAGTCGTGATATTCCGAAGCTTCTTTAAGGCTAGACTTCGGTTTCCTTTGAGCAGTTTTGTGGTAGAAGTTTTGAAGATATTTGAAATCTGCCTCCATCAAATTACTCCCAAAGCAATCATAAGGATGGGAATCTTCGTATGGGCCGTGAAGAGCCAAGGTTTGGAACCAAATGCAAGAAGTTTCTGCAGTATGCATGAATTATTGTATGAGACGAAACCATGGGGTAAGGAGCAATATCACAACAATTTTGGCTGTTATAGTTTCGGTGCCCTCTCTGGGTCAAGATGTCACGTGCCAACTTTTCGGAGAAGATGACCTGGGGACTGGATGAAGGAATGGTTCTATGTAAAGAACGACTTGAAAATGCGAGAAGATATTAAAGATATCATTATGCACCCTATCTGGCAGCGCTTCGGCCTTCGGAAACCGAAGCTGGAAATTGACGAAGCAGCCGAAGAATGCCGGAGAGCCTTCGGTGTAGTTTGCTCTTTCATCAGGACAAGGGATTTGATCCAAGAACACATTGCCTTCAGAGTATGGCCACTTGCAGAAAAGTGGGAAATGCCAAAGGAAACCGTCAGCGAACCTAATGAAGGTGGACTAGTTAGGTTAAAATTCACCTTCAAATATGGAGATAAGTTCGTCGAGCCAGATGACGACTGGCTGAAAAGTATTGAGGCCATAAGCGATGAGCTGCTTGGGCCATACTCGAAGGCAGAAGATACTGCACTGTCCGCAGCCTTCGGAGGCCAGAAGAAGAAAAGGCTCAACCGAGTATTTGATGCCATTGGTTTCGTGTATCCTGACTACCGTTACCCAACACGGGGTCAAAAAAGGAAAGATACGACGTCTGCGAAGGAAGCCACCTTAGCCGCTCTTAGTGAGCCAGCGCCGAAGAGGAAAAAGATAAAGGTTCTTACGCACCATCCACGCTATATTGAACCGGCCACAGTGCCCGAGTTTGTCGGTGAATCCTCTTCAGCCCCCGAAGCCAAGGAGCTGACTCCCCTGACGAATATTGAAGAGCCGTTCACAATGCCGGAGATAAAGAAAATAGAAGAACCGAAGGCTAAAGAAACAAGGACATCTGAAATTTTAAGTCCTTCAGCAAAAGTTGAAGTACCAAAAAGCCAAAAGGGTCCAGCATTGACCCTAAAAGAAAAAGGATGGTTAATGTACTAGATGTATTGGAGACAATAAAGTCTTCAAGCACTACTCCGAAGAAAATTGCCAAAACTCCCGAAGTGCAAATCGAAGCCTTTGGTGCCGAAGCTTTAAAGCACCAAGCTGAGACTGAAGATGGGCCTTCAGAGCCCGCCAAGGTAAAATCCTTGGAAACCAAAGAAACAGAAACAGCAGAACAAATTTTTGTTGAAGAAACTTGCACTGCCGCCCCCGAAGCCTTTTCCGAAGCTTCCAATTATATTTTACGACATGCTTCGGGGAAGGAGTTGACTGAAAAAGAAAAGCAGGAGGCTCAGTTCTATGCCCAAAAACTGAAATATCCCAAGGGGGCGTTGATATTCAACGGCAGCGGAGAAGAAGACTTCTTGTATTGTCTCCCTGACAGCAAGGAGATTTCAGTCTGTCGGGAGATCTCAACACTAGAAGACGGGCTCTCAGTGTTGTCAAAGAACGAGCTGGCTGACAGCTTAGCGTACAATAGTTTAAAGGAGAAAAATGAGATCTTTGTATTATTTCTTGAAACCAAAATTTTTCATTTGCTTAAACTTATTAACACACATTTTTCCCAGGGCCTTATACTTAGCAATGCCCTCAGGGCACAAAAAAATGTCGAAGACGAAGGGTGTACCATAGCCTTGAGCAACCTTCGTTCCGAAGTAATTGAACTAAGGAACGAAGGTCTCGAAAAAGATAAAATATTACACTCATTATTGAATAAAATAAAAGAAGACGAAGCTGCTTTCAAAGCTCAAGCTAAAGCTCAGAAGCGCGAAATTGAGGATCTTCGGGAACAGTTAGTCAGAGCTAAAGAAGAGTGCACACTTGAATAAACAAAACGAGAAATTAGTGAACAATGGGCCAATCATTTGGAAAAAACGTTGAAGAGCTTCGTGCATCCAAGAAAAAGTGTTATGAAAAATCTATAGAATGTGTTAATAAAGTAAGAACCAGCTTCGCCAGCGTCGGCGCATTCTCAAGTGAGGAGAACTTCATAAGGGGTGACCCTGAAGGCCCAATTGAATGGATCAGCCACGAAGCTGAAGCTTTTGAAGAAGTTTTGAATAGCTGTGGATACATATGTGCCTTTTCGGGTGCCAGGGGGATTGCCACTATTTTGGAGAGGAAAGGCTGTGACCATGTGAAATTTTTGGCACAATCCGAAGCCGCCTTGTCTTCTGAAGATATAAAAGACCCCTCGGCCGAAGCGAGCCTGGTCGATGGAAAATTTTTCACCGACATCTGGGACAATGGTGGCCGGGAGATGGCCCAAGAAATTATACGAAAGAGCGAGAAAGGTATTCATGACGCTAGAAAAGTAGCAGAGGCCGCTGAGAAAAGTGCGGATGTCGAAGTGCAAATAGGTATTGACTAGCAGTTTTTGGCTCTGTTGTAACTTTTTGATTTCGAACTTGTTTACGCTTTGTAACACAGCTGCACTTTCTCGCCCCTCAGAGCCTGCCAAGCCATCGGTGGACCCCCATGTGAAGGGGGACGACGAAATTAGAAAAATGGCTGAAGCTATCATGGATAAAGTTGTTGATCAACTACTAAACGAAGCTGCAAAAGTAATTCTAAGGGAAGACTAGATGTTATTGTAAAAACATTTGGAATGTAATATTTATTGAACATATTTTGTAACTTTGAATGTAATATATAAGCTATTTATGGTTCAATTCTTTACGATGCATGAAACTTTACATACATACCGTTTTTTGAGCCTTCGGCGAAAAAACACCTTCCCTTCTTTTCATGCTTCGTAAATAATATCCGTATTTTCATAAAAACATCCAATCTTCGTAAAATCAATAACCGATAGATCTTTTCATTTCAGAGTTTGACGAAGGTATGCTTCTTCAATATTTACTTTTTTGTGCCTTGGCACTGTTTCTTCGAAACAATCTCCAAATATCAACATTGATCCCCTTCTTGCGTCATTGATGCAATATGATGTATGGTGTTATGCTATGCAAATGATGTGATGATGTGATGTTATGCAAAATGATATTTGCCAAAGATCGACGTTTATTTTTCAGTCTAAGCCTCCCTTAGGAGCTTCTTCGTCTTTTACTTTAGCGGAATCAGCGTTTATTTTTCGCTGTAAGCTTCCCTTAGGAGCTTCTTCGCCATTTATTTCAGCGGAATCAGCGTTTATTTTTCACTGTAAGCCTCCCTTAGAAGCTTCTTCGCCTTTTACTTTCAGCATTATCAGCGTTTATTTTTCGTTGTAGGCTCTGCATTCCCTTCGGAACGACTTTTGAGCAGAAAACTTACGCTGCGCTCCCTTAGGAACGACTTTTTGTTATTTCGGAAATTCTCCTTGTAACCATAAATTCTTATGCTTCGGCAACTCCGCTATTCTGTGGAGAAGGTATATTTTTACTGTGGCGAAAACGAAGCTATTACAAGAAATTGAAAAACGACAAAAAACACTTAGGCTTTCAATAATTGTTCCATATTAAAAAGAAAATGATACTGAATGTAAAAATTGTTGCCGAGGTAGGATATTTGTTAGTAAATATGCTTCGATTTTGGCACAGTACTATTGACTGTGTGAGCTTCGGACTCTTCTCTGAAGTCCCGTTGGAGGTGGGTATGCTGACTCCCTTCTGGCTGCTATCCTCGTAGCATTGGTGGTGGAGGAGGAGGCTGTTGCCAGGATGCCTGAGGTTGGCTTGCCGAAGCGACAGAAGCTGCAGGGTGGTTGCCTACATACTCTAGAATGTAAGGCGAATGGTACAAAGCAGTGTGCATAACTTGCTTCGGCTGGCTCTGTTGGGCTGCAGCTTCTGCTATCTCCTTTTGTTTCTGGATGGTAACATGGCACATCCTGGTGGTATGGCCCTTGTCCTCACCGTAGAATAGGCAATAAATCTTCCTGGGCTGATCCCCAAATCTCCCTCCGAAGCCCCTAGCACCTCTGCCCCTTGGAGTTGGAGGCCGAGGATAGCTCTGTTGCTGCCCCGAAGCCTAGGAGGAATATTGCGGCCTCTGCTGCTGGCTTCCCCTGTCATCATTCTGAGTGGAATGAATCGATCTGACATGTCTGGGATGAATTCTTCCTCTGAAGCCCCTGGCTATTTCGGAGAACCTGTAAGCTTCCTCCCTTCTCTGTCGAAAATCATTGTCAGCGTGGATGTATTCATCCATCTTCTGAAGCAATTTCTCCAGAGTCTGAGGGGGCTTTCTGGCGAAGTATTGGGCTGAAGGTCTCAGCCGAAGCCCCTTAATCATGGCCTCAATGACAATTTCATTGGGTACTGTTGGCGCTTGTGCCCTCAGGCGTAAGAATCTTCGGACATACGCCTGAAGATATTCTTCGTGATCTTGGGTGCACTGGAATAAAGCTTGAGCGGTGACCGGCTTCGTTTGAAACCCTTGGAAACTGGTGATCAGCATATCCTTCAGCTTCTGCCATGATGCGATTGTTCCTGGCCGAAGGGAGGAGTACCAGGTTTGTGCAACATTCTTGATAGCCATGACGAAAGACTTCACCATGACTGCATTATTGCCACCATAGGAAGATATTGTTGCTTCGTAGCTCATCAGAAACTGCTTCGGATCTGAGTGGCCGTCGTACATGGGGAGTTGAGGTGGCTTGTAGGACGGAGGCCAAGGTGTAGCCTGCAGTTCTGCTGACAGAGGAGAAGCATCATCAAAAGCAAAATTTCCATGATGGAAATTCTCATACCAGTCATCTTCGTTGAAGAAGCCCTCTTGATGAAGCTCTCTGTGCTGAGGCCTTCGGTTCTGCTCATCTTGAGTAAGATGGCGAACTTCTTCAGAGGCTTCGTCTATCTTCCTTTGCAGATCAGCCAACCTAGCCATCTTTTCCTTCTTCCTTTGCACCTGCTGATGGAGCATCTCCATATTTCTGGTCTCTTGGTCCAAGTCGTCCTCCTGAGGCGTTGGACTGATGGCCTTCCTCTTCTGGCTTCGGGCCTCCCGAAGAGAGAGGGTCTCCTGATCGGGGTCCAGCGGCTACAGAGCGGCAGCCCCTGTTGCTGAAGCTTTCTTTGGCGGCATGACGAAGGTCTATGCTTGCCGAAGGTGTTCGAAACTCAAAAAGTGGAAGTGAGTTCACCAGAGGTGGGCGCCAATATTGTTCACTTGTTCTCAAATGCTAAGAGTTAAGAACAAGGCAACATAAAAAGTGTTAAATGTTAAAGTCCTTCGTCCTTCGAAGCATTATCTCCCTTCGGATATAATGAATTCTGGACGAAGGTTATGAAGGACAAACCTTCACAAGCACAATAAATGATGAAGAAGGATTCATACACAAGATATGGAAAAAATAATATAAACACTTTAGATGTTATTATCAACTTATTTTTATTTGCGTTACTGTATTAACAATGACCGATTATAAATGTACCTTCGGCTCGAAGGAAAGCAGGGGTACAAGCGTGACGTGAGAGTAAATGCCAAGTCAGCGTGAACAGTACGGGAGTACTGTTCATCTATTTATAGGCAAGGGACGTAGCCCATGTAAAATTACATTCATGCCCTTTATATTTGCTAATAACTCTATAGTAATTCTTCGAGGTCTAATTTGCCTTTTCATCTTTAAGTCGGTTCCCCTTTTCTACTGTCATGCCGAAGCTTTCCTGTGCACAGCTTCGTGATCACCTTGTCCTTCGTCATAATCACCTTTCGTCTCGCTCAGGCTTCATCCTGACCATGCTCTGTATGCTCATGGTCCGAATCCGAAGATACCTGTTCACATATTTCACTTGGAAAACATTGTCAAATCATGTTTTTGAGGACCTTCGGAAGCCGAAGGTCCCCAACAGTATCAATGTAATATTAACATTGTTGATATTCATATATGTTTTATGGAATGCAAGAATAAATGAATTATTAAGATATGAGAATCATATTAACCCCATTTCCTTCCATATATTAATATGTTGAAGGTATGTCCTTCTCGACCTTCGTTTTATGAGCATTATACCCATGAGGATATAATGCTTTGAAGGATGAAGGTCCTTAATGACTAACAATTGTGTTGCCTTGTTCTTGATTCACAACATTTGAGAACAACTAACCAACATTGGCGCCAACCTCCGGTGAACTCACTTCCACGATTGCGACAATGATTTCGCAAGTTAACCAAGCCGTGGCACCTTCGGCTACGAAGCTGGTGCTCCCAATCACAGGCGGCTCAAGTTCTGAACTAGCCAATAAGAAGTAGAAGAAAGAAGCACAGAGAAGGGTATAGCATGTTGGAGTGCAAGGACCCTTCATCAAGTTCAAATGGTCTCATATACCAATCACCTTCTCCTAAGAAGACCTTCAACTCAAGGATTATCCCCACAACGATGCAATGGTCATATCTTGTGTCATCAAGGGGTTCCTGGTCCACAATGTCCTAGTGGACATAGGTAGTGCGGCAAACATAATCTTTGCGAGAGCCGAATGACAAGATACATGATGCAACACACCACCTTTGTGGCTTCAGAGGAAGACAGATCGTGGCGCTCGGCAAGATAACTATGTCGATCACCTTTGGCTATGTTCACAACACAAGGACAGAACAGGTTGTCTTCGACATTGTCGATATGGAGTATCCCTATAATGCAATCATTGGTCGAGGGACACTGAATGCCTTCGAAGCGATACTCCACCCAGCATATCTTTGCATGAAGATACCTTCTGACAAAAGGCCCATTGCTGTACATGGAAGCCAAGAGGCTGCCAGGTGAGCCGAGGGAAGCTGGACAGATTCAAAGGCCATCCATAACATAGATGAAGCCGAAGCTCATCAGCAATATAAACATAATAGAGAAAAGGCTGCTTCAGCTGATCAACCAAAGCCCATGCTTTTATGTGAAGACATAGCCGAACAGAAGGTATTATTGGGATCACAATTATCTTATGAGCAAGAGAAGACTTTGTTGAAATTCCTGTTCAACAACAAGGATGTTTTTGCTTGGTCAGCCAATGATCTCTATGGTGTTAATAGAGATGTCATTGAGCACTCACTCAATGTAGACCCGGCCTTCAGACCAAGAAAACAGAGGCTTCGGAAAATGTCCGATGATAAAGCCGAAGGTGCACAAAACGAACTGAAAAGGCTGCTGAGTGCTGGTGTTATCGAAGAAGTAACATACCCAGAGTGGCTGGCTAATACTGTGATGGTAAAGAAAGCTAATGTAAAATGGAGAATGTGCATCGATTTTATAGATCTCAATAAGGCATGCCCGAAGGATGAATTCCCATTGCCAAGAATAGATTCCCTTGTGGATGCAGCAGCTACTTTGGAGCTCATGAGCTTATTTGACTGCTACTCAGGTTATCATCAAATCTGGATGAAGAAGGAGGATGAGCCGAATACAAGCTTCATAACTCCTAGTGGGACCTATTGTTACCTTCGGATGTCTGAGGGGCTCAAGAATGCTGGAGGAAGCTTCAGTAGGATGACTGCCAAAGTCCTTCACTCCCAAATTGGCAGAAATGTGCTGATATATGTTGATGATATCATAGTAAAGAGCACAAAGCAAGAAAATCATGTTGCTGATTTGCAAGAAACATTTGCTAACTTCAGAAGGGCTGGTCTTTAACTAAACCCAAAGAAATGTGTCTTCGGAGTGAAGAATGGCAAATTTCTTGGTTGCTTGGTATCAACAAAGGGTATCGAAGCTAATCCAAGTAAGATAGAAGCTATACTTCGGATGGAGCCACCAAAGTCAAGAAAGGGTGCCCAGAGGTTGACAGGGAGGCTGGCATCATTGAACAAATTTATTTCAAGATCAGCAGAGAGGAACTTGCCATTCTTCGAAGTGCTGAAGTCATCCAAAGTCTTTCAATGGGGACCAACTCAGCAGAAAGCCTCGAAGAACTAAAGCAGTACTTGGTAGAGCTGACAACCTTAACTCCACCTTCGTCAGGAACTCCATTGTTGCTGTACGTAGCTGCTTCCCACGCTGCGGTTAGTGCAACGCAGGTGCAAGAGAAGCAGGATGGCCAGACAAGAAAACAAGTGCCAGTGTACTTCATTTCCGAAGTACTTAGTGCATCAAAGAAAAATTATATAGAGTTAGAGAAGGTACTATATGTTGTATTAATGGCTTCCAGGAAGCTTCGACATTACTTCCAAGCATACCGCATCATAGTACCTTCTTCACAACTCCTCAAGGACATAATGAGATATAGAGAAGCCACAGGAAGGGTTGGAAAGTGGGCTGCAGAATTGAATGAATTACTATCGATTTTGTTCATAGATCTTCAATCCAATCCCAAGTGTTAGCAGACTTCATTGCTGATTCGACACCAGGGGCTCAAGACGAAGACAAACCAACTAATGCCGAAGCCTGGACATTATTTTGTGATGGGTCCTGGGGAACTTTCGGCGCAGGAGCAGCTGCTGTTTTAATTTCACCATCGAAAATCAAAACCTGCTATGCAGCAAGATTGGACTTCAACTGCACAAATAATATTGCAGAGTACGAAGCCCTTCTCTTGGGGCTTCGAAAGCTTAAGGCAACGGGAATAAGAAGGGCAATACTCAAATCCGACTCGTAGGTCATCTCAGGTCACATTAACAAAAGTAGCAAGGCAAGGGACCCAAAGCTAGAAAAATATCTGGATGCAGTCCGAAGGATGGAAGCTTCTTTCGAAGGTTTTTCTGTAAAAAACATTCCGAGAGGAGAAAACGAGCATGCAGATTTGCTAGCTAAATCAGCAGCACAAGGGCTTCTGTTACCTTCAGAGGTATTCTTCGAAACAATAAAAGCACCTTTGGTCGAACTCATGGAAAGAGCGATGCTCATAATTTCACCAGTGCAGAGTGAAGATTGGAGGACTGAGATTTTATCTTTCCTCTAAGGCAATTGTCTTTTGGATGACGAAGTTTATAATAAAAGAATGGAAGAAGAGCAAGACCATATGTAATCATAGAAGGGGAGTTATACAAACAAGGAGTCTGCTCTCCATTGCTCAAGTGCTTGTCCAGAGCCGAAGGTTAAGAATTGATGAAGGAAATACATGCAGGATTATGTGGAGCTCATATTGGGTCTAAGCCTCTGCTAGGGAAGGTTTTCACACAAGGATTTTACTGGCCGAAGGCAGCTTCCGATGCAGCAGATTTGGTTCAAAAATGTGAAAATTGCCAAAGATGAGCCAGAAACCAGAAACAACCTTCATCTTTAACTCAGCTAATACAGCCAACTTGGCCACTGCAAAGGTGGGGTCTGGATTTGTGAGGACCACTTCTAGCAGCACAAGGCAACTTGAAATATGTTGTGGTGGCAGTGGAGTACTTCTCTAAGTGGATCGAAGCAAAGCTCTTAGCTACAATAACTTTAGCCACGATACAGAAATTCTTTTGGCAAAATATTGTTTGTCGCTTCGGCGTGCCGAAGGCTATCACCGTTGATAATGGAACTTAGTTCGATGCTAAAACATTCAAAACTATTTGTAACCAGATTGGTACAAAAATACACTTCGCATCAGTGAGGCAACCGGAGTCAAATGGATTGGTAGAAAGAGCAAACAGAATTATAACAACATGAATAATGAAGTCAATCTTCAACCAACCCAAAGGAAAGTGGCCAGACAATTTAATAAAGGTGGTGTGAAACCACAACACTGTTGTATAAAGGTCAATAGGATTTACCCTGTTCAAGCTTCTATTTAGTGATGAAGCAATAACACCGGAAGAAGCAAGAACGGGTTCAATAAGAACCTTAGCTTCAATAGAGGATGAAGGTGATTACCAAATAACAAAAGACACCATAGAAGGGACTAGACTACAAGCAATAGAACACATCCATAAGTACCAAGCCAAAACAATCAAATGGCGTGATCCAAAGGTAAAATTGAAGAATATCAAGCCAGGACATTTGGTGCTTCGAAGAGTGGCCAACCCAGATACAGTGGGGTAGCTTCAACTCAAATGGGAAGGTCACTTTTTGGTGGTATCTTCGTCGAGACTTGGATCTTACAGGCTAAAAGACATGGATGGCAATGACATACCAAGGTCTTGGAATGCAGATGAGCTTCGAAGATATTATGTGTAAACTATGTAGTTTTCTATTTTTTCCTATGGCACCCTTTTCCTTTCAAGAGGGGAGAAATGTTTTTAATGGGGCCATAGGTTGTAATTTTCATTTTTTGTTTAGCCCTGTGCAATACAAGGGCCAAATCCCCCCACATGTAAAATGTAACATCAGGGACCACACCATCGAGTGCAAAAAGCCATGAAGAAGCTCAAAAGTCATCCCTAAGGGGAGGCAGAGCTAAAATGTCACCTAAAAGGTGAAGAAGCTACAAAGTCATTCCTAAAGGGATGCAGAGTAAGTTACGAAGCTCCAAAGTCGTTCCTAAGGGAATGCAGATCTAAAATACCACCTAAATTAAAGGTGAAGCTCCAAAGTTGTTCCTAAGGGGATGCAGAGCTTAAATGCCACCTAAGTAAAAGGTGAAGAAGCTCCAAAGTCGTTCCCAAGGGAATGCAGAGCTTAAATACCACCTAAGTAAAAGGTGAAGAGACTCAAAAGTCGTTCCTAAGGGGATGCAGAGTCTGGGTGTGTTTTTGGCATACATTTGCATATTTTATCACATCATCTTTTGCATTCATAAAGTCATACATTAGACATCCATAGGATCATCATCATGACATAAAAGCATAGACATTGATAGGAAAAACAGGGGATCCTGTTTTCGATGAGAAAATGTTTCGAAGGTGCTTCGTATCAAATGAAGCTTCGTCCTATATAAAGATGCTTCATTTTCAAAGGGAACCTGGTTGCATAAGAAAATGGTTCAATGTGAACAAAAAGAAGGGAAGGTGTTTTCGCCTTCAGCTCAAAAGGCTACCAGCATTTGTTTCATCCACAGCAAAGCAATTCAGACACGAAGAAAAAGGTAAAATGGCATTACATGATATTTATAAATGTTTACAATAATTTGTTCACTATCAGTTACAACTTTTTGTTATATGGTACAAAGGATTTCTAAGTGTTTCTACAGATAACTACAAAAGGAGATTTCAAGGTCTTCTTCGACATTTCAGAATCAACTTTGGCTTATCGACCCTCAATGCCATCATTCTGCAGAGTAGCAAAAATATAAGGTAATCAGAAATTTGACGAAGGAACATCAAGGTAAAAAACAAAGGTAAAATTCCATACTGTGTCAAGTAGCTTTTGGGCTTTGTCTCCAGCCAATTCATGCCCACCCTTAGCCCAAATTTGAGTAATAAATCTATTTCCTATGCTTCAGGCTTCAGTTGGAATGTCAACCAGATCCGATGATGAAAGATTGAAATTTGGCCTGTTGACAGCTTTCGCGTGGTTACATCTGGCTTTTATGAAGGCAGCAGCTATAGCACGAGAAGCTACCAGCGCACAAAAGTCTCTGTGGCCATTTATGACTTCGTTAAGGACATCAACCTCCTTTTTAGTACATTCGAGTGCCTCGGGTATATCTTTGGCTGAGAGGCTGGTTTCTTCGGATGCATCTCCAACTGAATTGAATATACTCCTCAGTCGGGCGGTGCATCGGCTTGCAAACTCGAAGCATCTATCTTTCAAAGCCTTCACCGCCTCACTAAGCTTTGAATTTTTCTCAGATTCAACCTTAAGTCTTGCTTTCAGAGCTTTGTTTTCCTGTTTGAACTGATTAAAGTTCTCCTTCAAAAGTGCTTGAGCATCGGACAAGTCTTTGCTTAATTTCTTATTCTGAGTTTGCGCTTTGGCAAGGGACCCTTCGGCTCAACACAACATTTTGTCTTTCTCCTTCAAAGAGTCTTCGAGTTCTTTGACCTTATCCTCCAAGCCCTTGATAATGATTTTGTGTTTCCTGTCTTCGCCGTCTTGTTGCATCTTTAAATCTTTGCTCAGTTGTAGACTCTGTAAAAGCAGGCCCAAACTTAGAATATTTAAGCTAATGCAGACACACAGGGGTAACTTAAAAGAAAGTACTTACTTTAAATATGGAATAAAACATGCTCCCAATAATATGATGGCGCCTATAACAGTTGATATTCCTTTCAAGCTTCAGGAATCCGATGCTCTTTGACAGGGTTCCTATAATCTTTGCACTGACACGATCACGGATACATCCTATAACTTCTTCGTCCACCTCACCAAAGAGCATGGACCCTGGCTGGTAGCCACAGTTGATAGCAAAGTCCTTCAACTCAGCTGCATCCTATTCGGAAAGCTGCTGGACACCCAGGAGCCGTAGGTCGTAGTCTGCTCCTTCCAAAGAAATTTCTTTAGCTTTCTTCCCTTTGTCTGACACTTCTGTGGCCACCTCCTTCTCCACAGCCACGTCTGATATAATTTTGTCAATTTTGGACATGGTGGCTATGAGATCTTCGCCTTCAGTTACAACGGCAGCTTCGGCATCAGTAGTTTTCACAGATTTGTCTGCTAAAGTTGGAGGCGGGGTTTGCTCAATTGCTTGGAGTATGTTCATCATACGTCTCTTTTTTTGTCCCCCGTCTCTTCCGTGGGTAGCCGAAGTGTTTTCCTTTTTCTGTAAAAGGTTTGTCAGTTCCAATCCCAGAGGACTTAGCAGCTTGAATGGTGGGGATTCAGTCATTACCTTCAAAATTTCGAACACTTCGGCAACAGAAGGCGACGGAGGGCTCAAGGTTTTTTCCAGTGCTTCATCTACCTTTGGTTCGGCAGAAGGTATCTTGTCAAGTTTCCGTTTCTTAGGAGCTGGTGCCTTCGGCTCCGGCACTGTTTTCACTTTCTTTAGGGCCTCTTCGTCTTCCTTCATAGACCGGGCAGCTTGTCTGCTCAGAATGCAGACAACTCTTTTTATTTTCACTCCCCCGGCCCTTCATCAAGTCTATCGTAATCCAGGTACTCAAAGTTCAAGGCATCCATTACCCGATTTAACCTTCGTTTCGGTCGGGTGCCGAAGGCAGCAGTCATTAATTGATCCTCTTTCTACGTATAATTTCCAAGAATTTCATTACACATAGTTTCAATCATTTCTAGCCATTCAATACATGGTTTCTTGAATTGCTTTTCTAACTTGAAGCGGAAGGGAAGGCGAACAAGTTCATATTTCTTTCCTCCTTCCTTCTTCGGCATCCCCCAGCCGCTAGAGGTTGGAAAGGTTCTATTTGCTATGTATTTGTGCACTAAGTCTCTAGTGCTAATTTCAGCAGCCACCACTCTGAATTTGACTTCGGCCACCTGGCATGGGGAGCCGAGTTGCATATTGCATAATGGCCTTGTCATCCTGAAGCTCAACCTTAGAGGACTCATAACCATAGTCATGAGTTTTTCCCTGTTCTTATCGTCAGCTTTTACATAGAACCATTCGTTTGTCCACCTGGTTGGCCACTTGGTGTGGTAGCTGATTACCGGGGCCTTGGTGTCCTTTCGGTATGCAAAATTATAGCATCCAAAGTTTTTGTGAAGGCTATCCACCCTAGCCTTCGTCTGATAGTGCAACTCATGCACTCGGCAGAAACTTTGGCATTGGCACTTATGCCCTGGCTTCGGAGAGCCCATATGTAAACACTCAGCCTAACAATGGCATTTGGTGTCAGCTGATGAAGATATATTTCAAACCTCTTCAAAACCTCTCCTATTATATCATAAGAGGAAACTGAAGCCATGCCCTGAAGAAGCTTTTAAAAACAACAACTTCATCCTCCTTCAGCTCCGGAACCACTTCCTCGCCAGCAAAGCAAATAAGTTTACTCTCATTTTCCCCAAAATAGCCTAGCTTCTTCAACATAACTAGGTCCTCTGCTGACACGATAGATTTTCCAAATTCAATATGGCTCGGTTTTGATGGGCTCAAAATACTGTTGTCTTCTTCGATTTCATCATCACTCCTATCCTCAACTATAGTCTGCTCAGCTTCGGCACTTTCAACTTCGGCAGTTTCAACTTCGGCAACAGCTTCTTCCGGCACAACTAGACCCGATCGCCTCATCATTTCTGATATTGGCGCTGTTTCTGTCATTTCAACATCATCTCCCTCACGGGACACCCTAGCAGTGGATCTTACTCAGGCCATTTCAAGTGCTGCGGTTCCTTAAGACGAAGCTGACTTTGAATGACGAAGAGCGTGTTTGGAAAGCACAATCTAGAAAGCTTCAGCCTTGGTTAAAACTTTTAAGAGCACAACAGTGTGATGGCAATGAATGCTGTGGTAACTCCTCACCAACCTGTCTGCTTATATAGTGCTGCAGGGGAAGAAGGCGAACCGCCAGACCGTCTACACTGGCTGAGCGGTGGACCATTTGACGCTCGGAATATTTTAATCGTTTTTCGATAACAAGCATAGGGAAGGTGTTTTTGTGTTTTTCGGACCTTCGGTATTCCGAAGCCTTTGTGTTTTTTTTGCGAATCGAGCTTGTTACGAAAAACGATCTAGCACCGTGTAACACCCTAAATCCATCAATTAAAAATAACTTAGTTTATATTATTAATATCCAATAGAAAGGTAACTATTTATCTTTTTTTAAATAATGAAATGGTGATACAAATAAAGTAAACAATTTCTTGATAAAATATTACCAAGTGTTTTTTATGCATTCTTACTAAAGCACAAGCTTTGTTTGACTTGATTTGTAAATCTAATTCTTGAATTTAATTTTATGAAGAAAACTTTATTTTATAGAATAATAATAAATTGTTAAAATAACATACATAGATTAATAATTTTCGTTTGTAGGTATTTCATTTTATTGATGTCCTTTTCATGGAGCCTAAACTATTTAAATAATAGACTTTTGACTAAAAGACTTATTCTTTAAAATTGAGTATTTTTATCTATAAAATATCATCTTCTAAATTTATTATAGTTCTTTATGAGGTATTTAAATAAATATAAATATATTAACACTCATATATTAATAAACAATAAAAGAGAAAGCGATTAGAAATTTGAAAAGAAAAAACAAAAAAAAATGAAACGTAAAACACAACTCACGCGCACACATCTAAAATGAAAAAAAAGAAGAAAAAAATAAAATCAAACAAAAAAAGTCATGAATGCTCGGCCTACTCTCCTTTCTCCTTCTCTCTTGCAAGTGGGGCCACAGCATCAACACCTCCCATGTTCTTGTCGTGGTCAATGCTTCTCTGCTGCCCGCTCTCGCATCTGCCGCCGCGATGCATCTACGCCGGGTGCCACTTGCCGTCTGCGCTCCTGCGCCCCCTCGGCACCCAAGCGCCGCCTCACCTCGCCTTCCCACGCACCACGCTGGCAGCCTTCATTTCTCCACTAAGCAGTCCGTTTCCCTCTCGCTCCCATGACGCCTTCAGTTTCTCCTCTACCATTAATGGCTGCCATGGACCTCTGAGCTCCCCGCCACCCTCTTATCCTCCACTCGGCCTATAAAGACCGGGCTCGCCCCGTGCTCTCGCTCTTGTGCATCCCTGCCACCGCTAGCTGTGCAAGTTGTTGCCTGCCAGAGCTCCTCCAGTGGTCCCTTGCTCACCGACGTCGTGGATCGCCGTAGTCATCCCCTGCGTCGTCCGATCCCGTCACCATGCAGTAGTTGTAGATTGTCACGTCATCACTGACACAGTTCAGCTCACCAAAATCCAACGCCATCGCGCCGTCGCTCCAGGGACCCCTCGACGAAGCTCGCCAGCCCCGTCATCGAAGCATTTCCTGCACAGCGACGCCAACCGATCCACTCATCCGTCTCTGTGCCATCGCTGTCCGTTGCCATTCATCGCCATTCGTCGTTGTTCGCTGGAACAACACCCTAGAGTCCCAGACATCCATCGTTGGCATCGTCGACTCCTCGTCGACATTGTGTCGTGCGCCGCGACCTTGCCGTCCCCTGTTTTTTTTTCTACTCCTCTGTTGCACGCCTTGTCGAAGGTATCATATTTCTAATCTACCTCCTAGAAACTATGGTTAATAATGTATTAATTCTTGCAACATTGATTTATGCGTATTTGATATACAAATAAAATCAATATTATTTAGATAGCTATGTATTAGTACGCTGATCAGTTTGAATTGATAGTTGCAATGATTTATATGTTTTTGTAAATTAATTTGTATTGTGTTTGTTATAATGTGTTTTATCATCTTATGAACCTTTAACCTTAGATATATCACATATGGCGTTTTATAAAAGATTGAATAGGTGAACTTAATATTTGTATATTTTAATTAAGATATTTTAAGCTCATGTCTTGTTTTATAAAGTATAGATCACATATTTTTGAAAAGAATACCTTTTTAATTATAACCTTTGCTTGTAATGTTTTTGAAAAGCAAATGTTCTTTTCGTTAAGCTTTCTTTTAGCTTTGCATATGGTGAATGTTGTATGTTATTGAGTGGTGTTTGCTTCTTCTTGTTTGTTTGTGTGATATTCAGTGGTTGATCTAGTAGTTAAGAATCAAGATCTATTCCGATCCGTGGAAGAATCTCAAGTTTTCTATAAGCAAGGCAAGTGGACTTCTTCCTCTGCATACTCTGTTTGATCCCAAACAATACATTTAATAAAGTTTATTCTTCGATATATATATGCATAATTTGATGGGTTATCTATTTAGATACATCTAACCTTTCCAACCTTACTCCTTGTTTAAACCGGGATTATGATCTAATCAAGTAGCTATGCTATTGCTACAACTTAACTTTATGCAGTCACTCCTGTTTATGATATTAATGTTCCAAATGGTAAGTTTATATTATTGTTGTTAACCCGATGGTTAAACAAGATTATTTAATATTAATTGGAACATGGAGTGACCACCCGGGAAAACAGTGCTACCATGAGAACTATCATGGCTCTGGTCTTGGCTAAATAACTAGGGAAGTCTTATGTTGGGTGCTGGTCGTGGTCGACTGGAACAGGGGCATCTGGCAAGCGCTTATAGTCCTGGCTCAGGCAGATTGGATATGGGCATAGTTCCCAAAGCTTTACCCTGCAGTCTAGACTATAGGTTGGTTATATTAGGTGTGCTTTATGTAGTTTGACCATTTCCAGCATTTGCGTAATGAGGACTCTAGGGAGAAGCCTTGTAGTGAGACCCTAGCTATCCACCTCGGAAGTGAATACGGGTCTAGCTAACCCGGGCTAGAAGGGAATCGCGACCCATGGGTAAAGATGTGCCACCTCTGTAGAATGTAAAACTGATATATCAGCCGTGCTCACGGTTATGAGCAGCCTGGACTGCTCACATGATAATTGAATTTGAAGATGGAAATAAATCGAGATCCAATGATCTACCAATGGTTTGCTTAAGTGGTTTCACTTAAATGTTTTTGATATACTGTTATACCTTTGTTTAATGGGAATACTTGGGATTCACACTTATTAGTAAGACAGGTGTTGTTAATAAAATGTTGACCAACTAAAATGCTTACTGCTCAACCTTAGCCTCACCATGTTAAACTTGCATTAGTTTTTTCCCCACTTGCTGAGCCCCGACCATAAGTGAGCTCACCCTTGCTTAATTTTGATCAGAAGTTTGCAGATGAAGATATGATGCTGAACTCCATGGATGCTAGTCTAGTGATACCCTCGGTCATCTTCCTGTGGATGGATGTCCATGTTTCGCTGTACTTTGATGAATAAAGGTTAAGACATTATGTCTGTTTGAAGTGTAATATGTTAATATAATAGTTATTTACGCTTTTATGCACTGTTCTTTTGATATATTACACGTGTGACATCAACATATGTGTGGAAATAGATCCTAGCACACATATGCTATGCATCCGGCTCTGCCCTTAGAAACGGGTGTGACAGAAGTGGTATCAGAGCAATGTGACCGTAGGTCGCTAGATTAGTTAGAAATGGAAAGCCCAGTCAGTCGTTCAAAACTTGACTTAATTGTCTCCATAAAAACTTATTTTATATCAAAACTCATCTCTTTTATCTTCAACCCTTCTTGTCTGATTCTTCGTCTATCAGAATGTTCTAATGAGAAGCATTGCAAGATGATCAAGCTAGGATTGCAGAATTTGAAGCGAAGTTTGCCAGAAGAAACCCTTTCGAAGCTATCGACGATGCCCTATTCTCTGTCTTACCCCCACTGTGCAAGAAGTTTTGTTATGGATCCCCTGGATCTATTATTTGACTTCTTGGCTAAGGTGATGGGATTGTTCTTTAGTATTAAGATTTTCGACTAGATCGGTAATGGCGATATTATATTATAGTGGTTTTCTAATTCATAATATTGCTATATAACCCTTGACTTCTTATACTTTTGTTTTCTTGCCATTGTATTGCCACCCTTGCGCAATATCTACCTTGATATATTAAAGTTTTGCCTCTCTACTTTTCTCCTTGATAATGCTTTCTCCCTATTGAATTCTTATACTTTTGCTTTAATGCCATTGTATTGTCACCCTGGCACAATATCTACCTTGATATATTAAACCTTTGCCTCTCTACTTTTCTCCTTCATAACGCTTTCTCCCTAACTCATTTCATATCCTTGGTTGTATCATTTATCCTCACTTTAATATTTCATGGTTATCTTATTTCACTCTTGTCCATGAACAAATATGTCTTGTCTAACTCCTTGATAATTCTTACCCAACTCCTTGACTTTATAATATCTTTCTTATTCCAAACCCTTGTCTCACCTTTTGTTTTGGTTGAATGAGTAGAATTGGATTGTGTTGTGCTGGTATGTTTGAATTCATTGTCCTTTGTGTTCATGTTTGATTTGCTTCTTTGAAATGATTGTTGGTGTATTGTGTGACTTTTGTCCACAATGGCATCAGTTAGCTAGAAAAAACCTTAGATAGATGGGTTTTCTCTGCTCTCTATAATCTGTCTTTGCTCAACCCTTTCATCCCTTCCATTCTTCCATACCCATATAGATGTTAGACCTTGGAATGTACAACTACAAGTGATGTCACTAAGTGCAAAGAATGCGGTGTGTTGGCAAGTCAAAACAAACATTATAATAAAATAGTTGATGAACAGACATTCAGGACACAAAAGGATGCACAACCAAACCAACAGACAAGTGACCTTGGAACATGTTGTTGTGAGTACTACGAAATTCCTTGTCGCCGGATCAGTACAAACGAAAGTGAAACTACAAAACAGAAGAACCGGATTTTATTTTTTGGCATAAACAGACAAATGTCTCCACAAAAACAACTAATAGCAGATTCTCTCATACCTAATACACTATCAGTTGATGAATTGCAAAGTATTCCAAAAAGGAAACGTCACAAGGATGCCCAGCCCCAAGAAGAAACACATGAGTGTTACATTGATGGATGGACTATCACCTACACATAGTTTCAGCCTCGTGGTCGCATCAGGTCTAAGAAACAAAAAAGGAAACATGGAAAAAGTCAAGAAATAACTTCAAGAAAAGCTTGCTATCAATGTGGACGTGAAGGTCATTACTTCTGTAACTGTCCTGAGAAAAGTTCACTACAGATCACCTCCGAGATGAAGCTATCTCAGTCTTTAGACATGGAATATGAACAAAAATGCACAGAAACTTCTACCAACACAGTAAAGACAACTCCTCCATGTAACTTATCAAGTCGTGCTTGCTTTGGCTGTGGTGATACCGGCCATCTTGTTAATGGTTGTCCTAAGAAGGATGTGGAGATCAATAAGGTCCAAAAGAAAAGACAACACCCTCAAACCCATGCATCAACAAAGAATAAACAACGGAAAGAGTCCACAGGAAGGATAAGTTATGCAGTGACAGGAACCATTCCAAGTGATGATGCAGTAATTTATGGAACACTAGTCATTCACACAACCATCGCCACCGTGTTGTATGATCCTCATACGACACATTCTTTTATCAGTGCCCAGTTTGCAACAAAGTATGGTATCTTTAAGTGTCCCTTGAGATCAAGGAAGATCATCAGTGCACCTGAAGGAAAAATGTTAGTAAACTACATATGTCCAAAAGTAAGTGTTAAAATCAACGGGATAGATTTTCCAGCTGATCTCCTAGTGATAGAATCAATGGGAAAGGATGTGATTCTTGGAAAGAATTGGTTACAAAGAACTAAGGCAGTAATCCAATATACTAAGATAACCATGTGTTTGGAAACCCCATCTGGAGAAAGAATAGTAGTTGAAGACAACCGACCTCTAGCCCTGAAGATTGGTGCATCTGACAAGGAAGAATAATATATCATTTAGCTAGAAGGAGTATGTCTCACGAAAAAAATGTGTCAAGGTGTTGCCCCGTAGATTTGTAATTGTGCTAAGTGATATATGAATAAATTTGGAGAATCTCTCGCACCTATTGTGTTTTGCCTCTTATAAAGAGAATAAAGTATGGTGTCATCTGCTATTTGCAAACAATGTGATGCTCTACTTGAAAGGGAAATGTGCCCTTGGGCCATTTCTAAGTATTTTGGTGATTGAGTGCCAACACATGTGCTTAATTGTGAATTTATGTACATGGATGAACAAGGTACAAATCATGAGATAAAGGTATGTTTCTAAGCCTTAGTACATTGGTTTTGTGGACTAACATATTTGTCTAAGTGTTAGAAACAGAAAGAAGAAAAAGAGAAAAGGGGAGAGAATGACTTGGCTGTGTGCAGCCAAGTCCCAGCTCGGTCTGGAGCACCGGACTGTCCGGTGTGCACCGGACAGTGTCCGGTGCGCCAGGCCTACTCGGCGCGAACTGGCCGCTCTCGGGAATTCGCCGACGGCGTACGGCTAAAATTCACCGGACTGTCCGGTGTGCACCGGACTGTCCGGTGAGCCAACGGTCGGCCAGGGCCAACGGTCGGCCGCGCAATCCGCGCGAGACACGTGGCCGAGCCAACGGTCGGAAGACGGCACCGGACTGTCCGGTGTGCACCGGACTGTCCGGTGCGCCAACGGCTCGCAGATCTCCAACGGGCTGCAACGGTCGGCAGCGCCAGATAAGGAAACAAATCGGGCACCGGACAGTGTCCGGTGTGCACCGGACTGTCCGGTGCCCCCGACGATAGAAGGCAAGGATGGCCTTCCGGATTTGCTCTCAACGGCTCCTAGCTGCCTTGGGGCTATAAAAGGAGCCCCTAGGCGCATGGAGGAGACACACAAGCAACTCTTGAGCATTCTTGATCATCCACACAAGTTCTTTGCGCATTCGTTTGTGATTCTAAGTGATTCGAGCTCTGTTCTAGTGTGAACTCTGAGATAGTCATTCGAGCTCGAGTCTTGGCCGTGTGTGTGCGCTTTTGTTGTGGATTTGTGTGTGTTGCTTCCCTCCCTTACTCTGTGCTTTCTTTGTGATCATATACTTGTAAGGGCAAGAGACTCCAATTTGTGGAGATTCCTTGCAAACGGGATAGTGAAAGGAACAACAAAACAACGTGGTATTCAAGTGGGTCTTTGGACCGCTTGAGAGGGGTTGATTGCAACCCTCGTCCGTTGGGACGCCACAACGTGGAAGTAGGCAAGCATTGGCTTGGCCGAACCACGGGATAAACCACCGTGTCACCTCTGTCTTGATCTCTTGTGGTATTGTGTTTTGTTGAGACTTCACCTTAGCCACTTGGCAATAATCGTGCTAACACATAACAAGTTTTTGTGGCTTAAGTTTGAAGTTTTTACAGGATCACCTATTCACCCCCCCCCTCTAGGTGCTCTCAATTGGTATCAAAGCCATTCTATTCACAAAGGGACTAACCGCCCGAATAGATGGATCCTAAGGGGAAGGGTATTGTGATCAACGACAAAGAAAAGGAGACCTTCGTCAACGAGCCGAAAGACGACAAGCCTACAGACTCCGGCTCGGGCCATAGACGAAAGGAAGGGAAGAAGAAGAAGACGAGGCGTATCAAGGAGATCATCTACTACGACGATAGTGATGAATCCACTTCTTCCCAAAAGGACGACGACAACGACTACAGGAAGACGGTCAATTCGAACTTTTCATTTGATTATTCCCGTATTCAACATAGTTCGAATTCGCATTTGCTTTCCATTCCTCTTGGCAAACCTCCACACTTCGATGGGGAGGACTACGGATTTTGGAGTCACAAAATGCGTAGTCACTTATTCTCTCTCCATCCTAGCATATGGGAGATTGTGGAGAACGGAATGAAATTCGATAGCTCGGATAGCCCTATGCTTATAAATGAACAGATTCATAAAAATGCACAGGCTACTACTGTTCTCTTAGCATCTTTGTGCAGGGAAGAGTACAATAAGGTGAGCGGCTTGGACAATGCCAAGCAGATATGGGACACCCTCAAGATCTCTCACGAGGGGAACGACATCACCATGCTCACCAAGATGGAGTTGGTGGAGGGCGAGCTTGGACGGTTCGCCATGATAAGGGGAGAGGAGCCAACTCAGACGTACAACCGGCTCAAGACCCTTATCAACAAAATAAGGAGCTACGGAAGCACGCGTTGGACGGATCACGATGTCGTCCGCCTAATGCTCAGGTCCTTTACCGTTCTTGATCCTCATCTCGTGAACAATATTCGTGAGAATCCCAGGTACACGATGATGACGCCCGAGGAAGTACTTGGAAAATTCGTGAGCGGACGGATGATGATCAAGGAAGCAAGATACGTCGACGACGCGTTGAACGGACCACTCCACGAGCCTCAACCCATTGCTCTAAAGGCAATGAGGAGCAAGGAGTCGCTACCTAGCAAGGTGGCGCAAGTTGAGGCGGCCGGACTCAATGATGAAGAGATGGCTCTCATCATTAAAAGATTCAAGACGGTGCTTAAAGGTCACAAGGGACAACCAAGCAAGACCAAAGCCAAGGGGAAGCGCTCATGCTTCAAATGTGGTAAGCTAGGTCATTTCATTGCTAACTGTCCCGATAATGAAAGTGACCAGGAAAAGGGGAACAAAAGAGAGAAGAAGAAGCAATACAAGAAGGCAAAGGGCGAGGCGTATCTAGGAAAGGAGTGGGACTCGGATTGCTCCTCCTCCGACTCCGACAACGAAGGACTCGCCGCCACTGCCTTCAACAAATCGGCTCTCTTCCCCAACGAGCGTCTCACTTGCCTTATGGCAAGGGAGAAGAAGGTGAGTACTCAAGACTCCACTTATGCTTCTTCTAGTGATAGTGAGTCTAGTGATGATGACATAGATTATTCTTGCTTGTTCAAGGGCTTAGATAGATCTAAGATAGATAAAATCAATGAATTGATTGATGCTTTGAATGAAAAGGATAGGCTTTTAGAAAAGCAAGAGGATTTATTGTATGATGAACATGATAAGTTTGTAGAGGCACAAAAATCATATGCTTTAGAAGTGAAAAGAAATGAAGTGCTTTCTAGTGAAATATCTTCTTGTCATGAAACCATTGCTACTTTACAAAGTGTTAACCATGATTTAAATGCTAAATTAGAAGTAACAAATAAATCTAAGTCTTGTGTTGAAAATGTTACAATTTGCACTAGGTGTAAAGATTTTGATGTTAACACTTGTAGCAAACACTTAGTTTCAATTTCAAAACTAAAAGATGAAGTGGCTAGTCTTAATGCTCAACTTAAGACTAGCAAGAGTGAAGTTGAAAAGATAAAATTTGCAAGAGATGCCTATACAATTGGGAGACATCCCTCAATTAAGGATGGGCTTGGCTTCAAGAGGGAAGCCAAGAACTTAACAAGCCATAAGGCTCCCATCTTCGTCAAGGAGAAGGGGAAGGCCCCGATGGCTAGTAATGCTAAAAAGAATCATGCTTTTATGTATTATGATAGGAGACATGCTAGAAATGCTTATAATCATTTTGATTCACATGTTTATGATTCTCATGCAATGTTTGCTTCTAGTTCTTCTTATAATCATGGTAGAGATATGTGTAGGAGAAATGTTGTACATATGCCTAGGAGAGATATTGCTCATGTACCTAGAAAGAATGTTATTCATGCTCCTAGGAAAGTAGTGAATGAACCTTCTACCATTTATTATGCTTGTAATGCTCCCTTTGCTATTTGTAGAAAGGGTAAGAAGGTAGTTGCTAGGAAATTAGGGGCTAGATGCAAGGGAGATAAATCTTGCATTTGGGTCCCTAAAGATATTTGTGCTAACCTTGCAGGACCCAACATGAGTTGGGTACCTAAGACCCAAGCCTAAATTTGCCTTGCAGGTTTATGCATCCGGGGGTTCAAGCTGGATTATCGACAGCGGATGCACAAACCATATGACGGGGGAGAAGAAGATGTTCACCTCCTACGTCAAGAATAAGGATTCCCAAGATTCAATTATATTCGGTGATGGGAATCAAGGCAAGGTAAAAGGGTTAGGTAAAATTGCAATTTCTAATGAGCATTCTATCTCAAATGTATTCTTAGTGGAGAGTCTTGGATATAATTTGCTATCTGTTAGTCAATTATGTCAAATGGGATATAATTGTTTATTTACAAATGTAGATGTGTCTGTCTTTAGAAGATGTGATGGTTCACTAGCTTTTAAGGGTGTACTAGACGGCAAGCTTTATTTAGTTGACTTTGCAAAAGAAGAGGCCGGTCTAGATGCATGCTTAATGGCTAAGACTTGCATGGGCTGGCTGTGGCATCGCCGCTTAGCACATGTGGGGATGAAGAACCTCCACAAGCTTCTAAAGGGAGAACACGTGATAGGTCTAACAAATGTTTATTTCGAAAAAGATAGACCTTGTGCAGCTTGTCAAGCAGGTAAACAAGTGGGAGGAGCACATCACAGCAAGAATGTGATGACCACGTCAAGACCTCTGGAGTTGCTGCATATGGACCTCTTCGGACCCGTCGCCTATCTAAGTATAGGAGGAAGTAAGTATGGTTTAGTTATTGTTGATGACTTTTCCCGCTTCACTTGGGTGTTCTTTTTGCAGGATAAGTCTGAAACCCAAGGGACCATCAAGCGCTTCCTCAGGAGAGCTCAAAATGAGTTTGAGCTCAAGGTGAAGAAGATAAGGAGCGACAACGGGTCCGAGTTCAAGAACCTTCAAGTAGAGGAGTTTCTTGAGGAGGAAGGGATCAAGCACGAGTTCTCCGCTCCCTACACACCACAGCAAAATGGTGTGGTAGAGAGGAAGAACAGGACGCTAATCGATATGGCGAGGACGATGCTTGGAGAGTTCAAGACCCCCGAGTGCTTTTGGTCGGAAGCCGTGAACACGGCTTGCCACGCCATCAACAGGGTCTATCTTCACCGCCTCCTCAAGAAGACGTCATATGAGCTACTAACCGGTAACAAACCCAATGTATCCTACTTTCGTGTTTTTGGGAGCAAGTGCTACATTCTAGTGAAGAAGGGTAGAAATTCTAAGTTTGCTCCCAAAGCTGTAGAAGGGTTTTTATTAGGTTATGATTCAAATACAAAGGCGTATAGAGTCTTCAACAAATCATCGGGTTTGGTTGAAGTCTCTAGCGACGTTGTATTTGATGAGACTAATGGCTCTCCAAGAGAGCAAGTTGTTGATTGTGATGATGTAGATGAAGAAGATGTTCCGACGGCCGCTATACGAACCATGGTGATTGGAGACGTTCGGCCACAGGAATAGGATGAACGTGATCAACCTTCTTCCTCATCGACGGTGCATCCCCCAACTCAAGACGATGAACAGGTTCATCAAAAGGAGGCGTGTGATCAAGGGGGAGCACAAGACGATCAAGTGATGGAGAAAGAAGCGCAACCGGCACCTCCAACCCAAGTTCGAGCGATGATTCAAAGGGATCATCCCGTCGACCAAATTCTGGGTGACATTAGCAAGGGAGTAACTACTCGGTCTCGATTAGTTAATTTTTGTGAACATTACTCTTTTGTCTCCTCTATTGAGCCTTTCAGGGTAGAGGAGGCCTTGCTAGATCCGGATTGGGTGTTGGCCATGCAGGAGGAACTTAACAACTTCAAGCGCAATGAAGTTTGGACACTGGTGCCTCGTCCCAAGCAAAATGTTGTGGGAACCAAGTGGGTGTTCCGCAACAAACAGGACGAGCACGGGGTGGTGACGAGGAACAAGGCTCGACTTGTGGCAAAAGGTTATGCCCAAGTCGCAGGTTTGGACTTTGAGGAGACTTTTGCTCCTGTGGCTAGGCTAGAGTCCATTCGTATCTTGCTAGCATATGCCGCTCACCATTCTTTCAGGTTGTACCAAATGGATGTGAAGAGCGCGTTCCTCAACGGGCCAATAAAGGAGGAGGTGTACGTGGAGCAACCCCCTGGCTTCGAGGATGAGCGGTACCCCGACCACGTGTGTAAGCTCTCTAAGGCGCTCTATGGACTTAAGCAAGCCCCAAGAGCATGGTATGAATGTCTTAGAGATTTCTTACTTGCTAATGCGTTCAAGGTTGGGAAAGCCGATCCAACTCTCTTTACAAAGACATGTGATGGTGATTTGTTTGTATGCCAAATTTATGTCGATGACATAATATTTGGTTCTACTAATCAAAAGTCTTGTGAAGAGTTTAGCAGGGTGATGACGCAGAAATTCGAGATGTCGATGATGGGCGAGTTGAACTACTTCCTTGGGTTCCAAGTGAAGCAACTCAAGGACGGCACCTTCATCTCCCAAACGAAGTACACGCAAGATCTGCTGAAGCGGTTTGGGATGAAGGACGCCAAGCCCGCAAAGACTCCGATGGGAACCGACGGACACACCGACCTCAACAAAGGAGGTAAGTCCGTTGATCAAAAAGCATACCGGTCAATGATAGGATCTCTACTTTATTTATGTGCTAGTAGACCGGATATTATGCTTAGCGTATGCATGTGTGCTAGATTTCAATCCGATCCTAAGGAGTGTCACTTGGTGGCGGTGAAGCGAATTCTTAGATATTTAGTCGCTACGCCTTGCTTCGGGATCTGGTATCCAAAGGGGTCTAACTTTGACTTGATTGGGTACTCAGATTCCGACTATGCTGGATGTAAGGTCGATAGGAAGAGTACATCGGGGACGTGCCAATTCTTAGGAAGGTCCCTGGTGTCATGGAACTCTAAGAAACAAACATCCGTTGCCCTATCCACCGCTGAGGCCGAGTACGTTGCCGCAGGACAGTGTTGTGCGCAACTACTTTGGATGAGGCAAACCCTCCGGGACTTTGGCTACAATCTGAGCAAAGTCCCACTCCTATGTGATAATGAGAGTGCTATCCGAATAGCGGAAAATCCTGTTGAGCACAGCCGCACAAAGCACATTGACATCCGGCATCACTTTCTGAGAGACCACCAGCAAAAGGGAGATATCGAAGTGTTTTATGTTAGCACCGAGAACCAGCTAGCCGATATCTTTACCAAGCCTTTAGATGAGAAGACCTTTTGCAGGCTGCGTAGTGAGCTAAATGTCTTAGATTCGCGGAACTTGGATTGAATTGTAGCATACATGTATTTATGACTTTGATCATGTTCATTCTGCACTTTGTTGCTTATTATGGTGCTCAAGTTGTACAAACACTCCCTGGACCTCACAAGTCCGTTGCAAAGTGATGCACATGTTTAGGGGGAGATGTGTTGCAACTTGACCCTTTGAGACTAACCATATGCTTGAGTTTGTTTGATTTAGTCTCAAAGGAGAATTGAAAGGGAAAAGGTGGACTTGGATCATGCAAGACTTCCACTGCACTCCGATGAGAGGGTAACTTATTCCAAGTCCATCTCTGAACTCTTATTGCCATTTGCTCTTAATTGAAGATTTTGGTGAGGCAATGGGGTTAAAAGGCCACAATTGATCCCGTTTTGGTGCTTGATGCCAAAGGGGGAGAAAATAAAGGCCAAAGCAATAAATGGATCAGCTACCACTTGAGAGATTTTGAAAATAGTAGAATAGAGTTTTTGATTTGTCAAAATTCTTAAGTTGTCTCTCTTGTCAAAAGTTGGCTTCTTGTGGGGAGAAGTATTGATTATGGGAAAAAGGGGGAGTTTTTGAAATCCTTGATCAATCTCTTTTTGAATGACTCTCTTTATGCTTAAACATGTGTGTTTAACTTAGAGATAGAGATTTGTGTTTGATTTGCAAAAAACAAACCAAGTGGTGGCAAAGGATGATCCATATATGCCAAAATTGATTCAAAATAAATTTAAGTGTTATTTGAATTGAGTTTGCACTTGTTCTAGTGGCTTTATGTTGTGTTGGCATAAATCACCAAAAAGGGGGAGATTGAAAGGGAAATGTGCCCTTGGGCCATTTCTAAGTATTTTGGTGATTGAGTGCCAACACATGTGCTTAATTGTGAATTTATGTACATGGATGAACAAGGTACAAATCATGAGATAAAGGTATGTTTCTAAGCCTTAGTACATTGGTTTTGTGGACTAACATATTTGTCTAAGTGTTAGAAACAGAAAGAAGAAAAAGAGAAAAGGGGAGAGAATGACTTGGCTGTGTGCAGCCAAGTCCCAGCTCGGTCTGGAGCACCGGACTGTCCGGTGTGCACCGGACAGTGTCCGGTGCGCCAGGCCTACTCGGCGCGAACTGGCCGCTCTCGGGAATTCGCCGACGGCGTACGGCTAAAATTCACCGGACTGTCCGGTGTGCACCGGACTGTCCGGTGAGCCAACGGTCGGCCAGGGCCAACGGTCGGCCGCGCAATCCGCGCGAGACACGTGGCCGAGCCAACGGTCGGAAGACGGCACCGGACTGTCCGGTGTGCACCGGACTGTCCGGTGCGCCAACGGCTCGCAGATCTCCAACGGGCTGCAACGGTCGGCAGCGCCAGATAAGGAAACAAATCGGGCACCGGACAGTGTCCGGTGTGCACCGGACTGTCCGGTGCCCCCGACGACAGAAGGCAAGGATGGCCTTCCGGATTTGCTCTCAACGGCTCCTAGCTGCCTTGGGGCTATAAAAGGAGCCCCTAGGCGCATGGAGGAGACACACAAGCAACTCTTGAGCATTCTTGATCATCCACACAAGTTCTTTGCGCATTCGTTTGTGATTCTAAGTGATTCGAGCTCTGTTCTAGTGTGAACTCTGAGATAGTCATTCGAGCTCGAGTCTTGGCCGTGTGTGTGCGCTTTTGTTGTGGATTTGTGTGTGTTGCTTCCCTCCCTTACTCTGTGCTTTCTTTGTGATCATATACTTGTAAGGGCAAGAGACTCCAATTTGTGGAGATTCCTTGCAAACGGGATAGTGAAAGGAACAACAAAACAACGTGGTATTCAAGTGGGTCTTTGGACCGCTTGAGAGGGGTTGATTGCAACCCTCGTCCGTTGGGACGCCACAACGTGGAAGTAGGCAAGCATTGGCTTGGCCGAACCACGGGATAAACCACCGTGTCACCTCTGTCTTGATCTCTTGTGGTATTGTGTTTTGTTGAGACTTCACCTTAGCCACTTGGCAATAATCGTGCTAACACATAACAAGTTTTTGTGGCTTAAGTTTGAAGTTTTTACAGGATCACCTATTCACCCCCCCCCTCTAGGTGCTCTCACTACTCTAGTTTCCCTAAAGTCCCACTCAAGTCTCTCTCAATTTGTGCTCAAAGAAATATTGTTGGATCAGAAAGATGATTTGGATATTATGCTCTGAAAAGTTCAAAAGATCTTTGTTTAGGATTATAACATTTGTACACTCTTGTAGTATGATGAAGTTAGGTTGAATCAAAAATCATCCTTAACTAATCTTATCTTGGAAATCAAAATGTTGTGTTAGCTCTTTATCTTAATGTCATACAAGCCTCTTATGTAGTTTGTCTCACTAACTCTTTTACCCTCTGACTAGATGATAAACCCTAATGGAAATGAAGTAAATGATGCCAACGACAATATTCCTACTTTAACAACTATGAACAAGAAAAATGAATCACGGAGATATTCGATGAATGGAATGAAGAACAACAAAAGGAATAGAAAATTTTTGGATACATGATTAGTCCACCTCAACCACAAGCAAAAGCTACAAAACACATGGACACCCAAACAGGAGAATCAAGTCAGGCTCAGCTATATGAAATACAGACACCCAATCAACCCTCACCCCCTATTGGTCAAGCAAAGATGACTCGCAAGGAACTTAAAGCAAGAGGTGCTTGCTACTACTGCAAAAATGAAGGACATATTATTCGCGAATGCCCCAAGAAGCGTCTAGACCAACTAGAGAAGAAGGCTGCAAAGCATGACCTAAGCAATAATCCAGAAGACCAACCATTTTATAAGTACGATGATGAAGGTCGCCTGATTAGTATTCATTGCAGAGCAAAGAAGAAGTAATAAGTTCCTTAAGTTTGGAAGAGTCCGTTGTGAACCAAGAACCTATGAATAACCTTGAATCACCTTTGTTTTTCTTGCTAACCTTTCCTAATCTCGAGGACGAGATTCTTTTTAGGGGGGGGGGGGAGATTTTGTAACACCCTAAATCCATCAATTGAAAATAACTTAGTTTATATTATTAATTTCCAATAGAAAGGTAAATATTTATCTTTTTTTAAATAATGAAATGGTGATACAAATAAAGTAAACAATTTCTTGATAAAATATTACCAAGTGTTTTTTATGCATTCTTACTAAAGCACAAGCTTTGTTTGACTTGATTTGTAAATCTAATTCTTGAATTTAGTTTTGTGAAGAAAACTTTATTTTATAGAATAATAATAAATTGTTAAAATAATATACATAGATTAATAATTTTCGTTTGTAGGTATTTTATTTTATTGATGTCCTTTTCATGGAGCCCAAACTATTTAAATAATAGACTTTTGACTAAAAGACTTATTCTTTAAAATTGAGTATTTTTATCTATAAAATATCATCTTCTAAATTTATTATAGTTTTTTATGAGGTATTTAAATAAATATAAAAATATTAACACTCATATATTAATAAACAATAAAAGAGAAAACGATTAGAAATTTGAAAAGAAAAAAACAAAAAAAAAACAAAACGTAAAACACAACTCACGCACACACATCTAAAATAAAAAAAAGAAAAACAAAAATAAAATTGTTGGGGGCCTTCGTCCTCCGAAGGTCCTCAAAAACATGATTTGACAATGTTTTCCAAGTGGATTATATGAACAGGTATTTTCGGATTCAGAATTATGGATATGGAGCATGACCAGGACGAAGCCTGAACCAGACGAAGGTCGAGGGCAGCCAAAGCTGTGCGCAGGGAAGCTTCGGCGCGATGGCATAAAGGGGAACCGACTTAAAGATGAAAAGACTTCGGGGGCCTCGACAGATTTCCATAAACCGTTAACAAATGTAATGGACATAGATGTAATTTTACGTGGGCTGCGTCCCGCGTCTATAAATAGATGAACAGTACTCCCGTACTGTTCACGCTGACTTGGCATTGGCTTTTGCGTTACGTTTGTACTTCTACCTTCTCTCAGGACCGGAGGTACATTTGTAATTTGAAATCATTTCTATTTATCCATGTTAATAAAATAGAAGTGATCCTATGTTGATATTTATATTTCACGCTTTATATGAATCCTTCGGCATTATTTATTATATTTACGAAGGTATGTCACTTGTGACCTTCGTCCTAAAGCATTATTTCCCGAAGGGGCGTAATGTTTCGAAGGACGAAGGACCTCAATGTTTAACATCTTCTATGTTGCCTTGTTCTTAACTCGAAGCATTTGAGAACAAGTCCCCAACATTGGCGCCCACCTCCGGTGAACTCACTTCCACTTCGAGTTTTTGTGAACACCTTCGGAAGCTATAGACCTTCGCTATGGCGCCGAAGAAAGCTTCAGCGACTGGGGCAGGAGCACTACAACCGCTGGACCACAACCAGGAGACCGTCTCTCTTCGGGAGGCCCGAAGCCAGAAGAGAAAAGCCGTCAGCCCGACGCTTGAGGAAGAAGAGCTAGACCAAGAAATCAGAGAGATGGAGATGCTACATCAACAAGTGCAGAGGAAGAAGGAGAAGATGGCCCGCCTAGCTGAGTTGTAAAGGCAAATAGACGAAGCCTCTGAGGAAGTTCGCCATCTCACTCACGATGAGCAGAACAGAAGGCCTCATCAGAAAGACCTTCATCAGGAGGGCTTCGTCAACGAAGATGACTGGTATGATAATTTCCATCAGGGAAATTTTGTTTTCGATGATGCTTCTCCTTTGTCTGCTGAGCTGCAGGCTACACCTTGGCCTCCATCCTATAAGCCACCCCAGCTTCCCATGTTTGACGGCCACTCCGACCCGAAGCAATTCTTGATGAGCTACGAAGCAACAGTGTCTTCGTACGGGGGCAATGCTGCAGTCATGGCGAAGTCTTTCGTTATGGCCGTCAGGAATGTTGCTCAGACTTGGTATTCCTCTCTTCGGCCAGGAACAATCACTTCATGGCAGAAGCTGAAGGATATGTTACTGACCAGCTTTCAAGGATTTCAAACGAAGCCGGTCACAGCTCAAGCCCTCTTCCAGTGTATTCAGGATCACGAAGAATACCTTCAGGCGTATGTCCGAAGGTTCTTACGATTGAGGGCGCAGGCACCAACGGTGCCCAATGAAATCGTTATCGAAGCCATGATCAAGGGGCTTCGTCCTGGACCTGCAGCTCAATACTTTGCTTGGAAGCCTCCTCAGACCCTGGAGAAATTGCTCCAAAAGATGGATGAGTACATTCGTGCTGACAATGACTTTCGCCAAAGAAGGGAGGAGGCCTTCAGATTTTCTGAAATGACCAGGGGCTTCGGAGGAAGATACTACCCGAGGCATGTCCGTTCCATCCACAACACTCAGAATGATGATAAGGGGAGTCAGCAAAACAGGCCGCAGTGCTCCTCACAGGCTTCGGGGCAACAACAAACCTCCTTCCGGCCACCAGCTCCAAGAGGCAGAGGCGCCAGGGGCTTCGGCGGAAGATTCGGAGATCAGCCAAGGAGACTGTTTTGCTTGTTCTGTGGAGAAGGCAAGGGCCATACCACTAGGACGTGCCACGTTACAATCCAGAAGCAAAAGGAAATAGCCGAAGCTGCATCTCAACAAGCTCAGCCGAAGCAGGTCATGCATACTGCTTCGTATCATCCGCCTTATATCCCACAATACATAGACAACCACCCTGCAGCTTCTGTAGCTTCGGCAAGTCAACCTCAAGCTTCCTGGCAGCAGCCTCCGCCTCCACCTCCATTGCAGCAAGGTCAACAGCCAGAAGGGAGTCAATACGCCCCACATCAGAGGGACTTCAGAGAACAGTCCGAAGCTCGCACAGTCAATAGCACTGTGCCAGAATCGAAGCACATTTATTGACATATCCTACCTTTGACAGCAGTCTTTTCTATTCAGTTTTATTTTCTGTGAGGCAAAAAACATTGATAGTTTTCATGTAATAATTTCGTTGTTTCCTACGAGGAAAATCTATTTGCTCCACAAGCCTAAGTTGCTGAAGCCTAAAACTTTTTCCGTTACCAAGGAGGACCTTCGGATCAAAAATCCTTCGGAGTAGCAGAAAGTCGTTCTAAGGAACGCAGAGTAAGTTTATGAAGTCACAAAAAGCCGTTCCAAAGGGAGCGCAGTGTAAGTTTTCTGCTCAGAAGTCGTTCCTAAAGGAATGCAGAGCCTACAGCGAAAAGTCAACGCTGATACCGCCTAAGTAAAAGGCGAAGAAGCTCCTAAGGGAGGCTTACAGCGAAAAGTCAACGCTGAAACCGTCTAAGTAAAAGACGAAGAAGCTCCAAAGACGTTCCTAAGGGAATGCAGAGCTTACGAATATATTTTATGTGTATCTTCGGAACAAATGACACATGCATAACATAACATCATCACATCATTTTGCATAGCATAAGCATCATACATCATATTGCATTTGGCAAGAGAAGGGGATACTCTCAACCTTCGAAAGGATGCTTTGAGAAAGTGACATCGAAATTGTATAGCTTCGGAATACACTTTTGAAGAATATTTTTACGAAACGTGGGCAAATTTTATCAGATCAATATCAAAGTTGTATAGCTTCGGAATATAGCTTCGGAGAATGTTTTCACGAAGCATGGATATCATTCATCAGAGTAATTTTAACGAAGAATGTCTTCTTCACGAAGCATGAAAAGAAGGGAAGGTGTTTTTTCGTCGAAGGCTCAAAAATGGTACGTATTTAAAGTTTCATGCATCGTAAAGAATTCAATAATGAAAAGAGACTTGTATATTACATTCAAATGTACAAAGTGCTGCATAGATTACACTTTAAATGTTTTTTCCAAAATAGCATCTAATCTTCTCTTAATACTGCTTCGGCGGCTTCATTCAGAAGTTGGTCAACAACCTTGTCCATGATAGTTTCGGCCATCTGTTTAATTTCTTCATCCCCTTTTGTGTGGGGGTCGGCAGTTGGTTCAACAGTTTCTGAGCGAAGAGAACACTTCTTCATTACTTTTACAAATCGCGAGCAAAGTTTAAAATGAAAATTACAACGCAACAAGAACGACTAATTGGTACCTAATTGTCTTTCGGGCTCCGTACTCCTTTCGGCAGCTTCTGCTACTTTTCTAACATCATGAACGCCTTTCTCGCTTCTTTGGATGATCTCTTGCGCCATTCCTCGGCCGCCGTCGTTCCAGATATCAGTAAAAAATTTGCCACCAACCACGCTTGCTTCGGCCGAGGGGTCCTTGATATCTTCGGAAGATAAGGTAGCTTCGGACTGAGCTAAAAATTTTATATGCCCGCAACCTTTCTTCTCTAAGACAGAAGCAATTCCTCTGGCGCCCGAAAAAGCGCATATGTCGCCACGACTATTCAGAATCTCTTCGAAGGCCTCTGCTTCGTGGCTAATCCATTCCAGCGGATCTTCGGGATTGCCTCGAGAAAAATTCTCTTCGCTGGAAAAGGCGCCGACGCTAGCAAAGCTGGTTTTAATTTTATTCACACATTCTATAGATTTAACATAGCATTTCCCCTGAGATGTGCGAAGCTCCTTAACTCTTGATTCCAATTTGCTGACCATAAAATCACTAAGTTCTCGTTTCGTTTCCTCAAGCGCGCGCTCCTCTTTAGCTCTAGCCAGCTGTTTCTGAAGATCTTTAATCTCGCGTTTTTGAGCTTCGGTTTGGGCCTTTGAAGCAGCTTCGTCTTTTTTCACTTTATCTACCAGTGTAAGCAGAATTTTATCTTTTTCCAAAGCTTCGTTTCTCAGTTTGATAACTTCGGAGCGTAAATTATTAAACGCAATTTCATAACTTTCATCTTCGGCGCTCTTTTGCGCTCTTAGCGCGTTGCTTAGGATCAGGCCCTATACGAAAAAGAATTCATAAAAGAAAAAAGGAATGAGTTGCGTAAAAAAATAATAATAAGGGGGTTTTTTTTCAAGCGTTTAATTCCCGCACCTTCAGGCTGTTGTACGCAAGACTGTCTGCGAGATCTTCTTTCGTCATGGCGCTTAATCCAGATTCAAGCTTCGGGAAACCAATACTCCTGGCCATCTCTCGGCAGACAGATAGCTCTTTGTTGTCAGGCAGGCAGTATAAGAAATCATCTTCATTTGTCCCATTGAATATTACTGCCCCCTTTGGATATTTTAGCTCCTTTGCATAATGGTTAGCTTCATGACTTTCTTCTTCAGATAGTTTTTTCCCCGAAGCATGTCGTATGATGTAATCACACATGCTGGCAGGCGCTTCGGGGATGGCAGTGTCAGTTTCTTCAACTAAAATTGGTTCTGGTATTTTTATTGCTTCGGCTTCCAAAGTTTGCTCCTTGAAGGGCTCTGAAGGCCCAGCCTCAGCTTCAGCTTGTTGCGTCGGAGCTTCAGAAGAAGCTTCAGCAATTTCAACACTCTTTTTTGGAGTTGTGCTTGAAGACTTAATTGTCTCCAAGACATCTAGTACATTTACCATTCTCTTCCTTTTTAGGGTCACCATTGTACCCTTTTGGATTTTTGCTGCTTCGACATTTGCTACAGGACTCAAAATTTCTGATGCTTTTTCCTTAGTCGGATTTTTCGTTTCATCCATTTTTTCTGTGGATGGCGCTTCGGCCATCTCTGCAATTTCTGGCAGCAAGGTTGGCTGTTCAGCTTCGGCGGCCGAAGAAGTTTCTCTGGTAAACTCAGGCACCGAAGCTGGTTCAATATGGCGTGGTCGGTGTGTGAGGACCTTCAACCTTTTTCCTTTCGGTTCTGGCTCACTAGGAGCAGTTGCAGCTTCTTCTTTGTCAGAGGTTATGTTTTTCCTTTTTTGCCTTCGGATGGGATAACGATAATCAGGGTAGAAGAACCCGACTGCATCAAACACTCGGTTGAGTCTCTTCTTTTTTCGGCCTCCGAAGGCTGCTGATAGTGCAGTATTTTCAGCCTTCGAATATGCCCCAAGTAATTCATCACTTAATGTTTCAATGCTTTTCAGCCAATCATCATCAGGTTCAACAAATTTATCTGCATATTTGAATGTGTACTTTAATCTGACTAGTCCGCCTTCGTCGGACTCTTTGATGGTTTCCTTCGGCATTTCCCACTTTTCTGCAAGTGGCCATACCCTGAAGGCAATGTGTTCTTGGACCAAGTCCCTTGTCCCAATAAACGAGCAGACTACCCCGAAGGCTCTTTGGCATTCTTCGGCGGCTTCGTCCATTTCGACCTTCGGCCTTCGAAGACCGAAGCGTTGCCAGATTGGGTGCATAATGATACTCTTCACATTCTCTTGAGCTGTTAGATCATTCTTTACATAAAACCATTCAGTCATCCAGGCTCCGGGCCACCTCTTCCGAAAGGTCGGCACAGGGCAGCTTGACCCGGAGCGGGCGCCGAAGCTGTAGCACCCAAAGTTGTTGTGGTATTGCTCCTTTCCCCAGGGCTTCGTCTCGTATAATAACTCATGAATATTGCAGAAGCTTTTAGCGTTCGGTTCCAAACCTTGGCTCCTCGCAGCCCAGACAAACACTCCCATTCTTATGATGGCTTCGGGAGTGATTTGATGCAGATGGACTTGAAATGTCTTTAGTACCTCAACAACAAAGTTGCTCAGGGGGAATCGAAGCCCAGCCTTGAGGAAGCTTCGGAAAATCACAACTTCATCTTCTTCGGGTGTGGGAGAAGTTTTTTCCCCGGCATCAGCTCTCACAATAGATATGTCTCGGAAATATCGCCCCCTCATATTATCAATGTGACTCTGCTTGATGGTCGTTTTCCCAAAAACTGTGTGGCTTGGTCGCCACGGTCGATCTTCGGCCTCTTCCCCACCACTTTCCACATCATAGCTGTCGCTGTCATCAGTATCTTCGGACAAACCTTCGAGAATCTCCTTCGTGATTTTCTCTGTATTGGTCTCTGCCATCGCTATCAGGAACCCCAGATTTTTCTCCTCCTCGAGACTCAGCTTCGTCTCAGCAGGGATCTTCAGCTTCGTCTCAGCAGGGACCTTCTTGCCTTCAGACATCTTCGGGAGCGCTAAAAAATTGTTCCCGAGGTCGAAGCTTCGAAATCAAAAAGACCAGCAAATCTTAACGAACAAGAGCTAAAAATTTTAGTGGGCCGAAGCAAAAGGCAAGTGTGCGTACCAAATGAGTTTGCGATGTGATCTTATTTATACGCCTAGGGCGTTGAAAATTGAAAGGCCCCGCTTGTCAGTGAATGTTGCTATTCTAGCAAAGGGAAGGTGTTTTTTTCGGACCTTCGGCTCAAGGCCTTCGTCCATATCGCAATCTGAATTTACTATTTACAAATTAATATTGCGAGGGGCTACTGTTGGGGGCCTTCGTCCTCCGAAGGTCCTCAAAAACATGATTTGACAATGTTTTCCAAGTGGATTATATGAACAGGTATTTTCGGATTCAGAATTATGGATATGGAGCATGACCAGGACGAAGCCTAAACCAGACGAAGGTCGAGGGCAGCCAAAGCTGTGCGCAGGGAAGCTTCGGCGCGATGGCATAAAGGGGAACCGACTTAAAGATGAAAAGACTTCGGGGGCCTCGACAGATTTCCATAAACCGTTAACAAATGTAATGGACATGGATGTAATTTTACGTGGGCTGCGTCCCGCGTCTATAAATAGATGAACAGTACTCCCGTACTGTTCACGCTGACTTGGCATTGGCTTTTGCGTTACGTTTGTACTTCTACCTTCTCTCAGGACCGGAGGTACATTTGTAATTTGAAATCATTTCTATTTATCCATGTTAATAAAATAGAAGTGATCCTATGTTGATATTTATATTTCACGCTTTATATGAATCCTTCGGCATTATTTATTATATTTACGAAGGTATGTCACTTGTGACCTTCGTCCTAAAGCATTATTTCCCGAAGGGGCGTAATGTTTCGAAGGACGAAGGACCTCAATGTTTAACATCTTCTATGTTGCCTTGTTCTTAACTCGAAGCATTTGAGAACAAGTCCCCAACAAAAATCAAATAAAAAAGTCATGAACGCTCGACCTACTCCCCATTCTCCTCCTCTCTTGCAAGTGGGGCCACAGCATCAACACCTCCCATATTCTTGTCGTGGCCAACGCTTCTCTGCTGCCCGCTCTCGCATCTGCCGCTGCGATGCATCTGCGCTGGGTGCCGCTTGCCGTCTGTGCTCCTGTGCCCCATCGGCACCCAAGTGTCGCCTCGCCTCGCTTTCCCATGCACCACGCTGGCAGCCTTCATTTCTCCACTAAGCTGACTGTTTCCCTATCGCTCCCATGACGCCTTCAGTTTCTCCTCTACCATTAATGGCTGCCATGGACCTCTGAGCTCCCTGCCACCCTCTTATCCTCCACTCGGCCTATAAAGACTGAGGCTCGCCCCCTGCTCTCGCTCTTGTGCATCCCTGCCGCCGCTAGCTGTGCAAGCTGTTGCCTGCCAGAGCTCCTCCAGTGGTCCCTTGCTCGTCGACGTCGTGGATCGCTACAGTCATCCCTTGCGTCGTCGGATCCCGTCACCATGCAGTAGTTGCAGATTGTCACGTCATCACCGACACAGTTCAGCTCACCAAAATCCAACGCCGTCGCGCAGTCGCTCCAGGGACCCCTCAACGAAGCTCGCCAGCCCCGTCGTCGAAGCATTTCCTGCACAGCGATGCCAACCGATCCACTCATCCGTCTCTGTGCCATCGCTGTCTGTTGCCATTCATCGCCATTCGTCGTTGTTCGCTGGAACAACACCCCAGAGTCCCAGACATCCATCGTTGGCATCGTCGACTCCTCACCGACATTGTGTCGTGCGCCGCGACCTTGCCGTCCCCTGTTTTTTTCTACTCCTCTGTTGCACGCCTTGACGAAGATATCATATTTCTAATCTACCTCCTAGAAACTATGGTTAATAATGTATTAATTATTGCAACATTGATTTATGTGTATTTGATATACAAATAAAATCAATATTATTTAGATAGCTATGTATTAGTGCGCTGATCAGTTTGAATTGATAGTTGCAATGATTTATATGTTTTTGTAAATTAATTTGTATTGTGTTTGTTATAATGTGTTTTATCATCTTATGAACCTTTAACCTTAGATATATCACATATGACGTTTTATAAAAGATTAAATAGGTGAACTTAATATTTGTATATTTTAATTAAGATATTTTAAGCTCATGTCTTGTTTTATAAAGTATAGATCACACATTTTTGAAAAGAATACCTTTTTAATTATAACCTTTGCGTGTAATGTTTTTGAAGAGCGAATGCTCTTTTCGTTAAGTTTTCTTTTAGCTTTGCATATGGTGAATGTTGTATGTTATTGAGTGGTGTTTGCTTCTTCTTGTTTGTTTGTGTGATATTCAGTGGTTGATCTAGTAGTTAAGAATCAAGATCTATTCCGATCCGTGGAAGAATCTCAAGTTTTCTATAAGCAAGGCAAGTGGACTTCTTCCTCTCCATACTCTGTTTGATCTCAAACAATACATTTAATAAAGTTTATTCTTCGATATATAGATGCATAATTTGATGGGTTACCTATTTAGATACATCTAACCTTTCCAACCTTACTCCTTGTTTAAACCATGATTATGATCTAATCAAGTAGTTATGCTATTGCTACAACTTAACTTTATGCAGTCACTCCTGTTTATGATATTAATGTTCCAAATGGTAAGTTTATATTATTGTTGTTAACCCGATGGTTAAACAAGATTATTGCATATTAATTGGAACATGGAGTGACCACCCGGGAAAACAGTGCTACCATGAGAACTATCATGGCTCTGGTCTTGGCTAAATAACTAGGGAAGTCTTATGTTGGGTGCTGGTCGTGGTCGACCAGAACGGGGGCATCTGGCAAGCGCTTATAGTTCTGGCTCAGGCAGATTGGATACGGGTATAGTTCCCAAAGCTTTACCCTGCAGTCTAGACTATAGGTTGGTTATATTAAGTGTACTTTATGCAGTTTGACCATTTCTAGCATTTGCGTAATGAGGACTCTAGGGAGAAGCCTCGTAGTGAGACCCTAGCCATTCACCTCGGAAAGTGAATATGGGTCTAGCTAACCCGGGCTAGAAGGGAATCGCGACTCATGGGTAAAGATGTGCCACCTCTGCAGAGTGTAAAACTGATATATCAGCTGTGCTCACGGTTATGAGCAGCCTGGACTCCTCACATGATAATTGAACTTGAAGATGGAAATAAATCGAGATCCGGTGATCTGCCAATGGTTTGCTTAAGTGGTTTCACTTAAATGTTTTTGATATACTCTTATACCTTTGTTTAATGGGAATACTTGGGATTCACACATATTAGTAAGACATGTGTTGTTAATTGTCACACCGGTTTTAGAAGGCAAACCGAATGCGAACCATGTATGTGCCAGGACCAGCAATTCACGAACACAGTAGTTACATAACATGGACATCATCACACAGTGCTCAAATAGTATTAAAAAGGGAAATAATAGTCGATTACATCATATGTCTGAGACATCCACATAGTCTTTACAATAAATCAAAGTGCGAAAACAAAACGTAGATAAACGCGGCCTTGAGAGGCAGCCGACTGGGGGTTGCCGCTAACCCACACCTAGAACTCATCGTAGTCTTGGAATTCTTGGAAGTCTCCTTCCACGGCTTCATCTTCTCCTGAGCAGTGGTTGCAATGCGGACAACCTGGGGGGGTTGGTGTGTAGAGCAAGGGTGAGTACACATCAACATACTCAGCAAGTATCATGTTTGGCTGTGGTGGACTAGCTTTTTGTGGGGGTAAGTCAAGCAGTTGCTTTTAGTCAGTCAGATTTATTATTACTAGTAGAGAAAGCCAAGTTTTAGAGTTAACCCACGTTATTAACCCAAACGTACTCCTTTCCAAACGGAAAGAGTACCACTTACCATTACCAGAGTCAATACCAAGAACCATCAATCTCATTGCCACCTGCAAATCGGAACATCTCTGATCAAGTACCACTAATCACTGCAGCTCCCTTGGCCGCTCATAACCGCGAGCACGACTGATATATCAGTTTCATAACACTCTGCAGAGGTTGTGCACTTTACCCACAAGCCGTGATTCCCTCTTGCCTCGGGCCGATCAAACCCTTAAACACTACCAAGGTGAATAGGCAGGGTTTCACTACGTAGCCATTACAAAGATTCCCTGAGGTTGTAGCCGCCCGTTAGGTTTCCTAAATGTACCGCACTCCTCCACAAGGGGCAAACCAACCTTGGCAGAGCGAGCCGCATACACCGAGCCCCATTGACGGCACGACGGCGAAGCGAACTACACCTCAGTTCCTCTAATTATTCAGCTAAGAGCGTCCCACTCTGCCCTCATGGTTGCACTGTTTTCCCAGGCGGTCATCCAACGAACAGGTCCTTATGGAGAGGCACTCGAGAAACCGCTCGAGCCCCCTTAAATGTCACAGTACCATCATCATAATCAAAAGGGAAAATAGCGTATCATAGATAATCTCATCATGTTCATTGATTAATGTGAAGCGCTAGCATAAAGCTAAACTGAAATAACCCAACCAAAATAGGTAAACAAGGACAAGATAGACAAAAGCTAGTCAATCCTTAGTTGTAATTGTGTAAATGCGGGAAGTGAATTATAAGAATGAGTAGGACATAGATGGGTCAAGGGCCACTTGCCTCCACCAACCAACTGCTGCTCAGGGGCTTCTCTTGCGAGTTTCTCGGGCTCCTCGACCAGATCGTTCTCTATGCGAATACAATCATACATTCACATCTCAAATCAGAAAAGTAAACAATACACCATACAAAGAGATGAATCCAATAGTCATACACTCGACATATGACTAGCGCTTACGACAATTTTAAGTAGTGAGAATAACATAACCCTTACTATAATTGACAACTTGCTATGTTCATGTTAAGTGAAATAATGAACTTACCCACTTCATTTCATGTAGTTATACAATCCGATATTTAACATAGATGTAAAGATAGTTATTATCTAAGCATAATTAATCCACGCCTAGTTATTGCCGCTTCTTAATACAGTTCAATGAGTACTAGCACTTTTAAATGGTGAAGAGCATCATCGCGCGACAATTCGCACATAAAAGGCAAATGACTAAGCGTGACGTTTAAGCGTTGCACGGGCGAGCGAGCGAACGAGTGAGTTGCTAGCCCCACGCTACGCCGTGCTGGGGCTCTGGCCGTGAACCGTGTTGCAAGCTACGGGCAGCCATGCTGCGAGCAGCCGTGCTGCGCACCGCGAGCCGCGCCGGGCGGGGCTGCGCTGCGTGCAAGCCAGCAGGGGCGTGCCGGGGACAGGAGACCGCGTTGTGATGGAACCTCCCAAGTCATTAGGTCCACCTACAGTTGTCCTTGTCCAACAGACATCAGACAACCCTGCAGATGCCCCTGAATCACTTGACAAGTTCGGTATCTATTTTTTTACCTTTCCCAAGAGCGTTTCACCCATCACGCAGACATTATAGATCATCGGAGATACGAAAATGCAGAAGCGGTTACATAAACTTACCTTTATTTTAAAAGTAAGGAAAAGTTATATATTACAGACCAGGATATAACTTATGAGTGTGGAGTATTAATATTACAGAGCCAAGGGAGGCAAAACCCCCTCCCGATAAGTTGTTAAACAAAAGTTCTTATGGAGGAACTCTTCCTCCCGAGCTTCATTCTTGTTTTTCTTCTTTTGGAACCACCTTGGAACAGAAACAACAAAAGTTTGTTGCTTCCTCACCTAAAAACAATAGGGAATAAAACCCTGAGTATGGAATTACTCAGCAAGACTTACCCGACTAAGGAAAAGACTCTCAAGGGTATGCTGGCTTAAGGGAGTCAAGGTAAGGCTGATCAATAATCAATGACTCTGTTTGCAGAAATGCTTACTAAAGTGGATCCTTAAAAATCCAATTTTATTTTGTTAGGTTAAGTAAGATTACCTGCAACTAGAATTCTTTCTATCCTAGTTCAAACACTTGACCTGCACTAGCCAATTTCTTTATCAACCCATCATCTTCACTGGAGTTCTACGTGTAAGTCAGTGACCAAGTCTTCATAACCGCGAAGGTATGGCGACCCGAATTGATTATACTCAGCTGAGGATCTCTGATCACACGACATATGTAGCACTTAACCCTTGCATATGTCAACCCGCAACCGGGGTTCTTAAGACCAGATCAGGTTCACGTCAACCGAGAGCACAGATACACCACCGTCCAGCCTCTTGCCATGGAGGGTACACGCTACTCTCGCCACCGCTCCACGCCCATTGCGTGTTATCTTATTCTGGCCTTAGTCTGCCCGAGGCAAGGCTTACCCATGACGAGGCATGTGACCAGTTAAAGGGTCCTCGGTCATCAAGCCTACATCGACACGGTCCTTAATCGACTCAGACAGAGACACTACACTGAGACTCTCTTCTCGTGCAAGTCACCCGCCCGGTCTCATCTTAATCATTTCAACCCAAAGTTTGGTACCTGGCAGAGGTACATCTTTTCCGATGTTGAACCCATCACGGCCATGATGGATCCACCATCAAGTTTTATTTTCAAAACATCCCATCCACTTTTGCCACATCATCTTTTTGTAAAAACAAAACGTTTGTTTCTCTAAGGCAAGACTAAGCATTAAAAAATCTTTTGTAAAATGGTGATCAAGGAAGGTAATCAAATTCAAGGAAGATAATGCAGGAATTGTTTTAACAATCAACTCCTATTACCTAATGCATCAAGCAAGTGAAAAATATCTTTAAATCACAAGGTGGTGGCAAATGCACCGGGGCTTGCCTTCGTTTATAGGTGAGTCAGGCTCAGATCCACAAATGTCAAAGTAAAATCAATTTCCTGCCTGAGGTTCCGCAGGTGGTGGTGGTGAAGTCTTCTCCTCTTCTACCTCAACATCTTCTTTGTTTTCTAGAGATAACCATATATATGTATATAAGAATGAATTCCATGTAATGCTCATGAGAGTGCAAAGATAATAAGAATTTATTATCTAAGGTTCTTGAATATAATTTTCCTTCACGGTTCTCTGGAAAACTATGGTTTCCGGAGTCAGTAAAGGAATTCAAAGGGCAGGGGGTAGGGTTTTGGGTTCTAAGTATCAAACAAGGTTCAAATCAAACCAAATTCTACCCAAAGCTTTTAAATAATGTTTTGAGTTTATATAAAAAGTTTGGGCATTTTTGGAATTATTAACTATTTTCTAAAAATCCAGAACTAATGTTTTAAGCTATTTTAAATATTCTAAAATTCCCTATTTACCCTAGAAATCATAGAATTATTTTTATTAAATACTATGGAAAATAAGGAATCTAGGAAAATTGGTTTAACATTTTTAGGATTTTTCTACAATTTATGACAGATTTCCAAAGCTTGCTAGAAAAAGAAAAAGGAAATTAATGAACAGTCTCGGGCCGAAAGTAGCCCGAGCTGGCCCAACTAGGGCAGAAACGCGCTCGCGCGCGCACGCTCATGGCGACTTTGCAGAAAAGACCCTGGTGTTTTGACTAACCAGAACTGGGTTCTATTACTGTTTCCTTAAGTCACTAACGAATTACACAGAGGTCCCTCGAGTTCTATTCCTTTACATGATGAAGTCCTCGACGGCGTACCGCACGGGAAGCTGACACTACAAACAAAACCCCCCTATAGCAATGCATATATGTGTTGCTAAAAGCCTTTACAAGTGTTGCTAGGGGCTTTACCAACGCATAATTATGTGTTGCCTATGCTGGCGTTGCAAGGGTCTTTTACAACGCTTATACAAGCATTGCAAAATCCTATTAATATGTGTTGGTAACCTACAACGCATATGTCTTCCCTATTGCAACGGTTACATGTGTTTGTGTCACCCATCACCCGTAAACCTGTATATCTTGGTGCAACACTTGGAATGTAATTGTCGCAATGCCTATATGTGTTGCAAGAAATAAATCATGGAATTTATAATTGATCATTTAATTGGGTCATAAATGCACTTGAAATTTTTTGGACCATCCACACATTGCAAATGAGCACAACCCAATACTATATTAAAAATAGCATATTCATTACAAAGTACCATCCAGATATTAATCCATTATGTAATGTGCATTCAAAGCACTTTTGCTATAAAAAACATATACATATAGAACTCCAACTAAGTCATACTCATTGACGATGAACCAACTAAAACTAGAAGCAAAGCAGTCATTCCAATCCAAGCCATCATCCTTCCAAACTGAAAATGAATCCCCATATTGTTCTTCAACTTCTGGGATCAATTCTTTTCTTCTTTTGAACCTGCATATAAAATTGGAATACTATAATATAATAGAACTATTGTTAGGAGAAACATTATCTATTTAAGTAAGGTGATGGAACATACACAAGTTGAAGGCCACACTATAAGGTTACCACCAACATCTCTAATAACCTTGAAGTTGCCATATGGCCATACCAGTAGTTCATTGGGCGCATATACAAGACCAACACCGGCATCAAAAATTCTTTGCCTAACTTATGGCCTCAACTTTCTGATTTGGGTCAATACCAAGTACTATCACTAAGGCAATATTCTTGTTTTTATATCTCCAACTCTTTATGAATACGTAAGTGCCAACCTAATGCATAGGCCAAAGAATAGGAAAAATATATCATGATATGAATATAGTTCTTACAAACAAGATTAAAAGTGTACCATCATCGAATTGTGAGGTAGCCACAAGGATGAACCAAGTTGAACTTGAAAATAACAAATTCTGTTTTGTAGCTCCTTTTCTGTAGCTTTCATGCAGATCCTAGAACTCATCATCATCTTGCTCCCCCTATATTGAATATAGATAGTAGATTCATAAAACTTTAATATTGTATGAAAGTTCATGATAATGAATTACTACCATTCTATAATTGTGTCACCGTTATGCATCCTATAATATTGACTAGATATGACTATTGGAAGGATTTTTGTCAGCAGATCAATTGATCATCTCTATATAATTAGACTAGATGTGTACATGGAGATGCATAAAGCATGCTACAAGTTAAAAATGCCGATCGGAGCCATGTATACAGGAATAAATGTACTGTTTCAAGTAGTACCCAAAGACCATCGCACCACGTCAGTGGCGGAGGACGTGACAAAATCAAGGTGTTGCTAACGCACTACGAAAAAAATTCACTATACACCAAAGTAATTCATGGCTAGGAAAGTAATTCACAACACAATTTAAAGAGATCCTTTTTGTTAAATAACTACTATGGTGAAGCAGGATGAACAAAGCTTAACACTAATGAGACATAAAGCACTTAAAACATTAATCCACACAACAAAAATAGTACACACTGAATACCAAGTACAACAGTTACCAAAGTATCATCATAAACAACAATTCTATCCTATATAAAGTCAAAGTATTGTTTGGCACAAGATAATGTTTTCCTGAAATCTAGAAGGAAGCTATAGTTGGTTCAATATAAATAGAATCAAACGTTCTAAAGTCTGTTCTTCATAGAGAAATTACAACATACCTTATAGGATAGTTAACCATCAACATGTTATTCTTACGACAGAAAATTGTTTATAGTATGAGAATTGATTCCCAAGTTAATGCGCGTGCTTTCACTTTGGAAATTCAGCACAACAGTGATACTGATACCCTGAACTCTTTTGAAGTATCAGAAACTTAACTGAATTGTAAAATAAATGAAAGTGTAAATGCAAGGCAACAAATCTAAGCAGAAAGCACCAATCAGACAAGCTTGCAGCATTCACGCTGCGACGGAGCGAGAAACAGAGCACCGAACAGCATGCAACAGAGCTGCAGAGGCAAGCGAGCTGCGAGCAGCGGAGCAGGCAGCACGCAGGCGCAGCAGCACGGCAGCAGAGGCAGCCAGGCACGCAGGTAGCCAGGCGCCCAGCCGGCAGCCGCCTAGGCCCATCCAGGTGAGCAGCCAGTGGGTAGCAGCGGCCAACAGCCGAGCGGGTGAGCGCCGAGCAGCCGAGCAGAGCTGCTGCGCGGTGCGCACTGCGCCGGCAGGAGTGCAGAGCGCTGGAGGCCTGGTCGCCTGGGGCTGGAGGCTGGCTGCCTGGCTGGAGCGATCGAGCGGCACTGCGGCAGTGTGCGGTGGTGGCGAGCGACGGGGCTCGCGGTTGCGGGCAAACGACAGATAACCTGATCTCTATTTGGGTCGTCCTAAGGTATTGCCCAAGCAATAGTGAGGGCCATACTGGGCCCTCCGCCCCTACACCACATGGGATCCAAACTGAAACAGAGATGCAGCGTGCAAAGACCATCGCAACACATGGGATCCAAACTAAAACATAGCTGCAGCGTGCGAGAGAAACATAGTCCAGGGACATACCTGAACAATGGCAACAGCAACAATGGCAGACCCATTTAAAAGCACCTACAGGACCTACTATGACTTGCGGCAAGAACAAAAAAATATGGAAGGAATCAAGCACAACACGCAGGAACATGTTCAGTTTCTATTGATGCATAGTTGCTCTTGGATTGCAGAAGTAGTAATTAAACAGAGTGAGACTCAGATCTGCCACCAATGCCTGCCATGCATATGGTGTCTGCAGATTTCGCCATGCCTCTGTCCCTAATGTAGCCGTAGCATCCTAGTAACCGTAACAAGAAAATGCTTCAGATCTGTTTGTTATCATGAAATTAGAAATTCATATGTGTGCAAATTTACACTACCAAGCCTTGTTGTGCCATGACCATGAAACCATATTTGTCATCGATAAGCAAGAAACCTTAAATTGACAGTAAATCACAACAATAAGTAGAGCATTGCTGCAGAAATAAATTGAGGAGTAAATCACAGCAAGAAATCAGTAAAGCATTGCTGCAAAAATAGAAGGCTCATAAGCAACAAGAGATGGCCACCAGATGGAAGAACTAAAACAAATTGAGGAGTATTTCGATGGCCCTAAGTTTTCTGCAGAAGCACGAACCTTGGATTTTTCTTCTTACGGAGTATTTCGAATAGAGCAAATTCTTGGAATATTCGACGAGCGGAACCGACACCTGATACATCTTCAGCCACAGTGCCTCAGCCAGGCGGCCGCGCTGGGCCCTCCTGCCGCGTCGGACTGCTCGTGAGGAGGTGGTGGTGTCTGGGGGGAGGGGGATGAAGTTCCGCTCGAAGCCACGGTGGATCCGAGCTGGCAGCATGCTGGCGGGTTGGGGGAGATTGGGTCTCGGTAGCCTGAGCAGCACGACGATGTTTGAGGAGGGAGGGAGGGGAGCGGCGGGCAGGGGGAGATTGGGTTTGGGGTTCCTCGCGGCGGCCCGGCCACTGTGGCGTCTTGAAGCATCGCGCCCTATCGTGGGAGTGGGATGGAGACTTCACGTGGTGCGTGGATGAGGGTAGAGAGGGCTCGTGTACCATTGGCGAGCAATCTTATGGTCATAATTTTAGAGGAGACATGTACCTCGGGAGGCAGCTTTAATTTGCTCCCACGGTTAATATAATGTGGGATTACAAGTTTTTATTAGACTCTACAAAATAATAGAGAGAAATCAAATTGGGTATATAAAGATGATATAGAATCATGGAAAGGCAGAAACATAGGAAATACTAGTAAATTTTTCTTTCGAATTACTAGAACCAATAAACATACTCCCCCAATCTCAATTACAGGTTGTTTGGCTTTTTTCACACCAAATTTGACCACCTCGTCCTATTAAAAATTTATGAAAGTATGGAAAAAATAAACCACAATAAAAACAAATAGTAATTAGGAATTTTTGAATAAGACGAGAAAGTCAAACTTGGTGTCGAAAAAATCAAACGATCTATATATTGAGACGAAGGTGGTACTTTGTAAGTATCAAAACCAATATACTGATTTGCATAAATATTCCATATAATGCTTGCAACACATGATAAGCGTTGCTAGGTAACATGAATACTATGGATGACACTTGCAACACATGACAAATGTTGTTAGGTGACATAAATACTATGAATGACCCTTGCAACGCATAACAAACGTTGCCAAGTAATTTAGATATATTCCACGGATGACACTTGCAACGCATGGTAAACGTTACCAGTTGATTTTCTTGCCACATATAAATATTTGTGTTGCTAGCATCCGTTGCCAACTAATTTCTTGCAACGCATAAACCATTTTGTTGCATTGTATGTGTTGCTATAGGGGTGTTTGTGTTGTAGTGTGAGCTCCGGCGAGCTAGACTAGCCGGAGGGAGCCAAGACTGGCGGCCCAAAGCAGCTGACACCGATTTGGATCTCCCCCGAACAATTCCCCTAACTTAATTTCATGGTTGGTGAACTATCAGGCTCTATCCACGCGGACCGCGGACGGTGAGGACAATTGCACGCGTTCCCGGTGACCAGAGGTTTCCCAGCTCAATTGGATGGGTTGGCGAGTATCACGGACGTATGAGAGTGCTTAAACAAGACTAAAGACAACATGATCGGACCTGATTTGCGCTGACCACGGCGAAGTGTGTTTCACGGTGGCGGAAACCGAATTGGGGGAAACCCAAAATTTAGGCACACAGGTGATCGACTGGGGATGATTCTTGGCGGCTGGGTTCGTGATGATTCAACAGAGCTTACAGTCGCTTCAATTTATAGGACGCGACAGCGGTGGCTGGGGATTTTAGCGGTGACGTGCGACGGTCGGAGGAGGGAGAGGTCACTGGTGCAATGGCTTGGTGTCCAACGCCGTGGCAATCACTTCGGTGATCAACGCAGAGCGAGAGCAGGTTATGGCGATGTGGTGGAAAGGGTTAGACACGTGGCCGACAACAGTGACGGCTTAACGGCGGTGAGAATCCTTGTTCGAGGGGTGATGAGCAAGGGGAGAGGTACCGCGGCTAGCCGGAGTGGCGTCCAGCTCACCGACGGCGAAGATTTTCTTACCCCGCGATGTTATCCATCTGCCACGAGCATGAATCTAGACGCCAGTGACACGAATCGCGGCGGAGGATCGGTCGTCGGCGGTGAGGTTTACTGAACCCGATCAGGCTACTGTACCATTGCACCGCTTCATCAGTCGGTCTGACAGAGCAGGTTTAGCGTTGATTTACTCCCGATTTGGTGTAGTGACCGAACTAGCTCTCTGTACCAAAGTTATAGTTTAATAAACCAGCTTTAACTTTGTTACATGGTGCATCCTCAAAAGATCACAGGATCATACCTAAAATCGAACACTAAGTTCATCCAATCTCACTGTCATTGGAAAATTTAGACTTAAAATGACCTGACAGCCCAACTTTAGGTCTGATTTTCTCCAATTTCTTCTTAAAACTATGCTTACACTCTTAAGAAAAGTTGTTCTCCTTTATTAGGTCTACAAGTTTTATGTGGTGACCTAGGGCAAAAACCCTAGAATTTTAAAGCTACAGAGTTTGAAAGTTAAGCCAATTCTCTGATTTTTCAGACTTAGCCTATAGAATCAAATGAGGTCCATTTTGCAAATAAGTCCAAACTCCAAGATTTAGCTTATAAATCCACACATTTGTGAACCAAATGACTTAGGATACTCATTTATCATGGTTTTTGCACTTTAGTTCAAAAGTGGACTAATTTTGCATTTAACCCCCTAGGGTTTGGATTTAGGGTTTTCCAGGGTTTCAATTAGGGTTTTTGGTATCTCAGGGGTGTAAATATAACTTAAACCCATCCTTAGTAATATTTTATGACTATTTTACTTAGTCTTTGGGGTTTCCTCTATTTGGCTCTTGCTTTACCCTTCAGGATCCCCTTTGGGGTTAAGTATCCTATACTGGGGTCTTATTTGCAAAATGCCATATCAATACAACTTGTTTGAAATTTTTGCCTAGTGAATGCACTCTAGGTGTGTCAAACATATGCAAATGCCAATGCCCATGATGTTATGCTCGAGTTTTAGTAATAGTAACACCAGGGGTGTTACACGCGCCGCGCCGCGAGCAGCGAGCACGCCGCGGGCGCGAGGAAACCGCACGCGCAGGCCGAGCCGGGCACGCCGAAGGCAGAGCGCATGGGCAGCCGCGGGCGGGCTGCCGAGCCGACCGCGCCGGGCAGCTGTGGGTGGGCTGCGCCAGGCGTCCGCGCGAGGGCGTCCGCGAGTAGCCGACTGCGCCAGGCCCACGGCCGCGCGCAAGAGCCGCGCCGGGTCCACGGCCGTGTGCCAGAGCCGCGCGAAGAAAGCCCACACCGGGGTCGCAGGCGGGCGCGCCGGGGCTGCGTCATGATGGGTGCGCCGAGCTGGGCGCAGGACGAGGGTCGCGGGCGCCAGACTGAGCCGGGCGTGGGCGAGCCGCGTCGCCACGCCATGGCCGCGCGCAGGGCCGTGCCATGGCCGGGACGTGCGCCGCGCCGAGCCGCCGAGGTCGGGAACGTTGAGGAAAGGGACGGGGAGAAGGGAGCGGGACGGGCTCACCTCGAGGAGCAATGGCGGCGTGGCCAGGTGCAGGGGCGGCGGTTCTCCTGCGGCCGGGCGATGGGGAAGAGAGAGAGGCATCGGGGAAGCGATTTGCGCGAGGGAGAGAGAAGAACGCGAGTTCGTAGGAGAGAGAAGATGAACAGGGGGCGACTTTCCTAGGCTTATAGGTGGGCCCCACCGGGGGGAACTGCGGCGGTAGGAGCGGGCGAGCCGCTGGGTGGCTGGGCCGCGCGCCAGCCGAACGGCCCAAGGCGAGGGGGAGCTTTCGCGGGCCGCGTGAGGGAAAAGGAGAGCGGCTGGGCCACGGGGAGGGGGGGAACGGTGGTTGGGCCGCGCGCAAGGTGCGAGCCGGGCCTCCACCCAGGCTGGGCTGAAAGGGGAGGAGGGGAGGAGAGAGAAAAAGAAAAAGATTTTCTTTTTTTATTTTTCCTGTTTTAGCTCTAATTCATCGCTAGAATGCATAGTTCATAAACCCTCTCAATCATACCGCAAAAAAATGCAAGATCCGGCATGATGCAACAACCAAATAAAATACTTCTAGGGTTTATTATTATTATACGACTCGGAGTTTTGGAAATAGGTAGGGTTTTAGCGAAAAGAAATGGGAAAGAGAGGTAACGCCCGAATTTGGCGAGTGAAAAAAAAAAGAAAAAAAATTCAACTCCAAAATTCGGGGCGTTACAAACCTATCCCCCTTAAAAGAATCTCGCCCTCGAGATTCAGGGTTGGCTAGCAAAAAGCTCAGGGTATTTAGCCATCAGATCATCTTCACGCTCCCAGGTTGCTTCTTCCTCAGAGTGGTGATTCCATCGGACTTTGCACATTCGGATGGTCTTCCTTCGGGTGACTCTTTCTGCGGGTTCAAGGATTTGCGCTGGTTTCTCTGTGTAGGTCAAGTCCTCTTGGACTTCAAGGCCTTCCACTGGCAACTGCTCCTCTGGCACACACAAACACTTCTTCAAATGAGAAACATGAAAGACATTATGCATAGCAGACAAATTTTCTAGCAAACTGAGCTGATAGGCCACTTCTCCATGCTTTGCGAGAATCTGATACAGACCAATGTAGCGGGGTGCTAGCTTGCCTTTGACTCCGAATCTTCTGACTCCTCTGATCGGTGACACTTTCAGATAGACAAAATCTCCAACCTCGAAACTCAGATCTCTTCTTCTTGTGTCTGCATAGCTTCGCTGCCTTGATTGCGCTATCTTCAAATTCTCTCGAACCATCTTGATGTTCTCTTTAGCTTCAAGCAAAATGTCTGGCCCGAACACTTGCTTTTCTCCAGGCTGATCCCATTGCAATGGAGTTCTACAACTCCTTCCATAAAGTGCCTGAAATGGTGACATCTTCAAGCTGGCCTGATAACTGTTATTATAGGAGAACTCTGCATAAGGCAACCTCTTGTCCCATCCGAACTGATCTTGCAACGCACAGGCTCTCAACATGTCCTCAAGGATTTGATTGGTCCTTTCAGTCTGACCATCTGTCTGCGGATGATAGGCGGAACTGAAATTCAGATGTGTACCCAAGGCTTCATGCAACTGCTGCCAGAAATGAGAGGTGAACTGTGTTCCTCTGTCTGACACTATCTTCTTTGGCACACCATGAAGACAAACGATCCGAGACATGTACAATTCTGCCAATACTGCACTGCTGTAGTTAGTCTTGACTGGTATGAAGTGGGCTGACTTGGTTAAGCGATCCACTACTACCCAAATGGAATCGTAGCCGGCTCGAGTGCGAGGCAATCTGACTATGAAATCCATACCGATTTCATCCCATTTCCACTGAGGAATTTGCAACGGTTGCAACAATCCAGCCGGTCTCTGGTGCTCTGCTTTGATCCACCGACAATTATCACACATAGCCACATACTCTGCGATTTCCCTCTTCATTCCGTACCACCAGAATTTCTTCTTCAGATCCTGATACATCTTCTCACTTCCAGGGTGAATCGAATAGGCTGTCTCGTGAGCTTCCTTGAGGATCAACTCCCGAATAGATTGGACATTGGGAACACACAAGCGGTCTTTGAACCATATCACACCTTCTGCGTCTTCCCTAAAATCTTTGCCTTTGCCTTCCAGAATCAGTCGCCAGATCTCACTGATCTTCTCATCATTCTTCTACGCTTCTTTGATTTCCCGCTCTAGGGTAGGTTCCAACTCAATTGTGACTCCTCGCGAATTATTCAGAAATCCGAGACTCAACCTGTCAAACTCTTTGGCCAACTCATAAGGCATCGGACGAGCGACCATCTGTCGGCGTTCCGAGACCGGGGGGTCCCCGAGCCGACGAGTGAGTGTGCCGCGTGCCCCAGCCCAGATGGGTTGAGCGCGTGGGCGAGCGCGAAGGGGGGAGAGAGAGAGAGAGCGAGAGCGAGGTGGCCGGAGCCGGGTCGTGAGGGAGCCGGAGGTTCCCGCGGCCTTCGTGTTCGTCCCGCGCCCAGGTCGGGTGCTGTAACACCCGGATTTTAGGGGTCCAAAACCCGGGGTTAACATAAACACCAGGTATGCTGGGACCAAGTCTCACACATATGATGTATAGTGGCACAGGATCGAATGTCACATCTTTATATATAACAGGAGTTCTATACAAAATAAATAATTACATTATAAGGAGACAACGGTCCAGCAACCCAAAGTTGACTGGGAGACGACGACCTAGACCACTCACGAACTCATCACAGCATCCTCCAAGAGCATCATCCTGCAGTACCTGGTCTTGACCTGTGGTGTATGTGAGACAGCAAGAGTGAGCTCACATACGTTCATCGCTCAACAAGTTGTGGGAAATAATGTGCATGAACTCGCCAAAGGTGGGAGCTCACGTGAAGTGTAAGGCTTACCAAAGAAGATGGTTAGAGCTGAGCATTGCTTTTAAAGTTGGTCAAAATTTTATTAGCAGTTACTAAGTATAAGTAAATACCAACCCAATTAAATAATAGAACAAAAGTATCAACTTCACCCGCGATGCAATGCATATGACAAATTGAATTTAGTTCCATAATTTAATCATGTGAGGGTCCGAGCTGCTCATGACCGTGAGCACGGCTAGTATACCAGTTTTACACTCTGCAGAGGTTGCGCATCTTTACCCACAAGTCGTGTATCCCATGTCGCCAGGGTTTGCAAAGCCCTTAGACACTTCCGAGGTGAATGGCTAGGGATCCACTACGAGGCCTTTACAAAGTTCCACTAGCTTCCGAAAACCCGCTACAGTTTATAGGAAGATCCAGTGCAGGAATCCCTTGCAGGACCGCCATCGCAGCAAAATCCTCCCGAGGGCCTCCCTACACTGACCTCTCCCCTACTGCCCTTGCCCCTTTCGGGTAAGGTAGTCTTCCACTAGCTTTCCTAATTAATCAGCCAAGGGCGTCCCATTCCACCCTCGTGGTAGCACTGTTTTCCCGGGTGGTTCTCCATGTTCCAATTAACATAATGATCTCAACATGAACAATAAACAACAACTGATAACAAAAGTGTAACCATGAATATTGTATCTCCATACCCAAAACCACATAAAGCACTAGCAAGTACTACCCAGAAATTTAGTGGTGAACAAGGTATAAAGATAATCAAACTAGGTAACCTGTTGGGTCCCATCAAAATTAACCTATGCAGATCATTATGATTAATCAGAACATGGCTGGGTAAAAAGAAGTGATCAAGGGCACAACTTGCCTGGGCCTTGAGAATCCAGGTACCAGGATGATTCTTCAGGTGACTCGTGACCTCACTGCTAGTCGTAGCAATTCAAACAAACATGGCATAGGTAAAATTAACATTACACCAAACATGTACACAAAATATATAATAATAATCTACACATTAAAATAAGACCATAGGAACTGGAATCATTAAATTTGGAGTTATAGAATTCATGTTATGAATTTTCTAAGGTTTTATGCATTTAAAATGGATTAAGTGATAAATAAATTTTCTGACAGAGTTCATGTCAAAACAGTGATTCTAAATGGTAGAGAATATTATTACAAAATTTTAGGAATTGGAATGACTCAATTTGGAGCTAAAATGAATTAGTTATGAATTAATTAAGTTCTAGGAATTATTTTTGTATTAAAATTTCAATTTCCTAATCATTTAATCAATTTATAACTGTGCGGGACTGGGCCTCAATTACTGGGAAGCACAGGGGGCTCGGGGATAAAATTCCTAAGACTCAGCGCACAGTCAGACTGGATGGCGGGTTGATATCTAAATACTTCGGGGGCTCTTTTGCAATTATGGCTCGGCGAAAGGGTACGGGCCGATCTCGGCCGCACGATCTGAACCGAGCGGCCCAGATTAAATCCTGACCTAAGTGAACCGGTACGCGCTGATAGCCGCAGGATCGAAATCCAACGACGCAAATTTTAAGTATCAAGATCTAACCGTAGCCACAGGATCCGAGATCTACGGTTCACGGACGATCTGGACGAAAGGGTATAACACTTCTAATCACAACCGCCCATATCAGATCGCACGGTTAGGAACCTACCACCTACCCCCGGCCGACCGACGGCACTGCCGCCGCACCCCACGGCGGAGGTCATTGCCGGCGGCAGCGTCCCCGTGACCCAAGATCCCCACTCGCCGACCGACTAGCGCAAAACGATGTGGAGACGATCGCGAGACAGAAGGCGAGCTTACCACCGAGAATCGTGGCGTCCGGAGCTCTGCCCACGGTGCGGCGCGGAGTCACGGCGGCGCAGCGGCTCCGGTGAGCAATTCCGGCCTGACCGGAACGTAATTCGTTCAGTCGAAGCCACGGACGGATTCCCCTAACGACTACGACCACCCCAGGACACGCACCGAAGCAAAACCTTCCTCACCGAGGGAGTTCACCGGCGGCGGCACTGGGAGCTTTCACGGTTGACTTGTGGTGAGGGCAAATGCTTCGACCGGTGCTTAAATAGGGCAGGCAAGCGACGAGGATCACGGCCGGTTGGTTCGGGGATTGATTCACGGTCTCCGATGGGTGGCCGCCATACACGGGGACGTTGTTGGCGCGGCGGTGGTCGGAGTCCGAACGCGGAAGAAGCTCCTGGCCAGTGGGGCCAGCGCCGCAGTGATAGAGAGGGCGAGCGGGGCGCAGAGTGGCTGACCGGGCGAGTCCCGCGCGCCAGCGAGAGAGCGAAGCGCGGCGTAAGGGAGGCTGGGCAGCGGGTCCCACCTGTCAGTTGCCGGGCGCGCGCGGATGGACGGCTGACGTGCGGGCCCCGCGTGTCGGCGCCAGTGGTGAGCTGCGGGCTGCACGGGTGGGTTCGCATACTGGGCCGAAATGGTGTTCTGCGGCCCAGTTAGGTATAGTATCCTTTTTCTTTTTCTATTTTCTTTTCCCCATTTTCAAATCCAATTCAAATCCAATTTGAATTCAAGTTTGAGTTCAAACTTTGTGAATAACTTGTCCTCAGTTTGAAAGGTATAATTTATTAATATAAGTGTGAAGGATATTTATTTTATTTTATGTAATATTTTTCTTAGTTCTTCCCTTCTCCTTTTATTTTCTATTTTCTATTCCAAACTCAAATTTATACTTCTATTTTAGTTTTCAGATTTTTTTTTCAAATGTATCAATTGAAATCCAAGGGTGAACATAAACCATACTATTTTATTATTACTAGTTTAAGTTTTATTCTCCTTGTTTATTTATTTCATGAGATGTATAAATGGTTTCCTTTAAAAGAAAAATTCTTTTTCTCCTCATTTTCTCATTTCCTAATTTTCCAAAGTATTATGATATTTTGTTCAAATTTCTTCTACTAATTCCCAATCCAGACTTTGGGTGTTACAAATCCTACCCCCCTTAAAAATAATCTCGTCCTCGAGATTTGTAAGAAAAGGGATGTATGCTCATATTGTTCTCGGAACATATGCACAAACAAAGAAATCTCAGCATGAGGTATAATTCCTCAACAAAACATAGGGTCAATAGACCTTATTATTTCTTCTAAAATATTATCATATCATCTACTAACTAAAGTAACACCTAGATCTTACAAATCATCATAATTTATATCTATGTAGCTTGGTGAAGCTGGTGGTTAGGAAAGCATGGGTGTATATATGTATGTCCACTTTATCATGTAGGATAGAAGATGTCTTTAGGGCATATATAGGTTTGGGTAAGAAAGAGTAGGATAAGAAAAGTCCACATCCAAGATTGTGGATCTTGACTCATCTTGGTGACCTCACTTGATCCTTGAAGACTTGAGTTGGTGCTCATTCTCCCTTGATGAGGTTTGATCATCTTCTTCGGTCTTGTCTCATTGATTAGGAGTTAGTGTATGTTATTGGGCTGGGGAATATGGTTAAGATAGGTATGGTTGAGATTGACTACATGATGTAGGTCAAAATCTGGTTTGATGTCAGGTGGTGGTTGATAGATTATGCAATCCATTAAGACTCTATTGATTGGGTAAGTTATGTAACTTGTTGTATAGGTCAAGTTGTTGTGTATGGCCAAGTTGATATAAGTCTCCAAATTAGGCTTAAGTGATTTAGGAGTATGGCCACATCTTGTGTACCAGCATTAAGTAACTTTACTCTAGATTAGATCTTATTAGATTAGATAAAATCTAGATTAGGTTGGATATGACTAGGTTAGACTAGTTTAGGTCAGATAGATCTACTAGGGTAGGATACATGTTAGAATCTGTTAGAATCTGTTGGGATAGTATGGATCATACGGTGTAGGTAAGTTAGAAGCTCTATTAGGTTAACACAGAGGGATTATGCAACCATCGGATGGTTAGGATAGTTGCATGAGGCTAAGTTGGTCTTGTCGTTCTTTAATTTAGTGCGGGGTGAACTAAGTTAAGACATGTTTTATAGGAGTAGAGTCTAAACTATTTCATCAGTATTATCTAACATGTTTGATAAGTCACTTTAGATTTGATCAGATCTAGGTTAGATTGGTGTGATTTGTTTGATTAGATAAGATCTAATTAAGTTGCACTAGATCATGGTTGTTTAATCTAGGGTGGATAAGTATGCCTATTAGGATATGATGGATCCATAAGGATAAGATAAAGTCTTTTAAGGTCAGTTAGTCTTATCAAGATGGGATAAGTAAAGTGGTTAGGATAAGATGAATCCTTCAAAATAAGATAAATTTATTAAGAGAAAACCTCTTAAGATAAGATGTATCTAGATACATTAGGATAAGTTAAGACCTTTTGAGATAAGATAGATCTATAAGTGTAGGATAGAATTTCTTTAAGATGAGATGAATCTATTAAGATAGGGGAGAATCTTTTAAGATAAGATGATTTGGTCAGAATGAGATCTTCTTAGGATAAGATAAATCTCTTAAGCTAGATATGTTCCAATGAGGACAATCTAGGCTGTCTAGTTATTTTATAGATATATTTTAATACCTATGTGTATATGCAGATGCAATCGTGGACATTACTCCACAACCCATCACACTCAATCAAAGATCCAAATCAGACAAGTATCATAAGAACAAAACATTCAAATACATAAACACTTAAGAAAATATTTTTGATTTTGTTCCTAAGAGTAGGTCTCCTATTCCTAAAGTCACTTTAGGCACAGGATTTCAAAGTGTGAAATCCACATTTGTCTTTAGAAAGAAAAGATAAGAATAATCAGAGTGAAGCGGAAATAGATGAGAAAAGATTAAGTTAAGTTTAGAAATGAATCAGAGTAGCAGAGGTAAGTAGACAAGGGTTGTCCAGTTCTATCTAGGTTTCGTCCTACAGTCAACATTCCTCTGATACCACTTCTGTAACACCCGGATTTTAGGGGTCCAAAACCCGGGGTTAACATAAACACCAGGTATGCTGGGACCAAGTCTCACACATATGATGTATAGTGGCACAGGATCGAATGTCACATCTTTATATATAACAGGAGTTCTATACAAAATAAATAATTACATTATAAGGAGACAACGGTCCAGCAACCCAAAGTTGACTGGGAGACGACGACCTAGACCACTCACGAACTCATCACAGCATCCTCCAAGAGCATCATCCTGCAGTACCTGGTCTTGACCTGTGGTGTATGTGAGACAGCAAGAGTGAGCTCACATACGTTCATCGCTCAACAAGTTGTGGGAAATAATGTGCATGAACTCGCCAAAGGTGGGAGCTCACGTGAAGTGTAAGGCTTACCAAAGAAGATGGTTAGAGCTGAGCATTGCTTTTAAAGTTGGTCAAAATTTTATTAGCAGTTACTAAGTATAAGTAAATACCAACCCAATTAAATAATAGAACAAAAGTATCAACTTCACCCGCGATGCAATGCATATGACAAATTGAATTTAGTTCCATAATTTAATCATGTGAGGGTCCGAGCTGCTCATGACCGTGAGCACGGCTAGTATACCAGTTTTACACTCTGCAGAGGTTGCGCATCTTTACCCACAAGTCGTGTATCCCATGTCGCCAGGGTTTGCAAAGCCCTTAGACACTTCCGAGGTGAATGGCTAGGGATCCACTACGAGGCCTTTACAAAGTTCCACTAGCTTCCGAAAACCCGCTACAGTTTATAGGAAGATCCAGTGCAGGAATCCCTTGCAGGACCGCCATCGCAGCAAAATCCTCCCGAGGGCCTCCCTACACTGACCTCTCCCCTACTGCCCTTGCCCCTTTCGGGTAAGGTAGTCTTCCACTAGCTTTCCTAATTAATCAGCCAAGGGCGTCCCATTCCACCCTCGTGGTAGCACTGTTTTCCCGGGTGGTTCTCCATGTTCCAATTAACATAATGATCTCAACATGAACAATAAACAACAACTGATAACAAAAGTGTAACCATGAATATTGTATCTCCATACCCAAAACCACATAAAGCACTAGCAAGTACTACCCAGAAATTTAGTGGTGAACAAGGTATAAAGATAATCAAACTAGGTAACCTGTTGGGTCCCATCAAAATTAACCTATGCAGATCATTATGATTAATCAGAACATGGCTGGGTAAAAAGAAGTGATCAAGGGCACAACTTGCCTGGGCCTTGAGAATCCAGGTACCAGGATGATTCTTCAGGTGACTCGTGACCTCACTGCTAGTCGTAGCAATTCAAACAAACATGGCATAGGTAAAATTAACATTACACCAAACATGTACACAAAATATATAATAATAATCTACACATTAAAATAAGACCATAGGAACTGGAATCATTAAATTTGGAGTTATAGAATTCATGTTATGAATTTTCTAAGGTTTTATGCATTTAAAATGGATTAAGTGATAAATAAATTTTCTGACAGAGTTCATGTCAAAACAGTGATTCTAAATGGTAGAGAATATTATTACAAAATTTTAGGAATTGGAATGACTCAATTTGGAGCTAAAATGAATTAGTTATGAATTAATTAAGTTCTAGGAATTATTTTTGTATTAAAATTTCAATTTCCTAATCATTTAATCAATTTATAACTGTGCGGGACTGGGCCTCAATTACTGGGAAGCACAGGGGGCTCGGGGATAAAATTCCTAAGACTCAGCGCACAGTCAGACTGGATGGCGGGTTGATATCTAAATACTTCGGGGGCTCTTTTGCAATTATGGCTCGGCGAAAGGGTACGGGCCGATCTCGGCCGCACGATCTGAACCGAGCGGCCCAGATTAAATCCTGACCTAAGTGAACCGGTACGCGCTGATAGCCGCAGGATCGAAATCCAACGACGCAAATTTTAAGTATCAAGATCTAACCGTAGCCACAGGATCCGAGATCTACGGTTCACGGACGATCTGGACGAAAGGGTATAACACTTCTAATCACAACCGCCCATATCAGATCGCACGGTTAGGAACCTACCACCTACCCCCGGCCGACCGACGGCACTGCCGCCGCACCCCACGGCGGAGGTCATTGCCGGCGGCAGCGTCCCCGTGACCCAAGATCCCCACTCGCCGACCGACTAGCGCAAAACGATGTGGAGACGATCGCGAGATAGAAGGCGAGCTTACCACCGAGAATCGTGGCGTCCGGAGCTCTGCCCACGGTGCGGCGCGGAGTCACGGCGGCGCAGCGGCTCCGGTGAGCAATTCCGGCCTGACCGGAACGTAATTCGTTCAGTCGAAGCCACGGACGGATTCCCCTAACGACTACGACCACCCCAGGACACGCACCGAAGCAAAACCTTCCTCACCGAGGGAGTTCACCGGCGGCGGCACTGGGAGCTTTCATGGTTGACTTGTGGTGAGGGCAAATGCTTCGACCGGTGCTTAAATAGGGCAGGCAAGCGACGAGGATCGCGGCCGGTTGGTTCGGGGATTGATTCACGGTCTCCGATGGGTGGCCGCCATACACGGGGACGTTGTTGGCGCGGCGGTGGTCGGAGTCCGAACGCGGAAGAAGCTCCTGGCCAGTGGGGCCAGCGCCGCAGTGATAGAGAGGGCGAGCGGGGCGCAGAGTGGCTGACCGGGCGAGTCCCGCGCGCCAGCGAGAGAGCGAAGCGCGGCGTAAGGGAGGCTGGGCAGCGGGTCCCACCTGTCAGTTGCCGGGCGCGCGCGGATGGACGGCTGACGTGCGGGCCCCGCGTGTCGGCGCCAGTGGTGAGCTGCGGGCTGCACGGGTGGGTTCGCATACTGGGCCGAAATGGTGTTCTGCGGCCCAGTTAGGTATAGTATCCTTTTTCCTTTTCTATTTTCTTTTCCCCATTTTCAAATCCAATTCAAATCCAATTTGAATTCAAGTTTGAGTTCAAACTTTGTGAATAACTTGTCCTCAGTTTGAAAGGTATAATTTATTAATATAAGTGTGAAGGATATTTATTTTATTTTATGTAATATTTTTCTTAGTTCTTCCCTTCTCCTTTTATTTTCTATTTTCTATTCCAAACTCAAATTTATACTTCTATTTTAGTTTTCAGATTTTTTTTTTTCAAATGTATCAATTGAAATCCAAGGGTGAACATAAACCATACTATTTTATTATTACTAGTTTAAGTTTTATTCTCCTTGTTTATTTATTTCATGAGATGTATAAATGGTTTCCTTTAAAAGAAAAATTCTTTTTCTCCTCATTTTCTCATTTCCTAATTTTCCAAAGTATTATGATATTTTGTTCAAATTTCTTCTACTAATTCCCAATCCAGACTTTGGGTGTTACAGGTGCGCTTGCAGTAGGGGGTTACAAGCGTCCGCGCGGGTGAGGGGAGCGAGCGGCCCCGAGAGAGCGCCTGCCCCTGCCCTTCGTTCCCGCGAGGCCAACCTTCTCTAAGAAGGCCCTGGTCCTTCCTTTTATAGGCGTAAGGAGAGGATCCAGGTGTACAAATGGGGGTGTAGCAAGGTGCTACGTGTCTAGCGGGGGTGAGCTAGTACCCTATGTACATGCCAAGGTGGCAGCCGGAGAGATCTTGGCGCCCGGCTAGTGTGGCGTCGTGGCTGTTGGAGAAGCAATGGAGCCGGGCGGAGGGACAGCTGTCGGAGTGGTTGGGCCCTTGCTGACGTCCCCCTGCTTTCGTAAGAGAGCTGAGAGCCGCCGTCGTCATGGGTCCAGCGGGGTGCCATCATTGCCTATCTGGCGGAGCTAGCCAGATGGGACGTCGGTCCTGTTTCCTGCGGCCCAAGTCGGCTCGGGGTAGGGTGATGATGGCGCTTCCTGTCGACGTGGCGGACTTGTGCCCTAGGTCGGGCGACGTGGAGGCTCCTCCGAGGCTGAGGTCGAGTCTGTCCTGCATGGCCGAGGCCGAACCTGAGCTCCCGGGTCGGGCGAGGCGGAGGTCGTTCGGCAGAGGTCGGGGTGGAGTCCGAGCCTTGGGTCGGGCGAAGCGAAGTTCATCGTCTTCCGGGGCCTTAGCCCGAGTCCGAGCCCTAGGTCGGGCGGAGTAGAGTTCGCCGTCTTCCGGGGCCTTAGCCCGAGTCCGAGCCCTGGGTCGGGCGGAGCGGAGTTCGCCGTCTTCCGGGGCCTTAGCCCGAGTCCGAGCCCTGGGTCGGGCGGAGCGGAGTTCGCCGTCTTCCGGGGCCTTAGCCCGAGTCCAAGCCCTGGGTCGGGCGGAGCGGAGTTCGCCGTCTTCTGGGGCCTTAGCCCGAGTCCGAGCCCTGGGTCGGGCGGAGCTTCCTCTGGCGCTTTTGGCCAAGCCTGGCTGCCTGTCAGTCTTACTCTTTGCGTTAAAGGCCCCAGTGACCTGGTCGGTCGGCGCGGTGATTTAGTCAGGGTTACTTCTTATCGAAGGCAAGGCCTCGGGCGAGCCGGAGATGCGTCTGCCGTGAAAGAGGAGGCCTCGGGCGAGACGGAAACATCTCGGGGTCGGCTGCCCTTGCCCGAGGCTAGGCTCGGGCGTGGCGTGATCGAGTCGCTCGTATGGACTGACCCCTGACTTAATCAAACCCATCAGGCCTCTGCAGCTTTATGCTGATGGGGGTTACCAGCTGAGAATTAGGCGTCTTGAGGGTACCCCTAATTTTGGTCCCCGACAGTAGCCCCCGAGCCTCGAAGGGAGTGTTAACACTCGCTTGGAGGCTTTCGTCGCACTTTTTTGCAAGGGGACCAGCCTTTCTCGGTTGCACTTTGTTCCGGTGGGTGCGCGCGAGCGCACCCGCCGGGTGTAGCCCCCGAGGCCTCGGAGGAGTGGTTTCACTCCTTCGAGGTCTTAATGCCTTGCGTAATGCTTCGGCCGGTCTGGCGGTTCCCTCATGCGAACAGGCCGTAGCCCGGGTGCACTGTCGGGGTCCAAGTTCTCGGGCTGGTATGTTGACGCTGTCAACGGTTCGGCCGGAGCCGGGTTTGCGAGAGCAGCCCCCGAGCCTCCGCACAGAGCGAGAGGACGATCAGGGACAGACTCGGCTTTTTTATATACGCCCCTACGTCGCCTTTCCGCAAGGAGGAGGGGGGGAGAGCGCCATGTTACCCTCGATGGGCACCGAACATGGTGTCTCCGGTGAGCTGCAATCGGTTAATCCGAGTGGACGTCCGTGCCCCGTTCGTTGGGGGTCGGCTAGGGGCCCGGAGGCACGCCCAAAAGTACCTGCGGGTGATCTGCCGGACCCGGTCCCCTGGCGACGGGGTCCGAGGGCTCGTTGCCTCCCTCCGATGGGATTCCGTTACAGAGTCGTTCCCGCTGGTCTCGGAAATGTCCTAGGGTACCTCGGGAGCGCAGCCCGAGCCTTGGTTATGTATCGAACGTACCCCTGGTCATCCCTTGCTCGGTGTCTGAGGCGAATGTGAACCCTTCGGGGGGCCAGCCTTCGAACCCCTGATCAGTAAGGGGCACGGAGCCCGAGTAGCCTGAGGCGGTCGTGAAACCCTTCGGGGGGCCGACCTTCGAACCTCTGACCAGTAGTGGGTGTCGGGCCCACGCGATCTGAGGCGGCTGTTGAACCCTTCGGGGGGCCAGCCTTCGAACCCCTGATCAGTAAGGAGGCTCGGAGCCTAGTTCCTTCACGGGGAAGGATCCCTTTGGGGGTATCCCCTTTCCCGGTCCCTGTTGCAAGAGATAGAGAAAGAAGGAAAAGGGAAAAGGATTCGAAATTGAACGTCGTGGCGTACCTTTTTTGGTGTGGTCGTTTTGGCGAAGGCGAAACGTCGCCAGCTGCTCCCGCTCGTAGCGCTGCTCGTCGAGCCGTGGAGTTAATGCGCCGGTGCGAGTAGTTGGCGAGGCTGCCGTTGCGCGTACGCGAGCCGTTCGAGGAACGGGTCACGGGCGTGTCGTCTTCACACCGTGAGAGAGGGGGTTCTCTTGCTGCCTCCGAATGGGACGTGAGCCTGGCTGATGGCGTGATCGCTGCTCTTGCGTGTCTGCCACTGTCATTACTGCCGGCCCACTTTTGACCGCGTTTGACCGTTGCGTCAGGCTGGCGCAGCTGGGCCGCGCGCTGGGCCGCCTCGGGTCGTGGTATTGGTTCCGCAACCGAGGAAGTGCGGTTGTGGCGCAAGTGGCATAGTGGCTTACATGCAGCATCCGGCGCGCCGGTTGCACGACGCGTGGGCTTGAGCCCTTGTAGAATCATGCCGTTGGCACGTTCCACTTGCCCATTTGACATGGGATGAGCTACGGTGGCCCAGTCTACCCGGATGTTGTGATCCTCGCAAAAATCCAAGAATTTTTTGCCGGTGAACTGGGTGCCATTATCGGTGATGATGGAGTTCGGGACCCCGAAGCGATGGATGATGTTGGTGAAGAACGCCACCGCCTGCTCGGATCTGATGCTGTTTAGGGGTCGGACCTCGATCCACTTGGAGAATTTGTCGACGGCGACCAGCAGGTGCGTGTAGCCCCCGGGCGCCTTCTGCAGAGGGCCGACGAGGTCCAGACCCCACACAGCGAAGGGCCAGGTGATGGGTATCGTCTGCAGAGCCTGAGCGGGCAGGTGGGTCTGCTTCGCATAGAATTGGCACCCTTCGCAGGCGCGGACAATTCTAGTGGCGTCAGCCACCGCCGTCGGCCAATAGAAGCCTTGGCGGAAAGCGTTCCCGACGAGGGTTCGAGGTGCTGCATGATGGCCGCAAGCCCCCGAGTGTATTTCCTGCAGGAGTTCCTGACCCTCGGTGATGGAGATGCATCGCTGGAGGACGCCCGAGGGGCTACGGTGGTAGAGCTCCTTCTCATCGCCCAGCAAGACGAACGACTTGGCGCGTCGCGCTACCCGCCGAGCCTCGGCTCGGCCGAGGGGCAGCTCTCCTTGGCGGAGATATTGCAGGTACGGGGTCTGCCAATCTTGATCTGGCATGACCCCGCTCTGCTCCTCCTCGATGTGCAGTGCTTCGCCCTCGGGGGCCGAGGGTTCCTCGGGTTGAACCGAGGACGGCTCGGGCTGGGCCGAGGTCGCCTCGGACGGGGCCGAGGGCACCTCGGGCTCGGGCGTGCCGCCTATCTTGACGGAGGGTTGGTGCAGATCCCGGGAGAAGACGTCCGGGGGAACCGTCGTTCGCCCCGAGGCTATCTTCGCCAGCTCGTCCGCAGTCTCGTTGTAGCGCCGGGCGATGTGGTTAAGCTCGAGCCCGTAGAACTTGTCTTCCAGGCGTCGAACCTCATCACAGTAGGCCTCCATTTTCGGGTCGCGGCAGTGGGAGTTCTTCATGACTTGGTCGATGACGAGCTGCGAGTCGCCGCGTGCATCGAGGCGTCGGACCCCTAGCTCGATGGCGATTCGCAATCCGTTGATCAGAGCCTCGTACTCAGCCACATTGTTGGACGCCGGGAAATAGAGGCGGAGCACGTAGCGCAGGTGTTTCCCGAGGGGCGAGACGAAGAGCAGGCCCGCGCCGGCTCCCGTCTTCATCAGCGACCCGTCGAAAAACATGGTCCAGAGCTCCGGTTGGATCGGAGCCGTCGGCAACTGGGTGTCGACCCATTCGGCTACGAAGTCCGCCAGTACCTGGGACTTGATGGCCTTTCGAGGGGCGAACGAGATTGCCTCGCCCATGATTTCCACCGCCCACTTCGCGATCCGTCCCGAGGCTTCCCGGCACTGGATGATCTCCCCCAGGGGGAAGGATGACATCACAGTCACTGGATGAGACTCGAAGTAATGTCGCAGCTTTCGCCTCGTCAGGATCACTGCATACAGCAGCTTCTGGACTTGTGGGTAGCAGATCTTGGTCTCGGATAGCACCTCGCTGACGAAGTAAACTGGCCTCTGAATGGGCAAAGCATGCCCCTCTTCCTGCCTTTCGACCACGATCGCGGCGCTGACCACCTGAGTGGTAGCGGCGACGTAGACCAAAAGGGCTTCTCCATCAGCTGGGGGTACCAAGACGGGCGCTTGGGTGAGGAGTGCCTTCAGGATCCCGAGGGCTTCCTCGGCCTCGGGAGTCCAAGTGAAGCACTCGGCCTTCCTTAAGAGACGGTACAGGAGCAGGCCTCTTTCGCCGAGGCGCGAGATGAAACGGCTCAAGGCCGTGAGACATCCCATGACCCTCTGTACGCCTTTTAAGTCCTTGATGGGCCCCATGTTTGTGATGGCTGCGATCTTCTCCAGGTTGGCTTCGATGCCCCGCTCGGAGACGATGAATCCCAAGAGCATGCCTCGGGGCACCCCGAAGACGCACTTCTCGGGATTGAGCTTGACGCCCTTCGCCTTGAGACACCGGAATGTCAGTTCAAGGTCGGAGAGGAGGTCGGAGGCTTTCCTCGTCTTGACTATGATGTCATCGACGTAGGCCTCGACCGTGCGACCGATGTGTTCGCCGAACACATGGTTCATGCACCGCTGGTACGTTGCACCCGCGTTCCTCAAACCGAACGGCATGGTGACATAACAGTACATGCCGAAGGGCGTGATGAAAGAAGTCGCGAGCTGGTCGGACTCTTTCATCTTGATTTGATGATACCCTGAGTAGGCATCGAGGAAAGACAGGGTTTCGCACCCTACAGTGGAGTCCACGATTTGATCGATGCGAGGTAGAGGGTAGGGGACCTTCGGACATGCTTTGTTGAGACCGGTGTAGTCTACACACATCCGCCATTTCCCCCCTTTCTTCCTCACAAGTACAGGGTTGGCAAGCCATTCGGGATGGAATACCTCTTTGATGAACCCTGCTGCCATCAGCTTGTGGATCTCCTCGCCTATCACCCTGCGCCTTTCCTCGTCGAATCGGCGCAGGGGCTGTCTGACCGGTCGGGCTCCGGCCCGAATATCCAGCGAGTGCTCGGCGACATCCCTCGGTATGCCGGGCATGTCCGAGGGACTCCACGCAAAGACGTCGGCGTTTGCGCGGAGAAAGTCGACGAGCACTGCTTCCTATTTGGGGTCGAGCCCGGAACCGATCCGAATCTGCTTGGAGGTGTCGCCACTGGAGTCGAGAGGGACGGCCTTAACCGTCTCCGCTGGCTTGAAGTTGCCTGCATGTCTCTTCACGTCCGGCACCTCTCGGGAGAGGCCTTCCAGGTCGGCAATGAGGGCCTCGGACTCGGCGAGGGCCTCGGCGTACTCCACGCACTCCACATCGCATTCGAATGCGTGTTTGTACGTGGGGCCGACGGTGATGACCCTGTTGGGGCCCGGCGTCTTGAGCTTCAGGTAGGTGTAGTTGGGGATGGCCATGAACTTCGCGTAGCATGGCCTTCCCAACACTGTGTGGTAGGTTCCTCGGAACCCGACCACCTCGAACGTCAAAGTCTCCCTTTGGAAGTTGGAGGGTGTTCCGAAGCAGACAGGAAGGTCGAGCTGTCCGAGGGGCTGGACGCGCTTCCCGGGAATGATCCCGTGGAAGGGCGCGGCGCCTGCTCGGACGGATGACAGATCGACGCGCAGGAGCCTGAGGGTCTCAACGTAGATGATGTTGAGGCAGCTGCCCCCATCCATCAGGACCTTGGTGAGCCTGACGTCGCCGATGACGGGATCGACGACGAGCGGGTACTTCCCTGGGCTCGGCACATGGTCGGGGTGGTCATCCTGGTCGAAGGTGATGGGCTTGTCGGACCAGTCTAGGTAGACTGGCGCCGCCACCTTCACCGAGCAGACCTCCCGACGCTCCTGCTTACGATGCCGAGCCGAGGCATTCGCCGCATGCCCTCCGTAGATCATGAAGCAGTCGCGGACCTCGGGGAACTCTCCTGCTTGGTGATCTTCCTTTTTGCCGTCGTCGCGGGCCCTGTCACCCTCTGCGGGTGGCCCGGCCCGGTGGAAGTGGCGCCGAAGCATGACACACTCCTCGAGGGTGTGCTTGACGGGCCCCTGATGGTAGGGGCACGTCTCCTTGAGTGCCTTATCGAAGAGGTTGGCGCCTCCGGGGGGCTTCCGAGGGTTCTTGTACTCGGCGGCGGCGACAAGGTCCGTGCTGGCGGCGTCGCGTTTCGCTTGCGACTTCCTCCTGCCTTTCTTCTTGGCGCCGAGCGGAGTAGACGCCTCGGGAGCATCTTCCGACGGGCGGCCCTGGGGCTGCTTGTCCTTTCGGAAGATGGCCTCGACCGCCTCCTGACCAGAGGCGAACTTGGTGGCGATGTCCATCAGCTCGCTCGCCCTGGTGGGGGTCTTGCGACCCAACTTGCTCACCAGGTCATGACAGGTGGTGCCGGCCAGGAACGCGCCGATGACATCGGAGTCGGTGATGTTGGGCAGCTCGGTGCGCTGCTTCGAGAATCGCCGGATGTAGTCCCGAAGAGACTCTCCCGGCTGTTGCCGGCAGCTTCGGAGGTCCCAGGAATTCCCGGGGCGCACGTACGTGCCCTGGAAGTTGCCGGCGAAAGCCTGGACCAGATCCTCCCAGTTGGAAATCTGCCCCGGAGGCAGGTGCTCCAACCAAGCGCGAGCGGTGTCGGAGAGGAACAGGGGGAGGTTGCGGATGATGAGGTTGTCGTCGTCCGTCCCACCCAGTTGACAGGCCAGGCGGTAGTCCGCAAGCCACAATTCCGGTCTCGTTTCCCCCGAGTACTTCGTGATAGTAGTCGGGGGTCGGAATCGGGGCGGAAACGGCGCCCGCCGAATGGCCCGGCTGAAGACCTGCGGACCGGGTGGTTCGGGCGAGGGACTCCGATCCTCCCCGCTGTCGTAGCGTCCCCCACGCCTGGGGTGATAACCTCGGCGCACCCTTTCGTCGAGGCGGGCACGACGGTCGCGATGAGGGTGCTCGTCACCGAGGTGGCCCGGGGCCGCAGGCGCGGTATTGCGCGTGCGCCCGGTGTAGACCGAGGCTTCCCGCATGAGTCGGGAAGTCGCGGCACGAGGTTCCGAGGGGTACCCCTGCCTTCGGGAGGCAGAGCTCTCGGCCCGCCGGGCCGCAGCGCCTTCCAGGAGATGCTTGAGCTCTCCCTGGATTCGCCGACCCTCGGTGGTCGATGACTCCGGCATCGCGCGGAGGAGCATCGCCGCGGCTGCCAGGTCCTGACCGGTTCCGCCGGATGCGGGCGGCGGTCTGTCCCTGGCCTCGTTAGCGATGCGGTGCTGGAGACCTTGGGGCAGGTGACGTATTTCTCCGGCCGGGGGCTGGCCCGCTCATACCTGCCCGACGTCCCGGCGAATCGCCTCGAGCGCTCCTGCTCCCTCATCGAGCCCGGCCTGCGCCCCGCGGACTTGCTCGAGCTGTGGGTCGTGACCCCCCGCCGGAACGGGGACCACAGCTAGCTCCCACGGGATGTCGGCGCGAGGCGCTGGCCTAGGGGGATCACCATCCTCCGGCATGCCGAGACAACTGCCTCCGGAGGGATCCCCTAGCTCGACGTGGAAACATTCGCGGCTCGGGCCGCAGTCCTTGCCGTCAAGGCTGCAGCTGCCGTCGGAACAGTCGGAGAGGTAGTAGTTGCATGCGGTCATGAAGTCCCGCATGGCACTGGGGTTGCCAGATCCAGAGAAATCCCAGCAGATGCTGGGGTCGTCATCTTCCTCGGACCCAGAGGGTCCGTAGGTCGAGACACCCGTCAATCGGTCCCAAGGCGACCGCACACGAAACCCCAGAGAGGTTGCACTCGCCTCAACGTGAGCGCCCGCCAAAGCGAGGCCGCCAGGCGGGTTGAGGCCGAGTCGAAATGACGAAGGATGGGAATCAGCCCGTACCTTTTGGTCGACGAGGATCGATGAAGTCGCATCGGGGGCTGATCGTGCTGTCGTCCTGGGTGCGAGGGCGACGTCCTGCAGGCCCTCCGTGAGCGTGCTGGCGTCGTCCACCTGCTCGGGATCGGTGTGTCGCGGGGGGACGGCGCTCGCCTTCGCCTCAAACGCGGGGGTGATGCCCGACGCGTCCTCCGTTGGGGCGCTGGGGATGTCGATTTGCTCGACAGTCGACTGAGCGCAGCCTCCCGCTCGGCCTTGGTTGCCCCGCCTCCTCCTCCGATGGCGAGGGAGAGGATGGGGTGAGCTCGAAAGTTGTCCTTCCCCCACGCGGGAAAGGCGTTGTCGATTCCGCCGCCGGCGGGCGGGCTGTCCGCCACCATTGTCGCTGTCGCGCGGCGGTGGAAGGAGTATCATGTCGTAGTTGCCGTCGAAAGACATGAACTCGAGACTCCCGAAACGGAGCACCGTCCCGGGTTGAAGAGGTCGTTGGAGACTGCCCATCTGGAGCTTGACGGGAAACTACTCGTCAACACGCAGCAGGCCCCTACCTGGCGCGCCAACTGTCGGCGTTCCGAGACCAGGGGGTCCCCGAGCCGACGAGTGAGTGTGCCGCGTGCCCCAGCCCAGATGGGTCGAGCGCGTGGGCGAGCGCGAAGGGGGGAGAGAGAGAGAGCGAGAGCGAGGTGGCCGGAGCCGGGTCGTGAGGGAGCCGGAGGTTCCCGCGGCCTTCGTGTTCGTCCCGCGCCCAGGTCGGGTGCGCTTGCAGTAGGGGGTTACAAGCGTCCGCGCGGGTGAGGGGAGCGAGCGGCCCCGAGAGAGCACCTGCCCCTGCCCTTCGTTCCCGCGAGGCCAACCTTCTCTAAGAAGGCCCTGGTCCTTCCTTTTATAGGCGTAAGGAGAGGATCCAGGTGTACAAATGGGGGTGTAGCAAGGTGCTACGTGTCTAGCGGGGGTGAGCTAGTACCCTAAGTACATGCCAAGGTGGCAGCCGGAGAGATCTTGGCGCCCGGCTAGTGTGGCGTCGTGGCTGTTGGAGAAGCAATGGAGCCGGGCGGAGGGACAGCTGTCGGAGTGGTTGGGCCCTTACTGACGTCCCCCTGCTTTCGTAAGAGAGCTGAGAGCCGCCGTCGTCATGGGTCCAGCGGGGTGCCATCATTGTCTATCTGGCGGAGCTAGCCAGATGGGACGTCGGTCCTGTTTCCTGCGGCCCAAGTCGGCTCGGGGTAGGGTGATGATGGCGCTTCCTGTCGACGTGGCGGACTTGTGCCCTAGGTCGGGCGACGTGGAGGCTCCTCCGAGGCCGAGGTCGAGTCTGTCCTGCATGGCCGAGGCCGAACCTGAGCTCCTGGGTCGGGCGAGGCGGAGGTCGTTCGGCAGAGGTCGGGGTGGAGTCCGAGCCCTGGGTCGGGCGAAGCGAAGTTCATCGTCTTCCGGGGCCTTAGCCCGAGTCCGAGCCCTGGGTCGGGCGGAGTAGAGTTCGCCGTCTTCCGGGGCCTTAGCCCGAGTCCGAGCCCTGGGTCGGGCGGAGCGGAGTTCGCCGTCTTCCGGGGCCTTAGCCCGAGTCCGAGCCCTGGGTCGGGCGGAGCGGAGTTCGCCGTCTTCCGGGGCCTTAGCCCGAGTCCGAGCCCTGGGTCGGGCGGAGCGGAGTTCGCCGTCTTCCGGGGCCTTAGCCTGAGTCCGAGCCCTGGGTCGGGCGGAGCGGAGTTCGCCGTCTTCCGGGGCCTTAGCCCGAGTCCGAGCCCTGGGTCGGGCGGAGCTTCCTCTGGCGCTTTTGGCCAAGCCTGGCTGCCTGTCAGTCTTACTCTTTGCGTTAAAGGCCCCAGTGACCTGGTCGGTCGGCGCGGTGATTTAGTCAGGGTTACTTCTTATCGAAGGCAAGGCCTCGGGCGAGCCGGAGATGCGTCTGCCGTGAAAGAGGAGGCCTCGGGCGAGACGGAAACATCTCGGGGTCGGCTGCCCTTGCCCGAGGCTAGGCTCGGGCGTGGCGTGATCGAGTCGCTCGTATGGACTGACCCCTGACTTAATCAAACCCATCAGGCCTCTGCAGCTTTATGCTGATGGGGGTTACCAGCTGAGAATTAGGCGTCTTGAGGGTACCCCTAATTATGGTCCCCGACACCATCAGATTGACTTGACTCTTCCTGCTCAAAGCATCTGCCACTACGTTCGCTTTGCCTGGATGGTAGTGAATCTCCAACTCATAGTCTTTGATCAGCTCTAACCATCTTCGTTGCCTCATATTCAGCTCTGACTGAGTGAATATGTACTTCAGACTCTTGTGGTCTGTGTAAATATCACATTTCTGTCCATACAGATAGTGCCTCCATGTCTTCAGTGCGTGAACTACTGCTGCCAACTCTAGGTCATGGATTGGGTAATTCTTCTCATGAACCTTTAGCTGTCGGGATGAGTAAGCCATAACTCTTCCCTCTTGCATCAACACACATCCCAAACCTGTGTAACAAGCATCGCAATACACCGAGAAGGGCTTGTGCACGTTAGGCAAGACTAAGATAGGCGCTGTAGTCAACTTCTCTTTCAGCGCTTCGAAGGCCTCTTGACATTTCTGGGTCCACTTGAACTCAACTTTGTTGCCTAGCAAAGCTGTCATTGGTTTCACAATTTTCGAAAACCCTTCAATGAATCGCCAATAATATTCGGCCATTCCAATGAAGCTCTTGATTCCTCGAGCATCTGTTGGCGCTTTCCAGTTCAGAATGTCTGCCACTTTCTTCGGATCCACAGCCAATCCTTCTTTGTTGATTATGTGACCCAAGAACAGGACTTCACTGATCCAGAACTCGCACTTGCTCAACTTTGCATACAACTGGTGCTCTCGCAATCTCTGCAATACCATCCTCAAATGACTTGCATGTTCTTCTTCGCTTTGAGAATAAATCAGAATATCATCAATAAATACCACCACAAACTTATCAAGATAGTCCATGAATACACTGTTCATCAAGTTCATGAAGAAAGCTGGTGCATTTGTTAGACCGAAAGACATCACAGTGAACTCATACAACCCATACTTAGTAATGAATGCCGTCTTCGGAATGTCTGAAGGTCGGATCCTGAGCTGATGATAACCTGACCTCAGATATATCTTGGAGAACACGCTGGCTCCTCTCAACTGGTTGAACAGATCTTCTATTCTAGGCAAAGGGTACTTGTTCTTGATGGTGACCTCATTCAGAGCTCAATAATCTATACACATCCTTTTGGTGCCATCTTTCTTCTCCACAAATAGGACGGGGGCGGCCCAAGGCGAGGTGCTTGGCCGGATGTAACCTTTCTCTAACAGCTCATCAATCTGCTTCTTAAGCTCAACCAACTCTGGTCCGGATATCCTGTAAGCTCTTTTAAAGATGGGGGCGATTCCAGGAAGAAGCTCTATAGCAAACTCAACTTTCCGCTCTGGTGGCATACCTGGCAAGTCCTTTGGAAACAAATATGGGAACTCGGACACAACCTTGATACTCTCAATTGGGTCTGCTTCACTGCTATTGATAGCCATCTGATAGCAACTTCCTTTTCGTGGCTCAGGCGGGACTAACTCGGTCACCACTTCCTCTCCTAGTGGGGACACCAACTTGATCGTCCTCTTATCACAACTGATAATTGTCTGGTACTTATCTAACCAATTCATCCCTAGGATGACATCTATTCCCTGAGTACCCATTACTATGAGGTTAGCGGGAAACGCTATCGCCCTTATTTCCACTCCTACATTCAAACAAATGCTATCTGTTCGAATTCTACCACCGGCTGAGTCAATTTGAACGGGGGTTGACATGGTAGTAATTGGAAGATTATGTGCTTTTTACCCATGATGCAGTAATGAATGAATGCGTTGCTCCCGTATCAAATAACACTTTTGCAATCCGAGAGTCGACTGGAAACATACCTACTATCATGCCGGGGGTCTCCTGAACTGCCTCGGCCTCTAAGTGGTTCAGTCTCCCATGATTATAACGTGGCTGAGAGCGGTTGCCTGCTCCTGGCTAAGGCGCATTCTGCTTTGCTGGGGCATTGGGGCCTGACTGCTGCTGGGCTGCCTTCTTCGGACATTGCATCACCCAATGGCCTTGCTCTACACAGTGCAAACATGCTCTGTTTCCAACCGGAGCTGGCGCTGCCTGACTGTTCTGCTGGTTTGCTGGGGCAGGAAGATGAGGTGCCTGCTAATTCTGCCTCTAAAGCTGACCTCCTCCAGACTGATTGTTCTGGCGATTCTGATGCTGATGCTGAGGATACTGCCTTTGGAACTGCTGATGCTGAGGTGGGCGCTGGTTCTGCCTGAACTGCTGAGGTTGATTGCCTAAGAAACGAGGACGATTGCTGCTTCCAGGCTGGGGTCCACTGATCTTGCTCTTGCGATCCTCCATCTCCTTGCGCTTCCTCTCTGTCATGATTGCTCTGTCAATCAGGTGCTGGAATGTCGGGAAGGTATGATTCATCAGCTGAAAATGCAGGGGATCAACTAAGCCTCTTAAGAAGCGATACTGTCTCTTAGCATCTGTGTTGACATCCTTAGGAGCATAGCGAGACAACTGCAGAAACCTGTCACGGTACTCACTGACAGATAATGACCCTTGCTTGAGGGCCAGGAACTCCTCCTTTTTCACTGTCATCAGACCTGCAGGAACATGGTACTGACGAAAGCTACCTCTAAACTCTTCCCAGGTGATGGTGTCGGGGTTGGCATGGGTGGCAAGATAAGATTCCCACCAATACTGGGCTGCTCCTCTCAATAAATGGGGACCATACAGGACTTTCTCCCTGTCATCACACTGAGCGGTATGCAACTCTCGCTCCACTGTGCGCAGCCAGTCTTCAGCATCCATGGGGTCAGAAGAATGAGCAAACGTTGGGGGATGACCTCTCATGAATTCAGCATGCTTGTCTCTAGGCATCTGAGGCATCTGAGGCTGAGGTGGTGGCTGTTGCTGCTGCTGCTGCTGAATGGCAGCCAGAGTCTGACCAATGGCTTGGACTGCCTGAGTCTGCATCAGGAACATCTGCTCGATGGACATCGGGGGCGGGGACAGCAGTTGCTGTTGTTGGGGTGCCTCATCCTGCTGAGCTGCTTACTCCTTCTGAGCACGCCTTCCTCCTCTGCACCTGTTTTCTAACATCTGCAGGATGCAACCACACATTAAAACTGATCTTGCAAATCTTGCAGCATAAGAAAAGAGTATAGAATTCTCCACAACACTGAATAGATGAGCATCTTCACTGATCTTCAACACAGACCAACACAGCTTCTCGGATATAGAGGAAAGTGGAATAAAAGGCTTCCCAACTAGATAACTAACTTCATTAATATATAATAGGTAAACCAAAATGCAGGGGATGCCCACACTCTGGTGATAGTCATTACAAAGATCCAAATCCAGCATAGTTCATCATAACAAGCATAAAAGCACAGGATATAGCAAACTACCCTGTCTAACTAAGACTAACTAAGAGCGAGACTAACGCTAGGACTAAGATTAAGACTAAAACTTCTATATTAAGCATTTATTACAAGACTCAACACTGACGATCTATGGTTCTAAGTCTATCTTGGTCTTGCAGTCGGGATTGCCATAAGACTGGTGTCCACGCCGAGGTGAGCGATACGGGTGCTGAGTCCCGACGGGAGCGGGGAAACCATCATCTAGGTGACGACGTTCTGCGCGCTCAACCCGCAGCAGGGCGATCTCAGCACGAGCCCTACTCAGCTCGTCTAACGCATGATCCAGCTCTGTGTTTAGCACGGCGGCTAGGTTGACTGTGCTGCTCAACCTAGGATTGTCCTCACCGACAGGTGAAACAATCACGCCTCCTGTGCTGCCAGATGGACGGTGGGGGTAATACTTCAGGTTGAGACTGTTAGCTACCCCACCGAGCACTGCGCACGCCGTGCAGCATCTTGCATGGCCGCCTCAGCTGAGTCCCGCTCAGAGATGGAATAGTGCTCCGAGCAGACCTCAGCACCACAGAGACTGTTCTCCGGACGGCGCACCAAGCAGGTCGCCTCCCAGCGGTCCGGGTAGACCCCGCGACTGTGCTGGAAGACCACACAGCGATACTCGATAGACCAAGTACGCCGGTCAAGTGCCCGACGTAGCAGGGTGTCGAGCGCATCGTGGAAGTGACACCCGCGAGCAGCATCGCGAGTGATGGGTCGAGCAACCCATCCTTCCAGCTCCTGGTCAGCAGAAAAGTCGGTGTCGTAGCTCGAGCTGTCGTCGCCACCTCCGTCGTCTGGGTCTCCTCCAGTAGCTACTCCAGGGACTGGGGCGCTCAGTGGTGGTGCAGGGGGCGCCTCCAGGGGGAGTACGGGGGAGCAGCTCCTCACAGACTCTATCTCCTGCTGGAGCGAGAAAGAAGAGCCCTGCTGCTCCTATCGTCGATGCTCCTGCTCCTCATGCAGGCGGTGGTGCAGCCTCTCCAAGTGGCTGGACTGACCGGTCACGGGATGGCGAAGCGGACGCTCCGCGAGACGAGAGGGTAAGAAGGGGATGACAGACTTCCGTGCGGTGTGCCTAAGACGAGCCATCTACAAAAGACACCACAAGCATAAGAGTGAGAACAGAACTAATATGACCAGTAAGTAATGAACCATAAATAAATGAAGGATTAGAATAAAACACAATTTTCAGCAAGGTATAATATATGGTAGAACATAGGTTTGGTCGATGTGACCAGCTTTTGAAGGGATACCAAAGTCAAGGCAGGGACAGAGGTCTATAATCCTTAGAACGACCATTCTACTCTAGGTTAGCGGTCCTACAGTCAGCACAGCTTTGATACGACCTATGTCACACCCGGTTTTAGAAGGCAAACCGAATGCGAACCATGTACGTGCCAGGATCAGCAATTCACGTACTCAGCAGTTACATAACATGGACATCATCACACAGTGCTCAAATAGTATTAAAAAGGGAAATAATAGTTGATTACATCATATGTCTGAGACATCCACATAATCTTTACAATAAATCAAAGTGCGAAAACGAAACGTAGATAAATGCGGCCTTCACAGGCAGCCGACTGGGGGTTGTCGCTAACCCACACCTAGAACTCATCGTAGTCTTGGAATTCCTGGAAGTCTCCTTCCACAGCTTCATCTTCTCCTGAGCAGTGGTTGCAATGCGGACAACCTGGGGGGGAGTTGGTGTGTAGAGCAAGGGTGAGTACACATCAACATACTCAGCAAGTATCCTGTTTGGCTGTGGTGGACTAGCTTTATGTGGGGGTAAGTCAAGCAGTTGCTTTTAGTCGGTCAGATTTATTATTACTAGTAGAGAAAGCCAAGTTTTAGAGTTAACCCACGTTATTAACCCAAATGTACTCCTTTCCATACGGAAAGAGTACCACTTACCATTACCAGAGTCAATACCAAGAACCATCAATCTCATTGCCACCTGCAAATCCGAACATCTCTGATCAAGTACCACTAATCACTGGAGCTCCCTTGGCCGCTCATAACTGCGAGCACGACTGATATATCAGTTTCATAACACTCTGCAGAGGTTGCGCGCTTTACCCCCAAGCCGTGATTCCCTCTTGCCTCGGGCCGATCAAACCCTTAAACACTACCAAGGTGAATAGGCAGGGTTTCACTACGTAGCCTTTACAAAGATTCCCTGAGGTTGTAGCCTCCCGTTAGGTTTCCTAAATTTACCGCACTCCTCCCCAAGGGGCAAACCAACCTTGGCAGAGCGAGCCGCATACACCGAGCCCCATTGACGGCACGACAGCGAAGCGAACTAAACCTCGGTTCCTCTAATTATTCAGCTAAGGGTGTCCCAGTCCGCCCTCATGGTTGCACTGTTTTCCCGGGCGGTCATCCAACGAACAGGTCCTTACGGAGAGGCACTCGAGAAACCGCTCGAGCCCCCTTAAATGTCACAGTACCATCATCATAATCAAAAGGGAAAATAGCATATCATAGATAATCTCATCATGTTCATTGATTAATGTAAGCGCTAGCATAAAGCTAAACTGAAATAACCCAACCAAAATAGGTAAACAAGGACAAGATAGACAAAAGCTAGTCAATCCTTAGTTGTAATTGTGTAAATGCGGGAAGTGAATTATAAGAATAAGTAGGACGTAGATGGGTCAAGGGACACTTGCCTCCACCAACCGACTATTGCTCAGGGGCTTCTCCTGCGAGTTCCTCGGGCTCCTCGACCAGATCGTTCTCTATGCGAATACAATCATACATTCACGTCTCAAATCAGAAAAGTAAACAATACACCATACAAAGAGATGAATCCAATAGTCATACACTCGACGTATGACTAGCGCTTACGACCATTTTAAGTAGTGAGAATAACATAACCCTTACTATAATTGACAACTTTCTATGTTCATGTTAAGTGAAATAATGAACTTACCCACTTCATTTCATGTAGTTATACAATCCGATATTTAACATAGATGTAAAGATAGTTATTATCTAAGCATAATTAATCCATGCCTAGTTATTGCCGCTTCTTGATACAGTTCAATGAGTACTAGCACTTTTAAATGGTGAAGACCATCATCACGCGACAATTCGCACATAAAAGGCAAATGACTAAGCATGACGTTTAAGCATTGCATGGGCGAGCGAGCAAACGAGTGAGTTGCTAGCCGCACGCTACGCCGTGCTGGGGCTCTGGCCGTGAACCGTGTTGCGCGCTACGGGCAGCCATGCTGCGAGCAGCCGTGCTGCGCACCGCGAGCCACGCCGGGTGGGGCTGTGCTGCGTGCAAGCCAGTAGGGGAGTGCTGGGGACAGGAGACCGCGCCGCTCCGCGAGCAGCGAGCACGCCGCGGGCGCGAGGAAACCGCGCACGCAGGCCGAGCCGGGCACGCCGAAGGCAGGGCGCACGGGCAACCGCGGGCGGGCTGCGCCAGGCGTCCTCGCGAGGGCGTCCGCGAGTAGCCAGCCGCGCCAGGCCCACGGCCACGCGCAAGAGCCACGCCGGGTCCACGGCCGCGCGCCAGAGCTGCGCGAAGAAAGCCCGCGCCGGGGTCGCGGGCGTGCACGCCGGGGCCGTGTCACGACGGGTGCGTCGAGCTGGGCGCAGGACGAGGGTCGCGGGCGCCAGACCGAGCCGGGCGCGGGTGAGCCACGTCGCCGCGCCATGGCCGCGCGCAGGGCCACGCCATGGCCGGGACGTGCGCTGCGCCGAGCCACCGAGGTCGGGAACGGAGAGGAAAGGGACGAGAGAAGGGAGCGGGACGGGCTCACCTCGAGGAGCGACAGCGACGCGGCCAGGTGCAGGGGCGACGGTTCTCCTGTGGCGGGGCGATGGGGAAGAGAGAGAGGCATCGGGGAAGCGATTTGTGCGAGGGAGAGAGAAGAACGCGAGTTCGTGGGAGAGAGAAGACGAACAGGGGGCGACTTCCCTAGGCTTACAGGTGGGCCCCACCGGGGGGAACGGCGGCGGCTAGGCAACTGCCCAGCGCACGGGCAGGCGGTAGGAGTGGGCAAGCCGCTAGGTGGCTGGGCCGCGCGCCAGCCGAACGGCCCAAGGCGAGGGGGAGGTTTCGCGGGCCGTGCGAGGGAAAACGAGAGCGGCTGGGCCGCGGGGAGGGGGGGGGGGGAAACGGTGGCTGGGCCGCCGGCCAGGCTGGGCCGCGCGCAAGGGGCGAGCCGGGCCGCCACCCAGGCTGGGCTGAAAGGGGAGGAGGGGAGGAGAGAGAAAAAGAAAAAGATTTTCTTTTTTATTTTTCCTGTTTTAGCTCTAATTCATCGCTAGAATGCATAGTTCATAAACCCTCTCAATCAAACCGCAAAAAAATGCAAGATCCGGCATGATGCAACAACCAAATAAAATACTTCTAGGGTTTATTATTATTATACGACTCGGAGTTTTGGAAATAGGTAGGGTTTTAACGAAAAGAAATGGGAAAGAGAAGTAACGTCCGAATTTGGCGAGTGAAAAAAAGAAAAAAAATTCAACTCCAAAATTCGGGGCGTTACATTAATAAAATGTTGACCAACTAAAATGCTTACTGCTCAACCTTAGCCTCACCTTGTTAAACTTGCATTAGTTTTTTCCCCCACTTGTTGAGCCCCGACCATTAGTGAGCTCACCCTTGCTTAATTTTGATCATAAGTTTGTAGATGAAGATATGATGCTGAACTCCATGTATGCTAGTTTGATCCCCTCGGTCATCTTCCTATGGATGGATGTCCATGTTTCGCTGTGCTTTGATGAATAAAGGTTAAGACATTATGTCTGTTCGAAGTGTAATATGTTAATATAATAGTTATTTACGCTTTTATGCATTGTTCTTTTGATACATTACACTTGTGACGTCAACATATGTGTGGAAATAGATCCTGGCACACATATGCTATGCATCCGGCTCTGCCCTTAGAAACGGGTGTGACACACCGCGAAGGAGCTACTGTTGGGGGTCTTCTCCGCCGAAGGTCCTCAAGGCAAAAACACCTTCAGCAAAATAATACAGAGGCTCGCTGAAGCCATCTTCAGCCTCAATTTAGCCCCTCAAGACGAAGACCCTGCGTAGAAGCAACAATGCAGAATGCCAAAGCTCAGTAGCTTCGGCCTAGACAAGAAGAGAAGGAAAAAGACTAGATAGACCTTATTAGTTTGGATTGCTTGTAAACAAATGTTCAAGGGCATGGATGTAATTTTACCCAGGCTGCGTCCCGTGCCTATAAATAGATGAACGGTAACCCCGTACTGTTCACGCTGGATTGTATCTACTCTCTCGCATCCTCACCTTCGAGCAAAACCGAAAGTATCAATGTAATGTTAACATTGTTGATATTCATATATGTTTTATGGAATGCAAGAATAAATGAATTATTAAGATATGATTATCATATTCACCCCTTCGCATTTCCTTCCATATATTAATATGACGAAGGTATGTCCTTCTCGACCTTCATCTGATGAGCATTATACCCTTGAGGAAATAATGCTTCAAAGGACGAAGGTCCTTAATGATTAACAATTGTGCTGCATTGTTCTTGATTCATAGCATTTGAGAACAAGTAACCAACAGGCCGTTTTCCCACTGGCCGGCCCACCTCCTCTCCTCCCACAGGGCCCATATGGGGACTCGACACCCTGACTGGTGGGCCCAGCCTATCCGTCACTCTGCCGCTCGTGCCCTATGATTTGCAGGCGCCGACATGTCGACCCCTCATGTCAGCGGCTCAGTACCGTGCGGCTGTCGATGGGAGACTGGTTACTGGGCCCTTGCTGTCAGCTTTACCATGTAACCACCGGCGTGAAGCTCACACAACGGCATCCGTGCGCGCCGCTGACCTAGCTCGATCGTCGTGGTCGATGCCCTCGCTTATAAATAGGGGGAAGGGAAACCCTGGCCGCACGCACCCCCACCTGAGCCCACAAAGTCATCGGAACACCGCCAGGAGTGGCTCACCGCGAGCAATGGAGGGCGCGAAGAGCGGCTGTCGTTGAAGAACTCTCGACACCATCGTTGGGGCTTCGGTGTGGAGTTGGGGTGCTACTTTGGGCATCAGGGAAGAAGTTCGTGGCCTTGGCGGGGGTCGTGCTGCATCGAGACCGAGCGAATTTCTCGCCATTGTCATGTCGCCGACGCGGATCCGCCCTTCACTGTGGGCCGCTGTATCTCCGGCGTGTACCTCGGTGAGCATGCCCCCCATCGCTTCGCACTGTTATCCTCTACATGTAGCATAGGGCGGATTGGGGGATAGCCGTGGAGATCGCCGGGGGCACGTAGTCTGGCCATGGCGTCGCCACGGGCGATAAGCCTGGTGGCCGAAGTGGGGCGGGCGTAGCCGTGGCCGTTGGATCCCGGGGCGACGATTGAGATTAGAAGTTGCGCACCCGTTTAGCCAGGATCTATGCTAACCGTTGGATCATGATCGGATGAATCCGTGGGGTCGCGGGTGTTTTCAATCCAATCCATAGGATTCTAATTGGACAGGTTCTGTTGAATACCAGTTTGGGTCGATGCTGATCTAATCTGAGCCATCCTTGCTTGATCGGGCGGTCAAGATCTGATTGTACCCTTTTGCGATGCACATTTTATATAAGAGACGTCGGCAAACATGTTAATTAACCCACTGTCCATGGTCAGTGAATAGTAATTTCCGTTGGGTCCTGAGAATTTGTGAACCAAACCCTATGTTAACTGGTTATTGCGCCTGCGGTCCGAAGTCGGCTGAGATAATTAAAGAAATAAACCAGAAAATGATTTTTATATAAAAACAATTTTAGAAACTTGTTTAATTCATAGAAAATCCATTTCAACTCTTTTTTGATCCATTCCAGTTGCATTAAATTCGTATTAATATTGTTTATCACCTGGTAACTCTGTTTCATCATGAAACCTAGATTAAAATTATCTTCACAGTTTATTCCATACCAAACACTTAAAACTTCAGAAAATCATAATTGCTTAACCGTAACTCAGAATTTAGTGATTTTCAAACCTACGATCTGGTTACGATATTTAGAATATTATTATACAGTATGTTCTCATGTTTGGTGTGATGTTAATTTTTCCTGTACCATGTTTGTTTGTATTGTTGCGAGTAGACGAACAAGCAACTAAGGACCCAGGTGCTCAGTAGGTGGAAAATACTGAGCAGGAGCTCGTTGAAGGCAAGTTGTGCCCTTGGTCACTTCTATTTACCCAATAATGTTCTTGTTAATCATTATGATCTGCATAGTTTAATTTTGACCGGACCCAATAGGTCACCCCAGTTTGGCTATCTTTATACCTTGTTTACCACTGAACTTTTGGGTAGTACCTGCTAATATTTTATGTGGTTTTGGGTGTTAAGATACCCATTATTCATGATCATGCTTTTATTATAAATGAGTTATTTACTGTTCATGACAAGATCATTATGTTAATTAGAACATGGACAACCACCCGAGAAAACAGTGCTATCACAAGGGTGGTATGGGACGCCTTGGCTGACTAATTAGGAAAGCTAGTGGAGGACTACCTTACCCGAAAGGGGCAAGGGCAATAGGGGAGTGGTCGATATAGGGAGGTTCTCGGGTTGATTTTGCAACGATGGCTTTTCAGATGAGGGATTCCTATGATGCGCTCCCTAGAAACTGTAGCGATTTTTCTGAAGCTAGTGGAACTTTGTAAAGGCCTCATAGTGTTACCGTGCCTCGCTTCCTTGGTAGAGGTGTATGGGATTCATGACCCCGTGGCAGATGGGTAACACGACTGGGTAAAGATGCGCAACCTCGGCAGAGTGTAAAACTGGTATATCGGCCTTGCTCACGGTCATGAGCAGCTCAGACCCTCACATGAGTAACTTATGGAATTAAAATTTAACTGGTCATTTGCACCGCATTGTGGTTTTATTATTAATTTTGATATATTATTACTCTGGTTTGGTATATACTTACATTTAGTAACTGCTAGTAAAATTTGACCAACTTATAAAAAGCAATGCTCAGCTTTAACCATTACCTGTTGATTAGGCTTACACTTCACATGAGCTCCCACCTTTGGTGAGTTCATGCACATTATTCCCCACAACTTGTTGAGCTATGATCTTTTGTGAGCTCACCCTTGCGATATATAACCCCCAAAGGAGACGAACAGGTGGCCCAGGAGGAGGTCTATTACGAGGAGTATGAGCTTGTCTAGGTGGTGTCTCCCAGTCAGCTTGATGCGACATGGAATAATTATTTAGTTCGCTTTTAATGTTATCATTTATTTTTGTTAGACTCCTCCGCTATGTAATAATGATTATGACATTTATCTCTATACACTTGGCCATTATATGTGTTGTTCTTCTTTGGCACACATATGAGACACACCTGGCTTTATCCCTTAAATCCGGGTGTGACAGAAGTGGTATTAGAGGAAATGTTGACTATCGGACGAAACCTAGATAGAACTGGACAAAACCCCTACCTACTTACATTTACTCTGATTCTATCTATACTTTTCTTGATCGTGTCTCACGTTTGGCTATTGTACTTTGACTACTTTTACCTTTTCTACTCTAGAAAGACAAGATGTATTTCACACCTTGGAATCCTACATCTAAGACTCCTTAAAGAGATAGGAGACCTAATATATATATAAAGTGTTTGGATGTTTATTCTAATGATAAATGCTTGATTTGCTTCTTTGATTGACTAAGATGGTATAGCATGGCATTCTAGCATGTACCACCATAAGGTAATGTATTAGTATTAGTAGGTAACACACTAGTCTACTGAGTTGTTAAGACCCCAACAGATCATGATCTAAAAGTGGATGTCTCGTAATTACTCATCATATCTACAATTCTATCTTACCATGTGTTTCTAACTAGAAGGTCAATACTAGGAAGGGTGGCGGTATCGATCTACATGCCAACAACCGTCGTAGGAGGATTGTTAACGAACCACAACCAGAGATGAATCCTCCACCAAATCCTCCACCGGCTGGAACAGATCCCATAGCTGCCGCTCAGATGCAGCTGCTGCAGCAAATGGCAAACACCATGACGAAAATGAAAGCTCAGATACGACAAGAACGTCAGGAGATGCGCCAGGAGCAGCAGGAAATGCGACAGGGGATGAGACAAGAACGACTAGAACAGTAGCAACAACCACCACTACCTCCACCACCACCACCAGCTCCACCCCGAGACAAGCACCGAGAATTCATGAGTCACAAGCCACCCACATTCTCTAGCTCTCCAGATCCTCTACATGCTGATGATTGGCTGAAGTCAGTGGATAAAATGCTCAATATTGCTCAATGTACTGATCAGGAGAAGGTACTCTATGCGTCGGGTTGTCTATGGCCCCGCTGCTAATTGGTGGGACTCCTACTATGTTGTCCATGCTGGTGATAATACTATTACCTGGGCAGAATTTTCTATAGAATTTAGGAACTATCATATTCCTGCTGGCCTGATGAAAATAAAGAAGAAGGAATTCTTATCGCTCAAGCAAGGCAATATGATAGTGAGTGAATACCGTGATAAATTAATTCAACTGTCAAGGTATGCTCCAGAGGAGGTTGCTGATGACGAAAGGAAGCAAGAGCAGTTCATGCAGGGACTCAATGGGCCACTCCAGTACCAGCTGGTACCCCACACCTTCCCATCTTTCCATACACTTCTAAACATGGCCATAGCTATTGAACACAAATGTGTTTAGCTGGGCGAGATGAAGAGGAAGGCTATCACCTAGGGACAGGGGAGTAGTAGCATTCGCCCTTGCTATGTTCCACCCCAGGGTACACCAGCTCGTCCTGGAGGAGGGCAATAGTCCTACAAATGACTGCTCAGCATACACCTTAGGCGACTCCGCAGACTCCGCATACTCATGAGGCTGCCACCACTAGCACCCCGGCAAGACCTGCTGGCCAGGGTACTACTACAGTCACCACTTGCTTCAAGTGTGGTGAGGTTGAGCACTATGCCAATGCTTGTCCGAAGAGGAACCCCAACACACCAACTCGAAGCAATGTTCAGGGCAAGCAATAGACTTTGGCTACCGACAAAGGGTTCAGTATTGCCAAAGTCAACCAAGTTAGTGTTGATGCTACTGCTGATGTGCTGATATTGCTATCGGTACATTTTATATTAATTCAGTTCCTGCAGCTATATTATTTGAATCTGGAGCTATGCATTCAGCCATTTTTGCTCGCTATGTCAATACAAATGAGTTACCACTTCAAACTATGCAAAAACCCATGATAGTAATAACCCCTAAAGGGCCTATTGAAGCAAATTATATGACCAACAGATTAACACTGATAATCATGGGGAGGGAATTCTGGTCTATGCCTATATTATTAGAAGAGAGCAGTATAGATCTGATTCTTGGTATGACATGGTTAAGAAAAGCAAAGGCAGTTATACATTGTGCTAGGGGAACCGTAGAACTCACCAATCCAATAGGAGAAAGATTTGAAGTTATGATTACCTTAACCCCCTCCACTAGACCCACCATATATCTAGTAGATGGTAAATTTGTGGGCAGGCACATCCGTGTGGTTAGAGAGTTCCTAGATGTCTTTCCAAAGGATTTACCCGGAATGCCACCGGATAAAGAAGTTGAATTTGTTATTGATCTCTTACCTAGAACCGCTCCAATTTCTAAAAGGCCATACAAGATGTCAGTGGAAGAATTAACAGAACTTAAGAAACAATTAACAGAGTTACAGGAGGAGGGGTACATTCGTCCGAGTTCTGTTTGTATAGAAGAAGGATGGTTCAAAGAGGACGTGTGTTGATTATAGATCACTTAATGATGTCACAATTAAGAATAAGTATCCTTTACCTCGTATTCAAGTTTTATTTGATCAGATGAGAGGTGCCAGGGTATTCTCTAAGATTGATCTCAGATCGAATTATCCTCAAATGAAGATTAGACCTTCTGATATCCCCAAGTCGGCTTTCTCTACCCGATATGGTTTATATGAGTTCATTTTCATGTCGTTTGGCTTGACTAATGCACCAGCTTACTTCATGAATCTGATGAACAATGTGTTCATGGAGTATCTTGATAAGTTCGTCATGGTATTCATCAACGACATTCTGATTTATTCCAAGAATGATAGCGATCATGAGGACCATCTGCGATCTATGCTACAGAAGCTAAGGGATAATCAACTCTATGCCAAGTTCAGCAAGTGTGAGTTCTGGCTTGACGAAGTACCATTCCTTGGGCATATCATCTCCAATGAAGGAATATCAATGGATCCGGCTAAAGTAAGGGAGATAGTAGGATGGAAGATACCGAGTTTGGTCACTGAAATCCAAAGTTTTCTTGGACTCGCGGGTTACTACCGGTGATTTATTGAGGGATTCTCCAAGATAGCAAAGCCTATGACCTCACTATTGGAGAAGGGAAAAGAGTTTAAGTGGACTCATGAATGTCAAGAGAGTTTCAATCAACTAAAGTTTAGATAGATGTCACACCTAGTGTTGATTATGCCAGATCTACAGAAGGGATTTGATATATATTGTGATGCGTGCCGCCAGGGCTTGGGATGTGTTCTCATGCAAGAAGGACATGTCATTGCCTATGCGTCTCGCCAGTTGCGGAAACATGAGTTGAACTATCCCACTCATGACTTAGAACTGGCAGTCGTAGTGCATGCTCTCAAGATTTGGAGGCATTATATTATGTGAACTAAGTGCCAAGTCTATACTAATCATAAGATCTTAATGTATATCTTCACTCAGAAAGATCTCAACCTTAGGCAACACCGTTGGTTGGAGCTCATCAAGATTATGACTTGGAGATTCACTATCATCCGGGCAAGGCGAATCTGGTTGCAGATGCCTTGAGTCGGAAGGAGCATGTTCATGCAGCTATAGTTACCCAGTTACCTGATGAGTTGGCAGAAGATTTTGCAAAGCTCAACCGGGGAATAGTTGCTCACACAGAAGGAGTTACCATAGAGGTAGAACCTACCTTGGAGCAAGAAATACGAAAGGGTTAGATCGATGATGTTAAAATTCAAGAGATCAAAGATCTAATGGCAGAAGATAGAGGTCCAGATTTCACGCAAGATGAGCAGGTCACAATCTGGTTCAAGAACAGGATTTGTGTCCCTGAGATTGATAATCTTCATGAAACCATATTGAAGGAAGCACATGACTCCGCCTACTCCATTCACCCTGGCAGTACCAAGATGTATCAAGATCTGAAACAAAAGTATTGCTGGTATGGTCTAAAAAGGGATGTTTCTTCACATGTGGCAGTGTGTGATGTTTGCCAGAGGGTAAAAGCTGAACATGAGAGACCCGTCGGATTACTTCACCCACTAAAGGTACCTAAGTGGAAGTGGAAAGAAATTGGTATGGACTTCATTGTTGGTCTACCCTGCACTTCTGCTGGGTATGACTCTATTTGGGTGGTTGTGGACAGACTAACAAAAGTGGTTCACTTCATTCTTGTGAGGACTAATTACATGGGGGCCGAGCTAGCTGAGTTGTATATGGCCTAGATAGTTTGTCTACATGGAGTGCCTAAGAAGATCGTGTCAGACCGAGGATCTCAGTTCACTTCTCGGTTTTGGTAGAAGTTGCATGAGTGCTTGGATACAAAACTAAACTTCAGCTCGGCCTATCACCGTCAAACTGATGGGCAGACCGAGAGAACCAACCAAGTACTAGAAGATATGCTAAGAGATTATGCTCTTAAACATGGTGGTAGTTGGGATAAGAGTTTACCCTATGCGGAGTTCTCTTACAATAACAATTACCAGGCCAGTTTGAAGATGTCCCCATTTGAAGCTTTATATGGCATAAAGTGCAGAACTCCTCTGTATTGGGATCAAACTACTGAAAGGCAGTTGTTTGGGCCAGAAATTATTCAAGAGGCAGAAGAACAAATCTGGTTGATAAGGGAGAATTTGAAAACTACGCAGTCCAGGCAGAAAAGCTATGTAGATACCTAGAGAAGGCAGCTAGGGTTTAAGGAGGGTGATCACGTGTATCTGAAGGTGTCACCGATCCGGGGTATGAGGAGGTTTAAAGTTAAAGGGAAGTTGTCCCCTTGCTTCATTGGACCCTTCATGATCCTAAAGCGAGTGGGGGAAGTTGCCTACCAACTAAAACTACCCAATCATCTAGCGGATGTACATGATGTCTTTCATGTATCCCAGTTGAAGAAGTGCCTCAGGGTACCAGAAGAGCAACTGCCTATGGAGGAGCTTAGCGTTCAAGATGATCTTACTTATACTGAGTACCCTATCAAGATCCTTGATACTTTGACTAGTGTTACGAGGAATAAAGTGATTAAGATGTGCAAAGTGTAATGGAGTCATCATAGTGAAGATGAAGCTACTTGGGAGAGATGAAGAACTACGAGTAGAATTTCCCCACCTCTTTCCTAGTTCATCTTAATCTTGAGGTCGAGATTCCTTTTAAGGGTGGTAGGATTTGTAAACCCTAGTATAGAGTACCAATGACTCATGTCATTGGGAATAATAAAGGAGCTCTTTTGATTATGTGATTTATTCATGAGACACATTTTCTTTCAAATAAATACCAAATAAAAACGCATGAACTTATGCATCATGCTGGACTTCCTTTGTTTGTGCATCAAACACAAAGTTATAATTAAAACAAATCTAGCTTTGAATCCAAATTTGAACTATAAAAAATACAAGAGCAAAGGAGTTAAAATAATAAACCACAATAATAATACTAATAGATAAATAAGATTATTGCAAACAATGGTGGTCTCATTCATATTAAATTATTATTTGACATTTGAAAATCTGAGATTCAAACTAGCAATTCAAATCTACTTTGAATTTTTGAATTTGGAAAATAGAAAATAAAAAGAAAAAGAAAAACGCCGCATGGGCCGTTTTCCCACTAGCCGGCCCACCTCCTGTCCTCCTACACGGCCCAGCTAGGGGCTCGGCACCCTAACTGGTGGGCCCAGCCTGTCTGTCACTCTGTCGCGCATGCCCTAGGATCTGCAGACACCGACATGTCGACCCTGTGTGTCAGCGGCTCACTACCGTGTGGCCGTCGATGACAGGCTGGTTACTGGGCCCTCGCTGTCATCTCTACCACGAAACCACCGGCGCGAAGCTCATGCAACGGCATCCTCGCGCGCCGCTGACCCAGCTCGGCCATCGTGGTCGATGCCCTCGCTTACAAATAGGGGAAGGGAAACCCTGGCTGTGTGCACCCCCACCCGAGCCCACAAATCCATTAAAACACCACCAGGAGTGGCTCGCCTCGAGCAGTGGAGGGCGCGGAGAGCGGCCGTCATCGGAGAACTCTCGACGCCATCGTTGGGGCTTCGGTGTGGAGGTTGGGCGCTGCTTTGGGCATCAGGGAATGCTTTTGTGGCCTTGGCAGGGGTCATGGTGCATCGAGACCAGGCGAATTTCACACCGTCGTCGCATCGCCGCCGTAGATCTGCCCTTCACTGTGGGCTGCTATATCTCGGTGAGCATGCCCCATCGCTTCGCACTGTTATCCTCTACATGTAGCATAGGGTGGATTGGGGGATAACTGTGGAGATCACCAGGGGCGCGTAGTTTGGCCATGGCGCCACCGTGGGGGATAAGCCCTGCGTCTGGAGTTGGGTGGGCGTAGCCGTTGGATCTCGGGGCGACGATTGAGATTAAAAGTTGCGCACCCGTTCGGCTAGGATTTATGCTGACCGTTGGATCTTGATCGAACGAATCTGTGGGGTCGCGGGTGTTTTAAATCCAAATCGTAGGATTCTAATCGGACGGGTTCTGTTGAATACCGGTTCGGGCCGATGCCAATCTAATCTGGGCCATCCCTACTTGCTTGGGCGGTTGAGATCTGATTGTACCCTTTCGCGATGCACGTTTTACATAAGAGACCTCGACAAACATGTTAATTAACCCGCCATCCATGGTCAGTGCAAAGTAATTTCCGTTGGGTCCTGAGAATTTGTGAACCAAACCCTGTGTTAACTATTTATTGGGCCCGCGACTGGAGTCAGTTGAGATAATTAAAGAAATAAACCAGAAAATGATTTTTATATAAAAACAATTTTAGAAACTTGTTTAATTCATAGAAAATCCATTTTAACTCCTTTTTGATCCATTTCAGTTGCATTAAATTCGTATTAATATTGTTTATCACATGGTAACTCTGTTTTATCATGAAACCTACACTAAAATTATCTACATAGTTTATTCCATACCAAACACTTAAAACTTCATAAAATCATAACACTTTAACCGTAACTCTGAATTTAGTGATTTTCGAACCTACGATCTGGTTACGATAGGAAGAATATTATTATGCAATGTGCTCTCATGTTTGGTGTGATGTTAATTTCTCCTGTACCATGATTGTTTGTATTTTTGCGAGTAGATGAGCAAGCAACTGAGGACCTAGGTGCTCAGCAAGTGGAAAATACTGAGCAGGAGCTTGTTGAAGGCAAGTTGTGCCCTTGATCACTTCTATTTTCCTAATAATGTTCCTGTTAATCATTATGATCTGCATAGGTTAATTTTGATGGGACCCAATAGGTCACCCCAGTTTGGCTATCTTTATACCTTGTTTACCACTGAACTTTTGGGTAGTACCTGCTATTGCTTTATGTGGTTTTAGGTGTTAAGATACACATTACTCATGATCAAGCTTTTATTATAAATGAGTTATTTACTGTTCATGACAAGATCATTATGATAATTGGAACATGGAGAACAACCCAGGAAAATAGTGCTACCACAAGGGTGGTATGGGACGCCCTTGGCTGACGAATTAGGAAAGCTAGTGGAGGACTACCTTACCCGTAAGGGGCAAGGGTAGTAGGGGAGTGGTCGGTATAGGTTGGTTCTCGGGTTGATTTTGTTGCGATGGCTTTTCAGATGGGGGATTCCTGTGCTGCGCTCCCTAGAAACTATAGTAGGTTTTCTGAAGCTAGTGGAACTTTGTAAAGGCCTCGTAGTGTTACCCTGCTTCACTTTCTTGGTAGAGGTGTATGGGATTCATGACTCCATGACAGATGGGTAACACAACTTGTGGGTGAAGATGCGCAACCTCTACAGAGTGTAAAACTGGTATATCAGTCCTGCTCACGGTCATGAGCGGCTCGGACCCTCACATGAGTAACTTATGGAATTAAAATTTAATTGGTCATTTGCACCACATTGTTGTTTTATTATTAATTTTGATCTATTATTACTCTGGTTTGGTATATACATACACTTAGTAACTGTTAGTAAAATTTGACCAACTTATTAGAAGCAATGCTCAGCTCTAACCATTATTTGTTGATCAGCCTTACACTTGACATGAGCTCCCACCTTTGGTGAGTTCATGCACATTATTCCCCACAACTTGTTGAGCTATGATCTTTTGTGAGCTCACCCTTGCGATATATAAACCCCTCACAGGAGAAGAACAGGTGGCCTAGGAGGAGGTCTATTACAAGGAGTACGAGCTTGTCTAGGTGGCGTCTCCCAGTTAGCTTGATGGCGCCAAGGAATAACTATTTAATTCGCTTTAATGTTATCATTTATTTTTGTAACTCTTTCGCTATGTAATAATGATTGTGACATTTATCTCTATACACTTGGTCATTATATGTGTTATTCTTCTTTGGTGCACATATGAGACGCACCCGGCCTTATCCCTTATATCCGGGTGTGACAACTCCACACAAGATAGAGGTCATACTTCAAATGGAGCCATCAAAGTCAAGAAAGGGGGCCCAAAAGTTAGCAAGAAGGCTGGCCTCTTTGAATCGATTTTGTCTCAAGATCAGCCGAACAAAGCTTACCATTCTTTGAAGTGTTGAAGTCGGCAGCAGTATTTCAGTGGGGACCAGCGCAACAACAAGCCTTCGAAGAGTTGAAGCAATATTTGATCTAGCTACCAACTTTTTTCCTACCACCGCCAGGGGCTTTTCTTTTATTATATGTGTTAGCTTCGTAATGCACTGTAAGCGCCGCCCTAGTTCAGAAAAAACAAATGCCAGTATACTTCATCTCTAAGGTATTGGGTCCATCAAAAAGAAACTACACAGAAATGGAAAAGGTCATATATGCAGTCCTAATGGCCTCCAGAAAGCTTCGGCATTACTTCCAATCCCACAATATCATCGTACCTTCGTCATAGCCCTTGAAAGATATCGTAAGAAACATAGAAGCTTCAGGGTGGATTGGAAGTGGGCTACTGAACTCCATGAGTTTTTATTGATTTTGTACACAAATTAGCTATTCAGTCCCAGACATTGGCAGATTTTATTGCCGATTGGACTCCTGGTTCATAAGACAAAGCTGATATATACTAGAAGAACATGTGTGGACAGTATTATGTGATTCCTCATGGGGATCCTTTGGGGCTAATGTTGTTGTTGTTGTCATAATTTCACCCTCAAAGGTCAAGACTTTATACACAGCAAAGCTGCTATTTCAATGCACGAACAACATTGCAGAGTACGAGGCTCTATCGCTAGGACTCAAGAAGCTTAAAGCGATGGGTGTAAAAAGAGTGGTCATCAAATATGATTCTTAGGTGATAACAGGTCATGTTGATAAGACAAGCATAGCGAAGAGCCTAGACCTAGAAAGTATCTTGATATAATCCAAAGGATGGAGGCCCCCTTTATGGGTTTCTCTGTGAAAATATCTCGAGGCTATACAACGAGCATGTTGATTTACTAGCGAAGATCTAAATAATAAGTTTCCTTCGAGGAAGCCATCCAATCGACGATGAAGTATATGTCAAAAGGATGCAGGCTAGAACAAGGTCATATTAGAAGATAGAAGGGGAGTTATACAAAGATGATGATAGCTCGCCTTTGCTCAAGTGCATCTAAGAGACAAAGGTCAAGAATTTATGAGAGAAATCCACTCTAGCATATGTGTATCACACATCGGCCCTAGGGCTCTACTGGGGAAAAAATTCACCAAGGTTTCTATTGGCTTCGAGTACTACAGAGTTTGTCCAAAAGGGCGACAATTGTCAAAGGTGTGCAAGATACCAGAAACAACTTTCATCATTGACATAGCTGATACAACCCACATGGCCTTTGCAAACATGGGGGTGGACATAATTGGTTTGAGATGAAAGCTTTGGCCACAATAATGTAACACCCTGAATTTGGGGGTATAAAATTTCTTCTCTAATGCCTACCACATTCAGTGTTACCTCTTGTTTCTCTCTCTAGTTTCTTCTCTCTTCCTTTTTTTAGAATTATGTCTATTAGGTGGTAGATTAATTATTTCTTTACTATATCAAAACCTATGGGAGTCATAAAATGTTGCATCATGCTGAGCCTACATTCTATTTTTGTTTGATGCTTTATTTGAATTTGAATTTGGAGCAGGTTTGAATTTGAATTCAAAAGAAGAAAATAAAAGAAAAGGAATTAGAAATCTGGAAATAAAAAGGAAAACCAAAGAAGCCAAGCCATCCCTCCCCCTCGGCCTATTCGGCCCGGCTATCGCGTGCCTGCCTCTCCCCTCCCCGCTCTCGCTGTCGAGTGGGCCCGCCTTGTCGGCGCAGTCGCGTGCCCACATGCGCCCTTCCTCTCCCTCTGTCCGTGGGCCCGCCCTGCCCGCAACAGTCGCGCGCCCGCACCCGTCCATCGCACCCACGGTCAATGGGCAGTGGGCCCCGCTCGTCAGCTTCGCCCACTACCCTGTAACCGCCCCTCTCTTGCGCACGTCGTCGTGGACGCGCCCACGACGCGCGTTCTCTGGCAACCGCCCGCACGCCTGTCCCCTATTCCTCCCCCCGCACTCTCTCCCCCGCTCGGCCAACTCATTTGCAGACCGCACCCAGCTCACCAACTCTAGCCCACCCGTGCCGGAGCTCCACCTCGCCCATTGTCACACCCGGTTTTAAGGGCGAAACCGAATGCATAGCATATGTGTGCCAGATCTATTTCCACACATATGTTGACATCACAAGTGTAATATATCAAAAGAACAATGCATAAAAGCATAAATAAAGATTATATTAACATATTACACTTCGAGTAGACGTAATGTCTTAACCTTTATTCATCAAAGTACAGCGAAACATGGACATCATAGGAAGATGACCGGGGGTATCACTAGACTAGCATCCATCTAGTTCAGCACCATATCTTCATCTGCAAACTTCTGATCAAAAATTAAGCAAGAGTGAGCTCACTTATGGTCGGGGCTTAGCAAGTGGGATGAAAAATGCAAGGTAACAAGGTAAGGCTAAAGTTTAATGCGGTTAGCATTTTAGTTGGTCAACATTTTATTATCAGCACCTGATTACTAGGTATAAGTATATACCAAACCCGATTAAGCATAAATCATAATTAGCATAAGCTCATAACCACAAGCCGTGTATCCCATCTAGCTTAGGCCGGCCAAACCCATAAACACTTCCGAGGTGAATGGCTAGGGATCCACTATAAGGCTTTCACAGAATACACTTAATACAAAGCAACCAGCTAAGGTTTCTAAGTCGGTGTGGAGGCCCTCTAGGTGAGGTACCATAGCCAAAAATACGTCCCCATGTTAACGTGAGCTGCCACCACTGCCGCTCCCCCTCTTGCCCATGTTTCAGGTAAGGTTGCTAGGCACTAAGCATATAAAGCTAATTACCAAAGCCAGAGCCATGATAGCACTCGTGGTTGCACTGTTTTCCTGAGTGGTCACTCCATGTTCCAATTATCACAATATGATCTTGCTTAATCATCGAATTAACAACAATAATGTAAACTTACCATTTAGAACATTAATATCATCAGTAGGAGTACCAGCATAAAGTTAAAGTTGTAGCAATAGCATAGCTACTTGATTAGATCAAAACCCAGGTTAACAAGGAATAAGGTTGGAAAGGTTATGTGTACCTGAATAGGTAACCCATCAAATTATGCACATATCCAAAAGTAAACTTTATTAAATGTATTGTATGGGATCAGACCAAATATGCAGGGGGAGAAGTCCACTTGCCTTGCTTATAGAAAACTTGAGATTCTTCCACTGAACAAATCTTGTTTCTTAACTATTGGATCAATCACTGAACATCACATAAACAAACAAGAAGAAACAAACACCACTCAATAACATACAACATTCACCATAGACAAAGCTAAAAGAAACCATAACAAAAGAGCATTTGCTTTTCAAAAACGTTACATGCAAAGGTTATAATAAAAGGGTATTATTTAAAAATGTGTGATCTATACTTTATAAAATAAGACATAAGCCTAACAATATCTTAATTAAAATATACAAATATTAGGTTGACCATTTTAATCATTCATAAATGTCATATGTGGTATGTCAAAGAGGAAGGGTTCACAAGATGATAAAACACGTTATAACAATATTAAACATTTTTAAGTTTTTAGAAAATATATGTGTTATATATCTAAGGTTAGTGAGTTATGAAACACATCATTAAACATTGATTTATGAAACATTACAAAACATATTTTAAAACATTTATTGATGAAAAGTTATTACATAAGCCTAATCAAGTTTTATGTGGAAGGGTGATTAAACAGATAATTATATTTGTTTTCATTAAGAAAAATACATGACCTAGATAGGTTTTTATGCAATAGATAATTAAACAATTGCTTTTATAAAAATACTAATAAATAGCTTAAACAACTTTTTATGTGAGAAGATCTTAATTATATTATTAATCACCTATTTATGACGAGTTAGGTTATAGGCCTTAAGTAGATTTTCACGTAAAAGAAAGAAACCATTAATTATCTTATTTTGATTAGAAAAACACATAACCTATTAATAAGAAACTATATTCAAAGTCAATATATACATTACCATTTTAATTATAGAAACGACATGAACACTAATTTCTTTATTTTACCCCTTTTAAAAAAACTAATTGATATGCATATACATGGACTAAATTCGATGAAATGATTAGTCGTGCCCATGTATCTAGTTATGAACAGTTTGACTATAGGTTTAATTAATAAATTATAGGAATAGATAATTAATCTATTAAGTATCTTTAGTTTTAATTTAGTAACAATTGATCTAATTCTTTAGTAAGGAACTATGTTCAACAATATTTAAACTATCATTTTAGTTATGTAAGTATGAGCACCTAATTAAGTCATTTTAACATTATTATAAAATTCTATTCTTTTTGTTTTCTCCTTTCTTTTCTAAATAGAAATTATACGTATAGATGAAAATATTTATTTATAAATCTCCTAACATTAATATTCTAAGAATTAATGTAAATTACTAATTGGACTTTAGTAACATAATCATGGTTGTTGTGACATAAATAAGCATTTTACTATTCTAATTAATTAAGGGCTATACTTATATTTATCATGACTAGTAAAATCTATATTTTCATCTGACCAAAAATACGTGACCTAGATGTAATGATTTAACCAATTCTATAGAAATAGACTAATTATTACTTAATTATTTATACTATGAACCGTGATCTCATTTTAGTTTTATCTTTTCTTTCCAAAAGAAAATATCATTAATACCATCAGGGATCCAAAATATTTTAATATTAAATTCAACCGCTGATTAGACTATGATATTTGAATTGTTATGACGAACATTATGCTACTTGTCACTTCCATTAAGAAAGTTTCTATTATTTATTTAGTAGCTCTAAATTAAGTATATGAATCTATGAGTATAAATTTCTTGACAACTTCTAAAATTCATAAAAAGGTTAACTACTCATCTAGTGTTTTCATCACTAACACATGGTCTACCAAATTCTGTCTTTCTTCTTTCTGATCTAGAATTCTATCATAAACCTGACTAATACGTTAATTCATCACACACATACTCAAAATCAATCATTTACACACATGAATTCCAAATCACAATTTTTTCAAAACACAACAAATAATTACAAAATTCATGAATTAATGCAAAACATGATTTTGGAGTTATTAGCAAAAATATTTGGGTTGTCTTCAACCTTGTGATGAATAGAGGGATTCGGTCGCGGTGAGGCGAGGCACGGCTAGGGACGGAGAAGTCTTGGCGTTGGGCGGTGCTCCGGCGGGGTGGCTGGGCATGGCGCGATGGCGGACGGTGTAACTCCGGCGAGGCGTTCGGACGGTGGGGCACGAATTCCGGTGAAGCATTCGGACGGCGGGGCGCGAACAGTCCGGCAAGGCTGAACGGGGTTGGGGCGGCGCGGACGATGAACGGCGTACGACACACAGGCACGGGCGGAGCTCCGGCGAAGTTCCACGGGTGGCGGAAAGGGCACGGCGCGAGCAAGGGTTCGACGGCGGGCGCGCGGCGTGGCACAGGTCGTGACGGCGGGTGCGAGCATGGCGAGCGACGTGCCGTGAACTTGAGAGCAAGAAGAGCGAGAGAGAGAGAGGGTGAGCATGGGGAGGGAGAGAGAGGTCCGGGCTCAGCCGAATTTTATAGGGAGGAGGAGGGAGAGAGAGGCGCCGGGGAGGGAGTGAATGATGGCGTGTCTTTAATGGGAGCGAGAATGGGGGAGAGGAGAGGAGAAATGGCGGCTTCGGTTTCCGGTGCCAGGAGGCAGACGGACGCAGCCGGGGTGCGGGCATGGCCGCGTGCGGCCAGGGCGCGGGCGGTTGCGCAGCGTGCCAGGGCGTAGGTGGCGCGCGGGTGCGGCCTGGTGGCGGCGCTGGGAAAGAGAGGAGGGAGGGAGAAGAGAGAAGGTGTGGGTGGGGCCCGCCTGGCGGTGAGGAAGGGAAGGGGGCGCGTCTAGCTAGCCGGTTTGGGCCTTAATGGGCCAGATTGGCCACTACGACTAGGGTTTCTTTTTTTTCTTTTTCTTTTTTTTTCTTTTCTTTTTGTAGAGAAAGAATATATATATATAATTAAAAAATCCAGAATAAATATAATTTTATTATTAACTTAATAAAACTTATTTCATATAAATTATTTTAAGAAAATTTCATTATTTAAATAAATGGCTCTTCTCATAATGGAATAAAATCAAACAAATAGAATTTGTATTTACTTACAAACTAAAATTATTAATATACATATTTTCCAAAAATATTATTTTAGCACTCCATTATTGTTTTATAAAAATGAGATTTTTCCTTCACAAGATCAAATCCATAATTTGGCATGAGTGCAACAAACACTTGGTAAATTTATCCAACCATGAAATTATTCAATTTATTTATATTACCATTTTATTATTAGAAATCATAAGTATTTTTTTCTTTTTATTGAAAACTAATAACTTAAACTGGTTTGCTTTTAGGTGATGGATTTAGAGTGTTACACCTGTGCGGTGCTGGTCACCACGACCGCGCCGTGCCAGTGCCACATTCTCGCCTCGCTGGGTGTCGCCGTTGCGTCCACGCCCGAAAACTGCCGACGTCGCCTGAGCTCCACCTCGCCTAAGCTCCGCCCATGGTAAGGATCGCCAACCGCCTCCCTTTTTCTATATCCCTATTTTCTTTATGTTTGTCGGGTACCATAATTAGGGGTACCCCCTACACTCCTAATCACAGCTGGTAAACACCCTCAGACCAACTGACGGGTGCGGTTCAAGTCAAGGCTTCGTGTACCCAAGGGATGCGACCTCACCCGAGCCTAGCCTCGGGCTGGAGCAGTAGTCCCAGACGAGTTCACGCCTCGCGCGAGGGCCGTCTCAGGCAGCGGGCACCCCCTCGGCTCTCCCGAAGCCCGGCTCGGGCAGGCTTCGTTGTGAAGCAACCTTGGCCACACCGCCTCACCAACCGACCGCTTCGTAGGCACATTCAATGCAGGGGATGCCTGACGCCATATCCTGACACACGCGCCTCAGTCGGTCAGGCCGAAGTGACCGCAGTCACTTCGCCCCTCTTCTTTACTGTCCGATATGACGGGAAAACAGCGTCGCTCGCCCCGCTCCGACTGTCGTGCCATCCACCCAGGCGAAGACTGACAACAAGTCACGATCAACCACCGAGTTTGGCCTCGGGCGCAACAAGAAGCTCCGCCTCGCCCGACCTCAGGCTCCGGCCTCGGGAGGAGGTCTCCACCTCGCTCGACCTCAGGCTTCGGCCTCGGGAAGAGGTCTCCGCCTCGCCCGACCCTCGGACTCGGCCTCGACCTTGGTCTCCGGAGGAATCGCATCCTCGCCCGACCCTGGCCTCGGCCTCAAGAGAAGTCTCCGCCTCGCCCGACCTTGGGCTCGGACCAACCGCGCCAACAGGGGATACATCATTACCCTATCCCTAGCCTGCTCAGGCTACAAGGAACAAGACTGGCGTCCCATCTGGCTTACCCCGGCGACAGGTAATGATGGTGCCCCGCGTGCACCATGACGCCGGTGGCTCTCAGCCCCTTACGGCAGCAAGGAGACGTCAGCAGGATCCTTGCCGCACTGCCAGCTGTGCTCCTACAGGACTCAGGCGCTCCTCCGATGGCCACGCTATCACGTGTACAGGGCTCAAGCTCTCCCCGACAGCCACGTTGGCATGTACACAAGGCTTAGGCATCTCTCTGCCGGACACGTTAGCACATAGCTGCACCCCCCATTGTACGTTTGGACCCTCTCCTTGCGTCTATAAAAGGGAGGTCCAGGGCCATCCTAAATGGGGGTTCGCGCGGGGGAAGGAGCGAACGAACGGGCTCCCTCTCTCTCTCTCTCTCCCTCTCGCAACGTGCTTGTAACCCCTGCTACGGGCGGCACCCCGGGTGCAGGATAATACAAGGCTTGCCCCGCATCTTGTGTTCCATCCCGCGCCAACCCATCTGGGCAGGGACACGCAGTGACAATCTCACTCGTCGGTCCAGGGACCCCCCGGGTCCGAAACGCCGATAGTTGGCACGCCAGGTAGGGGCCTACTGCGTGTTAACGAACGCCTTCCCGTTGAGTTCCAGATGGGGAGTCTTCAGCAACCTCTTCAGCCCAGGACGGTGCTCCGCTTCAGGAGTCTCGAATTCATGTCCCTCGACGGCAGCTACGTCATGGTACTCCTCCCCCCGCGGCGCGACAACAACGACGGTCTTTGACTCGCCCGACGGCGGCGAGCTCGGCGGCAGCATCTCCCTGTAGCAGAAGAGGAGCACTCCGGTCGTCCCCGCCACCCTCCTCGCCGAAGTAAGCGGAGACGGGGCAACCATGGCCACGCAGAAGGCGGCACCTTATCGGCTATCGCACCAGGGCGAGTCGACGACGCCGGCACTCCCCTGGCGGACATGTCGGGCATTGTCCTCGCACCTGAGACGATGGTAGGTGTCACTTCCCCGCAACGTGTCAGCCCCAAGCGGACTGATGACGCCAGCACCCTGGCAAAGGATCTGCTGAGCGTTACCCTCGTACCTGAGATGATGGTGTGCTCCGCCCCCGACGCAACTTCACCACCGTCTATCGACCAAGAGGTACCGTCCATTTTCCATCCCGTACCCTTTCGATTCAGCTTCGATCGACCTAGCGACCCCGCTATGGTGAGCGCTTTCGTAAAGGCATATCCAAACCTTCCGAGGTACCATATGTGGTCGACCTGGGACCGACTGACAGCTGTCTCAACCTTCGGACCGGCGGGTTCCGAGGAAGAGGACGACCCCGACTCCGGTTGGGATTTCTCTGGCCTCAATGACCCCGGTTCGACGAGCCGAGAGCTCCGCCTCCCGGAGGCGAGCTGACCCCTCGGAGCACCACGCGGTGTCCTCCCGACGCATGCGGGAAGCCTCGGTCCATCTCGAGCGCACGCGGGACGAGGCGCCTGCCACCCGGGATCGCCTCGGCAACGAGCACCACCATCTCGACCGTCGAACCCGCCTCGACGAGAAGGTGCGCCGAGGCTACCATCCTAGGCGTGGGGGACGCTGTGACAGCAAGGAGGATCGCAGCCCCTCGCCCGAACCACCCGGTCCGTGAGTCTTCAGCTGGGCCATATGACGAGCGCCGTTCCCTGGCCGTTTTCGTGCCCCGACTACCATCACCAAGTACTCAGGGGAGACGAGGTCGGAGCTGTGGCTCACGGACTACCGACTGGCATGCCAGTTGGGAGGGGCGGATGATGACAACCTCATCATCCGTAATCTACCCCTTTTCCTCTCCGACGCCGCCCGAGCCTGGCTGGAGCATCTGCCTCCTGCGCAGATCTCCGACTGGGACGATCTGGTCAAGGCTTTCGCGGGAAACTTCCAAGGCACGTACATGCGCCCTGGGAACTCGTGGGATCTCCGAAGGTGCCGCCAGCAGCCAGGGGAGTATCTCAGAGAGTACATCTGGTGGTTTTCGAACAGCGCACCGAGCTAGCCAACGTTACCGACTCGGATGTCATCGGGGTTTTCCTTGCCAGCACCACATGCCTAGACCTGGTGAGCAAACTGGGGCGCAAGACTCCCACCCGTGCGAGCGAACTGATGGACGTCGCCACCAAGTTCGCCTCGGGTCAACAGGCGGTCGAAGCCATCTTTCGAAAAGATAAGCAGCCTCAGGGAGAGCCGAAGAAAGACGCCCCCGAGGTGTCCGCCCCGCGAGGCATGAAGAAAAAGGCCAAGAACAAGTCGTAAGCGAAGCGCGACGCCGCTGACGCGAATCTCGTTGCTGCGGCTCAGCACAGGAATCCTCAGAAACCTCCTGGAGGGGCTGGCACGTTCAACAAGATGCTCAAGGAGCCGTGCCCCTATCACCAGGGGCCCGTCAAGCACACCCTCGAAGAATGTGTCATGCTCCAGCGCTACTTCCATAAGACCAAGCCTCCGGCAGAAGATGGCAAGGGCCATGACAACAAGAAGGAGGGCGGCAAGGAAGAGGAGTTCCCGAAGGTCCACAACTGCTTCATGATCTATGGCGGGCAGGCGGCGAACGCCTCAGCTTGGCACCGCAAGCAGGAGCGCCGGGAGGTCTGCTTGGTGAAGGTGGCAGCGCCAGTCTACCTAGACTGGTCTGACAAGCCTATCACCTTCGACCGAGGTGACCACCCCGACTTCGTGCCAAGCCCAAGAAGGTACCCGCTCGTCGTCAATCCGATCATCGGCAACGTTAGGCTCTCCAAAGTCCTCATGGACGGAGGCAGTAGCCTTAACATCATCTACATCGAGACCCTGAAACTCTTGGGGGTTGATAGGTCCGAGGTCCAAGCCGGTGCGACACCCTTCCACGGGATCGCACCCGGGAAGCGAATCCTGCCCCTCGAACGGATCGACTTACCCGTCTGCTTCGGGACTCCCTCCAACTTTTGAAAGGAAGCTCTCACCTTCGAGGTTGTCGGGTTCCGGGGAACCTACCATGCGGTGTTGGGAAGACCGTGCTACGCCAAGTTCATGGTTGTCCCCAACTACACCTACCTCAAGCTCAAGATGCCGGGCCCGAACGGGATCATCACCGTCGGATCCGCGCACCGCCACGCATATGAATGCGACGTGGAGTGCGTGGAGTACGCTGAGGCCCTCGCCGAGTCCGAGGCCCTCATCGCTGACCTGGAACGCCTCTCCAAGGAGGCGCCCAACGCGAAGCGGCACGCCAGCAACTTCGAACCAGTTGAGGCGGTCAAGTCCGTCTCTCTCGACCCCAGCAACGACGCCAGCAAGGAAGTTCGGATCGGCTCCGAGCTCGACCCCAAATAGGAAGTAGTGCTCGTCGACTTTCTCCGCACAAACGCCGAAGTCTTTGCATGGAGTCCCTCGGACATGCCCGACATACCGAGGGATGTCGCCGAGCACTCACTGGACATCAGAGCTAGAGCCCGACCCGTGAAGCAAACCCTGCGCCGTTTTGATGAAGAAAAGCGCAGGGCCATAGGCAAGGAGATCCACAAGCTACTCGCGGCAGGGTTCATCAAAGAGGTATTCCATCCCGAATGGTTAGCTAACCCTGTTCTTGTAAGGAAAAAGGATGGAAAATGGAGGATGTGTGTAGACTACACTGGTCTAAACAAAGCATGTCCGAAAGTTCCCTACCCTCTACCTCGCATCGATCAAATTGTGGACTCCACTGCTGGGTGCGAAACCCTGTCATTCCTCGATGCCTACTCAGGCTATCACCAGATCAAGATGAAAGAGTCCGACCAGCTCGCGACTTCTTTCATCACATCTTTTGGCATGTACTGTTACACTACAATGCCATTTGGTTTGAGGAATGTAGGCGCCACCTACCAGAGGTGCATGAACCACGTGTTTGGAGAGCACATCGGCAGAACGGTTGAGGCTTACGTCGATGACATCGTTGTCAAGACAAAGAAAGCCTCTGACCTCCTCTCTGACCTTGAAACGACATTCAAGTGTCTGAGAGCGAAAGGTGTGAAACTCAATCCTGAGAAGTGAGAAGTGTGTCTTCGGAGTCCCCCGAGGCATGCTCCTAGGATTTATCGTCTCCGAGCGGAGCATTGAGGCCAATCCAGAGAAAATCGCGGCCATCACCAATATGGGACCGATCAAAGATTTGAAAGGAGTACAGCGGGTCATGGGATGCCTTGCAGCTTTGAGCCCTTCATCTCACGCCTTGGCGAGAAAGGCTTGCCTCTGTATCGCCTCTTAAGGAAGGCCGAGCGCTTCACTTGGACCCCCGAGGCCGAGGAAGCCCTCGGGAACCTTAAGGCGCTCCATACAAATACACCCATCCTGGTGCCCCCCACTGCAGGAGAAGCCCTCTTGATCTACGTAGCCGCGACCACTCAGGTGGTCAGCGCCTCGATCGTAGTCGAGAGACGAGAAGAAGGGCATGCACTGCTCGTCAAGAGGCCAGTCTACTTCATCAGCGAAGTGCTTTTCGAGACCAAAGTCCGCTACCCACAGATCAAGAAGCTGCTCTACGCAGTGATTCTGATACGATGAAAGTTGCGACACTACTTCGAGTCTCATCCGGTGATTGTGGTGTCATCCTTCCCCTTGGGGGAGATCATCCAGTGCCGTGAGGCCTCGGGTAGGATAGCAAAGTGGGTGGTGGAACACATGGGCGAAATGCTATCATTCGCTCCTCGGAAGGCCATAAAATCTCAGGTCTTGGCAGACTTCCTGGCTGAGTGGACTGACACCTAGTTACCAACAACTCCAATCCAACCCGAGCTCTGGACCATGTACTTCGATGGGTCACTCATGAAAACAGGAGCAGGCGCTGGCTTGCTCTTGGTTTCACCCCTCGGAAAGCATCTTCGCTACGTCATTCGCCTCCATTTTCCGGCGTCAAAAAACATGGCCGAGTACGAGGCTCTGGTTAATGGGCTGCGCATCGCCATCGAGCTAGGGGTCCAGTGCCTCGACGCTCGTGGCGACTCGTAGCTTGTCATCGACCAAGTCATGAACAAATCCCACTGCCACGACCGGAGGATGGAAGCCTACTGCGATGAAGTCCGGCGCCTGGAAGACAAGTTCTACGGGCTAGAACTCAATCACATCGCCCGACGGTACAACGAGACCGCAGATGAGCTGGCGAAGGTAGCCTCGGGGCGGACGACGGTTCCCCCGGACGTCTTCTCTAGAGACCTACATCAACCATCCATAAAGATCGACGACGCGCCCGAGCCCGAGGAAGCCTTGGCCCAGCCCGAGGTACCCTCGGCCGAGCCCGAGGAGGCCTCGGCCGAACCCGAGGTACCCTCAGCCATCAAGGAAGAGGCCTTGCCCGTCGAGGAGGAACAGAATGGAGTCACACCAGATCCGAACTGGCAGACCCCGTACCTGGAATATCTCCTCCGAGGAGAGCTTCCCCTCGACAAGGCCAAAGCTTGGTGGCTGGCTTGGCACGCCAAGTCATTCGCCTTGCTGGGTGATGAAAAGGAGCTCTATCACCGCAGCCCCTCAGGCATCCTCCAACGAAGCATATCCATCGCCCAAGGACAAGAGCTGTTGCGAGAAATACACACAGGGGCTTGCGGCCACCATGCAGCACCTCGAGCCCTCGTGGGAAATGCCTTCCGACAAGGTTTCTACTGGCCAACTGGTGTGGCCGACGCCACTAGGATTGTACGCTCTAGCCGGGGGTGTCAATTCTACGCAAAGCAGACACGCGTGCCGGCTCAGGCCCTGCAGACGATACCCATCACTTGGTCGTTTGCTGTGTGGGGTCTGGACCTTGTCGTTCCCTTGCAGAAGGCACCCGGGGGCTTCTCGCACCTGCTGGTCGCCATCGACAAATTCTCCAAGTGGATCGAGGTTCGACCCTTAACCAGCATCAAGTCCGAGCAAGCGGTGGCGTTCTTCACCAACATCATCCATCGATTCAGGGTCCCAAACTCCATCATCACCGACAATGGCACGTAGTTCACCGGAAAAAAGTTCTTGGACTTCTGCAACGACCACCACATCCGTGTGGACTAGGCCGCCGTAGCTCACCCCATGACGAATGGGCAGGTGGAGCGTGCCAATGGTATGATTTTGCAGGGACTCAAACTGAGGATCTACAACAACCTCAACAAGTTCGGCAAGCGGTGGATGAAAGAGCTACCCTCGGTAGTCTGGAGTATGAGGACGACGCCGAGCCAGGCCACGGGTTTCTCGCTGTTTTTTCTAGTCTATGGGGCCGAGGCCGTCCTCCCCATAGACATAGAATACGGCTCCCCGAGGACCAGGGCATACGACGACCGAAGCAACCAGACCAGCCGAGAGGACTCGCTAGACCAGCTCGAGGAGGCTCAGGACGTCACCAACCGACCGCTTCGCAGGCGCATTCAATGCAGGGGATGCCTGACGCCGTATCCTGACACACGCGCCTCAGTCGGCCAGGCCGAAGTGACCGTAGTCACTTCGCCCCTCTTCTTTACTGTCCGATATGACGGGAAAATAGTGCCGCTCGCCCCGCTCCGACTGTCGTGCCAACCACCAAGGCGAAGACTGACAACAAGTCACGATCAACCATCAAGTTCGGCCTCGGGCGCAACAGGAAGCTCCGCCTCGCCCGACCTCAGGCTCCGGCCTCGAGAGGAGGTCTCCGCCTCGCCCGACCTTAGGCTCTGGCCTCGGGAAGAGGTCTCCTCCTCGCTCGACCCCTAGACTCAGCCTCGACCTCAGTCTCGGGAGGAATCACGTCCTCGCCCGACCCCGGCCTCGGCCTCAAGAGAAGTCTCCGCCTCGCCCGACCTTGGGCTCGGACCAACCGCGCCAATAGGGGATACATCATTACCCTATCCCTAGCCTGCTAAGGCTACAAGGAACAAGACCGGCATCCCATCTTGATTACCCCAGCGACGGGTAATGATGGTGCCCTGTGTGCACCATGACGCTGGTGGCTCTCAGCCCCTTACGGCAGCAAGGAGAAGTCAGCAGGATCCTTGTCGCACTGCCAGCTGTGCTCCTATAGGACTCAGGTGCTCCTCCGACGACCACGGTATCACGTGTATAGGTCTCAAGCTCTCCCCCGACAGCCACGTTGGCATGTACACAAGGCTTAGGCATCTCTCTGTCGGACACGTTAGCGCATAGCTGCACCCCCCATTGTACGTCTGGACCCTCTCCTTGCGTCTATAAAAGGGAGGTCTAGGGCCATCCTAAAGGGGGGTTCGCGCGGGGGAAGGAGCGAACGAACAGGCTCCCTCTCTCTCTCTCTCCCTCTCGCGACGTGCTTGTAACCCCTACTACGAGCGGCACCCATGGTGCAGGTAATGTAAGGCTTGCCCCACATCTTGTGTTCCATCTCGCGCCAACCCATCTGGGCAGGGACACGTAGCGACAATCTCATTCGTCGGTCCAGGGACCCCCCGGGTCCGAAAGGCCGACAATGTTATTGCGCGATTCGCCTGTGAGGGTCGACAGCGGTGCTTCACCGCCGTGTTGTGGTCCTCTGGCCAACCGGCGACGCCTGCTCGCGCCTCTCCCTCCCCACACCACCTTTGGCCGCGGCCAACGGGCGACACTCTATTTTGCGACCGAGGATGGCGAGGACCCCGACATCCGGGGCCCACTGGCAGTCTCCCGTGCAAACTTCTTCCTTCTCCCCCTCTGCGCTGCTGAATGGAGAGCCTCGCCCACCAAAGCGCGCCCGCGCATCAGTGTCTCGACTCACCCCGAGCCCCACCAGTCAGGCGTCCACACCGAGCCCATGCCCGAGCCGCCGACCTGATTTGCGCCTCGCCCGAGCCCGACCGGTCGACCCACCATGCCCCCCGTCGCTGACGCCCCTGGCCTGCTTGTCAGCCCGCGCTCGTGCTCAGGACTGATCTTGGTCGTCGATATGTGCTCGGACGATGGTTGAAGACCCTCGGCTTCCGAGAAATAGAACCTACCGTCCTTGGAATTTGCAGCCCAGCCCTTGGGATCTTGCAGAAAGGACCCCAAGATTATATTTAATCGCAGAAGCGGGTTTAATTTTGTATTTTAAATTCCAAAACTTGTTTATTTCATATCTTTTTCATATGAACTCCAAATTGGGTGGTTCAAATTGCAAAATGTTCATAACATTATTCTTTGTCTGTTTAAATTTGTATATTTCACTGTCTGCATGCATTAATTTTATGTGTAGACTATAGGTGCATTTGAAGTAATGGTTTATTATTTAAAAGGAAGTGAAAAGGGAAACACTAATCATAATTAAGTGATTAACCTTGTGAAGTTAATATCATGTAATGTATGATCCTATCTCTAGAATAACTTTAATTTAGTAATTAGTTCATTAAGATAAATGAGGTGAAGTTATGTAATCCACTGACATGAGTAGCACCTAGAGAACCACTATGACGGAACCTCCCAAGTCATTAGGCCCACCTACAGTTGTCCTTGTCCAGCGGATCTCGGGCAACCCTATAGATGCTTCTAATCACTCGGCAAGTTCGGTATCTGTATTCTTTACCTTTCCCAAGAGCGTTTCACCCGCCATGCAGATATTACAACACATCGGAGGAACGGATAAGCGGAAGCAATTACAGTGACTTAATTTACATTAAAATCTAGAAAGAGTGATATTATTACAGACCAGTCATATAGGAGTGCAGAAATACTATTATTACAAACCTGGGAGGCAAAAACCCCTCCCGCACATAGGTATAAAGTTTTTTTTAAAGGAGGACAATATCCTCCCGGGACTTCACTCTTGAGCTTCTTCCTTCGGCACCACTTTAGAGCAAAAGCAACAAAAGTTTGCTGCTTCCTTACCAACAACAACATGGGCTCGAAAACCCTGAGTACGAAGTGTACTTTCGCAAGTCTTACTCGTCAAAATAAAAGACTCTCAAGGATATATTGGCTTGAGGAAATCAAGGTAAGGCTTAATCAAGAATCAAGACTCTGTTAGCAAAAATGCTTACTAATAGTGGATCCTTAAAAATCCAGTTTTATTAACAAGTTAAGTAATTACCTGTCACTAGAGTTCTTTCTACCCTAGTTCAAACACTTGGCCTATACTAGCCATCTTTTATCATCCCTTTTAGTTTAGTGGAAACTATGTGTAAGTCAGTGATGAAGTCTTCATGTCCGAGAAGTAACGGCGATTAGAATCGATTAATACTCAGCTGAGGATCTCCAATCACACGACATTTGTAGCACTTAACCTTTGCATATGTCAACTCGCCACTGGGGTTCTTATGACCAGATCAAGTTCACGCCAACCGAGAGCACAGATACGCCACCGTCCAGCCTTTTGCCATGGAGGGTACACGCTACTCTCGCCATCTCTCCACTCCCATTGCGTGTTGTCTTATTCTGGTATTAGTCGGCCCGAGGCAAAGCTTACCAATGATGAGGTATGTGACCAGTTAAAGGGTCCTCGGTCATCAGGCCCACATCAAGCACGGTCCTTAATCGACTCAGACGGAGACACTACACCGAGACTCTCTTCTCGTGCAAGTCACCCGCCCGATCTCAACTTTATCATTTCAACCCAAAGTTCGGTACCTGGCAGAGGTACATATTTTCTGATGATGAACCCATCATGGCCATGATGAATCCACCATCAAGTTTTATCTTTGAAAACATCTCATCCTAGTTGAAGCATCATATTTTGTCAAAACAAAACATTTTTTTTTCTAGGGCAAGACTAAGCATCAGGAAAATCTTTTCATAAAACAGGTGATCAAGAAAAAGTAGTTAATTTTCCAGGGAAGGGAATGCATCAATTTGTTTAGCACACAACTCCTATCACCTAATGCATCAAACAAGGTGATAAAGATTTTAAAACAGCAAGGAGGTGGCAATGCACCGGGGCTTGCCTTGTGTTATAGAAGAGTCGGGCTCTACTCCGCAAATTTCGATGTAAAAGCAGTTCCCAGTAGGTGGGTCTTTAGGTGGTGGTTGTGCAACTCCTTCAACTACTATTTCTTCTTCGTTTTCTATATAGAACCATATATAGTCATGAATCCTCATGTAATGCTGATGAAAATGCAATGATAATAAAAGTACATCAAATTAAGTCTTGAATACAATTTTCCTTTATGGTACTCTAGGAAAGTAGGGTTTTTGGAGTCAGTATTTTAGTTCATAGGGCAGACACTACTTAGAAAATTAGGGTTTTGGGGGTTTAGGCATCAAACATTGTCCAAATCAAATCAAACTTTACCCAAAGTTTCTAAATATTATTTGAATCTTATCCAAAAAGTTTAGAGATTTTTGGAGTTGTTAATTAATTTCTAAAATTCCAGAGGTATAGGTTTAAGCCTTTTTAAATGCTAGATAATTCCTTATTGGTACTAAAAATCATAAAACTATTTTTATTAATTACTATAGAATTTTAGGAGTCTAACAAAATTGGTCTCACATTTTTAGCATTTTTTCTAGAATTTGCTATGGATTTCCAAAGTCTGATAGAAAAAGAAAAGGAAAAAGCATGAATAGTATTGGGCTAAAACCAGCCTAATACAGCCCATGCCCAGGCGAAATGTGCGTGCCCACATCCGCGGTGTTGACTTTGCACAGAAGACTCTAGCGTTTTAAACAACCCATAAAGAGCCCGCGACACTATTGCTTTGTCTCACTGACATTCGCGTCAAGGTCCCACCCCTTCTATTCTTTCACAATGCGAGGTCCACGACGCTGAGCGGCGAAGCAGTGGCTCCGACGAGCTCGTACTGGCCGTAATAGGCCACGGCTAGGGCTCAAGCTTGGCTGACACTTAATTTAGCCCCTAACAAGCGTTTCCCCTTGATCAATTGCAAGGTTCTAACCCCCAATCTCTCTCTGCTCACGGTGACCGCACAATCCGAGGACAATTCAAAGTGTTCCCGCTAATCTACTCTGGTACAGTGCAATTGGTTAGGCCGATGAGCTTCAAGGGCACACAGGAATGCTAGAACAAGGGCGAGGAGAACTTGACACCTGTGGAGCGCTGACCATGACGAGCTCACACATGCGGTGTTCTGGATCGATTTGGGGAGAGTCTCAAATTGGGGCTCTCTGGTGGATGATCGAAGGCACGGGTGGGTGCGTTGGGTGCTTGAGTACATGGCGGAGCCGATGGCATGCTCAATTTATAAGAGCACTAGCGCAGGTGATACCGTGGCTTTCACCGTGGCCCGACCACCGTTGATGCCTGGACATGCTAAGGCAAGTCACTGTGATGTGGTAATGCCCTAAGGCATGTGGCGCATGGTTGGTAAGCGGCCAACATCGGCGAGGACCAATTCGGCCGACCGCAATCCAAGTGGGTGTTGCGAACTCACCGTCGATCGGGTCCGAGCCTATCTGGTGCCAAGATCTTTACTCTGCCATGATTATCTCCTTACCAGAGGGCACGAATCATAGCGACGTGGATCACGGCGCAACAGTCATCAGCGGCGAGGGGTGATGCATCTGAAGATCTTCTTCAGCTCACTGTACCATGACGATCGCCATTAGAAGCGTCTGACAAAACAAGTTTGAGCACAATTTACTTCAAAATTCGTGTGACAACGTGATCATTCATCTACATCAAAGTTGTTGAGCTATAATCTAGCTACAATTCGAATATAGGGATCTTAATCATTAGCTTACCCCATCGAGCGTGAATCGAGTCCAAAGTTCATCACAATTCACTGTCAGACCAACATCAGGCTTCATTGGTGATTGACAGCCATACTTTGAGTCCATTTAACTCCAAACTTTGTATGTGATCAAGGCTTAGTTACCTAAGCAAAGTTGTACTCCTATTATAGCCCTACAAGTTTGATGTGTTGACCCTAGGCAAATTCCTTGTATTTTTGAAAATACAAAGCTGCAAAGTCAGCCCTGTTTACTGTTTTTGGGACTTAGGCATATGAGAGGTATAGAGTGGCCTTTTTGCAAATAAGCCCAAATCTCATGGTTTGGCTGGTAAATCCTCAAATATGTGAACCATTTGATTTGAGGTGCCCTAATACCTTGGTTTTTGCACTTGGGTCCAAAAGTGTGCAAAATTTACACATAATCCCTAGGGTTTCAGTTTAGGGTTTTTCAGGGGTCTTTTTAGGGTTTTGACATATCTAGGGTTTTGGTGGTATTAAAGTCCATTAAATATGATATCTTATGACCATTTCTAATGAGTTTTGAGATTTTAACTTATTTAGGCTTTACTGACACTCCTAAGCCTGGTTTAGGGTTAAGTACCCCTACCCTAGAGTTTCACACAAAACAAGTCGAATCAATACAACTTGTTTGAAATTTTTGCCTAGTGAATGCACTCTAAGTGTAACAAACACATGATATGCCAATGCTCATGATGTTATGCTCAAGTTTTAGTGACAGTAACACCAAAGGTGTTACATCCTTCCCCCCATAAAAGAATCTCGTCCCGAGATTTAAAGTCCTAGGGCAAGTAGTGGAAAAGGAAACGTGTCATATTTTTATTTCCTTATTTCTTGTAAAAGGCTGGGGGTGGTATGGGGTCTACTCCTTTCTTTTTTTATACAACAATTGTACACATTTCACAAATTACATGAAGCTAAAAAGCTTGGGAAATTCTTTTCTTAAAAGTCTCGGGTTTCCCATGTAGCTTCATCTTCCATATTTGGTTCCATTGTATCTTGTAAAATTTGAGAGTTTTTCTTCGGGTAACCCTGTCCTTTTGATCCAGGACTCGAATAGGATGTTCTAAATATGTTAAGTCTGGTTCCAAGGTAACATCCGTCACTTCAATGGTTCGATCTAGAACCCGAAGACACTTCTTCAATTGGAACACATGGAATACATTGTGCACTACAGACAATGTTTCAGGCAGTTGGAGTCGGTACGCCACTGGTCCGCATCTTTCAAGGATAGGAAATGGACCAATGTACCAGTGTGCAAGCTTCCATTTTACCCCGAAACGAGATACACCCTTTATTGGTGATACTTTCAGATACACATAGTCTTCAACTTGAAAGTACAAGGGTTGGCATCGTTTGTCTGCATAACTCTTTTTTTGAGCTTGTGCTTCTTTCAAATTATGTATGATTCATTGAACCTTTTCTTCCATTTCTTTGACCATATCAGGCCTAAAAACCATCGTTCTCCTGGTTCTGACCAATTTAATGGAGTACAGCACCGTCGTCCATATAAAGCTTCAAAGTGTGACATCTTGATGCTTTCTTGATAGCTATTGTTGTATGAAAACTCCGCCAATGGTAAACATTCATCCCATTTTTGTGGGAATTCCAGAACACATGCTCGTAACATGTCTTCAAGTATTTGTTTCACTCTCTCAGTCTGCCCACTAGTTTGAGGATGATAGGCCGAACTGTGGAGAAACTTAGTACCCAGGGATTTGTGGAGTTCTTCCTAGAATTTGGATACAAATTGCGATCTGCGATCCAACACTATGGTCTTTGGAATTCCGTGCAAACTGAGAATACGGGCAATATATACCTGGGCATAGGTTAGGAATAGATAGGATGTCTTGACTGGCAGAAAATGGGCTATCTTTGTAGTCGATCAACTATAAACTAGATAGAATCAAATCCTTTTGCCATCATGGGTAATCCCACAACAAAGTCCATGCTAATGTCCTCCCATTTCCACGTCGAGATGGATAAAGATTGCAGTGGACCAGCAGTTTTCATGTGTTTGGCTTTGACACGTCTACAAGTGTCACATCTCGCCACATAGCGTGCAATTTCGATCTTCATTTTTGTCCACCAATAATGTTGCTTTATATCTTGATACATCTTAGTGCTTTTGGGATGGATGGAATATTGACTAAGATGTGCTTCATCCAAAATTTGCTGGCGGATCCCATCATTCTTGGGCACAACTATGCGGTTGTTAAACCATACTATGCCTTGATCATCCTTTCTGAAACAGTTTGCTTTACCGACCTTCATTTTCTCATGAATGTGTTTCATACCCTCATCACTTCTTTGTGCATCAATTATCTTTTGTAGAAGAACTGACTCAAGCTTCAATTGATTTAATGTTCCATGTTGAATCATTCCCAGGTTTAACTTCTCCATTTCTTGGCATAATGTGTTGTCAGAAGTCTTCATCGTAAGACAATGACAGGAAGCCTTGCGACTTAGTGCATCTGCCACCACGTTGGCCTTGCCTAGGTGATAGTGAATTTCCAATTCATAATCCTTAATTAGCTCAAGCCATCTCCTCTGCCTCATATTTAGTTCTGATTGGGTAAAAATGTACTTCAAACTTTTATGATCTGTATATATATGGCAGATATTTCCCAGCAGATAATGACACCATATTTTAAGGGCATGAACCACAACAGCTAATTCTAAGTCATGAGTTGGATATTGTTCCTCATGCCGGCGCAACTGTATTGAGGCATACGCTATAACTCGTCCCCCTTGCATTAAGACACATCTAAGACCACTGCCTAATGCGTCACAATATACATCAAAAGGTTTTTCAATGTCCGGTTGAGCCAACACCGGAGCAGTGGTCAATAATACCTTCAGCTGCTCGAAGGCTTCGTTGCATCTTGAGGACTAGTCAAATTTCGTATCGTTCTTCAATAAGCTTGTGATTGGCTTTACAAGCTTAGAGAAATCCGGGATAAATCAACGGTAATAACCAGCAAGTCCAAGGAAACTTCGAACTTGATGTACAGTGGTTGGTGGTTTCCACTCTAGAATATCCTTAATCTTGCTAGGATCAACCGCAATCCCCTTGGCAGACAATACGTGTCCCAGAAATTGGATTTCCTCTAGCCAAAACGTGCACTTGCTGAACTTAGCATATAGTTGATGTTCCCTTAAGCGCGTTAATACGATCCATAGATGCTGAGCATGCTCATCTTCATTCTTGGAATATATCAAGATATCATCAATGAAGACCACCACAAATTTATCCAACTCGGGCATGAATACCGAGTTCATCAGATAAGTGAAGTGGGTAGGAGCATTCGTTAAGCCGAAAGACATCACCAAATATTTGAATAATCCATATCGCGTAGTAAATGCGGTCTTGGGTATATCTTCAGGTCGGATACGGATCTGGTGATAGCCCGACCTGAGGTCAATTTTGGAAAATACCTGAGCTCCGGTAAGCTGATCAAATAAAATATCAATCCGGGGAAGAGGGTACTTGTTCTTGATTGTGACCTCATTAAGGGGTCTATAATCTATGCACATCCGAAGCATTTGATCCTTCTTCTTGACAAAGATTGCGGGACAACCCCAAGGTGACGAACTAGGCCGGATGAATCCCTTCTCAAGTAGATCTTGCAATTGAATCTTGAGCTCTGCCAACTCATTTGGAGGCATTCGGTACGACCTTCTAGAAATAGGAGCTATACCAGGCTTCAGTTCAATCACAAACTCTACATCTCTTTTTGGAGGTAATCTAGGCAGATCTTCAGGAAAGTCGTCCGGAAACTCACACATTACCGGAATATCTTGGATTTCCGGTATGATAGCTTCATAGACTGCCATATGGTTTAGCTGGAATAGCTACAGGGATGGACAAAAGAACTTCTTCATGGTCATAGCTCAACCTGATAGTTCTTAGATCAGTGTTGAGAATAGCTTTGTGCTGGGCTAACCAATTCATGCCCAGAATTACATCTATGTCTTGGCCTTTCAGAACAATCATGTTGGTGGGAAGTCCCGTTCAGCCAATGTTACGGGCACATGGAAAGCCACCTCTTTAGTGAATATTTGTCCCCCAGGCAAATGAATAATAAACCCTTCCCTTGATTCAATGCAAGGAATGCAATATTTCTCCACAAATTTGTTGCTTATGAATGTATGCGAAGCACCAGAATCAAAGAGAATGACTGCAGGGTGATTGGCCATAAGAAACATACCCATCATAACCGGCTCTCCCTCCGGTGTAGTGGCCACTTGTGTGTAGTATATTTGCCTAGTCTTCTTTATATTCTTGCCCGCTGTATTATTTGTCATGTTTCCCTTGCCTTGATTTGAATTCCCTGAGTTTGGCTAATTATTGGATTTGTTCTGTCTCGGATATGGGCAGTCTTTGATAAAATATCCAGACTTCCCACAATTGAAGCAGCCGGTTGAAGAACTAGGGAGGGCGGGGAAACAAGCAGCAGGGGCACTCGGCTGACTTGTTGAAGTGGGGACAGGGGTAGGGCGGATGAAGACATGTTGTTTGAACGGGTAGGAGGGTGGACGAGGTGAAGAACGGTTTTGGTTGAAAGGTCGGATTACCAACCTTTGTCGCTTTTTTAGGCCCCTGATTGGACCTATCACCTCTATTTCCTTACGATTTTCCTAGGCCTGGATGCTTAGCTTCTACTGCCAGCGCTGTGCTAACAGCCCTGCTGTAGGAGAGATCAAGACAAGTGGCCATCTTTCTTTGAAGCCGGTCGTTGAGGCCTCTCATAAAGCAAATCTTCTTTTTCAGGTTAGTATTTACCTGATCAATTGCATACTGGGACAAATGATTGAATTTGTTGAGATACTGCATGACAGTACCTCCTCCTTGCTTGAGTCGCATGAATTCCTCCTGTTTCATGTGCAGCACTCCTTCTAGAATATAGTGCTCACGAAACGCCAATTTAAATTTGTCCCATGTGACCTGATGTCCGGCAGGCTGAATGGCCATAAAATTTCTCCACCAAGTACTGGCAGGGCCTCTTAGCTGTTGAGCCGCGAACAACAGCTTCTGGGTCTCAGTGCAGCGGATGAGTCCAAATTTCTGTTCAATGACCCGTATCCATTCGTCAGCTTCGAGAGGGTCTTCGGCTTTGTCGAAAAATGGGGGACGGGTTTCCGAGAAATCCAAGTATGAAGTTTCACGGGGTCCCTGCAGATAAGCCCTTCAGCATTGTTGTTGAAATTGATTTCCCACCATTTCACGCAAAAAGCGGGTGTTGTCGGCGGTCGCATTGACCAAGGCAACGATTGCCTCGGCCAACGTTGGTGGTACAGGCGGTGGGTTGGGTGTATCTTCTTGACTACGGGAAGTACCCACAGCGTCATGCGCATGAGTCCTTGATGACATCTGAGGCACAAAAAACATTTGGGAAAAATATAACATCCCGATACACACCATCATTTTACATTACCAAGATGTAATGATACAGACTCAATGTACAACATGACTTCATTACCCATTTTACATTAGTACTATAGCTAAGCTATACTACTCTAGTATTTATCGTCTTTGGTTGCTTCACTGTCTGTTGTAGGGGACCATTCGTCAGCCAGGTTCATAGAAGGAGGGGGCTTGAAAAGGTCCAATTCCCCACCAAGTGCTTCACTTGTTGTTCCAGAAGATATGACTCCCATTTCAACAGGGTCGGCAGGTACATCTGGGTGCAGTCGTGAATACAGTTCATGAACTTCCTCATGTAATGTTTGGCAATACACCTGCAAGTTGTCAATGGCCGTGCTAAGCTTCTCCACATGGGCTCGAGCTTTGGCTTCCTGGTCCCACGCAATTGAACGTGAGTTGACAGCACAATCGATTGCCAAATCCTGTTCAGCAAGCTCATCTTGCAGATGTCGGACGTCAGCCCTTAACTCATTTATACGCTGACCATCTTCTACCCGCACCCTATTCCGATGATGTAGCTCCGTGCAAAGCTGCTCCACTTGGGCTTCTAGGTCTCCGATGGGATTGTTACTGTCGCTGCTGCTCTCCTCATGTCTCGGAGCTAGCTGATGCCGAGGTACACCAATAGGTCCAGTGGACTTACGCACAGTTTTCTTCATGCGTGGCAGCATATCTCCATAAGGGGGAAAACTTTATTAATATAGTTTTTTAAACATGATGCATGCATAATTACGGAATCAATTTTTGTTGATCCCCAACTTCCTATACATTACACTCTGTTATTTGGTCTTATAAAATAAGTACTCAGAAAGTAGTAAGATAAGAATGAAAGAAATTTTCTTTAGATAAGTCTTTGCAAATTCTTTTTGAAATGTCTCATAATATCTAAAGAGATGGGCTTCACTCCCATACCAGCTGTGACAGAACCTCCCGAGTCATTAGGCCCACCTACAGTTGTCCTTGTCCAGCGTTCCTCGGGCAACCCTGTAGATGCTTCTAATCACTCGACAAGTTCGGTATCTGTATTCTTTACCTTTCCCAAGAGCATTTCACCCGTCACGCAGATATTACAACACATCGGAGGAATGGATAAGGGGAAGCAATTACAGTGACTTAATTTACATTAAAATATAGAAAGAGTGATATTATTACAGACCAGTCATATAGGAGTACAGAAATACTATTATTACAAACCTAGGAGGCAAAAAACCCTCCCACACATAGGTATAAAGTTTTTTTTAAAAGGAGGACAACATCCTCCTGGGACTTCACTCTTGAGCTTCTTCCTTCGACACCACCTTAGAGCAAAAGCAACAAAAGTTTGATGCTTCCTCACCTACAACAACATGGGTTCGAAAACCCTAAGTACGAAGTGTACTTTCGCAAGTCTTACCCGTCAAAATAAAAGACTCTCAAGCATATGTTGGCTTGAGGGAATCAAGGTAAGGATTAATCAAGAATCAAGACTCTGTTAGCAAAAATGCTTACTAATAGTGGATCCTTAAAAATCTAGTTTTATTAACAAGTTAAGTAGTTACCTGTCACTAGAGTTCTTTCTACCCTAGTTCAAACACTTGGCCTATACTAGCCATCTTTTATCATCCCTTTTAGTTTAGTGGAAACTACGTGTAAGTCAGTGACCAAGTCTTCATGTCTGAGAAGTAACGGCAATCCGAATCGATTAATACTCAGCTGAGGATCTCCAATCACACGACATATGTAGCACTTAACCCTTGCATATGTCAACTCGCCATCGGGGTTCTTAAGACCAGATCAGGTTCATGCCAACCGAAAGCACAGATACACCAATGTCCAGCCTCTTGCCACGGAGGGTACACGCTACTCTCGCCATCTCTCCACTCCCATTGCGTGTTGTCTTATTCTGGTATTAGTCGGCCTGAGGCAAAGCTTACCCATGATGAGGTATGTGACCAGATAAAGGGTCCTCGGTCATCAGGCCCACATCGAGCATGGTGCTTAATCGACTTAGACGGAGACACTACACCAAGACTCTTCTCGTGCAAGTCACCCGCCCGGTCTTAGCTTTATCATTTCAACCCAAAGTTTGGTACCTGGCAGAGGTACATATTTTCTGATGTTGAACCCATCATGGCCATGATGAATCCACCATCAAGTTTTATCTTTGAAAACATCCCATCCCACTTGAAGCATCATATTTTGTCAAAACAAAACATTTTCTTTTCTAGAGCAAGACTAAGCATCAGAAAAACCTTTTCATAAAACAGGTGATCAAGGAAAAGTAGTCAATTTTACAAGGAAGGGAATGCATCAATTTGTTTAGCACACAACTCCTATCACCTAATGCATCAAACAAGGTGATAAAGATTTTAAAACAACAAGGAGGTGGCAATGCACCGGGGCTTGCCTTGTGTTATAGGAGAGTCGGGCTCTGCTCTGCAAATATCGAAGTAAAAGCAGTTCCCGGCAGGTGGGTCTTCAGGTGGTGGTTGTGCAACTCCTTCTTCAACTACTATTTCTTCTTCGTTTTCTTTATAGAACCATATATAATCATGAATGCTCATGTAATGCTGATGAAAATGCAATGATAATAAAAGTACATCATATTAAGTCTTGAATACAATTTTCCTTCACGGTACTCCAGGAAAGTAGGGTTTTTGGAGTCAGTATTTTAGTTCATAGGGCACGCACTACTTAAAAAATTAGGGTTTTGGGGGTTTAGGCATCAAACATTGTCCAAATCAAATCAAACTTTACCCAAAGTTTCTAAATATCATTTGAAGCTTATCCAAAAAGTTTAGGGATTTTTGGAGTTATTAATTAATTTCTAAAATTCTAGAGGTATAGGTTTAAGCCTTTTTAAATGCTAGATACTTCCTTGTTGGTACTAAAAATCATAAAACTATTTGTATTAAATACTATAGAAATTTAGGAGTCTAACAAAATTGGTCTCGCATTTTTAGCATTTTTTCTAGAATTTGCTATGGATTTCCAAAGTTTGGTAGAAAAAGAAAATGAAAAAGCATGAATAGTATTGGGCTGAAACTGGCCTAATACAGCCCATGCCCAGGCGAAATGCGCGCGCCCGCGCCCACGGTGTTGACTTTGCACAGAAGACCCTGGCGTTTTAAACAACCCATAAAGAGCCCGCAACACTATTGCTTTGTCTCACTGACATTCACGTCAAGGTCCCTCCCCTTCTATTCTTTCACAATGCTAGGTCCACGACGCTGAGCGGCGGAGTAGTGGCTCCAACGAGCTCGTACTGGTCGGAATAGGCCACGGCTAGGGCTCAAGCTTGGCTGACACTTAATTTAGCCCCTAACAAGCGTTTCCCCTCAATCAATTGCAAGGTTCTAACCCCAATCTCTCTACTCATGGTGACCGCACAATCCGGGGACAATTCAAAGTGTTCCCGCCGATCTACTCTGGTGCAGGGCAATTGGTTGGGCCGATGAGCTTCAAGGGCACACAGGAATGCTAGAACAAGGGCGAGGAGAACATGATCGGACCTGTGGAGCGCTGACCACGACGAGCTCACACGTGCAATGTTCTGGATCGATTTGGGGAGAGTCTCAAATTGGGGCTCTCTGGTGGATGATCGGAGGCACGGGTGGGTGCGTTGGGTGCTTGACTACATGGCGGAGCCGTTGGCACGCTCAATTTATAGGACCCAGGGGCGGTGGCGGCTAATTTGGAGGAGACGTGTGGCGGCCGGAGAGGGGAAAGAGCACTGGCGCAGGTGATACCGTGGCTTTCACTGTGGCCCGACCACCGGCGATGCCCTAACATGCTAAGGCAAGTCACTGTGACGTGGTAATGCCCTAAGGAACGTGGCGCATGGTCAGTAAGCGGACAACGCCGGCGAGGACCAATTCGGCTGAACTCAATCCAGGTGGGTGCGGCGAACTCACTGTGGCGGAACTGCCCGAATTATTCCAACTTAAGTGCCTAAGTCCTGCCTTAGAGGCTAGACCACACTTAAATGGGAATAACCCGTCAATCCCTCGGATCTAGTCTGACACGGCCACTGACAGGATCAAGTACCACAATCTCACTCGATGGTGAGTCACAGAGCAAATACAATAAAGCATAAAACCATACATGTCAGAGTATTAAATTATTACATCATCATCATCATCATCATCGGAGTTTTTGCAAAAGTGACCATCATTGTTTTGAAGTGCAGCGGAAATAAACTAACGGTAAATAAATCGAGAGATGGGGAAGCCTGTCCCATCACTCCTCATGCTCCTCCTCAGCCGAGGCAGGGTCCCACTCGACAGTCCAACCCGGTGGTAGGGTGGATGGCCAAGTCACTCCAGCAGCCATTTCCTCCAGAGAACCTGTAAAAAAATTATGCCACAAGCAAGGCTGAGTATACTAATACTCAGCTAGACTTACCCGGTGTGAGGAGTCTATACTCCTCTACCTCTAGACATGCAGCTGTTTGGCTGTGGGGTTTGGTTGCCAAAAGCACTAGCTGAGTTTCTAAATCAAGATTTTAACTTTGTCAAAATTAAGTGTGACTCTCTTAAGGCTAAAAGTGTACTATCTACTCATACATAGTAGCAAGCATTTTTAGCAATCAATATCTTGTATCATCTCAACACAGTTCCAATTGTTACTCAATGCAGCAGCATGGATCAAGCAGTCTCATTAGCTGCGAGAAGCAGACGATTCGAATCGAGTTTTTATCCTTGCAAGGTAAACCTAAACACACGATATGTAGGGGCACTCCGTCCCCACACACATCAACCGTCCCCATCGATTCCCTGGCAACAGAAAGGGGCTCACCGCCTTGGCGTACAATGCCCCACTGACCCCGACTGGCCGTCGTGCAGTGACCGCACTTGTACCCACCATAACCGGAATGGGAGACTACGTCTCAGGTCGCGTGAGGAGGGCAATCTGCGGGCAGGTTCACTCAGGTACTAGGCTTACCGATTTACCATATTTCTCGGTATGTGCTTAGTACGTTCAAACGCTTGACTCACGGTACCACACCTTAATCCTTATTCAAATTTTTATCCCGTGAACAACCAATCCCCATGGATTGTTGCCCACAAACCAACATCAATATGATAAGAAAGTGGATACAGCCAATTCCTGACCTCGCGCGAGTGCTAGAAAAATCACTCGACTTCTACCGAGATCCTAATTAATAAAGCAGCTACTCGACCTAGCATACTAGTATTCATCTCAATAGGATTCCTGAGATCATGCAACTAGGGTTTAAATCAACTCCTACACTTAAGTGCACAATACAAGCCTACAAACATTAAGTGTAGTAAAATATCATATAGAACAGGTTATGCATAAAACCGGGGCTTGCCTTCCAAAGCAGTGGCAGGCAGGTCCTCTGGTGCAGGCTCTGGTGCTGGCTCTGGGGCAACCTCCTGGGCAGCTCCTTGCTCCGGCACGAGGATGTACCTCCGTCAGCAAGATTACAGTCTATCGAAATGCAATGAACATGTATGTCATGATTATGCAAGATCTAAGAACATGAAGCTACAGAAACTAAGTTAAGAATTAACTTAGGGTTCCCTGGCTATGTGGGTCTTCTAGTGGTTTATGTTTTAGCACTTTTATATTTAAGTCTTTATTTGGGGTAAACAAGGAGAATTGGTATTGCATTTGTATATTTCTATTTCAGGGAACAATTTACAAGGGTCTTAGGAGGATACTAATTTCCATTGTTCATTTTCCTCTCTTTAGTGTTTATTTATGAATTCTAGTGGGGTTTGAACTACCAAGGTGAATTAACTATTTTCAATAATTCCACAAAAATTACAGTGGCTTGCCCTTGGTCAATATGGCCTGTCTTAAGAATATGGGACTCAAAATAAAAAGGCTAGGCTGTATACAAAAATAACAAAAAGTGGGGCAATTAAGCCACTTTGCACTACAAGTCCTTTATTAAAGTGGGTCCTGACCTAAGGGTTATTTTTGTTGGCCTCTAACAGTGATAATAAGCTCTTGTACCAAAAATGACAGAGAGCCACATGATGGTTATTTAATGGTGGATTTCTAAAGTTTGGTGCAAAAAGGGTGTTTAGAACTAACTTGTCATTTGAAAAATATCAAACAACAGATTTCAGATTTTTCCTAAGTTCTTATTATCAAAACACTAGTTATCCTAAGGTTTGAGGAGTTTTCACATTAGGGTTATTTTTGTAGGGTTTTTCTAAGTTTCCCTTGTTTTCTTAAAATAAAAGGTATCCTATTTATTTTATACTAAACCAGGGTATGATGTATTTTTCCAGTGAACTATATTGAATAAGTAACCTAACAAAAATAGAGGTACTCTCTGGTTCATTAATTAAATTACATTTTCTATTTTCCTTATCCTTAAGCATATTATAGAATAAGGGGTAAAACTAATTTATATGGAGTAGACAGAGAGGTTCAATATTTTTAAACAGGTCAGTAGGTAGATATAAACTTCTCCAAATTTTTCTAACCCTGGTCAAATAATATTCCTATTTTTCCTTCTAATATTGAGTTTTGAGTGATTTTCTTATTTAATTCAAAACTTCAGAAAAGGATACAGGAACTATGGGTTTTATTATTTTTATCTGATAGTTCATATTTTCCAGAGTCTAGCAAAATTGGTTTGATAATTTTTGGATGATTATTCTTCAAGTTATGCATTTATTAAGTTATCTGTCATATAAAAAGATAAATAAATTTTGAAAAAGGAAAAGAAAACCGGTTTACGCTGAGGCCCCTGGGGTTTCTCCTTTTCGTTTCTCACAGAACAGCCCTTGGTCCACTATTGGCTTGGGTCACTGACATTGCGCAAAGCCCCCTGGACTTATCGGAAAACTAACCCGCGCTCCCTGACCGGCTTAAACAGTACCCGCAGCGTAGATTACGGCGGTGGGGCTTACCGGCGGCGGTAGAGCTCCGGCGGGGTGGTCAGTGACGTCCGGGAGGTTGCGACGGTCACGTCGATGTGCGGGTCGTCGCCGGAGGTGGTCGGAGTTACCCTGGCCACGAGCACAGGCGGCGGGGATCGTCGGCGGCGCCTGTTCCGGCCAAACCACGGCGGTGTAGTTAAATTAGTGTGCACGAGGAGCTTCACGGGGTGACACAGAGGCCATGCGCGCATCGAATTGGAAAACGGTGCAGGGGCTTACCCGGTCCACGTGCGCCGGCGGGTTCTTGAACTCCGGTGAGCACGATTGGGCTACTCCGGTGACGCGGGTCCCCGGGTCAAGCTTGAGCAAGTCTCACGGCCTCACCAGGAAGCTATCTAGGGGCTTGGATCGAACAGAGGAGGACGGGAGAGGGGCTGGCCACGGTGGTTGCTCTCGGGCGGCACTGGCGGGTCACGGGGAGGTCGCCGGAGCTAATGGCTGGCTCGGGCAAGTCAGGCGAGGTACGGAGGAGGCAATGGGGAAGGCAACCGAGCACTGGGGCGGGTTTTATAGCCGTGGCGCGGCCAGGGCGCCGGCTCGACCGTTTGGCGCGACGCGGGGCACGCGGGGGCGTGCTCTGGCGAGCTCAGAGTGCGTCGAACACGTGGCGTGTTGCTTCTGCCCGTGTTCTTCGCTCTGCTGAGCGGCCAGGCGTACGAATCTTGCCCTACCGCCTGTGGGAGATCTCTTCCCTGCACCTAGAGCTACCTAGTTCATGTGAGTTCCAAGAGTAGATGTGGTCTGGTTGAGGAGATATGGTGGCGCCAAGTCTTGTCTGTCTGCACTGTTCAATCCGAGACAAAACCAGTGCCAACTCGTGTCAAACGGTTTTGGCTTGGGTTCAAACTTTTCCAGGGCATTCTAGGGTTAATTTGGCGCCATTTTGTCAATTGGGTCGATAGGTTTTGAAAAGGGGATCAAGGTGAACATGTGGGATCTTTGTTCAAGGGTTGGTTTTTGACTTAGGCAAATCCTGAATTTCTCCCTTGTGTTCAACCTTTGGTGATCTTTTTAGGGCCTTTCTGAAAACTTTTTGGGGGTACTTCCTTACAATTAATTGTAGGTTATTAAGTATATTACAACTTTTATATTTGGCCCAAACCATGATCATAAGGTTTGCATGATCTTTTGATCATGGCTTCAATTAGGGTTCTCATTGCCTATGGGGTTTTGCTTTAGGGTTTTGGGAGATCCCCACTTAGATGTGCATGATAAGCTAGGGCAGGACATCCAAGGTGGGTTACACTTGTTTAGGACCTAGAATTCCAAGTTTGATATATTTTGCCCACTTAAATCTTCATGTGATAATGGGTAAACAGGGGTAACCCTGGGGTGGACACCCTGAGTAACACCTAGGGTGTTACAGCCCTCCCCCCTTAAATGAATCTCGTCCCGAGATTTCAGGTAGAGTCCCTTGGAGGGATGCTTGAAGGTGTGTTGGTGCTATTCTCCCTTATACTCAAGTTCCCCTTTTATAACTGTTCTTCGAATGTCATCCTCTTTGCAACTTCAGAAGGAAGCCCTTCTTAAGTTAAATCCACGTCTTAGACTATCCTTGTTATCTAAGTTTTTCTTATAATTGACTTCAAAGGGCAGGTGGGGGTGGTTACATACCGACTCCTTTGGGCAGAAAGTCAGGGAAGCGAGAGCGTAGAAAATCCTCCGTCTCCCATGTAGCTTCTTCTGCTGAATGATGACTCCACTGAACCTTATACATTTTGATTGATCTTGCCCGAGTTGATCTCTCCTTTTGATCCAATACCTTGACGGGGTACTCTTGGTAGGACAAGTCTGGTTCTATCTCAATGTCTGGTTCCGGTAGCACTTCAGTGGGTAGACGAACACATTTCCGCAGCTGAGATACATGGAACACATTGTGAACTGCTGACATACAGGGTGGCAATTCCAATTGGTAAGCTACGGGTCCACAACTTGCCTTGATCTTATAGGGTCCAATGTAACGAGGGGCTAACTTGCCCTTGATCCCGAATCTCTGGACACCCTTGGTTGGTGATATCTTAAGATAGACATGATCTCCCACCTCAAACTGTAGAGGCTTCCGCCTCTTGTCATGATAACTCTTTTGCCTGGCCTGAGCAGCTTCTAGGTTCTTCTTGATAATTCTAACCTTTGCCTCTGCTTCAAGCACCAAATCTGGCCCAAAAATTTCCCTTTCTCCTGCTTGAGACCTATTTAGTGGGGTCCTACACCTTCTCCCATATAATGCCTCAAAAGGTGCCATCTTCAGACTGGACTGATAGCTGTTATTGTAAGAAAACTCTGCCAAGGAAAGACACTTGTCCCAATCTCTTCCATAGTGTAGTGCACATGCTCGCAACATGTCTTCCAAAATCTGATTTACCCTTTCTGTCTGACCATCTGTTTGGGGGTGGTATGCTGAGCTTCGTATGACCTGGGTTCCAAGTGATTCCTGCAGTTGTTCCCAAAATCGTGCCACAAAAGGTGCTCCTCGGTCTGAGACTATAGTCCTTGGTATCCCATGCAGACGAACTATCTGGTCGATGTAGATCTCCGCATACTTCTCCGCCCGGTGGGTGGTGTGCACTGGCAAGAAATGAGCAGTCTTGGTCAATCTGTCCACAATAACTCATATAGAATCATGGTGCCTGGAGGTATTGGGTAATCCTACTATGAAGTCCATGCAAATGTCCTCCCATTTCCAAGATGGTATGGGAAGGGGTTGCAAAGGGCCTGCTGCCTTCAAGTGGCTGGCTTTTATCCTCTGGCAAGTGTCACACTCGGAGATGTACTTGGCAATTTCCCTCTTCATTCTGGTCCACCAATATAGCGATCTGAGGTCATGGTACATCTTGTTGCTACCAGGGTGCATGGAGAACTTGGCGAGGTGAGCTTCATCCAATATCTTCTTTCTGAGCTCAGGGTCCTTGGGAACCACCAATCGATCTCCAAACCATAAAATTCCCTTGCTGTCCTGACGGAAACACTTGTATTTTTCTGCCTTTTGCTTGAGCATATCTTTGATAACCTGAACACCCTTATCCCCAACCTATGCCCTGACTATCTGTTCTTGCAATGTGGGTTCCACCGAGATATAGCTTAGGTCACCCGAAGAAACAACTTCCAGGTTCAGCTTGCACAACTCATCACACAGGGTGTTGACTCTTGCATCCATGTTCATACAATTGCACTGGGCCTTTCTGCTCAAAGCATCTGCCACAACATTGGCTTTGCCAGGATGGTAATGTACCTCCAAATCATAGTCCTTGATTAATTCCAACCATCTTCTCTGCCTCATGTTCAGATCTGCTTGAGTGAAAATGTACTTGAGGCTCTTGTGATCAGTGTAAATGTTACAGTGAGCTCCCATCAAGTAGTGTCTCCATATCTTGAGGGCATGAACTACTGCTGCCAACTCCAGATCATGTGTAGGGTAGTTCTGCTCATGGGGTCTGAGAGCTCGGGAAGCATACGCAATCACTCTGTTCTCTTGCATCAAGACACATCCCAATCCGGTACCTGAAGCATCACAATAAACTTCAAATGGTCTGGTATTGTCGGGTTGGGCTAGCACTGGGGCTGTTGTCAAATGTTGCCTCAAGGTATGAAAAGCATCTTCACACTTTTGGCTCCACTCAAATTTGACTCCCTTCTTCAACAGTTCAGTCATTGGCTTGGCAATTCTGGAGAAATCCGGAATAAATCGTCGGTAGTACCCTGCCAATCCCAGAAAACTCCTAATTTGTCTCACTGTAGTAGGAGGTTTCCAGTCCATCACTTCTTGCACTTTCTTAGGGTCAACTGATATCCCATTCTGGGAAATTTTGTGACCCAAGAATTTAATCTCCTTCAGCCAGAACTCACACTTAGACAACTTAGCATACAACCGATGGTCACGGAGTCTCTGAAGTACAGTATGCAGATGTTTAGTGTGCTCAGCTTCATTCTTGGAGTAAACCAGAATGTCATCGATGAAAACGACCACGAACTTGTCTAACTCTGGCATGAATACTGAGTTCATCAAGTACATAAAGTAAGCCGGGGCATTGGTCAGCCCAAAAGACATCACCAAAAACTCATAGAGCCCATATCTGGTAGAGAAAGCCGTCTTGGGAATGTCACTGGCGCGGATCTTAATCTGATGGTAGCCTGAGCGAAGGTCTATCTTGGAGAATACCTTGGCTCCCACCAACTGATCAAACAGAACATCAATGCGGGGTAACGGGTATTTGTTCTTGATAGTCACCGCATTGAGAGGGCGGTAGTCAACACACATCCTCAAACTCTCATCCTTTTTCTTCACGAATAAGGCGGGACATCCCCATGGTGAAGTACTTGGACGAATAAACCCCTTGTCCAACAATTCTTGCAATTGTTTCTTCAATTCTGCCAATTCCGCGGGAGGCATCCTATAGGGTCTCTTGGAGATAGGAGCAGTCCCGGGTTGCAATTCGATGGCGAACTCAATATCTCGGTCAGGTGGCATCCCTGGCAATTCATCCGGAAAAACATCCGGATAGTCACAGACCACTGGGATCTTTTCCACTGGGGATTCTATCATAACAAAGGCACAAGATCGGGTACAACCCTGGTTGGGTAAATGCAAAACAGTCTCGCCGTAAGCAGGGGAATGAATTTCAATGGCTCTGGCTGCGATGTCCAATACTGCCTGATGCCTGGTCAACTAGTCAGCTCCCAGAATAATATCCACGCTATCCAATCCTAAGATGAGAAGGGTGGTTCTAATCACCAGACTACCAAATTCTATAGGCACTTGCCTGTTGATTTGATAAGTGGCAACTCTGCCTCCGGGTGTTGAAATTGTAATGCCCCCATCGGTATGGTGAAAGGGCAACTGGCATTTGGCACTAAACTTGGCACTGATAAAACTATGTGAAGCACCGGAATCAAAAAGAACAATAGCGGGATAATTTAAAACTGTAAAGATACCAGTCATGACGGGTGCTCCCTCTGGAATGTCAGCCATGGTAGTGAAGTTCAGCTTGCCCTGCCTCACTTGCACCTTCTGTCTCTTGCCTTGGTTCTGATTAACATTCTGCCCCTGCCTCTGCTGGTTTCTGGGGCAATTCTTGGCATAATGCCCAGTGTTGCCACAAGTGAAGCACCTGTTGTCATTGTCCTGACGGTACTGCTGCTGCCGCTGGTTGCTTCTCTGAGCGGGAAATTGGGTGCGGTTGGGTGCCTGCTGCTGCTGTGGTGGTCTGATCACCCATCTCCCTTGCTGCTGCTGAGGTCCCTTGCTCTGCGTGTCAGACACAATCCTGAAGCGCTGTGGCTGAGCTGAGGGTCCTGCCACAGGGGTCTTCCTCTTCTTCTCTGCCTGTCGAGCTAAAATGCAGTCCTCCTGGGAGATAGCCATGTTGACCAACTCATTGTAACTGTTGGCCCTGACGGTGTTGAGACGATCACGGAGCTTGGTGCTGAGCCCCCGTCTGAACCTGTCCCTCTTCTTCTCATCCGTGTCTGCATGGTATCCAGCATACTGGCACAAGTCATTAAAGGCCTGGGCATACTGCAACACTGTCCTGTTGCCCTGAGTGAGTGCCAGAAACTCATTGAGCTTCCGGTCCATGATGCCAGCTGGAATATGGTGCCCTCTGAAAGCTGCCTTGAACTCTCTCCACTCCACCTCTCTACCTTCTTGCTGCATGGCAAGAAAATGGTCCCACCAAGTCCTCGCGGGTCCGCGAAGCTGCTGGGTGGCAAACCTGACTTTGGTGACCTCTGAGCAAGCTCCATGGAGCAGTGGGAATTTGGATTCCACCACCCGCAACCATACATCTGCATCAAGTGGGTCCTCTGCCCTTGCGAACAATGGAGGCTGGGTGCTGAGGAACTCCTGGTAGGTAGCCACCGCGGGGTGACGCTGATGGTCTCCACCATAATGCTGAGGTGGTGGCTGACGCTGAGCCAACTGCCTCAAGATCTCATTCCGCTGAGCCATGAGCTCCTGCAGAGTGGGAGGCTGTGGCGGTGGAGGAACGTGCTCATTCTGACCACGGCGCGCTCTCCCAGCCATCTGAAAAATCACATGGTTGCTTAATAACACATCTCCAAGCTTAAGGTTCAAACACGGTAGGGGAGTTAAAGCAATTTGACAGATTCCACATAAAACAAGAAAAACATAAACCTTCCGTCCAATTTAAACTGCCATTAATCATCCCCAAACCTCCAAAAGAGTTTAACATGGTTACATCAATGATCCAAAAAGACTCAACTCTTCCTAGCCTAGTACCCTAAGGGTGCAAAAGCTAAGCTAGCGGCGAGGAGTCCAACTATCACCAACCCCTAGTATTATCCCTAGCATCTAGTGAGCGAACGAGGCAACGCTTGACTCGGGGGAAGGTGGTCTCCCTGAGCCAGCGGTGTCTACACTGGAAGCAGGCTCCTCCCCTCCCTCGATGTCAACGTCCTCGTCAGCCTCCTCATCATGGATCTCTTGGTGATGCATGTCTAGGTGCTCATTTGCCTCTGCTAATTGCTGCTGAGTGTTAAGGAGCTGATCTTTGAGAACCTCAATGGTGTTCTCCCTGGTGCCCACTAGCTCCTCCAACTCATGAATCTCATCAGACAGGTGCTCCACTTGCAAGTCTTTTTCCACCAGCTCCTGGGACAAGTCCACCACGAGCTCCTCCCTGTTATCCAGGGTGATCTTGGTGGCCTCCAGCAATGCCATCAGATGAGACATTGCCTCCCCACGCATTACTTGCAGACGATACAGAGCGTTCATGCATCGTACCGACAAGTGAGCGGAGTGGCCTGGGTAGAGAGCCCAGATGTCCTTGGCATGCTCCACCCGATCCTTCCACATCGGGTCGTCCTCCTTTTCCGCGGGGAACAACCTAATGGGGTGGGTAGCCAGCTCCAAGGGATGAAATCTGTAGAAAGTAGTCAACCCATGCAGAGCGATTGCCTCGATCGTATCCTCCTCCGCTCGGTATCCGAAAGACTCGGAGTCCAAGGAGCGCCAGCCTGGCTGCAGGGGATGAGGCTCCAAAGTCATCCTCACTCTACAGCGAGGCACCCGGTGCTTCTCGAACTGCTGCACCGCGTACTGAGGGGGTGTCAAGTATCCTGCCCCCTGAAGTACCTCCCACAAGATGCGGGGAAAACCCTCTCGTGCAAGTCCGTCAGAGTGGGTCAGTGCATTTCCGTCATCGGAGGATCCGTGGGAAGTCATCTGTGTACGGTTAAGCGTAAGTAAAAGAAAAAAAGAATTACAAAAAGAACAAGGAAAAATAAAACTCAGCCTGTCTCTAGTTAAAAGAAAAGGCATTGGGGACCTAGTTGGCTGTTATCTTGTTTTTAAGTCCTTTTACTTAGTTATCCATTTGCTTAATTAAAAATGCATGCATGCGCGTCCTGAACGACCTCTCCAGAAGATAAAAAGGAATAGGGAAGAACTCCCATCCTTTAAAAAGTGGCCTGTAGGGCCTAGTCACTTAGCCACCTAGCTACCCTTCTATTATCCTAAGGCTTCACGTCCTAGGTCTATCCTGCTCGTCCTACGATCTATCCAACATTGTTTCTATCAAATTTTACTTTAGAAAAGGGATGGCATTTATGTTTTATTGATTCCTCTGTGGTGGTACAAGCTCCAATACCAGCTGTGGCGGAACTGCCCGAATTATTCCAACTTAAGTGCCTAAGTCCTGCCTTAGAGGCTAGACCACACTTAAATGGGAATAACCCGTCAATCCCTCGGATCTAGTCCGACACGGCCACTGACAGGATCAAGTACCACAATCTCACTCGATGGTGAGTCACAGAGCAAATACAATAAAGCATAAAACCATACATGTAAGAGTATTAAATTATTACATCATCATCATCATCATCATCGGAGTTTTTGCAAAAGTGACCATCATTGTTTTGAAGTGCAGCGGAAATAAACTAACGGTAAATAAATCGAGAGATGGGGAAGCCTGTCCCATCACTCCTCATGCTCCTCCTCAGCCGAGGCAGGGTCCCACTCGACAGTCCAACCCGGTGGCAGGGTGGATGGCCAAGTCACTCCAGCAGCCATTTCCTCCAGAGAACCTGTAAAAAAATTATGCCACAAGCAAGGCTGAGTATACTAATACTCAGCTAGACTTACCCGGTGTGAGGAGTCTATACTCCTCTACCTCTAGACATGCAGCTGTTTGGCTGTGGGGTTTGGTTGCCAAAAGCACTAGCTGAGTTTCTAAATCAAGATTTTAACTTTGTCAAAATTAAGTGTGACTCTCTTAAGCTAAAAGTGTACTATCTACTCATACATAGTAGCAAGCATTTTTAGCAATCAATATCTTGTATCATCTCAACACAGTTCCAATTGTTACTCAATGCAGCAGCATGGATCAAGCAGTCTCATTAGCTGCGAGAAGCAGACGATTCGAATCGAGTTTTTATCCTTGCAAGGTAAACCTAAACACACGATATGTAGGGGCACTCCGTCCCCACACACATCAACCGTCCCCATCGATTCCCTGGCAACAGAAAGGGGCTCACCGCCTTGGCGTACAATGCCCCACTGACCCCGACTGGCCGTCGTGCAGTGACCGCACTTGTACCCACCATAACCGGAATGGGAGACTACGTCTCAGGTCGCGTGAGGAGGGCAATCTGCGGGCAGGTTCACTCAGGTACTAGGCTTACCGATTTACCATATTTCTCGGTATGTGCTTAGTACGTTCAAACGCTTGACTCACTGTACCACACCTTAATCCTTATTCAAATTTTTATCCCGTGAACAACCAATCCCCATGGATTGTTGCCCACAAACCAACATCAATATGATAAGAAAGTGGATACAGCCAATTCCTGACCTCGCGCGAGTCCTAGAAAAATCACTCGACTTCTACCGAGATCCTAATTAATAAAGCAGCTACTCGACCTAGCATACTAGTATTCATCTCAATAGGATTCCTGAGATCATGCAACTAGGGTTTAAATCAACTCCTACACTTAAGTGCACAATACAAGCCTACAAACATTAAGTGTAGTAAAATATCATATAGAACAGGTTATGCATAAAACCGGGGCTTGCCTTCCAAAGCAGTGGCAGGCAGGTCCTCTGGTGCAGGCTCTGGTGCTGGCTCTGGGGCAACCTCCTGGGCAGCTCCTTGCTCCGGCACGAGGATGTACTCTCCGTCAGCAAGATTACAGTCTATCGAAATGCAATGAACATGTATGTCATGATTATGCAAGATCTAAGAACATGAAGCTACAGAAACTAAGTTAAGAATTAACTTAGGGTTCCCTGGCTATGTGGGTCTTCTAGTGGTTTATGTTTTAGCACTTTTATATTTAAGTCTTTATTTGGGGTAAACAAGGAGAATTGGTATTGCATTTGTATATTTCTATTTCAGGGAACAATTTACAAGGGTCTTAGGAGGATACTAATTTTCATTGTTCATTTTCCTCTCTTTAGTGTTTATTTATGAATTCTAGTGGGGTTTGAACTACCAAGGTGAATTAACTATTTTCAATAATTCCACAAAAATTACAGTGGCTTGCCCTTGGTCAATATGGCCTGTCTTAAGAATATGGGACTCAAAATAAAAAGGCTAGGCTGTATACAAAAATAACAAAAAGTGGGGCAATTAAGCCACTTTGCACTACAAGTCCTTTATTAAAGTGGGTCCTGACCTAAGGGTTATTTTTGTTGGCCTCTAACAGTGATAATAAGCTCTTGTACCAAAAATGACAGAGAGCCACATGATGGTTATTTAATGGTGGATTTCTAAAGTTTGGTGCAAAAAGGGTGTTTAGAACTAACTTGTCATTTGAAAAATATCAAACAACAGATTTCAGATTTTTCCTAAGTTCTTATTATCAAAACACTAGTTATCCTAAGGTTTGAGGAGTTTTCACATTAGGGTTATTTTTGTAGGGTTTTTTCTAAGTTTCCCTTGTTTTCTTAAAATAAAAGGTATCCTATTTATTTTATACTAAACCAGGGTATGATGTATTTTTCCAGTGAACTATATTGAATAAGTAACCTAACAAAAATAGAGGTACTCTCTGGTTCATTAATTAAATTACATTTTCTATTTTCCTTATCCTTAAGCATATTATAGAATAAGGGGTAAAACTAATTTATATGGAGTAGACAGAGAGGTTCAATATTTTTAAACAGGTCAGTAGGTAGATATAAACTTCTCCAAATTTTTCTAACCCTGGTCAAATAATATTCCTATTTTTCCTTCTAATATTGAGTTTTGAGTGGTTTTCTTATTTAATTCAAAACTTCAGAAAAGGATACAGGAACTATGGGTTTTATTATTTTTATCTGATAGTTCATATTTTCCAGAGTCTAGCAAAATTGGTTTGATAATTTTTGGATGATTATTCTTCAAGTTATGCATTTATTAAGTTATCTGTCATATAAAAAGATAAATAAATTTTGAAAAAGGAAAAGAAAACCGGTTTACACTGAGGCCCCTGGGGTTTCTCCTTTTCGTTTCTCACAGAACAGCCCTTGGTCCACTATTGGCTTGGGTCACTGACATTGCGCAAAGCCCCCTGGACTTATCGGAAAACTAACCCACGCTCCCTGACTGGCTTAAACAGTACCCGCGGCGTAGATTACGGCGGTGGGGCTTACCGGCGGCGGTAGAGCTCCGGCGGGGTGGTCAGTGACGTCCGGGAGGTTGCGACGGTCACGTCGATGTGCGGGTCGTCGCCGGAGGTGGTCGGAGTTACCCTGGCCACGAGCACAGGCGGCGGGGATCGTCGGCGGCGCCTGTTCCGGCCAAACCACGGCGGTGTAGTTCAATTAGGGTGCACGAGGAGCTTCACAGGGTGACACAGAGGCCATGCGCGCATCGAATTGGAAAACGGTGCAGGGGCTTACCCGGTCCACGTGCGCCGGCGGGTTCTTGAACTCCGGTGAGCACGATTGGGCTACTCCGGTGACGCGGGTCCCCGGGTCAAGCTTGAGCAAGTCTCACAGCCTCACCAGGAAGCTATCTGGGGGCTTGGATCGAACGGAGGAGGACGGGAGAGGGGCTGGCCACGGTGGTTGCTCTCGGGCGGCACTGGCGGGTCACGGGGAGGTCGCCGGAGCTAATGGCTGGCTCGGGCAAGTCAGGCGAGGTACGGAGGAGGCAATGGGGAAGGCAACCGAGCACTAGGGCGGGTTTTATAGCCGTGGCGCGGCCAGGGCACCGGCTCGACCGTTTGGCGCGACGCGGGGCACGCGGGGGCGTGCTCTGGCGAGCTCAGAGCGTGTCGAACACGTGGCGTGTTGCTTCTGCCCGTGTTCTTCGCTCTGCTGAGCGGCCAGGCGTACAAATCTTGCCCTACCGCCTGTGGGAGATCTCTTCCCTGCACCTAGAGCTACCTAGTTCATGTGAGTTCCAAGAGTAGATGTGGTCTGGTTGAGGAGATATGGTGGCGCCAAGTCTTGTCTGTCTGCACTGTTCAATCCGAGACAAAACCAGTGCCAACTCGTGTCAAACGGTTTTGGCTTGGGTTCAAACTTTTCCAGGGCATTCAAGGGTTAATTTGGCGCCATTTTGTCAATTGGGTCGACAGGTTTTGAAAAGGGTATCAAGGTGAACATGTGGGATCTTTGTTCAAGGGTTGGTTTTTGACTTAGGCAAATCCTGAATTTCTCCCTTGTGTTCAACCTTTGGTGATCTTTTTAGGGCCTTTCTGAAAACTTTTTGGGGGTACTTCCTTACTATTAATTGTAGGTTATTAAGTATATTACAACTTTTATATTTGGCCCAAACCATGATCATAAGGTTTGCATGATCTTTTGATCATGGCTTCAATTAGGGTTCTCATTGCCTATGGGGTTTTGCTTTAGGGTTTTGGGAGATCCCCACTTAGATGTGCATGATAAGCTAGGGCAGGACATCCAAGGTGGGTTACACTTGTTTAGGACCTAGAATTCCAAGTTTGATATATTTTGCCCACTTAAATCTTCATGTGATAATGGGTAAACAGGGGTAACCCTGGGGTGGACACCCTGAGTAACACCTAGGGTGTTACACTCACCGTCGATCGGGTCCGAGCCTATCTGGTGCCAAGATCTTTACTCTGCCGTGATTATCTCCTTACCAGAGGGCACGAATCATAGCGACGACGTGGATCATGGCGCAATGGTCACCGGCGGTGAGGGGTGATGCATCTGAAGATCTTCTTCAGCTAACTGTACCATGACGATCGCCATCAGAAGCGTCTGATAGAACAAGTTTGAGCGCAATTTACTTCAAAATTCGTGTGACAACATGACCTGCATCACAGTTGTTGAGCTATAATCCAGCTACAATTCGACTATAGGGATCTTAATTATTGGCTTACCCCATCGAGCGTGAATCGAGTCCATAGTTCATCATGATTCACTATCAGACCAACATCAGGGTTCATTGGTGACTGACAGCCATATTTTGAGTCCATTTAACTCCAAACTTTGTATGTGATCAAGGCTTAGTTACTGAAGCAAAGTTGTACTCCTATTATAGCTCTACAAATTTGATGTGTTGACCCTAGGCAAATTCCTTGCATTTTTGAAAATACAAAGCTCCAAAGTCAGCCCTGCTTAATGTTTTTGGGACTTAGGCATATGAGAGTTATAGAGTGGCCTTTTTGCAAATAAGCCCAAATCTCATGGTTTGGTTGGTATATACTCAAATATGTGAACCAATTGATTTGAGGTGCCCTAATACCTTTGTTTTTGCACTTGGGTCCAAAACTGTGCAAAATTTACACATAACCCCCTAGGGTTTCAATTTAGGGTTTTCCAAGGGTCTTTTTAGGGTTTTGATGTGATATCCTGGCCCCTGGGATGGTGATTTCCTTGCCCAAGGCTTAATAGAATTAATAGAGTATTCATACCAACAAGGTGCATCTTCTTTTTCGGAAGCCTATCTCGAAAGAACCTCCAAGTTAAGCGTGCTTGGCTTGGAGGAATTTGGGATGGGTGACCGACCGGGTAGTTTTCTTAGGTGCACATGAGTGAGGACAAAGTGCGCACAAAAGACTCGTGTTGGTCTGTGGGAACAATATATGATCCTAGAGAGCTGCCAGGAGTAAGTACTGCCGGTCCAGGGATTGGACGAGGTGTTACAAGTGGTATCAGAGCCGACCCTCGCGGTTTCACGGGCGTGTGTGGGCTAGGGGGTTCGGGTATATGGCGCATGGCGCATGTGGGCCCAGAGTGGTCACATGGCATGGCATATGATGACACTAGACATACAGACATGGCCAAGAGGGGAGGTTCCTGGATTGGGGTTGACCGACGAGGACGTCGGTCTTCTAAGGGGGGTGGATTGTGATATCCTGGCCCCTGGGATGGTGATTTCCTGGCCCAAGGCTTAATAGAATTAATAGAGTATTCATACCAAAAAGGTGCATCTTCTTTTTTGGAAGCCTATCTCGAAAGAACCTCCAAGTTAAGCGTGCTTGGCTTGGAGCAATTTGGGATGGGTGACCGACCGGGAAGTTTTCCCGGGTGCGCATGAGTGAGGACAAAGTGCGCACAAAAGACTCGTGTTGGTCTGTGGGGACAATATATGATCCTAGAGAGCTGCCAGGAGTAAGTACCGCCAGTACAGGGATTGGACAGGGTGTTACATTTGACATATATAGGGTTTTGGTGCTATTAAAGTCCATTAAATGTGATATCTTATGACCATTTCTAATGAGTTTTGAGATTTTAACTTATTTAGGCTTTATTGACACTCCTAAGCCTGGTTTAGGGTTAAGTACCCTACCCTAGGGTTTCACACAAAACAAGTCACGTCAATACAACTTGTTTGAAATTTTTGCCTAGTGAATGCATTTTAAGTGTAGCAAACACATGATATGCCAATGCTCATGATGTTATGCTCAAGTTTTAGTGACAGTAACACCAGGGGTGTTACAACAACAAACCCATAAGTATATTTGTTTACCCTAAAATCTAGATTTCACTTTGGTGTTTATACTTTTCTATTGGACTTGTGTTCACTTGATTGCATATGTTTGGTGTAATGTTCCTTTATCCTTTCCTAAATGTGTTGAATGCATGATTGCTTTGCGTAGACAACGGGCAGTCCATCGTTCCTGAGTGTGTTGCCGGAAACTTCCCTGAGCAGCAACCTGGTGAAGGCAAGTGTCCTCTGACCCATTATGTCCTACTTACTTTATAATTCACTGTCTCGCAGTACTTAAATGAAACCTAAGGATTGACTAGTTTGTACTTACCTTGTCCTTGATTGCCTTTTGGGTTATTATGGTTAGCTTTATGCTATTGCTCTACTTTAATCAACAAACATGATCAGAACATTTATGATACGATGATGTTATCTTGATTATGATGATAAACTGTGACACTTTAGGGGACTTAGGCTATTTCCTGAGTAGCTCTCCGTAAGAACTTGTTCATTGAGAGACCACCCGAGATAACAATACAACCATGAGGGTGGAATGGGACGCCCTTAGCTAGTTAATTAGAGGAACTTGAGGTGTAGTTGGCTTCACCGTAGGGCCATCAATGGGGTCCGAGCACAGTACTTGCTCTGCCAAGAGTAGTTGCCGAGGTTCTTTCGATTTGGTTTTGTTAGTCACCCTTCTTGTGGGGAGAAGTACTGTGTTTATCAAACTAGATAAACCTAACGAGCGGCTATGACCTCTGGGAATCTTTGTAAAGGCTACGTAGTGAATCCCTAGCCATTCACCTCGGTAGTGAAGATTGGGTCTGTACAACCAAGGCTGGGAAGGGATCACAACTCGTGGGTAAATTGTGCAACCTCTGTAGTGTGTTAGAAACTGGTATATCAGCCGTGCTCACGATTAAGAGCTGCCTTGGGATCCTATTCGATTAGAATAACTATGGATGCTTTTATGATGATGGTGAATGGTGATGATTATGACTATGATCTCTGGTATTTCCTCCTGGAGGGAGTACTTTTGGGTAATAACTAGGTTTATTACTAAAACTTGGCCTACTACTAGTAATAAATATCTGACCAACAAAAAGCAACTGCTTTTACCTTATCCCCACATGCGGCTAGTTCACTTTAGCCAAACGGGACATTTGCTGAGTATGTTGATGTGTACTCACCCTTGCTTTAAAAACCACCCAACCCCAGGTTGTCCCCACTGCAATCAGTTCTAATTGTGTTTAGTGGCAACCCCCAGTTAGCTACTTGTGAAAGCCTTATTTTCTACATTTTGTATTCTGCACTTTATTTATGTTAATGACTATGTCAAGTTAATGACTCTGTGGATGTCTTGGACATCTTGATGCAATAAAGTACTATTTCCGCTATTTATTTTGAGCAATGTGTGATAATGTCCAACTATGTAATCGTTGTGTACATGAGTTTCTGGTCCTGGCACGTACATGGTTCGCATTCAGTTTACCTTCCAAAACCGGGTATGACATAAGTGGTATCAAAGCCTTGCTTACTGTAGGACCGCTAACCTAGACTAGAATGTTCGCTTTAAGGACTATGGACCCTTATCCTCACCTTGACCTCTGGTGTCGATTCAAAAGTTGGTCATCTTGACCAATTCTATGTTATACTTCTATTTATATACCCATCTCACAAAATTTTTATCCCACTTTGATTTTGGTTTACTTGCTGGTCATATAGTTTTATTCTCACTCTTTTGCTTACGATGTCTTTTGTAGATGACCCCTCTTAGATGCACTGCACGTAAGTCGGTGATCCCATTCTTGCCATCTCGCCTTGCGGAGCATCCACTGCGCCGCATGGTGATAGGAAAGTCAAGCCATCTGGAGAGACTGCACCATTGCCTGCACGAGGAGCAGGAGCGTCGACGCCAGGAGCAGGAGCAACAGGACTCTTCCCCCTTGCCTCAACAAGAGGTGGAGTCTAGGAGGCAGCCCTCCCCTGTGCCTCAGCTAGAGGTGCCCCTGCACCACCACAGAGCACCCCAACTACTAGAGGAGACCCTGATAGAGACGACGACGACGGTGGTAGTTCGAGCCATGGCATGGAGCTCTAAAAGGAGCAGGAGCCAGAAGGATGGATCGTTTGACCCATCACTCGTGACACCACTTGTGGTTGTCATTTCCACGACGCTCTCGACACCTTGCTATGTCGGGCCTTTGACCGACACACTTGGTCCATCGAGTACCTCTGTGTAGTCTACTAGCATCATCGTGGGTTATACCCGAACCAGCGGGAGGCTACTTGCCTGGTGCACCGTCTGGATGATGATCTCTGGGGTGCAGAGGCCTACTTAGAGCATTATTCTATTACTGAGAGGGACACTGCTGAGGAAGCCATGCAGGATGCTGCACGGCGTGCGCTTTCGCAGTACTGTTCGTTGTTCAACGGGGTAGCTGACGACCTCAACCTGAAGTACTACCCCCGCCACTCGACCGACAGTACCAGAGGTGTGATTGTCTCACCAGTTAGTGAGGGCAATCCTAGATTGAGCAGCATAGTCAATCTGGTCGCCGTGCTCAACGCCGAGCTGGACCACGCCCTTGACGAGTTGGGCAAGGCTCACGCGAAGATTGTGGAACTACGTGCTGAGCGCACGGAGCGCTGCCATCAGGAGGATGGTTCCCCTGCTCCTGTTGTGACTTAGCACCCTTACCGCTCACTGCCCTGTGGTCATCATACTTACGACACCCCTGACTACAGGACCAAGATAGACTTGGAGCCATAGATCGATAGAGTCAGAGTTTGTAATAAATGTATAAACCAGTGTCTTAGTCTTTGTTAGTCTTAGTTAGTTTTAGTTTGTTTATCATGTGTTTCTATGTGTGTCATGATGAACTCGTGATGATTTTGGCTCTCTGTAATGATTGTCACTAAGGTGTGGGCATCCCATGCAACTTGGTGTAGTTATTAATAAAGTTAGTCATTTAGTTGGAGAACCTTGTATTTCAACTTTCCTCTTTATCTGAGAAGTTGTGTTGGCTGTGTTGAGAGTCATTGAAGATGCTCATTTATTCAGTGTTACAAAGACTTCTATATATCTTTTCTTATGCTGAAAGACTACAGGGTCAGGTCTGATGTGTGTACGCTTTTTACAGATGTCTGACAAAAGTCACCAAGGTGGAAGGCATGCCCAACAAGAGCAGCAGGCACCACCGGATGAGGCACCCCAGCAGTAGTTGCCAGCACCACACCCAATGAGAATCGAGCAGATGTTTCTAATGCAGACTCAGGCAGTCCAAGTGATTGGCCGGACTCTGGCAGCTATGCAACAGGTCTAGCAATAGCAACCTCCACCTCAACCTCAAATGCAAGTGCAGATGCCGCAGATGTCGAGGGACAAGCGAGTGGAATTCATGAGGGACCATCCCCCAGTTTTCGCCCATTCTGCCGACCCCATGGACACCGAAGACTGGTTGCACACAGTGGAATGGGAGCTGCATACTGCTTAGTGCAATGACCGTGAGAAGGTTATGTATGGTCCCCGTCTTCTAAGGGGAGCCAAACAGTCCTAGTGGGAGTCCTACCTCGCCACCCATGCTGACCCTGAAGCCATTACTTGGGAGGAGTTCAGAAACAACTTCCATCAGTACCACGTTCTTGAAGGTTTGATGATAGTGAGGAATAATTCCTGGCACTAAAGCAAGGGTCACTGTCTATCAGTGAGTACAGGGACAAGTTTTTGCAACTATCTCACTATGCACCTGAGGAAGTTAACAGTGATGCCAAGGGGCAGTACAGGTTCCTGAGAGGTTTGATTGACCACCTTCACTACCAGTTGATGAACCATACATTCCCTACCTTTCAACATCTGCTTGATAGAGCTATAATTACTGAGAGGAAGCACCGGGATATGGAAGACCGAAAGCGCAAGATTGGTGGACCGCAGGCTAGGAGCAGCAGTCGTCCACGTTTCTCAGGCAATCCACCCCAGCAGTTCAAGCAGAGTCACCCTCAAGAGCACCAGCACCAGCATCAACGCTAGCATCAACAGCAGTTCCAGAGTCAGTTCCCTCAATAGCAGCAGCAGTACCGCAAGCACAACCAATAGGGAGGAAACCAGTATCAGCGGCAGAGCAGCCAGGCACCTCGCCTTCCTGCCCCAGCAACCAATCCAAGAAACCAGACAGCCCGGGCGCAAGGAGGAGGCCGTCGATGTTTCTAATGTGGGGAACAAGGTCACTGGGCGACTCATTGCCCGAAGAAAGCAGTTCAACAGCAGCCAACTTCCAACACCCCAGCAAGACAAGGAGCACCACAGTAAGCATCAGGAGGCCGTGGCCAGGCTTACAACGATGGAAAGGTGAACCACTTGGAGGCTGAAGCAATCTAGGATGCACCAGATGTGGCAGTAGGTATGTTTCTAGTCGAATCCCATCTAGCAAAAGTACTATTTGATATTGGTGCCACACATTCTTTTGTTTCTACAACATGAGTTGAAGCACATAACATCTACATAGAGCCAATGATTCCACCTGTTGGGGGCCTTCGGCTTTCAAAGGTCCTCAAAAATGTAAGCTAACAATGTTTCTGGAGTATAATACATGAGCAGGTACCTTCGGGCATGGACCTTTCGGACTTAAGTCAAAATCAGTGCATGAAGAAGCACAAGGGGGAACGAAGGATGGAACAGAGCCGAAGCTGTACGAAAGGGAGCTTCGGCATGATGACAGGAAAAAGGAAACCGACTTAAAGAGGAAAAGGCTGTCTAGACCCCGATGAATTGCTATAGAGTTATTATCAAATGTAAAGGGCCTGAATGTAATTTTACATGGGCTGCGACCCATGCCTATAAATAGGTGAACATTATTCCCGTACTGGACATGTTGACTGGACATTTCTTTTTGTGTCACGTTTGCATTTTTACATCCTTCTAGCCAAAGGTACACTTGTAATAAATCATTATCTTTACTTGTTCGTGATAATAGCATAAAAATAATACAATAATGATAATATGTTTGACTGTTCACATTGTTCATGTTTTGTGTAAACTCTTCTTCATCTTTATATATGTTGTACTTACGAAGGTATGCTCTCTGTAACCTTCGTCCGAGAGTCGTTAAATCCTAAGGGAAATAACGCTTCAAAGGACGAAGGACTTTAACATTTAACATTCTTTATGTTGCCTTGTTCTTATTTCATAGCATTTGAGAACAAGTCACCAACATTGGCGCCCACCTTCGGTGAACCCCTTTTCGACCACCTTTGATAACCATCGACCTTCATCATGCCGCCAAAGAAAGCTTCGGCAACAGGGGCTGCCATTCTGCAGCCGCTGGACCCGAACCAGGAGACCCTTTCTCTTCGAGAGGCCCGAAGCCAGAAGAGGAAGGCCACTAGTCCAACACCACAAGAGGATGACTTGGACCAAGAAATTAGGAATATGGAGATGCTTCATCAGCAGGTACAGAGGAAGAAGGAGAAGATGGCTCGGTTAGCTGACCTGCAAAGGCAGATTGACGAAGCCACCGAAGAAGTGTGTCATCTTGCTCAAGATGTGTAGCACCGAAGGCCCCACCATAGAGAGTTGCACCAGGAGGGCTTCTTCAACGAAGACGACTGGTATGAGGATTTCCATCATGGAAATTTTGCTTTTGACGATGCTTCTCCTCTGTCAGTAGAACTGCAGGCTACGCCCTAGCCCCCGTCTTACAAGCCACCATAGCTCCCCATGTATGACAGACACTCAGATCGGAAGCAGTTTCTCATGAGCTACGAAGCAACTATAGCTTCGTATGGTGGCAACACTGTAGTCATGGCAAAATCCTTCGTCATGGCAGTTAGAAATGTTGCACAAATTTGGTACTCTTCTCTTCGGCCAGGAACAATCACATCATGGCAGAAGCTGAAGGACATGCTGGTCACCAGTTTTCAAGAGTTTCAGACGAAGCCGGTTACCGCTCAGGCCTTGTTCCAGTGCACGCAAGATCAAGAGGAATATCTCCAGGCGTATGTCCGGAGGTTCTTGCGTCTGAGGGCACAAGCGCCAATAGTTCCCATTGAAATTTTCATTGAGGCCATGATTAAGGGGCTTCGACCAGGAGCTTCATCCCAATACTTCGCCAGGAAACCCCCTCAAACCTTGGAGAAACTGCTTCAAAAGATGGATGAATACATCCGCGCTGACAATGATTTTCGACAGAGAAGGGAAGAAGCTTACAGGTTCTCCGAAATGGCCAGGGGCTTCGGAGGAAGAATACACCCGAGGCATGTCAGGTCAATTCACAACACTCAGAATGATGACAGAGGAAGCCAGCTGCAGAGGCCCCAGCATTCTTCACAATCTTCGGGGCAGCAACAAAGCTCTTTCTGGTCGCCAGCACCAAGAGGCAGGGGCGCCAGGGGCTTCAGAGGAAGATATGGGGACCGACCCAGGAAGATTTATTGTCTATTCTACGGTGAGGATAAGGGCCATACTACCAGGATGTGCCACGTCACCATCCAGAAACAAAAAGAGATAGCAGAAGCTACGGCCCAACAGAATCAGCCGAAGCAAGTCATGCATACTGCTTTGTATCATTCGCCGTACATTCCAGAGTACGTGGGTAATCATTCTGTAGCCTCCGTTGCTTCGGCAAGCCAACCTCAGGCATCTTGGCAACAGCCTCCACCTCTGCCACCATTGCAACGAGCCCAGCAGCCAGAAGGGAGCCACCACACTCATCAGCAACGAGACTTCAGAGAGGAGTCCGAAGCTCGCACAGTGAACAATACTGTGCCAGAATCGAAGCACATCTACTAAGAGGATATCCTACTTCTGAAATAGTTCTGGCATTTGCTATCATTTTTCTTTTTCAATAGAGAACAATCGTTAAAAGCCTAAGTTTTTCTTGGTATTTTCAATTCCTTGTAATAGCTTCATTTTGGTCATAGTAGAAATGTATCTCTTTTACAGACTTACGAAGTCCAAAAAGTTGGTAAAGCACGAAAGTTGCTCTCAAGAGAGCGCGGAGTTCACAATCACATTATAAGTTTTGCCGAAGCATTAGAAAAGTCGTTCTAAGGGACGCATCGTATGTTTTCCGAAGCAACAAAAAGTTGTTCCTAATGAACGCAGCGTAAGTTTTCTGCTCAAAAGTCATTCCAAAGGGAATGCAGAGCTTACAGCGAAAAATAAACGCTGATACCGCCGAAGTAAACGGCGAAGAAGCTCCTAAGGGAGGCTTACAGCGAAAAATAAACGCTGATACCGCCGAAGTAAAAAGGCGAAGAAGCTCCTAAGGGAGGCTTACAGCGAAAAGTCAACGCTGATACACCGAAAAATAAACGAGGAAGCCGAAAAATAAACGGCAAAAAAGATTATGTGCTTTACTGAGGGAATGTGTGAGTATCTTCGGCACAAATATCATCTTGCATATCATAACATCATTACATCATTTGCATAGCACAACATCATACATCATATTGCATCAATAGCACAAGAAGGGGATGCAATGTTGACCTTCGGAAGGGTATACTTTGCTGACCTACAATGTTGATCTTCGGAGATTGTTTCGAAGAAGTGACAAGGCATAAAAGTTTTGAAAAGATCTATTGCTCATGGAGCATAATATTTTTACGGAATATGGATATTCTTCACGAAGCATGAGAAGAAGGGAAGGTGTTTTTTCGCCGAAGGCTCAAAAACGGTATGTACGTAAAGTTTCATGCATCGTAAAGAATTGAATTACAAACAGCTTATACATTATATTCAAAATCACAAAATATTACACACTTTGTTCAGCAAATATTACACTCCAAATGTCTTTACAATAATAGCTATTCTTCTTTTAAAACTACTTCCGCAGCTTCGTGTAGTAGTTGATCAACAACTTCATCCATAATAGCTTCGGCCATTTTAATAATTTCATCTTCTTTCTTCGCTTCGGGGTCCGCCAATGGCTCGACGGGCTCTGGAGGAGGAGATAGCGCGGCTGTGATGCAAAACATAAATAAGTTCGAAGTCACAAAATTAGAACATAAAGTTAAAGACTGTTAAGCAATACCTATCCGCTTCTCGAGATTCGCAGCTTTCCAGCGGTCGTTGCTGCTTCTCTAGCATTGTGAGTATCCTTTTCACTTTTCCTTATGATTTCTTGGGCCATCTCCCGGCCACCATTTTCCCAGATGTCGGTGAAAAACTTCCCACCAACTAAGCTTGTTTCAGCCGATGGGTCTTTTGTATCTTCAATAGATAAGGCACCTTCGGTTTGCGCCAAAGATTTTACATGTTCGTAACCTATCTTCTCCAAAATAGCAGCAATACCCCTAGCACCCGAGAAGGCGCATATGTCCCCACGACCATTCAAAACTTCCTCAAAGGCTTCAGCTTCGTGGCTGACCCATTCAATTGGGCCATCGGGATCGCCCCTTATAAAATTTTCCTCGCTTGAGAATGCGCCAACATTGGCGAAGCTAGTTTTTATTCTCTTAACACACTCTATAGATTTTTCATAGCACCTCTCCTTGGATGCACGAAGTTCATCAACCGTTTTTTGTAAATGATTCCTCCAATATATACTGATGTCTCGTTCAGCCTCTGCAACACCGCATTTTTCTTTAGCTTCGAGTAGCTGTTTCCGAAGATCTTCGATTTCGCATTTTTGAGCTTCAGCTTGGGCCTTGGAAGCAGCTTCGTCTTCCCTTATTTTGTTCAACAAAGATTGTAATATTTTGTCTTTTTCAAGACCTTCGTTCCTTAGTTCAATCACTTCGGAACGAATGTTGTTCAAGGCAATGGTGTATCCTTCATCTTCGACACTTTTTTGTGCCCTAAGGGCGTTGCTAAGAATAAGGCCCTGTAAAAATGCGGTATTAAGTGTAAGTAAATGGAAGATTTCATTTTTAAATACAAAAATCTAATTTTCTCAATTTTAAGCTATTGTATGCTAAGCTGTCGGCCAACTCATCTTTTGATAACACTGAGAGCCCATCCTCTAGTGTAGGGAAACCGAAGCTCTTGCTCATCTCTCGGCAGACAGAAATTTCTTTGCTGTCTGGGAGGCAATACAAGAAGTCTTCTTCCCCGCTGCCGTTGAATACCAGGGCCCCTGTAACACCCCAGGTGTTACCATGGCTAGAGCCCACCTTGCTATCAAATGGTATGAGCCCCTGTGGAAGAACTTAATGAATAGAAGCATAAGAGCCTTGGAAAGCTAGAGGTTGACCAAGGATTGTGAGTAACCAAAAGCATTACTCTAATCCTTGCACACTCACTACTTTGGTTGAGAAGGGAGAAGAACCCTAGACCTCTCTTAGACCCTATCTCCCAAAACCCTAAGTAAGAGGGGAAAAGAGAGTGAGCAAGTGTGCAAAACATGAGTAACTTTTACCCAAACCTTAAGTGACTTTGTAACCAGCAATTAGGGGAGGGAAATATTGCAAAAAGGCCCCTGGTGAAACCCCAAATTAGATCATTAAGTGGAGAGAGAGCTAGAGCTCTCTATTCCTCTCTAAGTCCATTTTTGACCCTAGTTTAAGGATCAGCCGTGTTCACCTTGAAGATGGCATTGAATCCACTTGTGATCTATACCAAAAATGTGGCATACTACCTAGGGCACCCACTGGAAAAAGTTGAGCCCGAGACTCGGACGTTTGACATGCCATGGCATGGCTTTTGTCGCGAAGTGCCCAGTGTGACACACCTGTTTTGGCATCCAAAGATCTCCCTCCCTAGGCCGTATCTGCCCCGACTTCTCACAGTTGAGTGACAGCCCTAGGTGCCAGGAAGAGGTCTGCGCCGAACCTTTGCAAAGATTCGCACGTTTGCGACCTCTGCCAACGTTTGAACACTGGAAGAAACAAACCGCCACGTGTTCGACGCGTTCTGCCGCGCCAGAGCACGCCCGCCCGCGCCCCCGCGAGCCCCGCGCCGCGCCCGAGCCAAGCCAGCGCCCTGGTCCGCGTCCGCGCCTATAAAACGCCCAAGAGCCTTGGCCGTACCCCTCCGCACGCCCCCAAGTCTCACCGGAGCTCCGTTCGCCGCCGTCTGCCTGTGCGCGACGTGTCCGCGGCCGCTCGAGCCACTGCCGCCGTAGACCGGCCAGCCCAGCCTTCCGCCGTCCCACCCAACCCTCGGACACGAGTGTACACCCGCCCGTGAAGCTCCCCGGGCCAGGAATCAGGCTCTGCTTCGCCGGAGTAGCCGAATCATGCTCACCGGACTTCGCCCGCCCGCTGGCAACCGTGGACCAAGGCACACAGTGAGTCTCTCTCCGATTCTTTGCACGATTAGACTCCTTAGACCTCCATGAAGCTCCCTATGCCCTTGGATTGAACTGTACCGCCGTGGATAGGCCGGAGCCCACGCCGCCGACGAGCTCGCCCGCCTGCGCTCGTGGTCCGGGCGATTCCGGCCATCCCCGACGACGAGGCGTACATCGACGTGACCGTCGCGACCTCCCGAGTGTCACTGACCACCTCGCCGGACCTCCCTCGCCGCCGGTAAGCCGCGCCATTCTTTCCTTCTCCGCGGTTACTGTTCCAGTTGGGGGAGGGACCGCGGGTGTGAGGGAGAGAAACCCAGGGGGTTAAGTGAAAGGTCACAGACTCAGGTGAATAGTGGCCCGAGGGTAGATCTGCGAGGTTTGATTCAGTTTAAACCTAGGGGTCTCGGCGCAAACTGTTTTTCCAGAAAAACTTAAGTAAAACCTGATTTAAATTCAAACAGAAACTTTAAAAACCCATAACTTCTGTTTGGTTTATCCAAATTTGGTCAAACTAATTTTGCCAGACTCTAAATAATATAACTTGTCTAAGAAAAATATAAAACCCCATAAGCACTAGAGAAAAATACAAGGTTCTGATTTATTTTCAGTTTTGGCCAAAAGCTTAATAATGGCAAGAAAAATGGTTGTACTGTTTAACTGAGGTTAGAAAAATTTAGAGAGGTTATTGTCTACCTACTGACCTAGTTAAAAATGGTAAACCTCTCTGTCCATTACATTAAGTTAGTTTTAACCCCTTATTCTATATTATGCTTAAGTTCAAGGAAAATAGAAAAAGTGATATAAATAATGAACCAGAGAGCACCCCTATTTTTGTTGAGATGTTTAGTCAATGTAGTTCACTGGAAAAATATATCATACCCTGTTGTAGTGTAAAATAAGGAAGCTACCTTTTAAACTAATAAAATAAGGATAACTTAGAAAAACCCTACAAAAATGACTCTAAGGTGAAACCTCCCCAAACCTTAGGATAACTAATGTTTTGATAATAAGAATTTAAGAAAAATCTGAAATCTGTTGTTTGATATTTTTCAAATGACAAGTTAGTTCTAAGCACCCTTTTTGCACCCAACTTTAAAAATCCATCATAAATTAACCATCATGTTGCTCTCTGCCATTTTTGGTACAAGAGCTTATTATCACTGTTAGAGGCCAGCAAAAATAACCATTAGGTCAGAATCCATTTTAATAAAGGCCTTGTAGTGCAAAGTGGCTTAATAGCCCCACCTTTTGTTATTTTTGGTACACAGCCTAGCCTTTTTATTTTAAACCCCATATTCCTAAGACAGGCCCTGTTGGCTAAGGGCAAGCCACCATAACTTTTACAAAATTTTTGGAAACTTTTTTTTTAACTACTGTCATAGTTCAAACCTGTACTGGAAACCCTGGATGGAAATTAAAGAAAGAAAAATGGGTGTTGGAAATTGATGTCCTCCTAAGACCTTTGTAAATTGTCCACTGAAATCCATAAAGGCAATGCAAATCCAATATGTTATCCTAAAAGAAAACCTAAACCTAAAAGGTAATAAGTCTATATATACCACTAGAAGACCCACGTAGCCAAGGAACCCTAAGTTAATTCTTGACTTAATTTCTGTAGCTTAATGTTCTTAAATCTTGCATAATCATGACATACATGTTCATTGCATTTCAATAGACTGTAATCTTGCTGACGGAGAGTACATCCTCGTGCCGGAGCAAGGAGCTACCCAGGAGGTTGCCCCAGACCCAGCACCAGAGCCTGCACCAGAGGACCTGCCTGCCACTGCTTTGGAAGGCAAGCCCCGGTTTTATGCATAACCTGTTAATTATGCTATTTTACTTCACTTAATGATTGTAGGATTGATTGTGCACTTAGGTGTAGGAATTGTTTGAAACCCTAGTTGCATGATCTCAGGAATCCTATTGAGATGAATACTAGTATGCTAAGTCGAGTAGCTGCTTTATTAAGTAGGATCTCGGTAGAAGTCGAGTGATTTTTCTAGCACTCGCGCGAGGTCAGGAATTGGTTGTATCCACTTTCCTATCATATTGATGTGGTTTGTGGGCAACAATCCATGGGGATTGGTTGTTCACGGGATAAAAAGTTGATTAAGGATTAAGGTGTGGTACCGTGAGTCAAGCGTTTGAACGTACTAAACACATACCGAGAAATATAGTAAATCGGTAAACCTAGTACCTGATTGAACCTGCCAGTGGACATACCTCCTCACGCGACCTGAGACGTAGTCTCCCATTCCGGTTATGGTGGGTACAAGTGCGGTCACTGCACGACGGCCAGTCGGGGTCAGTGAGGCATTGTACGCCAAGGCGGTGAGCCCTGATCTGCTGCCAGGGAATCGATGGGGACGATTGATATGTGTGGGGACGGAGTGCCCCTGCATGTCGTGTGTTTAGGTTTACCTTGCAAGGATAAAAACCCGATTCGAATCGTCTGCTTCTCGCAGCTAATGAGACTGCTTGATCCATGCTGCTACATTGAGTAACAAGTGGAACTGGTTGAGATGATACAAACTGTTGATTGCTAAAAATGCTTGCTACTATGTATGAATAGATAGTACACTTTTAGCCTTAAGAGAGTCACACTTAATTTTGATTAAGTTAAAATCTTGATTTAGAAACTCAGCTAGTGCTTTTGGCAACCAAACCCCACAGTCAAACAGCTGCATGTCTAGAGGTAGAGGAGTATAGACTCCTCACACCGGGTAAGTCTAGCTGAGTATTAGTATACTCAGCCTTGCTTGTGGCATAATTTTTATAGGTTCTCTGGAGGACATGGTTGCTGGAGTGACTTGGCCATCCACCCTGCCACCGGGTTGGACTGTCGAGTGGGACCCCGCCTCGGCTGAGGAGGAGCATGAGGAGTGATGGGACAGGCTTCCCCATCTCTCCATTTATTTATCGTTAGTTTTATTCCACTGCATTTCGAACAATGATGGCTACTTTTGCAAAAAAACTCCGATGGTGACAATGGTGATGTAATAATTTAATACTCTTCCATGCATGGTTTTATGCTTTATTGTAATTGCTCTGTGACTCACCATCGAGCGAGACTGTGGTACTTGATCCTGTCAGTGGCCGTGTCGGACTAGATCCGAGGGATTGACGGGTTATTCCCATTTAAGTGTGGTCTAGCCTCTAAGGTCGGACTTAGGCACTTAATTTGGAATAATTCGGGCAGTTCTGCCACAGCTGGTATCGGAGCTTGTACCACCACAGAGGAATCAATAAAACATAAATGTCATCCCTTTTCTGAAGTAAAATTTGATAGAAACACTGTTGGATAGATTATAGGGCGAGCAGGATAGACCTAGGACGTGAAGCCTTAGGATAATAGAAGGGTAGCTAGGTGGCTAATTAACTAGGCCCTACAGGCCACTTTTACAGGATGGGAGTTCTTCCCTATTCCTTTTGTTTTCCTGTGAGGTCGTTCAGGACGTGCATGCATGCGTTCTTAACTAAGCCAATGAATAACTAAGTAAAAGGACTTAAAAATGAGATAGCAGCCAACTAGGTCCCCCAATGCCCTTTTTCTTTTAGCTAGAGGCAGGTTGAGTTTTATTTTTCCTTGTTCCTTTTGTAATTCCCTTTCTTTACTTACGCTTAACCGTGCACAGATGACTTCCCACGGATCCTCCGAGGATGGAGATGCACTGACCCACACAGACGGACTTGCACGAGAGGGTTTTCCCCGCATCTTGTGGGAGGTGCTTCAGGGGGCCGGATACTTGACACCCCCTCAGTACGCGGTGCAGCAGTTCGAGAAGCACCGGGTGCCTCGCTGTCGGGTGAGGATGACTTTGGAGCCTCATCCCTTGCAGCCAGGCTGGCGCTCCTTGGACTCTGAGTCTTTCGGATACCGAGCGGAGGACACAATTGAGGCAATTGCTCTGCATGGACTGACTACCTTCTGCGGATTCCATCCCTTGGAGCTGGCTACCCACCCCATTGGGTTGTTCCCCGCGGAAAAGGAGGACGACCCGATGTGGAAGGACCGGGTGGAGCATGCCAAGGACATCTAGGCTCTCTACCCAGGCCACACCGCTCACTTGTCGGTACGATGCATGAATGCTCTGTATCGTCTGCAAGTGATGCGTGGGGAGGCCATGTCCCACCTGATGGCATTACTGGAGGCCACCAAGATCACCCTGGACAACAGGGAGGAGCTCGTGGTGGACTTATCCCAGGAGCTGGTGGAGAAAGATTTGCAAGTGGAGCAGTTGACTGATGAGATTCATGAGTTGGAGGAGCTAGTGGGCACCAGGGAGAATACCATTGAGGTTCTCGAGGATCAGCTCCTCAACACCCAGCAGCAGCTAGCAGAGGCTAATGCGCACCTGGACATGCATCACCAAGAGATCCATGATGCGGAGGCTGACGAGGACATTGACATTGAGGGAGGAGATGAGCCTGCCTCCAGTGTAGACACCGCTGGCTCAGGGAGACCACCTTCCCCCGAGTCCAGCGTTGCCTCGTTCGCTCACTAGATGCCAGGCTAATACTAGAGGTTGGTGATAGTTGGACTCCTCGCCGCTGGCTTAGCTTTTGCACCCTTAGGGTACTAGGCCGGGTAGAGTTGAGTCTTTTGATTTTTTAATGTAATCTGTGTTAAAAACTCTTTTGGAGGTTCAGGGATGATTAATGGTCGTTTAACTTTGGACGGAAGGATTATGTTTTTGTTTTGTTTTAATTGGAATCTGTCAAATTGCTTTAACTCCCCCACCATGTTGAAACCTTAAGCTTGGAGATGTGTTATTGAGCAACCATGTGATTTTTCAGATGGCTGGGAGAGCGCGCCGTGGTCAGAATGAGCACGTTCCTCCACCGCCACCGCCTCCCACTCTGCAGGAGCTCATGGCCCAGCAGAACGAGATTCTGAGACAGCTAGCTCAGCGTCAGCCACCACCTCAGCATTATGGTGGAGACCATCAGCGTCACCCCGTCGCTGCTACCTACCAGGAGTTCCTTAGTACTCAGCCACCACTGTTTACCAGGGCGGAGGACCCACTTGATGCAGATGTGTGGTTGAGGGTGGTGGAATCCAAATTCCCACTGCTCCATGGGGCTTGCTCAGAGGTCACCAAGGTCAGGTTCGCCACCCAGCAGCTTTGCGGACCCGCAAGGACTTGGTGGGACCATTTTCTTGCTATGCAGCCAGATGGTAGAGAGGTGGAGTGGAGGGAGTTCAAGGCCGCTTTCAGAGGGCATCATATTCCCGCTGGCATCATGGACCGGAAACTCAATGAGTTTCTGGCACTCACTCAGGGCAGCAGGACAGTGTTGCAATATGCCCAGGCCTTCAATGATTTGTGTCAGTATGCCGGATACCATGCAGATACGGATGAGAAGAAGCGTGACAGGTTCAGGAGGGGGCTCAGCACTAAGCTCCGTGATCGTCTCAACACCGTCAGGGCCAACAGTTACAATGAGTTGGTCAACATGGCTATCTCCCAGGAAGACTGCATCTTGGCTCGACAGGCGGAGAAGAAGAGGAAGACCCCTGTGGCAGGACCCTCATCTCAGCCGCAGCGCTTCAGGATTGTGTCTGACACACAGAACAAGGGGCCCCAGCAGCAGCTAGGAAGATGGGTAATCAGGCCACCGCAGCAGCAGCAAGCACCCAACCGTGCCCAGTTTCCAGCTCAGAGGAACAATCAGCAGCAGCAATACCGCCAGGCCAATGATAACAGGTGTTTCACTTGTGGTAGCACTGGGCATTATGCCAAGAATTGCCCCAAGAATCAGTAGAGGCAGGGGCAGAATGTTAACCAGAACCAGGGAAAGAGGCAGAAAGTGCAAGTGAGGCAGGGCAAGCTGAACTTCACTACAATGGCTGACATTCCAGAGGGAGCACCCGTCATGACTGGTATCTTTACAGTTTTAAATTTTCCTGCTATTGTTCTTTTTGATTCTGGTGCTTCACATAGTTTTGTCAGTGCCAAATTTAGTGTCAAATGCCAGTTGCCTTTCCACCACACCAACGGGGCTATTACCATTTCAACCCCAGGAGGCAGGATTGCCACTAATCAAATCAGCAGGCATGTGCCAATAAAGTTTGGTAGTTTGATAATTAAAACTGACCTTCTTATCTTGGGACTGGATAGTGTGGATATCATCTTGGGAACGGATTGGTTGACCCAACATCAGGCAATATTGGACATTGCAGCTAGAGCCATTGAAATTCATTCCCCTGCTTATGGCAAGACTGTTTTGTATTTACCCAACCAGAGTGGTACCCGGTCTTGTGCCTTAGTTATGGCAGAATCCCCAGTAAGGAAGATCCCAGTAGTCTGCGACTACCCCGATGTTTTTCCGGATGAATTGCCAGGAATGCCACCTGACCGAGACATTGAGTTTGCCATTGAATTGCAACCCGGGACTGCTCCTATCTCTAAGAGACCTTATAGGATGCCTCCCGCAGAATTGGCAGAAATGAAGAAACAATTGCAAGAATTGTTGGACAAGGGGTTTATTCGTCCAAGTACTTCACCATGGGGATGTCCCGCCTTGTTCGTGAAGAAGAAGGATGAGAGTTTGAGGATGTGTGTTGATTACCGCCCTCTCAATGTGGTGACTATCAACAATAAGTACCCGTTACCCCGCATTGATGTTCTGTTTGATCAGTTAGTAGGAGCCAAGGTATTCTCCAAGATAGACCTTCGCTCAGGCTACCATCAGATCAAGATCCGTGCCAGTGACATTCCCAAGACGGCTTTCTCTACCAGATATGGGCTCTATGAGTTTTTGGTAATGTCTTTTGGGCTAACCAATGCCCCAGCTTACTTCATGTACTTGATGAACTCAGTATTCATGCCAGAGCTAGACAAGTTTGTGGTTGTCTTCATTGATGACATTCTGGTTTATTCCAAGAATGAGGCTGAGCACACTAAACATCTGCATATCGTGCTTCAGAGACTTCGCGACCATCAGTTGTATGCTAAGTTGTCCAAGTGTGAATTCTGGCTGAAAGAAATAAAATTCTTGGGTCACACAATCTCTCAGGATGGGATATCAGTTGACCCTGAGAAAGTGCAAGAGGTGATGGACTGGAAACCTCCGACCACGGTAAAGCAGATTAGGAGTTTTCTGGGATTAGCAGGATATTACCGACGATTTATCCCGGGTTTCTCCAGAATTGCCAAGCCAATGACTGAACTGTTGAAGAAGGGAGTCAAATTTGAGTGGAGCCAAAAGTGTGAAGAGGCCTTTCATACCTTGAGGCAACAATTGACAACAGCTCCAGTGCTAGCCCAACCTGACAATACCAAACCATTTGAGGTTTATTGTGATGCTTCTGGTACCGGATTGGGTTGTGTGTTGATGCAAGAGAACAGAGTGATTGCTTATGCTTCCCGAGCACTCAGACCCCATGAGCAAAACTACCCGACACATGATTTGGAGTTGGCAGCAGTAGTGCATGCCCTCAAGATATGGAGACACTACTTGATGGGAGCTCACTGTAACATTTACACTGACCACAAGAGCCTCAAGTACATTTTCACTCAGGCAGATCTGAACATGAGGCAGAGAAGATGGTTGGAATTAATCAAGGACTATGATTTGGAGGTGCATTACCATCCTGGCAAAGCCAATGTTGTGGCAGATGCCTTGAGCCGAAAGGCCCAATGTAATTGCATGAATATGGATGCAAAAATCACCACCTTGTGTGATGAGTTGTGCAAGCTGAACCTGGAAGTTGTTCCTTCAGGTGAATTGAGATATATCGCAGTGGAGCCCACGTTGCAGGAACAAATAGCTCAGGCACAGTTTGGGGATAAGGGTGTTCAGGTTATTAAGGAAATGATTAAGCTGAAGGCCGAGAAATACAAGTGTTTCCGTCAGGACAGCAAGGGGATTTTATGGTTTGAAGACCGACTGGTGGTTCCCAAGAACCCTGAGCTTAGAAAGAAGATACTGGATGAAGCTCACCTTTCCAAATTCTCCATGCACCCTGGTAGCAACAAGATGTACCATGATCTCAGACCTCTTTATTGGTGGACCAGGATGAAGAGGGAAATTGCCAAGTACGTCTCAGAATGTGACACTTGTCAGAGGGTAAAAGCTAGTCATTTGAAAGCAGCCGGCCCTTTGCAACCCCTTCCCATACCATCTTGGAAATGGGAGGACGTTTGCATGGACTTCATAGTGGGATTACCCAATACCTCCAGGCACCATGATTCCATATGGGTTATTGTGGACAGATTGACCAAGACTGCTCATTTCTTGCCAGTGCACACCACCCACCGGACGGAGAAGTATGCAGAAATCTACATCGACCAGATAGTTCGTCTGCATGGGATACCAAGGACCATAGTCTCTGACCGAGGAGCACCTTTTGTGGCACGCTTTTGGGAGCAATTACAAGAATCACTTGGGACCCACGTAATCCGAAGCTCAGCGTATCACCCTCAAACAGATGGCCAAACAGAAAGGGTGAACCAGGTTTTAGAAGATATGGTAAGGGCTTGTGCACTGCATTATGGGAAGGATTGGGACAAATGTCTTTCTTTGGCAGAGTTTTCTTACAATAACAGCTATCAGTCCAGTCTGAAAATGGCACCTTTTGAGGCCTTATATGGGAGAAGATGCAGAACCCCGCTGAATTGGTCTCAAGCAGGAGAAAGGGAAATATTTGGGCCAGATTTGGTAATTGAAGCAGAGGAAAAGGTCAGAGTCATCAGGAAGAACTTGGAAGCTGCTCAGGCCAGGCAAAAGAGTTATCATGATGAGAGGCGGAAGCCTCTACAGTTTGAGGTGGGAGATCATGTCTATCTTAAGGTATCACCAACCAAGGGTATCCAGAGATTCGGGATCAAGGGCAAGTTGGCCCCTCGCTACATTGGACCATATAAGATCCAAGAAATTTGTGGACCCGTAGCTTACTAATTGGAATTGCCACCCCATTTGTCAGCAGTCCACAATGTGTTCCATGTATCTCAGCTGTGGAAATGTGTTCGTCTACCCACTGAAGTGCTACCAGAACCAGACATTGAGATAGAACCAGACTTGTCCTACCAAGAGTACCCCGTCAAGGTATTGGATCAGAAGGAAAGATCAACTCGGGCAAGGTCAATCAAAATGTATAAGGTTCAGTGGAGTCATCATTCAGCAGAAGAAGCTACATGGGAGACGGAGGAGTTTCTACGCTCTCGCTTCCCCGATTTTCTGCCCAAAGAAATTGGTATGTAACCCCAAAACCCCACCCCCACCTGCTCTTTGAAGTCAATTATAAGAAAAACTTAGATAACAAGGATAGTCTAAGTTATGGATTTAACTTAAGAAGGGCTTCCTTCTGAAGTTGCAAAGAGGATGACATTCGAAGAACAGTTAGGAAAGTAGAACTTGAGTTCAAGGGGAAAGTAGCACCAACACACCTTCAAAGCATCCCTCCAAGGGACTCTACCTAAAATCTCGGGACGAGATTCCTTTAAGGGGGGAGGGCTGTAACACCCCAGGTGTTACCATGGCTAGAGCCCACCTTGCTATCAAATGGTATGAGCCCCTGTGGAAGAACTTAATGAATAGAAGCATAAGAGCCTTGGAAAGCTAGAGGTTGACCAAGGATTGTGAGTAACCAAAAGCATTACTCTAATCCTTGCACACTCACTACTTTGGTTGAGAAGGGAGAAGAACCTTAGACCTCTCTTAGACCCTATCTCCCAAAACCCTAAGTAAGAGGGGAAAAGAGAGTGAGCAAGTGTGCAAAACATGAGTAACTTTTACCCAAACCTTAAGTGACTTTGTAACCAGCAATTAGGGGAGGGAAATATTGCAAAAAGGCCCCTGGTGAAACCCCAAATTAGATCATTAAGTGGAGAGAGAGCTAGAGCTCTCTATTCCTCTCTAAGTCCATTTTTGACCCTAGTTTAAGGATCAGCCGTGTTCACCTTGAAGATGGCATTGAATCCACTTGTGATCTATACCAAAAATGTGGCATACTACCTAGGGCACCCACTGAAAAAAGTTGAGCCCGAGACTCGGACGTTTGACATGCCATGGCATGGCTTTTGTCGCGAAGTGCCCAGTGTGACACACCTGTTTTGGCATCCAAAGATCTCCCTCCCTTGGCCGTATCTGCCCCGACTTCTCACAGTTGAGTGACAGCCCTAGGTGCCAGGAAGAGGTCTGCGCCGAACCTTTGCAAAGATTCGCACGTTTGCGACCTCTGCCAACGTTTGAACACTGGAAGAAACAAACCGCCACGTGTTCGACGCGTTCTGCCGCGCCAGAGCACGCCCGCGCGCGCCCCCGCGAGCCCCGCGCCGCGCCCGAGCCAAGCCAGCGCCCTGGTCCGCGTCCGCGCCTATAAAACACCCAAGAGCCTTGGCCGTACCCCTCCGCACGCCCCCAAGTCTCACCGGAGCTCCGTTCGCCGTCGTCTGCCTGTGCGCGACGTGTCCGCGGCCGCTCGAGCCACTGCCGCCGTAGACCGGCCAGCCCAGCCTTCCGCCGTCCCACCCAACCCTCGGACACGAGTGTACACCCGCCCGTGAAGCTCCCCGGGCCAGGAATCGGGCTCTGCTTCGCCGGAGTAGCCGAATCACGCTCACTGGACTTCGCCCGCCCGCCGGCAACCGTGGACCAAGGCACACAGTGAGTCTCTCTCCGATTCTTTGCACGATTAGACTCCTTAGACCTCCATGAAGCTCCCTATGCCCTTGGATTGAACTGTACCGCCGTGGATAGGCCGGAGCCCACGCCGCCGACGAGCTCGCCCGCCTGCGCTCGTGGTCCGGGCGATTCCGGCCATCCCCGACGACGAGGCGTACATCGACGTGACCGTCGCGACCTCCCGAGCGTCACTGACCACCTCGCCGGACCTCCCTCGCCGCCGGTAAGCCGCGCCATTCTTTCCTTCTCCGCGGTTACTGTTCCAGTTGGGGGAGGGACCGCGGGTGTGAGGGAGAGAAACCCAGGGGGTTAAGTGAAAGGTCACATACTCAGGTGAATAGTGGCCCGAGGGTAGATATGCGAGGTTTGATTCAGTTTAAACCTAGGGGTCTCGGCGCAAACTGTTTTTCCAGAAAAACTTAAGTAAAACCTGATTTAAATTCAAACAGAAACTTTAAAAACCCATAACTTCTGTTTGGTTTATCCAAATTTGGTCAAACTAATTTTGCCAGACTCTAAATAATATAACCTGTCTAAGAAAAATATAAAACCCCATAAGCACTAGAGAAAAATACAAGGTTCTGATTTATTTTCAGTTTTGGCCAAAAGCTTAATAATGACAAGAAAAATGGTTGTACTGTTTAACTGAGGTTAGAAAAATTTAGAGAGGTTATTGTCTACCTACTGACCTAGTTAAAAATGGTAAACCTCTCTGTCCATTACATTAAGTTAGTTTTAACCCCTTATTCTATATTATGCTTAAGTTCAAGGAAAATAGAAAAAGTGATATAAATAATGAACCAGAGAGCACCCCTATTTTTGTTGAGATGTTTAGTCAATGTAGTTCACTGGAAAAATATATCATACCCTGTTGTAGTGTAAAATAAGGAAGCTACCTTTTAAACTAATAAAATAAGGATAACTTAGAAAAACCCTACAAAAATGACTCTAAGGTAAAACCTCCCCAAACCTTAGGATAACTAATGTTTTGATAATAAGAATTTAAGAAAAATCTGAAATCTGTTGTTTGATATTTTTCAAATGACAAGTTAGTTCTAAGCACCCTTTTTGCACCCAACTTTAAAAATCCATCATAAATTAACCATCATGTTGCTCTCTGCCATTTTTGGTACAAGAGCTTATTATCACTGTTAGAGGCCAGCAAAAATAACCATTAGGTCAGAATCCATTTTAATAAAGGCCTTGTAGTGCAAAGTGGCTTAATAGCCCCACCTTTTGTTATTTTTGGTACACAGCCTAGCCTTTTTATTTTAAACCCCATATTCCTAAGACAGGCCCTGTTGGCTAAGGGCAAGCCACCATAATTTTTACAAAATTTTTGGAAACTTTTTTTTAACTACTGTCATAGTTCAAACCTGTACTGGAAACCCTGGATGGAAATTAAAGAAAGAAAAATGGGTGTTGGAAATTGATGTCCTCCTAAGACCTTTGTAAATTGTCCACTGAAATCCATAAAGGCAATGCAAATCCAATATGTTATCCTAAAAGAAAACCTAAACCTAAAAGGTAATAAGTCTATATATACCACTAGAAGACCCACGTAGCCAAGGAACCCTAAGTTAATTCTTGACTTAATTTCTGTAGCTTAATGTTCTTAAATCTTGCATAATCATGACATACATGTTCATTGCATTTCGATAGACTGTAATCTTGCTGACGGAGAGTACATCCTCGTGCCGGAGCAAGGAGCTACCCAGGAGGTTGCACCAGACCCAGCACCAGAGCCTGCACCAGAGGACCTGCCTGCCACTGCTTTGGAAGGCAAGCCCCGGTTTTATGCATAACCTGTTAATTATGCTATTTTACTTCACTTAATGATTGTAGGATTGATTGTGCACTTAGGTGTAGGAATTGTTTGAAACCCTAGTTGCATGATCTCAGGAATCCTATTGAGATGAATACTAGTATGCTAAGTCGAGTAGCTGCTTTATTAAGTAGGATCTCGGTAGAAGTCGAGTGATTTTTCTAGCACTCGCGCGAGGTCAGGAATTGGTTGTATCCACTTTCCTATCATATTGATGTGGTTTGTGGGCAACAATCCATGGGGATTGGTTGTTCACGGGATAAAAAGTTGATTAAGGATTAAGGTGTGGTACCGTGAGTCAAGCGTTTGAACGTACTAAACACATACCGAGAAATATGGTAAATCGGTAAACCTAGTACCTGATTGAACCTGCCAGTGGACATACCTCCTCACGCGACCTGAGACGTAGTCTCCCATTCCGGTTATGGTGGGTACAAGTGCGGTCACTGCACGACGGCCAGTCGGGGTCAGTGAGGCATTGTATGCCAAGGTGGTGAGCCCTGATCTACTGCCAGGGAATCGATGGGGACGGTTGATATGTGTGGGGACGGAGTGCCCCTGCATGTCGTTTGTTTAGGTTTACCTTGCAAGGATAAAAACCCGATTCGAATCGTCTGCTTCTCGCAGCTAATGAGACTGCTTGATCCATGCTGCTACATTGAGTAACAAGTGGAACTGGTTGAGATGATACAAACTGTTGATTGCTAAAAATGCTTGCTACTATGTATGAATAGATAGTACACTTTTAGCCTTAAGAGAGTCACACTTAATTTTGATTAAGTTAAAATCTTGATTTAGAAACTCAGCTAGTGCTTTTGGCAACCAAACCCCACAGTCAAACAGCTGCATGTCTAGAGGTAGAGGAGTATAGACTCCTCACACCGGGTAAGTCTAGCTGAGTATTAGTATACTCAGCCTTGCTTGTGGCATAATTTTTACAGGTTCTCTGGAGGACATGGTTGCTGGAGTGACTTGGCCATCCACCCTGCCACCGGGTTGGACTGTCGAGTGGGACCCGCCTCGGCTGAGGAGGAGCATGAGGAGTGATGGGACAGGCTTCCCCATCTCTCCATTTATTTATCGTTAGTTTTATTCCGCTGCATTTCGAACAATGATGGCTACTTTTGCAAAAAAACTCCGATGGTGACAATGGTGATGTAATAATTTAATACTCTTCCATGCATGGTTTTATGCTTTATTGTAATTGCTCTGTGACTCACCATCGAGCGAGACTGTGGTACTTGATCCTGTCAGTGGCCGTGTCGGACTAGATCCGAGGGATTGACGGGTTATTCCCATTTAAGTGTGGTCTAGCCTCTAAGGTCGGACTTAGGCACTTAATTTGGAATAATTCGGGCAGTTCCGCCACAGCCCCCTTTGGATATTTCAATCTTTGAGCATAAAACTGAGCCTCTTGCTTCTCCTTTTCAGATAATCTTTTTCCCGAAGCATGTTGTATAATATAATCAGTAGTTTCAGTTAATGTTTCGGGAATAGGAATGGCAGTTTTTTCAGATTTGCTTGCTTCTGCAGTTTCTTTCTCAATCTTGCCTCCGATTTCCAAGGATTTCTCCTTGGCGGGCTCGGAGCGCCCACCTCTGGTATCGACTTGGACCTTGGAAGCTTCAGCCTCGATATGTGTTTCCGAAGCTTCGACAGCTTTCTTCGGAGTAGAGCTTGAAGTTTTTATTATTTCTAGCACATCTAACACATTGACCATTCTCTTTCTCTTGGGGGTTATCGAAATATCCTTTTGTGCCTTCGGCATTGCCACCTCCGCCGAAGGACTTATTGCTTCCAATATTCTCGTTTTCCCAACCTTCATCTCTTCAATATTGGTAGCCTTCGGCTCATCCGATTTGGCTGATGATGTCTTCGACTCTACAATCGGTCCGCTTTTTTGCGAAATCGCAGGTTTTTTGCCTTCGGACACCGAAGAGGTCTCACCGCCAAAATCAGGCACTACGGCCGGTTCAATATAGCATGGTCGCTGAGTAAGGACTTTCACTCTTTTCCTCTTCGGCGCAGACTCGCTAGGAGCAGCTGAAGCATCATCTCTCCCGGAATATCCGCTTTTTTTTTGTCCCCGGGCCGGGTAATGGTAGTCAGGATACATGAACCCAATGGCATCGAAAACTCTGTTTAGTCTCTTCTTTTTTCAGTTCCCGAAGGCCGCAGATAATGCGTTATCTTCTGCTCTGGAATACAGCCCAAGCAGGTCATCGCTTGTGGCTTCGACGCTTTTCAGCCAGTCGTCGTCCGGCTCGATAAACTGGTCTCTAAATCTGAAGGTATATTTTAGCTAAACCAGACCACCTTCGTGGGGATTGCTGATGGATTCTTTTGGCACCTCCCAGTCGGCTAGCAATGGCCATATCCTGTAGGCCACGTGCTCTTGAACCAAGTCCCTTTTCCCAATGAAAGAGCAGACTAAGCCGAAAGGCTTGCGGCACTCTTCGGCCGCTTCGTCAACTTCTACCTTCGGTTTACGGAGCCCGAAGCGTTGCCAGATAGGGCTCATGATTATGAATGTCTTCTCGTGCCTTTAAATCATTCTTTACATAAAACCATTCTTTTGTCCAGTCTCCGGGCCATCTCTTCCGAAAAGTCGGTACTGGCGAGCTTGAGCCAGAACGAGCAATGAAGCTATAGCAGCCGAAAATATTATGATACTATTCCTTACCCTAGGGCTTCGTCTCATATAACAATTCATGCATGCTGCAGAAACTTTTTGTATTTGGTTCCATGCCTTGACTCCTTAAAACCCACACGAAGATTCACATTCTTATAATAGCTTCGGGGGTAATCTGGTGAAGGTAGATCTGAAATATCTTCAAAACCTCAACTACGAAGCTGCTAAGAGGAAACCGAAGCCCAGCCTTCAAAAAGCTCCGAAAGATCATGACTTCATTCTCCTCTGGGGTAGGACAAGTTTTTTCTCCATCGTCAGCCCTCACAACAGACATATCCCGAAAGTATTTCCCCCCTCATGTTGTCAAGATGGCTTTGTTTAATAATTGATTTTCCAAAAACTGCATGGCTTGGTCGCCAGGGTCGATCTTCGGAGTCTTCCCCGCCGCTCTCCACATCATAGCTGTCACTGTCACTGGTATCTTCAGACAAACCCTCCAAAGTTTCCCTAGCAATCTTCTCTGCTTTTTCCTTGCTATCGATTCAATAAAGCCAAGATTCATCTCCTCAAAAAGGCTCAGCTTCATTTCGGCAGTAGCTTTCTTATCCTTAGACATCTTTGAAAGAGCTGAGAAAAGTGCTCTCAAAGCCGAAGCTTAAAAATTTAAAAATCTGGTCAAGCGTTTCTAAGCAAAGAGCTGTTTGAGCAGGCAAGGCAGATGGCAAGAAAGCGTGCCAAATGAGCTAGTGGTGCGCTCTTATTTATACGCCTGGTGTATTGCGTGCTGGAGGGCCCGCTTGTCAGTGGCTGTTGCTATTCTAGCAAAGGGAAGGTGTTTTTTCGGACCTTCGGCTCAGAGCCTTCGTCCTTGTCGCAATCTAAATTTATCATTCTAACAAATTAATATTGTGAGGGGCTACTGTTGGGGGCCTTCGGCTTCCGAAGGTCCTAAAAAACGTAAGCTAAAAATGTTTCTGGAGTATAATACATGAGCAGGTACCTTCGGGCATGGACCTTTCGGACTTAAGTCAAAATCAGTGCATGAAGAAGCACAAGGGGGAACGAAGGATGGAACAGAGCCGAAGCTGTACGAAAGGGAGCTTCGGCATGATGACAGGAAAAAGGAAACCGACTTAAAGAGGAAAAGGTTGTCTAGACCCCGATGAAATGCTATAGAGTTATTATCAAATGTAAAGGGCCTGAATGTAATTTTACATGGGCTGCGACCCGTGCCTATAAATAGGTGAACAGTATTCCCGTACTGGACAGGTTGACTGGACATTTTCTTTTGTGTCACGTTTGCATTTTTACTTCCTTCAAGCCTAAGGTACACTTGTAATAAATCATTATCTTTACTTATTCGTGATAATAGCATAAAAATAATACAATAATGATAATATGTTTGACTGTTCACATTGTTCATGTTTTGTGTAAACTCTTCTTCATCTTTATATACGTTGTACTTACGAAGGTATGCTCTCTGTAACCTTCGTCCGAGAGTCGTTAACTCCTAAGAGAAATAACGCTTCAAAGGACGAAGGACTTTAACATTTAACATTCTTTATGTTGCCTTGTTCTTATTTCATAGCATTTGAGAACAAGTCACCAACACCACCCCTAAGAGTTAATTCAGTTGGGGGAAAAGTCCAGTCCGATAAGATGTTGTTGAATCTAAGGATTGAAATAAGGGGGGTAGACTTCTCGCTAAACTAGTAGTAATGAGTACTCAAGTGTTAGATGTCATCCTAGGGATGAATTGACTGCACAACCAAGCAACGGTAAGCTGTGACAAGAGAACAATAAAGTTAGTGTCCCCATCGAGAAAAGAAGTAGTAACTGAATTCTTCATGCCTGATTTAGAAGGAGCCTGTCACCATATTTCTGTAGATGGTAAGGAGGCCAATCTACTTGAAGATATCAGAGTTGTGTCAGAGTTCCCCGACGTGTTTCCTGAGGACATACCAGGAAAGCCACCCGAACGTAAAGTTGAGTTTGCCATAGAGCTTGAACCTGGCATCGCCCCTATTTCTAAGAGAGCTTATAGAGTGTCTGGACCAAAATTGGTGGAACTCAAAAGGCAAATCAATGAATTGTTGGAGAAAGGCTACATCAAACCATGTACTTCGCCTTGGGTCACTCTAGTTCTGTTTGTGGAGAAGAAAGACGGGACCAAGAGGATGTGCATTGACTACAGAGATTTGAATGAAGTCACCATCAAGAACAAGTACCATCTGCCAAGAATAGAAGACCTATTTGATCAGTTGAGAGGAGTCGGAGTGTTCTCAAAGATAGATCTGAGGTCAGGTTACCATCAACTCAGGATCTGACCTTCGGATATACCGAAGACAACATTTATCACCAAGTATGGGCTATATGAGTACACAATCATGTCATTTGGATTGACGAATGCACTAGCTTTCTTCATGTATTTGATGAATAGTGTGTTCATGGATTACCTCAACAAATTCGTAGTGGTGTTCATTGATGATATCCTCATACACTTTCAAAATGAGGAAGAACACGACAAGCATTTGAAGATGGTATTGCAATGGTTACGGGAGAATCAGTTGTATGCCAAGCTGAGCAAATGTGAGTTCTGGATCAGCAAAGTCCTGTTCTTGGGTCACATCATGAACCGAGATGGATTAGCTATGGATCCAAAGAAGGTAGCAGATATCCTAGACTGAAAAGCACCAAGAGATGTCCAGGGAATCAAGAGTTTCATTGGAATGGCCGGATACTATCAGCGTTTCATTGAAGGTTTCTCCAAGATTGCCAGGCCAATGATAGCCCTGCTAGCGAAGAAAGTTGAGTTCAAGTGGACCCGAGTGCCAAGAGTCCTTTGAGACATTGAAGAAGTTGACTACAACACCTATGTTGATTCTGCCAGATGTTCATAAGCCATTCTCAATGTATTGTGATGCTTCGTACACTGGCCTGGGATGTGCGCTAATAAAAGAAGGGAGAGTAGTGGCATACTGAGAGCACCTAGAGGGGGGGTGAATAGGTGATCCTGTAACACTTGAAACTTAAGCCACAAAAACTTGGTTATGTGTTTGCACAATAATCGCCAAGTGGCTAGAGAGAAGTCTCAACAAAACACAATAACCACAAGAGATCAATCACAGAGATGGCACGGTGGATATCCCGTGGTTCGGCCAAGACCAACGCTTGCCTACTCCACGTTGTGGCGTCCCAACGGACGAGGGTTGCAATCAACCCCTCTCAAGCGGTCCAAAGACCCACTTGAATACCACGATGTTTTGCTTTGCTTTTCTTTAATCCTGTTCGCGAGGAATCTCCACAACTTGGAGCCTCTCGCCCTTACACTTGAAGTTCACAAAGAAGCACGGAGTAAGGGAGGGATGAGCAACGCACACAAGACACAAGAATTAGAATGTCAACACGCACACAAGTCGCAACAAGAGCTCGCAACACAACCCGACGAGTTCACAACTCAACAAGAGCTCTAGATGCTATCACGAAGAAACAAATGCGTGCAATCGAAGTCTTGGTGCTTAGGAATGCTTTGAGTATGCTTGGTGTGTTCCTCCATGCGCCTAGGGGTCCCTTTTAGTCCCAAGGCAGCTAGGAGCCGTTGAGAACATTCCTGGAAGGCAGATCTTGCCTTCTATCGATTGGCGCACCGGACAGTCCGGTGCACCACCGGACACTGTCCGGTGCAGATATCCTTCCTTATTTGGTGAAGCCGACCGTTGGAGTCTGAGAGCCGTTGGCGCACCGAACACTGTCCGGTGCACACCGGACAGTCCGGTGCACCAATGTGACCGTTGGCTCGGCCACGCGTCACGCGCGGAATCCTCGGTTGACCGTTGCCCCGGCTGACCGTTGACTCACCGGACAGTCCGGTGCACCACCGGACAGACCGGTGAATTTTAGCCGTACGCCGTTGATGGTTTCCCGAGAGCGACGAGTTCGCCTGTGAATGGCCCACCGGACAGTCCGGTGCACCACCGAACAGTCCGGTGATTTATAGCCGTACACCGCCGTCGAACTCCCGAGAGCAGCAAGTTCGCCAGAGCCAGTCTGGCGCACCGGACACTGTCCGGTGCACCACCGGACAGTCCGGTGAACCCAGACTGAGCAGACTTTGGCTGAACAAAGCCATCTCATTTCCAATTCAATTTTTCCTGTTTCCAGCACTTAGACACAATACATTAGTCCATAAAACAATGTACTAAGTCTAGAAACATACCTTTTGACATGATTTGTACTTTGTCCACCACTTTACATATATTAACACAAAAGCACTTGTGTTGGCACTCAATCACCAAAATACTTAGAAATGGCCCAAGGGCACATTTCCCTTTCAATCTCCCCCTTTTTGATGATTTATGCCAACACAACATAAAGTGACTAGAACAAGTGCAATATCAATGCAAATGAAAACCAAAAGTTGTTTTGAATCAGATTTGGCATATATGCATCACTCTTTGCCACCACTTGGTTTGTTTTTGCAAATCAAACTCAAATTCCTATCTCTAAGTCAAATTCACTTGTAGAGACATAAAGAGAGGTATTCCAAAGAAAATTGATCAAGGATTTCAAAAACTCCCCCTTTTTCCCATAATCAACACTTCTCCCCACAAGAGGCCAACTTTTGACAAAAGAGACAATAAAAGAGTTTTGACAAACCAAAAGCTCTAATCTACTATTTTAAAAATTTCTCAAGTGGTAGCTGATCCATCTATTGCTTTGGCCTTTATTTTCTCCCCCTTTGGCATCAAGCACCAAAACAGGATCAATCTTGGCCCTGGAACCCCATTGCCTCACCAAAATCTTCAAATAAGAATAAGAGTACATGAGATGAACTTGGAATAAGTTACCCTCTTATCGGAGTGCAGTGGAAGTCTTTCATGGTCCAAGTCCACCTTTTCCCTTTCAAACCTCCTTTGAGACTAAAACAAGCAAACTCAAGCACACGGTTAGTCTCAAAGGGTCAAGTTGTAGCACAGCTCCCCCTAAACATGTGCATCACTTGCAAAAAGGACTTGTGAGGTCCAGGGAGTGTTTGTACAACTTGAGCACCATACATAAGCAACAAAATGCATAAGGAACCTGATCAAAGGCATAAACACATGTATGCTATAAATCAATCCAAGTTCCGTGAATCTAGGACATTTAGCTCACTGCGCAGCCTGCAAAAGGTCTTTTCATCTAAAGGCTTAGTGAAGATATCGGCTAGCTGGTTCTCGGTGCTGACATGAAACACTTCGATATCTCCCTTTTGCTGGTGGTCTCTCAAAAAGTGATGCCGGATGTCAATGTGCTTTGTGCGGCTGTGCTCAACAGGATTTTCCGCTATTTGGATAGCACTCTCATTGTCACATAGGAGTGGGACTTTGCTCAGATTGTAGCCAAAGTCCCGGAGGGTTTGCCTCATCCAAAGTAGTTGCGCGCAACACTGTCCTGCGGCAACGTACTCGGCCTCAGCGGTGGATAGGGCAACGGAAGTTTGTTTCTTAGAATTCCACGACACCATGGACCTTCCTAAGAATTGGCACGTCCCCGATGTACTCTTCCTATCGACCTTACATCCAGCATAGTCGGAATCTGAATATCCAATCAAGTCAAAGTTAGACCCCTTTGGATACTAGATCCCGAAGCAAGGCATAGCGACTAAATATCTAAGAATTCGCTTCACGGCCACTAAGTGACACTCCCTTGGATCGGATTGAAATCTAGCACACATGCATACGCTAAGCATAATATCCGGTCTACTAGCACACAAATAAAGTAACGACCCTATCATAGACCGATATGCCTTTTGATCAACGGACTTACCTCCTTTGTTGAGGTTGGTGTGTCCGTCGGTTCCCATCGATGTCTTTGCGGGCTTGACATCCTTCATCCCAAACCGCTTTAGCAAGTCTTGCGTGTACTTCGTTTGAGAGATGAAGGTACCATCCCTTGAGTTGCTTCACTTGGAACCCAAGGAAGTAGTTCAACTCGTCCATCATCGACATCTCGAATTTCTGCGTCATCACCCTGCTAAACTCTTCACAAGACTTTTGGTTAGTAGAACCAAATATTATGTCATCGACATAAATTTGGCACACAAAAAGATCACCATCGCAAGTCTTAGTAAAAAGAGTTGGATCTGCTTTCCCAACCTTGAAAGCATTAGCAATTAGAAAGTCTCTAAGGCATTCATACCATGCTCTTGGGGCTTGCTTAAGTCCATAGAGCGCCTTAGAGAGCTTACACACGTGGTCGGGGTACCGTTCATCCTCGAAGCCAGGGGGTTGCTCCACGTACACCTCCTCTTTGATCGGCCCGTTGAGGAAAGCGCTCTTCACATCCATTTGGTACAACCTGAAAGAATGGTGAGCGGCATATGCTAGCAAAATACGAATTGATTCTAGCCTAGCCACAGGAGCGAAAGTCTCCTCAAAGTCCAAACCTGCCACTTGGGCATAACCTTTTGCCACAAGTCGAGCCTTGTTCCTTGTCACCACCCCGTGCTCGTCCTCTTTGTTGCGGAACACCCACTTGGTTCCCACAACATTTTGCTTGGGACGAGGCACCAGTGTCCAAACTTCATTACGCTTGAAGTTGTTGAGCTCTTCCTGCATGGCCAACACCCAGTCCGAATCTAGCAAGGCCTCTTCTACCCTGAAAGGCTCAATAGAAGAGACAAAAGAGTAATGCTCACAAAAATTCACCAATCTAGAGCGAGTAGTTACTCCCTTGCTAATATCACCCAAAATTTGGTCGACGGGATGATTCCTTTGAATCGTCGCTCGAACTTGGGTTGGAGGTGCCTGAGGTGCTTCTTCCTCTTCAACTTGAACATCCTGTGCTCCCCCTTGATCATGCGCCTCCACTTGAGGTACCTGTTCGTCATCTTGGGTTGGGGGATGCACCATTGTTGAGGAAGACGGTTGATCTTGCTCCAATTGTTCCTGAGGCCGCACATCTCCAATCGCCATGGTGCGTATCGCGGCCGTTGGAACGTCTTCTTCATCTGCATCATCAAGATCAACAACTTGCTCCCTTGGAGAGCCATTAGTCTCATCAAATACAACGTCGCTAGAGACTTCAACCAAACCCGATGATTTGTTGAAGACCCTATACGCCTTTGTATTTGAGTCATAACCTAATAAAAACCCTTCTACAGCTTTGGGAGCAAATTTAGAAGTTCTACCTTTCTTCACAAGAATATAACACTTGCTCCCAAATACACGAAAATAAGACACATTGGGTTTGTTACCAGTTAGCAGCTCATACGAAGTCTTTTTGAGGAGGCGGTGAAGGTAGACCCGGTTGATGGCGTGGCAAGCCGTGTTCACGGCTTCCGACCAAAAGCGCTCGGGGGTCTTGAACTCTCCAAGCATAGTCCTCGCCATATCAATGAGTGTCCTGTTCTTCCTCTCTACCACACCATTTTGCTGTGGTGTGTAGGGAGCGGAGAACTCGTGCTTGATCCCTTCCTCCTCAAGGAACTCCTCCACTTGAAGGTTCTTGAACTCGGACCCTTTGTCGCTCCTTATCTTCTTCACCTTGAGCTCAAACTCATTTTGAGCTCTCCTGAGGAAGCGCTTGAGGGTCCCTTGGGTTTCAGATTTATCCTACAAAAAGAATACCCAAGTGAAGCGGGAAAAATCATCAACTATAACAAGACCATACTTACTTCCTCCTATACTCAGATAGGCGACGGGTTCGAAGAGGTCCATATGAAGCATCTCCAAGGGTCTTGATGTGGTCATCACATTTTTGATGTGATGAGAGCCTCCCACCTGTTTTCCTGCTTGACAAGCTGCACAAGGTCTATCTTTTTTGAAGTGTACATTAGTTAGACCTATCACGTGTTCTCCCTTTAGAAGCTTGTGGAGGTTCTTCATCCCCATATGTGCTAAGCGGCGATGCCACAGCCAGCCCATGCAAGTCTTAGCAATTAAGCATGCATCTAGACCGGCCTCTTCTTTTGCAAAATCAACCAAATAAAGTTTGTCGTCTAGTACACCCTTAAAAGCTAGTGAACCATCACATCTTCTAAAGACAGACACATCTACATTTGTGAATAGACAGTTATATCCCATATTGCATAATTGACTAACAGATAACAAATTATATCCAAGCGACTCAACTAAAAACACATTAGAAATAGAGTGCTCGGATGAAATAGCAATTTTACCTAACCCTTTTACCTTGCCTTGGTTCCCATCACCGAATATTATTGAATCTTGGGGATCCTTGTTCTTGACATAGGAAGAGAACATCCTCTTTTCCCCCGTCATGTGGTTTGTGCATCCGCTGTCGATAATCCAGCTTGAACCCCCGGATGCATAAACCTGCAAGGCAAATTTAGGCTTGGGTCCTAGGTACCCAACTCTTGTTGGGTCCTACAAGGTTAGTCACAATTGTCTTAGGGACCCAAATGCAAGTTTTATCTCCCTTGCATCTTGCCCCTAACTTCCTAGCAATCACCTTCTTATTCTTTCTATAAATGGCAAAAGAAGCATTGCAAGCATGATATATTGTGGAAGGTTCATTAACTTTCCTAGGGACATTAACAACATTTCTCCTAGGCATATTATGAACAACATTTCTCTTACCAACATTTCTATCATGCACATAGGAAGAACTAGAAGCAAACATGGCATGAGAATCAAAAGCATCATATGCATTACAACTCCTATAAGTATTTCTAGATTGTCTCCTATCATGGTACATAAAAGCATGGTTCTTTTGCACACTACTAGCCATAGGGGCCTTCCCTTTCTCCTTGGCGGAGATGGGAGCCTTATGGCTCGTTAAGTTCTTGACTTCCCTCTTGAAGCCAAGACCATCCTTAATTGAGGGGTGTCTACCAATTGTGTAGGCATCCCTTGCAAATTTTAGTTTGTAAAATTCACTCTTGCTAGTCTTAAGTTGAGCATTAAGACTAGCTACTTCATCATTTAGTTTAGAAATGCACTCTAGGTGTTCACTACAAGTATCAACATTAAGATCTTTACACCTAGTGCAAACATGTTCTACACAAGAGTTAGATTTACTAGCTACTTCTAGTTTAGCATTTAAATCATCATTAACACCTTTTAAAGTAGCAATGGTTTCATGACAAGTAGATAGTTCATAAGAAAGCATTTCATTTCTTTTAACTTCTAAAGCATGAGCTTTTTGTGCCTCTACAAATTTATCATGTTCTTCATACAACAAATCCTCTTGCTTTTCTAAAAGTCTATCCTTTTCATTCAAGGCATCAATCAATTCATTGATTTTATCAATTTTGTTTCTATCCAATCCCTTGAACAAACTAGAGTAATCTATTTCCTCATCGCTGGACTCATCATCACTGGAAGAATCATAAGTAGTATTGTCTCGAGTACATACCTTCTTCTCCTTCGCCATGAGGCATGTGTGATGCTCGTTGGGGAAGAGGGATGACTTGTTGAAGGCGGTGGCGGCGAGTCCTTCATTGTCAGAGTCAGAGGAGGAGCAATCCGAATCCCACTCCTTTCCGATATGTGCCTCGCCCTTGGCCTTCTTGTAATTCTTCTTCTTCTCTCTCTTGTTCCCTTTTTCCTGGTCACTTTCATTATCGGGACAGTTAGCAATGAAATGACCAATCTTACCACATTTGAAGCATGAGCGCTTCCCCTTGGCCTTGGTCTTGCTTGGCTGTCCCTTGCGACCCTTTAGCGCCGTCTTGAAGCGCTTGATGATGAGGGCCATCTCTTCATCATTGAGCCCGGCCGCCTCAACTTGCGCCACTTTGCTACGTAGCGCCTCCTTGCTCCTCGTTGCCTTGAGAGCAATGGGTTGGGGCTCATGGATTGGACCGTTCAACGCATCGTCCACGTATCTTGCCTCCTTGATCATCATTCGCCCGCTTACGAACTTCCCAAGGACTTCTTCGGGAGACATCTTGGTGTACCTAGGATTCTCACGAATATTATTCACCAAATGTGGATCAAGAACGGTAAAGGACCTTAGCATTAGTCGGACGACGTCGTGGTCCGTCCATCGCGTGCTTCCGTAGCTCCTTATTTTGTTGATAAGGGTCTTGAGCCGGTTGTATGTTTGGGTTGGCTCCTCGCCCCTTATCATCGCAAATCTTCTGAGCTCGCCTTCTACCAACTCCATCTTGGTGAGCAAGGAGACGTCATTCCCCTCATGAGAGATCTTGAGGGTGTCCCAGATTTTCTTGGCATTGTCCAAGCCGCTCACCTTATGGTACTCGTCCCTGCACAAGGAGGCTAACAACACAGTAGTAGCTTGTGCATTTCTATGAATCTGTTCATTAATAAAAATAGGACTATCTGAGCTATCAAATTTCATTCCATTTTCAACAATCTCCCATATGCTTGGATGGAGAGAGAACAGGTGACTACGCATTTTGTGGCTCCAAAATCCGTAGTCTTCCCCATCAAAGTGTGGAGGCTTGCCAAGAGGAATGGAGAGCAAATGTGAATTTGAACTTTGAGGAATACGAGAATAATCGAAAGAAAAATTTGAATTAACCGTCTTTTGTTTCTCATAGTCGTAGTCATCCTTTTGGGAAGAAGTGGACTCATTGCTGTCGTCGTAGTAGACGATCTCCTTGATGCGTCTCGTCTTCTTCTTCTTCCCATCTTTGCGTTTGTGGCTCGAGCCCGAGTCGGTAGGCTTGTCATTCTTCGGCTCGTTCACGAAGGACTCCTTCTCCTTATCGTTGATCACGATTCCCTTCCCCTTAGGATCCATCTCTTCGGGCGATTAGTCCCTTTGTGAAGAGAACGGCTCCGATACCAATTGAGAGCACCTAGAGGGGGGGGGGTGAATAGGTGATCCTGTAACACTTGAAACTTAAGCCACAAAAACTTGGTTAAGTGTTAGCACAATATTCGCCAAGTGGCTAGAGAGGAGTCTCAACAAAACACAATAACCACAAGAGATCAATCACAGAGATGGCACTGTGGTTATCCCGTGGTTCGGCCAAGACCAACGCTTGCCTACTCCATGTTGTGGCGTCCCAACGGACGAGGGTTGCAATCAACCCCTCTCAAGCGGTCCAAAGACCCACTTGAATACCACGGTGTTTTGCTTTGCTTTTCTTTAATCCCGTTCGCGAGGAATCTCCACAACTTGGAGCCTCTCGCCCTTACACTTGAAGTTCACAAAGAAGCACAGAGTAAGGGAGGGATGAGCAACACACACAAGACACAAGAATCAGAATGTCAACACGCACACAAGTCGCAACAAGAGCTCGCAACACAACCCGACGAGTTCACAACTCAACAAGAGCTCTAGATGCTATCACGAAGAAACAAATGCGTGGAATCGAAGTCTTGGTGCTTAGGAATGCTTTGAGTATGCTTGGTGTGTTCCTCCATGCGCCTAGGGGTCCCTTTTATAGCCCCAAGGCAGCTAGGAGCCGTTGAGAACATTCCTGGAAGGCAGATCTTGCCTTCTGTCGACTGGCTCACCGAACAGTCCGGTGCACCACCGGACACTGTCCGGTGCAGATATCCTTCCTTATTTTGCGAAGCCGACCGTTGGAGTCTGAGAGCCGTTGGCGCATCGGACACTGTCAGGTGCACACCGGACAGTCCGGTGCACCAATGTGACCGTTGGCTCGGCCACGCGTCACTCGTGGAATCCTCGGCCGACCGTTGCCCCGACTGACCGTTGACTCACCGGATAGTCTGGTGCACCACCGGACAGACCGGTGAATTTTAGTCGTACGCCGTTGATGGTTTCCCGAGAGCGACGAGTTCGCCTGTGAATGGCCCATCGGACAGTCCGGTGCACCACCGGACAGTCCGGTGATTTATAGCCATACACCGCCGTCGAACTCTCGAGAGCAGCAAGTTCGCCAGACACTGTCCGGTGCACCACCGGACAGTCCGGTGAACCCAGACTGAGCAGACTTTGGCTGAACAAAGCCATCTCATTTCCAATTCAATTTTTCCTGTTTCCAGCACTTAGACACAATACATTAGTCCATAAAACAATGTACTAAGTCTAGAAACATACCTTTTGACATGATTTGTACTTTGTCCACCACTTTACATATATTAACACAAAAGCACTTGTGTTGGCACTCAATCACTAAAATACTTAGAAATGGCCCAAGGGCACATTTCCCTTTCACATACTCATCCCGACAGTTGAAGATCCATGAGAGGAATTACCCCACGCATGATCTAGAATCAGCAGCAGTGGTTCATGCACTAAAGCCCTGGAGGCATTATCTATATGGGAAGAAGTGTGATATTTATATAGACCACAAGAGTCTTAAGTACATATTCACCCAGTCAGAGTTGAACATGAGGCAGTGAAGATGGCTGGAATTGATCAAGGACTATGAGCTAGAGATACATTATCACCCAGACAAAGCTAACGTGGTTGCAGATGCTTTGAGCAGGAAAAGTCAAGTCAACATGATAGTCGCTCATCCGATGCCATATGAACTAGCAAAGGAATTCGACAGGCTAAGTCTCGGATTTCTGAACAGCCCCCAAGGACTGACAGTTGAGCTAGAACCCACTCTAGAGCGAGAGATCAAGGACGGACAGAAAGATGATGAGAAGATCAATAAAATTCGGCAACTGATCTTAGATGGGAAAGGCAAAGATTTCTAGGAAGACGCAGAAGGTTTTGTATGGTTTAAAGATAGGCTGTGTGTTCCCGACATCAAATCGATTCGGGAGTTGATTCTCAAGGAAGCCCATGAGACAGCTTATTCCATACACCCTGGCAGCAAGAAGATGTACCAAGACCTGAAGAAAAGATTATAGTGGTGCGGTATGAAAAGGGAGATCGCAGAGTATGTTGCCATATGTGACAGTTGTCAGAGAATTAAGGTAGAGCATCAAAGGCCCACAGGTTTGTTGCAGCTGTTGCAGATTCCTTAGTGGAAATGGGATGAGATTGGGATGGACTTTATAGTCGATTTGTCTCGCACTCGAGACGGATATGACTCCATCAGGGTATTAGTGGACCGCTTGACAAAGGTGGCTCATTTCATACCAGTCAAGACCACCTACAATAGTGCAGTGTTGGCGGAGCTATACATGTCATGAATTGTATGCTTGCATGGAGTACCAAAGAAGATAGTATCAGATCGGGGAACCTAGTTTACTTCTCATTTTTGGCAGCAGTTGCATGAAGCTTTGGGTACGCATTTGAAATTTAGTTTAGCTTATCACCCACAAACAGATGGTCAGACTGAGAGAACCAACCAGATCATAGAAGACATGTTAAGGGCTTGTGCTTTGCAAGACAAGTCAGGTTGCGACAAGAGGCTACCTTATGCAGAATTCTCCTACAACAATAGTTATCAAGCCAGTTTGAAGATGTCACCGTTCCAAGCACACTATGTGAGGAATTGTCGAACTCCGTTGCACTGGGACCAACCCGGCGAAAGGAAGGTGTTCGATCCGGATATTTTGCTTAAAGCCGAAGAGAATATCAGAATGGTTCGAGAGAATCTGAAGACAGCGCATTCTAGACAGCGAAGTTATGCTGACACCAGAAGAAGAGAGTTGAGCTTTGAAGTGGGAGATTATGTTTACCTGAAGGTGTCACCCATTAGAGGAATCAAAAGGTTCAGAGTCAAGGGCAAGCTAGCACCTCGAGACATTGGACCAGACCATATTCAGGTAAGACGTGGAAAAGTGGCATATCAACTCAGCCTACCAGAAAGTCTGTCAGCCGTGCATGATGTGTTCCATGTGTCTCAGTTGAAGAAGTGTTTGCGAGTTCTAGATGAGCAATTACCAACCGAGGATCTCGAGGTTCAAGAAGACTTGACTTATATCGAGAAGCCATCTCAGATTCTAGAGACAGCAGACAGAGTCACTCGAAGAAGCACCATCACAATGTGCAAAGTTAAGTGGGGCCATCTTTCAGAAGAAGAGGCAACTTGAGAAAGAGAAGCTGATCTAAAAGCTAAATACCCCGAGCTCTTTGCTAGCCAACCCTGAATCTCGAGGGCGAGATTCTTTTTAAGGGGATAGGTTTGTAACACCTTGAATTTTAGGGTATAAAATTTCTTCTCTAATGCCTACCAATTTCAGGTGTTACCTCTTGTTTCTCTCTCTCTAGTTTTCTTCTCTCTTACTTTTTATTAGAATTATGTCTATTAGGTGGGAGATTAATTATTTCTTTACTATATCAAAACCTATGGGAGTCATGAAATGTTGCATCATGCTGAGCCTAAATTATTCTTTTGTTTGATGCAGATGTTTGAATTATTTGAATTTGTATTTGGAGCATGTTTGAATTTGAATTCAAAAGAAGAAAACAAAAGAAAAGGAAATAGAAATTCAGAAATAAAAAGGAAAACCAAAGAAGCCCAGCCATCCCTCCCCCGTCGGCCTGTTCGGCCCATTCAGCCCGCCTAGCGCGTGCCCGCCTCTCCCCTCCCCGCTCTCGCTGCTGAGTGGGCCCGCCTTGTCTGCGCCATCGCACGCCCGCACGCGCCCCTCCTCCCCCTCTGTCCGTGGGCCCGCCCTGCCAGCCACAGCCGCACGCCCGCACCCATCCATCGTGCCCATAATCAATGGGCAATGGGCCCCGCTCATCAGCTTCGCCCACTACCCTGTAACTGCCCCCCTCTCTCGTGCACGCCATCGTGGAGGCGCCCACGACGCGTGTTCTCTGGCAACCGCCCGTGTGCCTGGCCCCTATTCCTCCCCCTGCACTCTCTCCCCCGCTCGCCCACCTCATTTGCAGACTGCACCCAGCTCACCCCCTCTCGCCCACCCATGCCTGAGCTCTGTCGCGTCGTGCCGTGCTGGTCACCACGACCGCGTCATGCCAGTGCCCCATTCCCGCCTCGCCCGGTGTCGCTGTTGCGTCCGTGCTCGAAAACTGTCGACGTCGCCCGAGCTCCATCTCTACTAAGCTCCGCCCAAGATAAGGATCGTCGACCGCCTCCCTTTTTCTCTATCCTTGTTTTTCTCTATTATTGCGTGATTTGCCGGTGAGGGTCGACGACGGTGCTTCACCGCCGTGCCGTGGTCCTCCGGCCAACCACCGATGTTCGCGCGCGCCCCTCCCTCCCCAAGCCAACGTTAGCCGCGACCAACGGGTGGCACTCTGTTTCGTGGCCGGGGAAGACGAGGACCCCGACATCTAGGCCCACTAGCAATCTCCCGCGCCAACTTCTTCCCTCTCCCCCTCTGTGCCGCTGACTGGAGGGCCCCGCATGTCAGAGCACGCCCGCGTGTTAGTGTCTCGACTCGCCCCGAGCCCCACCTGTCAAGTGCCTGCGTCGAGCCCTCACCCGAGCCACCAACCTCATTTGCGCCTCGCCCAAGCCCGACCGATCGCCCGCCGTGCCCCCTGTCGCTGACGCCCCTGGCCTGCCTATTAGCCCGCGCTCGCGCCCCCTTGTGCGCTTGCGCTCGGGACTGATCTCAGCCGTTGATCTGTGATCGGATGGCTGAAGACGCCATGTACCCCTTCGGTTTGCAGCTTTATAAAAAGAACCCTCGACTTTCGAGAAATAGAACCCGTCGTCCTTAGAATTTGCAGCCGAGCCCCTGGGATCTTGCAAAAAGGACCCCGAGCTTATAATTAATCGCAGTAGCGGGTTTAATTTCGTATTTTAAATTCCAAAACTTGTTTATTTCATATCTTTTGCATATGAACTCCAAATTGGGTGGTTCAAATTGCAAAATGTTCATAAAATTATTCTCTATCTGTTTAAATTAGTATATTTCACTGTCTATATGTCTTAATTTTGTGTCTAGACTATAGGTGCATTTGAAGTAATGGTTTATTATTTAAAAGGAAATGAAAAGGGTAACACTAATGATAATTAAGTGATTAACCTTGTGAAGTTAATATCATGTAATGTATGATCCCATCTTTGGAATAACTTTAATTTGGTAATTAGTTCATTAAGATAAATGATGTGAAGTTATGTAATCCACTGAGATGAGTAGCACCTAGAGAACTACAAACCCCTAAGTATATTTGTTTACCCTAGAATCTAGATTTCACTCTGGTGTTTGTACTTTTCTATTAGACTTGTGTTCACTTGATTGCATATGTTTGGTGTACTATTCCTTTATCATTTCCCAAATGTGTTCAATGCATGATTGCTTTGTGTAGACAACGTGCAGTCCATGGTTCCTGAGTGTGTTGCCAGAGACTTCCCTGAGTAGCAACCTGGTGAAGGAAAGTGTCATCTGACCCATTATGTCCTACTTACTTTATAATTAACTGTCTCTCCTTACTTAAATGAAACCTCATGATTGACTAGTTTGTACTTACCTTGTCCTTGATTGCCTTTATGGTTATTATGGTTAGCTTTATGCTATTGCTCTACTTTAATCAACGAACATGATGAGAACATCTATGATACGATGTTGTTTCCTGAGTACCTCTCTGTAAGGACCTGTTCATTGAGAGACCACCCGGATAACAGTACAACCATGAGGGTGGAATGGAACGCCCTTAGCTAATTAATTAGAGGAACTTGAGGTGTAGTCGGCTTCGTCGTAGGGCAGTCAATGGTGTCTGGGCAAAGTACTTGCTCTGTCGAGGCTGGTTACCGAGGTTCTTTCGATTTGGTTTTATTAGTCACCATTCCTGTGGGGAGAAGTATTGTGTTTATCAAATTGGAGAAACCTATGGGCGGCTATGACCTCTCGGGAATCTTTGTAAAGGCTACATAGTGAATCACTAGCCATTCACCTCGGTAGTGAAGATCGGGTCTATACAACCTAGGCTGGGAAGGGATCACGACTCGTGGGTAAAGTGTGCAACCTCTATAGAGTGTTAGAAACTGGTATATCAAATGTGCTCATGGTTAAGAGCAGCCTTGGGATCCTCTTTGATTAGAATAACTTTGGATACTTTTATGATGATGGTGAATGGTGATGATTATGACTATGGTCTCTGTTATTTCCTCCTAGAGGGAGTACTTTTGGGTAATAACTGGGTTTATTACTAAAACTTGGCCTACTACTAGTAATAATTATCTAACCAACTAAAAGCAACTGCTTTAACCTTAACCCCACATATAGTTAGTCCCCTTTAGCCAAACAGGACATTTGCTGAGTATGTTGATGTGTACTCACCCTTGCTTTACAAACCACCCCACCCCATATTGTCCCCCCTGCAATCAGTGCTCAGGAGGAGATGAAGGCCATATGGAGGACTTTGAGGAGTTTTAGGACTACGATGAGTTCTAGTTATGTTTAGTGGCAACTCCTAGTCAGCTGCCTGTGAAGGCCTTATCTTCTACATTTCGTATTCCGCACTTTGATTATATTAATTACTATGTCAAGTTAATGGCTCTATGGATGTCTTGGACATCTTGACGTAATAAAGTACTATTTCTGCTATTTATTTTGGGCAATGTGTGATGATGTCCAACTATGTATCGCTGTGTACGTGAGTTTCTGATCTTGGCATGTACATGGTTCGCATTTTGTTTGCCTTCCAAAACCTAGTGTGACAAATAACTTCGGCAACAATTTAGAAGTTCTTCTAGCAAAACATCATCTACCGCTTTGGTGTCCCGAAGTCTCTAATGTCGATGATGGCACTCAGTTTGACTTTAAAGCATTCAGATTATTCTATAGCAAAGTACGAATCATCATGCATTTTGCTTCGTTCAGGCTTCCAGAATCCATTGGATTGGTTGAAAGAGCATATGGCATAATTCTCTTGGGGATCACAAAATCCATGGTCGGATTGCCAAAGGGAAAGTGGACAGAAGAGCTCATTAAAGTTGTTTGGAATCATAACACTTTGATTTATAGGTCCATGGGGTTCATACCATTCAAACTGCTGTTTAGGGACGAAGCAGTGACCCCAGAAGAAGTAAAGTTACATTCAGCAAGGATTGTAGCTTTGGCCGGAGATGCAGACAGTGAAAAAATCTTGAAGGACACAATAGATGAGTCCAGGCTCAAAGCAATCGAGCACACAAGAAAGTATCAGGCAGAAATAATAAAATGGTGAGATAGAAAAGTGAAACTCAAGAATATAGCACCAGGTCACTTGGTACTCTGAAGGGTGGCCAACCCAAATACAGCAGGCAAGCTACAAACAAAGTGGGAACGACCTTTTCTGGTTTCAGCTTCGAACAGACTAGGGTCATACAGATTAAGAGATATGGAAGGCAAAGAAATTCCAAGATCATGGGAGGATAATGAGCTTCGAAGATATTATGTATAGCTCCATCTCCTCTTCTCTTCAGGCTTCGACACCCCTTTTTCCTTACGCAGGGGGTAATGTTTTTAATGGGGCCAAAATTGTAATGCCTTGCAAAGGTTCCTAAAATTAACAAATGTGTATTCCCCCAAGCATAATGTGAAAAACACGGATGCATCAACTTCAGATATGGTGATAAAAGCAAATGAAGAGTTAATCCCAAAGCATGAAGGTAAGCAAGGAATCACCTAGTACAGGTGATAAGCTCCAGAGTCATTCCTAAGGGAATGCAGAGCTCAAATGTAATCACCTAGTAAAGGTGAAAAAGCTCCAAAGTCATTCCTAAGGGAATACAGAGCTCCAATCTAATCACCTAGTAAGGGTGAAAAGCTCTAAAGTCGTTCCTAAAGGAATGCACAACTTAAGTGTAATCACCTAGTAATGGTGATTCTAACTCCAAGGTTGTTCCCAAGGGAATACGATCATAAGGACGAAGGCACTAAAGTAAGTGTCAAGCAGCTTTCAAGTTTTTTTTTGACAACTGTAATGCAGGAGGTGATATCTGGAGGCAGCTGCTAAGGTCAAGCTTCGGTGGCCTTGTTACGAGTGTAAAGAAGGGAAGGTATTTTTCGCCTTCGGCTAAAAAAACCAGTAAGTTTTGGTTTCACACACAACAAAACATTTGAATTACAAGAAACAATGATGAAAAGTGAAGTGTTATGATACAACAGCAGTAGTTCATCTGCATAAATGTTCATTTACAAACAAAAGTTCCTTCGGCATAGAATTCCATAATCTAGGCAAGTTGTATTATTAGCTGAGTTTCGACTTCTCCTCACTTCTTTGCTTTCTTTCTGGCTTCTTTGCTCTACATAAAGAAAAACAAAATAAGTGGGTATCAAGGAAAATCTATAATAAAAAGCATCGAGAATACAGGCCTAAGGATAGACCTTCTCCGTATAAGCCTCGGTCTCCGAAGCAGCCAGTTGTCAACCGCCCTTGTCCCCGACCTCCAAGAAGAATATCTTTGAAGCATTTAGCACATCCTTTGAAGGAACCTTTATATATTCAATAGTCATGCCGAAGTCGCTTTTGCCTATTGTCTTAATGTGCTCGCAGCCTTCCTTTTTCAACACCGCCGTCATACTGCGGGATCCAATCATAGCACAATAGTTGCTTTGAGCGTTGATCATAACTTCAAGCTCTCCTAATTCCTTCTCAGACCAAGAGAGAGCCCCCTAGTGTCCCCGCTGGCATATAAACTGTCCCTTGAAGTTACGCCAACAAAGCAGAAAATCTTTTTCAAAGAATCACAGCACCGTGAGGCGATATTGAAGCAACGATCCCGAAGCTGACTCAGTTTCCAACAGTTTCCGATTCTCTTCGACCTTAGCAATAATATTTTCTTTTGCCTTTTCTAAGCTGGTGCAAAGCTCATTAATAGAGTCATCTCACTCCTTCATCTTTACTGTATCATCATTATGGGCTTTTTCTACTTATTCCTTCTCCTTTTTGGCTTTGGCTAGGTTTTCCTTCAAAGATTCTATTTCAGTTTTCTTTTCTTCCAAAGAATTCTAAAGATTTCCAACCTCATCCTAAAGCTCTGACATGTTTGTTTTGTACTCGTCATCCTCCTTCTCTTATTAGATTTTTAAAGCGTTGCTTAGCATAAACCCTGCATTAAAGCCACAAAGGTAAACATCTTAGATGCATGCAATTATCTCTTCGAAATTGCATTAAAACAAAAACCTTTTTACATTAATGCTTGTGTAGGCCAAGCTTTGTGAAAGTTTTCATTTCTTAAGTTTGCTAAGTCAAGCTTCGATCTCCGAAAACCCGATGCTTCAACATTGGGCACGCACATCAAGATATTGTCTCCTCGCAAAATAACATATCCTTAGGGTTGTAGCCCATAGCTTCAGCCTTTTCTTCTAGCTCTGAAGCTTTTTCTTTGCTTATCTCTTCTCGAGAAAGGTGTCTCATGAAAAACCCAAGCTCATTCATCTCTCACCAATAGAGTGGGTGGGGTCAACTGTATTTGTCCCCAAAGCGAAGCTTGGATCTTCACCTAATTTTTCATGCCCCGAAGATCCACCTCCTTCAGTGCCTTTTCCCTCATCCCTCTCTTCTTCTAATGACGAAACTCCAAAACAACATCCACATGATTTTGAATCCGTGGGCTCTCCACTTCTTCTTGCTCTTCGCAGGTGCCAAAGTTTGACCATCTGTCGTTTATAGTCTGGTTAGTTCCGATCTCAAGGGACTTAGAGTCGAAAATGGCAGTGGTTGGGCCATTACCTTGAGAATCCATGTACAACCCAATGACGAAGTAGTAGTAGCGCTTTCTTTTCCCTGTTCTTGTGCAGCTAGAACTTCTTCTCATAAATTTTAGCTCTCTTCTTCTTTGAAGACATGGCCTTACCCAAAGGTGACTCTTCATCATATTCAGATTCATCATCCTCCATCTCATCATCAGCAGGTTTCTTTGATGGGTTGTTCCCAATTGCTTTCGCACCTGATGAGGACATCCTCCACTATTACCCGTTGGCAAAGACGCAACTGGCCCAGTTGGCCCAATTGTAGTCGGACGGTGACCGTGTGAGCCTCAGAATTATCCCACCTCGCTTAACTTGGGAGGAGGAAGCCACTTTAAAAGGGAGAGCCACCCTTCCCCCATTGGACTAGTCTTTTGGGGCGATTGGGCCTTTCCCTGAGTTGGGTGTGCATAATGAACTGTTGGGCTCCGGGCAACCCTAATTTGTTGGGCCTCGGCCAACCCCACCTGGGCTGGGTGTATCAACACCCCTCTTTCTTTTCTCTCTGCCTTCCGTGCTAGTCATAGGCTGTCAGGGTATTCAAACCCTATGGCATTCGTAATTTTGTTCAGCCTAAGTTTCCCCTAGTTCTTAAAGGTGGATAACATATCTTAGTGTTCCTTTACAAGATACTTACCAAAAAATTCGTTGCACTTTATCTCAATCAGTTTCAACCATCCAGTGGAAGGAGCATTGTATGAAGCTCGCTCCTTAAATTCAAATGCTAAAGTGACAAGATCACCTTTGTTGCTTTTCACCTCCTTCGATAGCTTTGACCCAATATGAGTAGGATAAATGTTGTAAGCAAGTGCTTCTTGAATTAGGTCTCGAGAGCCAATCTTCTCGATGACAGTGTTGAAAATCTTGTAACATTTTTCGGCAGCATCGCACATGTCACAATTCAGCCTGTTTAGATTGAAGCTAATCTTCATAGGGCTCATCAGCAAACCCTTGAAATCTTCCTGGTTCTCAAAATCTACTTTAGCATAGAACCATTCCTTCGTCCAATCCCCGTGCCACTTTGTCTGGTACACAAGAACCAGGGCAACTGTGTCTTTGTGATACACGAAGTTATAGCACTCAAAGTTGTTGTGAAGGTTATCCGAGGGTTTAGTATTCGTCTAATAATGTAAATCATGAACTTTGCAGAACACATAAGCTTTAGACTGACCCCCTTGGCTTCATATGGCCCAAATGAAAACACCAAGACAAACTATAGTGTTTGGTGTCAACTGGTGCATATATACCTAATACTTTTGTAGTATTTTCACAATTAGCTAATACATTGGCAGCCAAAGTACAACCTTAAAGAAACTCCTATAGATGACAACTTCGTCTTTCTTTGGATTTGGAGTTGTCTCTTTCCCTATAAGTCGCACATTGACTTTGTTGCTAAAACAACCAAGATTTTTCATTGACTGTAAATCTTCATCTTTCAGGATGGATCAGCCTATCTCGTTATACCTTGGTTTTGATGGCCTATCATTGGGTAACTTCTATGTAGATTTCATTGATGACAAAGCCCTCATGACTTCGAAAATCAGCATCATAGAAAATGGCATAGTATTCAAAGTATTTCCCTCCCGTTGGTGCACCTCTGAAGAAGTGGGAGTGACTATCCTAGCAACCGAGCAGATTCTAGCCATCCAGGGGAATTACACCCAAAGAAGATTTGCTTAAACTAGCTCTAGAAATGGTAGTGGATGGAAAGCTTCAGAGCCATAGAAAAATTTGACAGCAGGTAGGTGGGGGCAGTAAATGTGACTCATTCTCACCCGCTCTATCGCTTTTATACTAAGAAACAAGCACGAAAGGGCGCAAAGCACAAAAGAAATTCACATGCAAACAAATTATTTTTATCTTCTCAGTGTTCAATAGACCTCTACCCTTTGTCATCCTCATAACAAGCTTCGGGAAGGAGTTTTTTAGACCTTCAGCATAAAGCCTCCCAGTTATATTTCTTGCGATCTTAGATCATTATGAGAAAATGAACTCATTCCGCAAGGGGCTACTGTTGGGGGCCTACTTTGCCTAAGATTCACAAACCACCTCACTTCGTCTTAAGGAAATGTGTTTCAGGTACATGTACAAAGGACAAACAAAGCTAGACTTCGGTCGAAGTAAATCGCGAAGGACCTCGCTCGGGCGTGTACGTAACGAAGGTGAGTGACGAGGCCACCACCTTCGGCCTCAAAAAGACTTCGTTCACGAAGCAAATAAAAGAGAACTGATGAAGACTTGTGCGACAAGAAAGAAAGAGGGAAAAAGAAAACAATGCCCTGCAGTATTTGCAAACCATGTGTATAAATTGCATGGGTAGACTTGTAATTCCATATGAATTTATACCTCTCCCCTTTAAATAGGCGAATAATGCCATGCATAAATTCACCTTTCGATGGTCTCAAGCTTCGTTTATCTCAGCCTTCAAAGTATCTTTGAGTTGTCTCATTTGTAAAGCCGAAGGTATGTTTGTAATTATGTATTATATGGAAAGAGATGAAATGAAAAATGCTAAGACATGCAAGATGAGTAACTTGCTTCGTTCCTCACTCTTTTCTGTATTTGTAACTATAAATGCATTCTTATCTTACACCTTCTCCTAAGTGTTACCCTTTGAAGAAAGGATAATCAAAGGGAGAATGTTACAATCTTCTAACTTGTGTTGCCTTGCTCTTGGTTTCATGTAGTAACCAAAAGCGAGTAACCAACATGCTACTTATCTTTTTGTCAAAATAGTCAAATAGGAGATTTTGCATTTGGCGTACTTCAATAGGGTTTCAAAAGTGAAGTGAGTGTTGAATACTCCCCCAAAGTTTAGTAACATGTGCTTATCTCAAAAAACAAGAAGATAAATGATTAATAACATAGAAGCACACATAAAGCTTAAAAGCTAGAACTTGCCAAGTTTGACCCATGTTAAGCCTTTTTACTTGCTTTTGGGTGGTTATCTTAACTAGGTTAGACAAGTCCTAGATGCATAAAAGTAAATATGCAATGCAAATTTGACATCACCATTTAAAATTCATGTGAAAAGTTTATAAGATCAAGTATATTAAGCTTATTGCTCAACTTACAAAAGCAGGTTTCATCTAATGGTTTTTGTGAAAATATCCACTAGTTGATCATCCATCCTCACTCCTGGTGAAATATATCCCTTAGCAACATGATCTATTAGTAAATGATGAATGATGTCAATGTGCTTGGTGCAAGAATGTTGAACATAATTATTAGTAAGTTTTACTGCACTCTCATTATCACACAAAAGAGGGACCTTTTCTAGAACTGTGTTATAGTCTAGAAGGGTTTCTTTCATATAAAGGATTTGTGCGCAACAAGGACCTACGACAATGTATTCCACTTTGGTGGTTGATAGGGCAACGCTATTTTGTTTTTTGAACTCCATATAACTAGTGATCTCCCAAGAAAATGGCACCCGCTAGATGTACTTTTCGTATCAATTTTGCACCTCGAATAATCAGAATTAGAATAGCCAACTAAATCAAAAGTAGCTTCTTTGGGATACCAAAGGTCAATGCTTGGGGTGTGCTTTAGATACCTAAGGATTCTTTTAATGGCACTTAAATGAGCTTCTTTAGGGTTAGCTTGAAAAGGAGCACACATACACACAATAAACACAATATCGAGCCTAGAGGTAGTAAGGTACAATAAACTACCAATCATATAATGGTAGAGAGTTTGATCAACTGGGTTACCTCCCTCATCTAGGTCGAAATGTCCATTAGTATGCATTATTGTCTTGATTGGCTTGCAATCTTCCATTTTGAATGTTTTTACAAGTCTTTAGTGTACTTCTCTTGAGGGATAAAGTTCCCTTCGTTCATTTGCTTGACATGAAAGCTGAGAAAAAAGGTGAGCTCACCAAATCATTGAAATCTCGAACTTCTTCGACATTATTTCACCAAATTTCTTACAATGATAGTTATTTGTCAAGCCAACAATTATATCATCATCATATAATTGAGAAATGACAATATCACTGATATGTTCCTTGGTGAATAGTGTGGTGTCCACCGCCCCAATCTTAAATCCCTTCTCATTGAGAAAGTCACAAAGACGCTCATACCAAGCCCTTGGAGCTTGCTTTAGCCCATATATCACCTTGGACAACCTGCAAATGTGGTTAGGATATTTATGGTCTTCAAACCTAGGGGATTGATCAACATAAATGAGTTCATTAATGAAGCCATTTAAAATGCACTTTTTACATCTATTTTATATAGTTTGATATTATGGTTGGATGCATGAGCAAGAATGATATAGATGGCTTACAAGCGTGCAAAGGTCTCTCCAAAATCCAATATTTCAACTGGAGAGAACAACTTTGCAACTAGCCTTGCCTTGTTCCACACAATTACAACTTGATCATATTGCTTGTTTCTAAACACCCACTTTGTTCGAATTACTCTTACAACTTGTGCAGTCTGTTCTAGGGTCCAAACATGATTTTGGGTGAAGTTGTTTAATTTTTATGCATGTCATTCAACCAATTTGGATCCTTTGGTGCCTCATCTATACAAGTAGGCTCAATACAAGACACAAAGGGTGACGTTCATGAAGAAAAATTTTGTGATCGGGTAATAATCCCTTCTAAAGGATTTTAAATGATGAGATCTTCTATATGTGCTTGTAGTAGAGAAGGAGTTCTTTATCAATCACTTGGGGACGAGGTTGTGGAGCATCAACATCTTCGGCTTGTACCGTCGGTCCTTTGCTTGTTCTTGAGAGACAAATGTATCTTCATTTGCATGTCTCTCATCTTTTTCATCATCTTGTGGTACATTTGATGAAGTTGGTATGTCGATGATTTGCAATTCATCTTTATCTTCCTTTGGCTTGATGGCTTCGATTGGTATGTTCTTCATCACCTCCCTAAGTGGTTCATTACCTATATCATCAAGATTCTCATATGCTCCTTGGGAGTTATTAGTCTCATCGAACTCCACATCATATGTTTATTCTAACAAGCCGGTGGCATGGTTGAATACTCGATATGCTTAAGACTTTAATGAATAGCCAAGTAGAAATCCAATATCACATCTCCTTTGAAACTTCCCCAGGTGTTGACGTTTCTTGTAGATGTAGCACTTGCATACAAACACCCCAAAGAAGGAGATATCAAGCTTCCTTCCATTGAGCAATTCATATGGAGTCTTCTCAAGCAATCGATGAGAAAATAACCAATTCTATGCATAGCAAGTGGTGTTGATAGCCTCGGCCCAAAACTTCTCTGGTGTGTTACACCCATCAATCATTGTCCTTTGCAAGAGTGATCAAGGTTCTATTCTTTCTCTCAACTACTCCATTTTGTTGAGGGGTGTAAGTTGAGGAGACTTCATGTTTGATCCCAACCTCATCACAATACTCAAAAATGAAGGTGCTATCAAATTTCTTTCCTTTGCCACTTCTTGTTTTCTTGATTTTGCAATCAAACTCATTTTGTGCTTTCTTGGCAAATTTCTTGAATATTGATGCAACTTTGGACTTTTCTTGTTGGAAGAACACCCAAGTGTATCTATAGAAATCATCAACAATGACCAACCAATAGAGGTTTCCACCAACACTAGCATATGAAACAGGACCAAACAAATCCATGTGAAGTAATTCTGGTGGCCTTGATGTTGACATTAAAGCTTTTGTAGGATGTCTATTGGCAACTTATTTTTCTCGATTGACATGTGAAAGGGAAATGTTCCAAAGGGCCATTTATACCTGTTATGGTGATTAAGTGCTCACTACACCATCTTGAACTATCTTCATATGAGTAAGAGCATAAGTCCATAAAAGGCAAGTTGAGGAGATCAACTGCAAACGAGCTAAAATGTACGGCCAAAAGTGCAACTTTGGGCAAATCAAAATAAACATGAGGTTTAAGTGTTTTAATAAGTTGCACATACCCTATTCTATGTTTCTAGCACTTTGATTTGGCTACTAATTCATTTCTGCAAGAAAAGTGCTTTGTTTGACTTGTTTTGAGCCATATTGAAAATCCTAGTAAAACCAGGGATAAAAGGTATGTTTCCTACACTTAATCAATTGGATTAGGTGCTATTTATGTTTGTCTAAGTCGTAGGTGTTGGGGACTTGTTCTCAAACGCTTCGGTGTTAAGAACAAGGCAACATAAAAAGTGTTAAATGTTAAAGTCCTTCGTCCTTCGAGACATTATGCCCCTTCGGGAATAATGAGATTCGGACGAAGGTCATAAGAGACATACCTTCGTAAATATAACAAGTAATGACGAAGGATTTATATAAAGCATGAAATATAATTTAGACATCATCATAGAATCATTTCTATTTTATTAACATAGAAAAATAGAAATGATTTCAAATTACAAATGTACCTTCGGTCCTGAGAGAAGGTAGAAAATACAAGCGTGACGCAAAAGCGAATGCCAAGTCAGCGTGAACAGTACAGGAGTACTGTTCATCTATTTATAGACGCGGGACGCAGCCCACGTAAAATTACATCCATGTCCATTACATTTGTTAATGACTTATGGAAATCTGTCAAGGCCCACGTAGTCTTTTCATCTTTAAGTCGGTTCCCCTTTTTGCTACCGTGACGAAGCTTCCTTGCACACAGCTTCGGCTGTGCACCTTCGTAGAGCTTGGTAATCAGCTCGCCCTTCGTCTGGCTCAGGCTTCGTCCTGACCGTGCTTTACAATTCTGAGACCGAAGATACCTGTTCACATAATCCACTTGGAAAACATTGTCAAATCATGTTTTTGAGGACCTTCGGAGGACGAAGGCCCCCAACAGTAGCCCCTCGCAATATTAATTTGTTAATAATAAATTCAGATTGCGATATGGACGAAGGCCTTGAGCCGAAGGTCCGAAAAAACACCTTCCCTTTGCTAGAATAGCAACATTCTCTGACAAGCGGGGCCTTTCAATTTTCAACGCCCTGGGCGTATAAATAAGATCGCACCGCAAACTCATTTGGTACGCACACTTGCCATCTGCTTCGGCCCACTAAAAATTTTTAGCTCTTGTGCACTAAGATTTGCTGGTCTTTTTGATTTTGAAGCTTCGGCCTCGGGAACAATTTTTTAGCGTTTCCGAAGATGTCTGAAGGCAAAAAGATCCCTGCTGAGACGAAGCTGAGTCTCGAGGAGGAGAAGAATCTGGGGTTCCTGATAGCGATGGCAGAGACTAATACAGAAAAAATCACCAAGGAGACTCTCGAAGGTTTGTCCGAAGATACTGGTGACAGCGACAACTATGATGTAGAGAGTGGTGGGGAAGAGGCCGAAGATCGTCCATGGCGGCCAAGTCACACGGTTTTCGGGAAAACCACTATCAAGCAGAACCATATTGATAATATGAGGGGGAGGTATTTTCGAGATGTATCTATTGTAAGAGCTGACGCTGGAGAAAAGACTTCTCCCACTCCCGAAGAAGATGAAGTTGTAATCTTCCAAAGCTTTCTCAAGGCTGGGCTTCGATTCCCCCTGAGCAATTTTGTTGTTGAGGTACTGAAAACATTTCAAGTCTACCTTCATCAACTCACTCCCGAAGCTATCATAAGAATGGGGATTTTTGTCTGGGCTGTGAGAAGCCAAGGTTTGGAACCAAACGCTAAAAGCTTCTGCAACATTCACGAATTGTTATATGAAACGAAACCCTGGGGAAAAGAACAATATCACAACAATTTTGGGTGCTATAGCTTCGGTGCCCGCTCCGAGTCAAGCTGCCCTGTGCCGACCTTTCGGAAGAGATGGCCCGGAGCCTGGATGACAGAGTGGTTTTATGTGAAGAATAACTTATCAGCGCAAGAAAATGTTAAGAGTATTATTATGTGCCCCATCTGGCAACGCTTCGGACTTCGAAGGCCGAAGGTTGAAATGGACGAAGCAGCCGAGGAGTGCCAAAGAGCCTTCGGCGTAGTCTGCTCCTTCATTGGAACAAGGGACTTGGTCCAAGAGCACATTGCCTTCAGGGTATGGCCACTTGCAGAAAAGTGGGAAATGCCGGAGGAAACCATTAAAGAGTCCGACGAAGGCGGACTAGTTAGACTGAAATACACATTCAAATATGCAGATAAATTTGTTGAACCTGATGATGACTGGCTGAAGAGCATTGAAACTTTAAGTGATGAACTACTTGGGGCATATTCGAAGGCCGAAAATACTGCGCTATCAGCAGCCTTCGGAGGCCGAAAGAAGAAAAGGCTCAACCGTGTGTTTGACGCAGTCGGGTTTATGTACCCCGACTATCACTATCCGGTATTGGGTCGCAAAAGGAAAAATACTTCTCCTGCGACAGAAGCTACCACAAGTGCCCCTAGTGAGCCAGCGCCTCAAAGAAAAAAGATGAAGGTGCTCACCCATCGGACACGCTTTATTGAGCCGGCCACAGTGCCAGAATTCATTGGTGAAGCTTCTTTGGCCTCTGAAGCTACAGAACCAGCTCCAGTGCCGAAGATGGAAGAGAAGACTGAAGCGCCTTCAGCAGTAGAAAAGCCGAAGATTGACGAGCCAAAAATGTCTGAAATCTTAAGTCCTTCGGTAAATGTCGAAGCAATAAAAAACCAAAAAGGGCCATCGGTGACCCCAAAAAGGAAAAGAATGGTAAACGTACTGGATGTCTTGGAGACAATTAAGTCTTCAAGCACAACTCCAAAAAAGAGTGTTGAAGTTGCTGAAGCTTCTACTGAAGCTCCAACGCAACAAGCTGAAGCTGAAGCTGGGCCTTCAGAGCCCTACAAGGAGCAACCTTTAGAAGCCGAAGCAATAAAAATATCAGAACCAGTTGTAGTTGAAGAAATTGACATTGCCATCCCCGAAGCTCCTGCCAGCATATGCGATTACATTATACGACACGCTTCGGGGAAGAAACTATCTGCAGAAGAAACTTATGAAGCCAACCATTATGCGAAAGAGCTAAAATATCCGAAGGGGGCAGTAATATTCAATGGGACAAATGAAGATGACTTCCTATACTGCCTACCTGATAATAAAGAACTATCTGTCTGCCGAGAGATGGCCAGGAGTATAGGCTTCCCGAAGCTCGAAGCTGGACTAAGCGCCATGACGAAAGAGGATCTCGCAGACAGTCTTGCATACAATAGCCTAAAGGTTTGGGAACTAAGCGTTTGAAAAAACTTTTTTTAATACGTAATTCATTCCTACATTCTTATATGGATTCTTTTTTCGTACAGGGCTTAATTCTAAGCAACGCATTAAGAGCCCAAAAAAGCGCCGAAGATGAAAGCTATGAGATTGCGTTCAACAATTTGCGCTCCGAAGTTATCAAACTGAAGAACGAAGCTCTGGAGAAGGATAAAATTCTGCTTACGCTGGTAGACAAAGTAAAGAAGGACGAAGCTGCTTCAAAAACCCAGGCCGAAGCCCAAAAGCGTGATATTAAAGATCTTCAGAAACAACTGGCTAGAGCTAGAGAGGAGCGCATGCTTGAGGAAACAAAACGAGAACTCAGTGATCATATGGTCAACAAATTGGAGTTAAGAGTTAAAGAGCTTCGTGCATCTCAGAGAAAATGTTATGTTAAATCTATAGAATGCGTGAATAAAATTAAAACCAGCTTCGCCAGCGTGGGCGCCTTTTCCAGCGAAGAGAATTTCTCTCGAGGCAATCCCGAAGGTCCACTGGAATGGATTAGTCACGAAGCAGAGGCCTTCGAGGAGATCCTGAGCAGTCGCGGCGATATCTGCGCTTTTTCGGGCGCCAGAGGAATTGCTTCTGTCTTAGAGAAAAAAGGTTGCGGGCATGTAAAAGTTTTAGCTCAGTCCGAAGCTACCTTATCTTCCGAAGACATCAAGGACCCCTCGGCCGAAGCAAGCGTGGTTGGTGGCAAATTTTTTACTGATGTCTGGAACGACGGCGGCCGAGGAATGGCGCAAGAAATCATTCAAAGGAGCGAAAAAGGCATTCATGATGCTAGGAAAGTGGCAGAAGCTTCCGAAAGGAGTACAGAGCCCGAAAGGCAATTAGGTACCAATTAGTCGTTCTTGTTGTGTTGTAATTTTTATTTCAAACTTTGCTCACGGTTTGTAATAGTAATGAAGAAATATTCTTTTCCCTCAGAAGGTGCTGAATCGACTGCCGACCCGCACACAAAAGGGGATGATGAAATTAAACAAATGGCCGAAGCTATCATGGACAAAGTTGTTGATCAACTTCTAAATGAAGCCGCCGAAGCAGTATTAAGAGAAGACTAGATGTTATTTAGAAAAAACATTTAAAGTGTGATCTATGTAACATTTTGTACATTTGAATGTAATATACAAGTTTCTTTTCATTATTCAATTCTTTACGATGCATGAAACTCTACATACATACCATTTTTGAGCCTTCGGCGAAAAAACACCTTCCCTTCTTTTCATGCTTCGTGAAGAAAATATTCTCCGTTAAAGCTGTTCTGATAAGTCACATCCATGCTTCGTGAAAGCATTCTCCGAAGCTATACAATTTTGATATTGCTCTGATGAAGCTCTGATGAAACACGTTCATACTTCATAAAAACATTCTCCGAAGCTATACAATTTCGATACTGCTCTGATGAAGCTCTGATGAAACACGTTCATACTTCATAAAAACATTCTCCGAAGCTATACAATTTTGATACTGCTCTGATGAAGCTTGTTCATGCTTCGTAAAAACAGCCTCCAAAGCTATTTTCCGAAGATTATCATTGTATTCCCTCGTGACTTTGCAAAATTTGCACTTTCTCAAATCATTCTTTCGAAGGTTAATACTGTGTACCCTTCTTTTGCCGTATGCAACATGATGTATGATGCTTATGCTATGCGAAATGATGTGATGATGTTATGTTATGCAAATGACGTCTGTTCCGAAGATACACAAAATACATTCGTAAGCTCTGCATTCCCTTAGGAACGTCTTTGGAGCTTCTTCGCCTTTTACTTAGGCGGTACAAGCTCTGCATTCCCTTAGGAACGTCTTTGGAGCTTCTTCGTCTTTTACTTAGACGGTATAAGCTCTGCATTCCCTTAGGAACGTCTTTGGAGCTTCTTCGTCTTTTACTTAGACGGTATCAGCGTTGACTTTTCGCTGTAAGCTCTGCATTCCTTTAGGAACGACTTTTGAGCAGAAAACTTACACTACGCTCCCTTTGGAACGGCTTTTTGTGGTTTCATGAACTTACTCTGCGTTCCTTAGAACGACTTTCTGTTACTCCGAAGGATTTTTAATACTTCGAAGGTCCTCCTTGTTAATACAAAAACTTTATCAACTTAAGCCTGTGGAGAAAATAGATTTTCCTCGTGGGAAACAGCGAAATTATTACATGGAAACTATCAATGTTTTTTGCTACAGAGAATAGAACTGAATGGAAAAGACTGCTATCAAAAGTAGGATATGTGTCAATAAATGTGCTTCGACTCTGGCACAGTGCTGTTGACTGTGCGAGCTTCGGATTGTTCTCTGAAGTCCCTTTGATGTGGAGCATATTGACTCCCTTCTGGCTGCTGGCCTTGTTGCAGCGGAGGTGGAGGCGGGGGCTGTTGCCATGAAGCTTGAGGTTGACTTGCCGAAGCTATGGAAACTGCAGGATGGTTGCCCACATACTCCGGGATGTAAGGCTGATGGTACGAAGCAGTATGCATGACCTGCTTCGGCTGTCCCTGTTGCGCTGCAGCTTCTGCTAGCTCCTTTTGTTTCTGGATGGTAACATGGCACATCCTGGTGGTATGGCCCTTGTTCTCACCGCAGAATAAGCAAAATGTCCTCCTTGGTTGATCTCCAAATCTCCCGCCGAAGCCCCTGGCGCCTCTGCCTCTTGGAGCTGGTGGCCGAAAGAAAGTTTGCTACTGCCCCGAAGCCTGTGAGGAGCACTGGGGCCTGTTCTGCTGACTCCCCTTATCATCATTTTGAGTGTTGTGGATGGACCTGACATGCCTCGGATAGAAACGTCCCCCGAAGCCCCTGGTCATCTCAGAAAATCTGAAGGCCTCCTCCCTTCTTTGGCGAAAGTCATTATCAGCCCGAATGTACTCGTCCATCTTTTGGAGTAGCTTTTCCAGCGTCTGAGGAGGCTTCCTAGCAAAGTATTGGGCTGCAGGTCCAGGACGAAGCCCCTTGATCATGGCTTCGATAACAATTTCATTGGGCACCGTTGGTGCCTGTGCCCTCAAACGCAAGAACCTTCTGACATACGCCTGAAGGTATTCTTCATGATCCTGAGTGCACTGAAACAAAGCTTGTGCAGTGACCGGCTTCGTCTGAAATCCTTGAAAGCTGGTTAACAACATATCCTTCAGCTTCTGCCATGAGGTGATTGTCCCTGGTCGAAGGGAGGAGTACCAGGTCTGAGCAACATTCCTGACGGCCATAACGAAAGACTTCGCCATGACTGCAGCATTGCCCCCATACGAAGACACTGTTGCTTCGTAGCTCATCAAGAACTGCTTCGGGTCTGAGTGGCCGTCGAACATGGGAAGCTGGGGTGGCTTATAGGATGGAGGCCAAGGTGTAGCCTGCAGCTCAGCGGACAAAGGAGAAGCATCATCGAAAACAAAATTTCCCTGATGGAAATTGTCATACCAGTCATCTTCGTTGACGAAGCCCTCCTGATGAAGGTCTTTGTGCTGAGGCCTCCTGTTTTGCTCATCATGGGTAAGATGGCGGACCTCCTCAGAGGCTTCGTCTATCTGCCGTTGCAACTCAGCTAGCCGGGCCATCTTCTCCTTCTTCCTTTGCACCTGTTGATGTAGGATCTCCATATCCCTGATTTCTTGGTCTAGCTCTTCCTCCTGAAGCGTCGGGCTGACGGCCTTTCTCTTCTGGCTTCGGGCCTCCCGAAGAGAGACGGTCTCCTGGTTGTGGTCCAGCGGTTGCAGTGCTGAAGCCCCAGTCGTTGAAGCTTTCTTCGGCGCCATAGCGAAGGTCTATAGCTTCCGAAGGTGTTCAAAAAAGCTCGAAGTGGAAGTGAGTTCACCGGAGGTGGGCGCCAATGTTGGGGACTTGTTCTCAAACGCTTCGGTGTTAAGAACAAGGCAACATAAAAAGTGTTAAATGTTAAAGTCCTTCGTCCTTCGAGACATTATGCCCCTTCGGGAATAATGAGATTCGGACGAAGGTCATAAGAGACATACCTTCGTAAATATAACAAGTAATGACGAAGGATTTATATAAAGCATGAAATATAATTTAGACATCATCATAGAATCATTTCTATTTTATTAACATAGAAAAATAGAAATGATTTCAAATTACAAATGTACCTTCGGTCCTGAGAGAAGGTAGAAAATACAAGCGTGACGCAAAAGCGAATGCCAAGTCAGCGTGAACAGTACGGGAGTACTGTTCATCTATTTATAGACGCGGGACGCAGCCCACGTAAAATTACATCCATGTCCATTACATTTGTTAATGACTTATGGAAATCTGTCAAGGCCCACGTAGTCTTTTCATCTTTAAGTCGGTTCCCCTTTTTGCTACCGTGACGAAGCTTCCTTGCACACAGCTTCGGCTGTGCACCTTCGTAGAGCTTGGTAATCAGCTCGCCCTTCGTCTGGCTCAGGCTTCGTCCTGACCGTGCTTTACAATTCTGAGACCGAAGATACCTGTTCACATAATCCACTTGGAAAACATTGTCAAATCATGTTTTTGAGGACCTTCGGAGGACGAAGGCCCCCAACAGTAGGGAAGCTACCAAGGACTACAAAAAGAAGTTGGAGGAGATAGGCTCAAAAGTGCCAAAAGCTCAATGGTTTGGGTACTATCGGACCGGTCTGGTGATGCACCAGATCGTCTAGTGGCACAATAGACCACCAGTACGACTGAAGTCCTCGGTCTCAGAAATTTTATTATAAAATTCATTGGATCGTGAACAGTGCCAGACCGGTGTGCACCGGGCCGCCTCCAACTGCTCTCTCCAATGGCGAGCGGATGACCAACGGCTAGCTGACGTTAGAAGACGGTCCGATGCCCTCTAGCTATGGAAGGTGGCCAATTAGATCTAAGAACGAGGGCACATGGACCCGGTTTGGTGGTGCACCAGATCGGTTCGGTACGTTCGCAGACAGGAAGTTTTTTGCAACTTCCCTATTGAGGAGGCAATGATTCCTAGGCCCCTTGGAGCTATAAAAGGACCCCTTAGGCACCCCCAACTAGTGCCCAAGAATCTCAAGAGCATACCAACACTTCGAAACTCTGGGACCACACCCTCTAGTGTTTCTAGTGACATTTGAGCACCAATTATGTGCTATTCTTGTGAATTCTTGTTCTCGAGCTCCTGTCTTTGTGTTTCTAGCGTGTGTTGCTGTGATTTGCTCTTGTGTATGTATTATATCTCCCTCCCTTACTCTAAGTTGTGATTTTTGATCCTTTGTAAGGGTACAAGAGACTCCAAGTTGTGTAGATTCCTCGCATATGGGATATAAGTAATAAAGGGAGACTATGGCACTCAAAGTTGATCTTTGTGATCACTTGAGAGGGATTGAGTGCAACCCTTATCCATTAGGACGCCACAACATGGAGTAGGCAAGCATATTATGCTTGATCGAACCACAGGATGAAAATCACCATGTCTCTTATCTCATTTACTTTATTGTGATTTTCCCTCTTCCTAAGTTTAGTCTACTCACTTGTGATATTTCTCGTAGAATCATTCATATATTGGAAGAGCAATCAAGTGAATGTAACTTTTCTCTCTTCTTCTCACCCACACTTGGTTTTAATTTGCACTTACTTAATTATTAGACCAAGTTTGTGATGTTTTAATCCTTTTTTGCAGGATCACCTATTCACCCCCTCTAGGTGCTCTCAATTGGTATCAAAGTCGGTCTCTTCCATTGGGTTTAACAACTTGAAGAGATGCCTACCAGCGATGCTAAAGGAAAGGGCAAGGTGACCAATGAGAAGGAGACGATCTCCAACAACTAGTAGCCTAACGGACACAAGCTCGTTGACTCGGGATCAAACAAGAAGGAGGGTAAGAGGAGGAAGTGCACCAAGAAGATCGTCTACTATAACAGCGACTCCTCCTCCTCTTCAAAGAAAAACAAAGTAAAAAATACTCAAAACATCTTTTAATTATTCCCACATTCCTTACAACTCCAATGCTCATTTACTTTCTATGCCTCTTGGCAAGCCTCCTCACTTTGATGGGGACGACTATTCATGGTGGAGTCACAAGATGTTTAGTCATTTATTCTCCTCCACTCTAGCATTTAGAATGTTGTAGAAAATGGAATGCAATTGCTAGAGAGCGATGATGAGAATTACAATGCTATAGATGTCCAAGAATCAATTCATAAAGATGCCCAAGCTACTATTGTGCCGCTAACTTCTTTATACATGGAGGAGTATAATAAAGTTAGTGGATTGGACATTGCAAAAGATATTTGGGGCACTTTCAAGATCACTCGCGAAGGAAACGACATGACGATGATCACCAAGATGGAACTCATCAAAGGTGAACTTGGGAGGTTTGCCTGAAGAGGGGTGAAGGAAACGGTGATGCCTAAGAGGGGGTGAATTAGGACTTCTAAAACTTTCTCTAAAACTAGGCCACAAATAAATCCCTAGAGCAAAACCTATGTAAATAATCAAACTAGAATGTGCAACCTAGGTTTTGTCTAAGTGTTGCTATCTCTATCGCAAAGGCTAAGTTTTAATCTAAACAATCTATCAAAAAGACAAGAATGAAACTTAAATACTTAATGTAAATGTGGAAGCTAAAGCGCAAGGTAGAGATGCAAACTCTCGTGGATTACGCCGGTATTTTTACCGAGGTATCTGGAACCACACAAGGTCCAGATTAATTCTCATTGGTGCCCCTGTGCAAAGGAAAGCCCACGCGAGGGCCAAGCACCACGGTCGAGTAACTCTGTAGAGAGCCATGACCCTTCTCCACGCGCAAATGGTGCTCCGCTTCCGGCTCCTCTCGAACGCTCCCCGCCATCTCCACTATCGAGCTTCCGGCCGAAAATGACATGGGTGGCGGCCGTGACACAAACTCGGTTGTCACGGTCTTGCAAGACTCTCGCCCCACTCGGTACAATTACAACTGCTCACACAAGAGCCAAGGGGTTGTGTGGTTTTCTAAACTTACTCAACTAAGTAGGATTTACCTAGAGCAAGCGCTAATGTGGTCTAACTAACCTAAGCACTTCACAAAGAACCTACGCTAATCACCGAGTGATTCTATTAAGCACTTGGGTCTATGAGCACTTGGAAATGTCTATACTATGCCTTGGTATGTTGCTTGTTAGGGGGGTATTTATAGCCTCCCTCACACTTCTAGTCATTGGACAAAAAGTAGCAGCTTTCTATTGGTGGGCGCACCAGACAGTCCGGTGCACACCGGACAAGCACTGTTCACTATCTGGTGCCCTGCCACATCAGCCGACCATTGGGGTCTCTAGCAGTTGACCATTGGATCCGAACGTTACTCAAATTGTCCGATGCACACCGGACAGTCTGGTGCTACAGCTCAAGAGCGCCCGTTGTGGGCCTCTCTGCGCAGACTATCCGGGTGTCCCACCGAACAGTCTGGTGCACACCGGATAGGATACTATTCACTGTCCAGTGCACCACCAGGGCGCTGGCTGCCTGCCCACTTTATAGATTTCTTTGGTGATTCTTTGGGCTTCTTTTGTTCTTGTGTCTTGGACTTCTAAGCTCTTTTTATGTTTTCATTTGAGGTGTTGCATCCTCAGTGTCTTAGTCCAATCCCCTTTGCATCCTATGAACTATAAACATAAACACTAGCAAACACATTAGTCCACGTGTTATGTTGATCATCAAACACCAAAACCTTTTTAGCCAAATGTCCTGGGGTCTATTTTCCTTACAATCTACCCCTTTTGGTGATTGGCGACAACACAACAAAAGCAAGCAAATATAACAAACATGTGAATGAAAATATGCAATCTTCTTGCTAGGATGCATGAGTGTCCCCACAAAGTGATATTATGGACTTAAGCCTCCCCCTAACTCCATAATTCACTTGCTTCCTATTTTAGACCGAAGAACCAAAACCACTTGCAAGATAAAAATTTTTAAATTGGTGGTGTCTGGTGTTTCATATAATTTCCATTGCTTTGGTCCCTAAAACTTCTCCCCCTTTGCATCAACCACCGAAAAGGAAGACATTAAAAGCATGTAGGAAGCAAATTAGACTTGCCCTCTTAAAAGATTTATTAGTTTGAGCACTAAAAGTTACTCCCCCTAAATAAGTGTTCTCCTTTGGAAGAATTTTTTCCCACTTTAGAGACGAAGAAAATACTCCTCCTGACAGAGATCTTCTACTTAGGAAAAAGCATGTGAGAAATAGAGGAGCAAGGCAGGATTTGAATAGACTAACTTCCCTATGCATAGGTAACAGATATATTTTGACGACATATCCATTTATAGCAACATGGGAAGTATAAGATATGTAGTCTAATCAAATATTGGAGAAGACATGTAAATGATATCAAATGTAGTCTCAAATTTACCAATTGTAGACCAATTGTAGACTTGTGAGACATAAGAATACTTGTAGATTTGCAGTGGAAGCTTATTGTCTTTCTCCGGGGACTCCATTTTCCTTCAATGAGACTAGTACATGAAATAATCTTGAAAACAAGTATTAGTCTCAAAGAATTAGATTATAGAGTAACCTCTCCCTGAAAGTGTGCATACAAGTTTTGAATACTTGTAGGAGACATGCACTTTGATTTGATATCAAGAGGGACAAATTATCTATAATCTGAGCTTTGGCACATATAAGTTAAATGATACCAATTGAAGTATTGTACCACTTGGTGTATATCAATATATGTCATATGAAAATACCAATTGATGTATCATTTTCTTAGGAATGTTGAATAAGCTATGTGTCATGCTTAGCTAAACATTTTAAACCATGTAGGTTTGCTCAAGAATATGAGGAATTGAAAGTGAGCAATCCTACCATATGATTGACCTAGTATGCATGCATTTTTAATCAAAAGTAAATACTAATTGTAGCACTAGGTATGAAAGGTAAAAACTAGATATTGAAAAATAGATAGACATATCTAAAAAGGAAATGCAATAAATCTAGTTACCTTGGTCATGGGTGGGGAAATTTGGGTCCAAAATATTCACTAACCCACTTGGCAATAGACTTTGATCCAATATGATGCATCCCATGATATACATCCCAATTTTGCCAGGTCTCCAAATTCCCCGTCGTCCTTAAGACTCCTCACTTCCCTCTCAGGATCCAAACCTTCTTGGTGCTTTTCATGGTTGAAATAATTTCCTTTGGCACCCAGATGCGTTTGGTCCCTTTCCCTTTGTTGGCTTGTTTGTTGGCCTTGATTGCTATCACATTTCCATTCTTTTTCTTCTTGATTAAACATGGTGTAGCAGCCTTTTTGTCCACCTTTTTGTCCATTACTATCGCCTTGCATTGGAAAGACTTGTGACCTTCTTTGTGACATAGCCTACAAATCATAGTTTCACCCTTCATAGGCTTGTTCACTCCCGTAGTGGTGCTATCCCGAGGAGGTTGGATTTGTTTGGCTTTGCCTTTCTTGTCATACAAAGCCTTGCCAAGGCGAGCCACTTCTTGCTTTAATTGCTCATTCTCCATTGCAATCTCATCTGAACATATTTCTATAACAACATTATTGACAAGAACTTGATTGTAGGGGTTAGAATCATGAATCAAATCAAAGCATGAAGTAGAAGCATCTTTTTTAAGAATTTTAGGCATTTCAACCAAAGATACTTCTGGGGTGCTACCAATGTTTTCAAGCTTAGTAGTTAGCTCATCATTATGTATGCTAAGAATTTCCATTTTTCCTAGCAAATTTCCAATGGCTTCTTGAGAGCTAGCTAACTTAGGCTTAAGTTGTTCATTCTTGTTAATTAAGCCATCATCGGTAGCTCTGGATGAAGCACTAGACTCTAATTGCTCAATTTTAGTTGATAGCTCACAATTCAAATTTGCAAATTTTAAAATTTTTCTAGCAATCATTTATAATCATTTTGAGAGCTAATCAACTTATTTTTCAAAGTTTTAAGTTGAGCCTTTTGTTTAGTGCATACATCCTGAAAAAATTTAACGGCTTTCGCAAGCTCATCTATGGAGGGCTTTCCCTCACCTTCATCAACACTACTGCTATCATCACTAGAGGATAGAATACCCATTTTACCTCTTGCCGTAAGGAGCTTACGTGATGACTGTGATGAACGTCATGAGGATCCATGGTTGCGTGTCCTTGGAGGTTCATCTTCGCTTAAAGAGTCATCCCAAGTTTTGACACTTGTAAGCACCTTGCCTTTGCTCCTCCCTTTTATGGGTTCGGCCATATTTGGACAACTATCCTTGAAGTGTCCCTTCTCCCCGCATGCGAACCATCCTATCTTTCTTTGCTTTTTCCTGTCAATGTTGAAGAGAAGATCCTCGACATGTAGGGGAACACCCATTAGATTAATCTTGCGGATCATCCCCCATTACCTTTCCGACGCGTTGGATTGTTTCTTCGTCCTTGAAGGATGATGTTGATGGTTGATTATCATCATCACTTTCTTCTTCTTCCTCTTCTTCACTTGAGGAACTTGGAGTGGGAGCCTTCATCTTTCCTTTGCTCTTTTCATCACATGCAAAAGCATATGGCCTTGAAGAAGTTGGCTCCTCTTGTCGACCGATTTTTCTCAACACCACAAATACCGCAATTTTTTCGATCACAATGGTTGGGGTCATTGTACTCAGGTCTTCCATGTTGTGAAGAATAGTGATGATGCTCCCATATCTTTGTTTGTGGTAGTAGGGAGATAATCTTCCTCACAATGTTCGCATCACCTAGCTTATTAATGCCAATAGAATTGAACTCATTGATGATTAGACTCAAATGAGAATACATATCTGTAACGAGCTCATTATCCTTCATAGCAAAAGAATTATACTCATTTAAGACTAGGCAATGTTTTTTTCTCACAAACATTGGATGTGCCGTCATGGAGCTCATGCAACTTTAGCCAAATCTCATCAACAGTTTTTAATGTAAAAACTTGATTAAAAATATCCATGCTAAGAGATTCATGCAAGCATTTTTTGGCTCTAGCATTTAAATGAATTTCTTTTTCCTCACTCGTGGTGGGTTTCTCGAGATTTTTGGATGGTTTCACCCCATCACAAGTGAAAGGGAAATGTGCCTTGGGGCCATTTCTATAAATGTTTTGGTGATCAGATGACCAACACAAATTACTTTTGTTCATAAGTGCTAAGTGGTTGAAAGATGCAAATCAAAGAATCAAGGTATGTCCCTGGCCTTAGTAAATTGTTTCTGGATACTAACATATTTATCTAAGTGCTAGGAACCTTGTTAATTCAACTAAGATTGGATTGGAGAAGTCTCTAGAGGTACACCAGCCTGTGCTGCACCGGACTGTCCGGTGCGCACCGGACAGTGTTTGGTGCCTAGGCTGGCTCGACGACGAACTCGTCGCTCTCGGGAATTCGCTGATGGCACTGCGGCTATAATTCACCGGACCGTTCGGTGAGCCAACGGCGCCCGCGGCCAATGGTTGGCAGCGCAATCAGCGGGCGACGCGTGGCCTGAGCCAACGGTAACTTGGTCGCATTGGACCGTCCGATGTGCACTGGATAGTATCCGGTGCGCCAAGGGGACCGAAGGCTCAACGGTTGGCTTCGCCAGATAAGGAAGGAGATCGGGCACCGGACAAGATCTGTTCATGTTTGGTGGTGCACCGGACTGTCTGGTGCGCCACCCGACAGAAGGCAAGAATTGCCTTCCAATTGGATATCCAACGGCTCTTAGCTGCCTTGGGGCTATAAAAGGGACCCCTAGGCGCATGGAGCACTACACCAAACATTCACTAAACATTCTAAGATGCCTAGACTTCGCCACCACACACTCGGATCATCATGTTAGAGATTTGAGCACCGTTTGAGTTGTAAACTCCTTGTGCCATGTTTTATGCTCATGTGTTGGCTTGTGTGCGTGTGTTTGCTACGTTTCTAGTCTTGTGTGTGTTGATTTCCCTCCCTTACTCTTGTGCCTTTCATGTTATCAACATTGTAAGGGCGAGAGGCTCCAACTTGTGAAGATTCCTCGCAAACGGGAAAAGACTGCTAAGGAAGAAAACCGTGGTACTCAAAGTTGATCATTGGATCACTTGAGAGGGATTGAGTGCAATCCTTGACCGAAGGAGGTCACCACAACGTGGAGTAGGCATTGGCCGAACCACAGGATAAAAATCACTGTGTCTCGTGTCCCTCTTCGTTGTGATTGATTTTATTCTAGAGTTCTCACTTTAGCAACTTGATTTTAATTGCACTAACATTTCATAACCAAGTTTTGGCTATTTAGTACTTGATTTTACAGGATCATCTATTCACCTCCCTTCTAGGTGCTCTCAATTGGTATTAGAGCCGTACTCTTCATTCAAGGGACTAACCGCCCGAAGAGATGGATCCTAAGAGTAAGGGGATGGTGATCAATGACAAGGAGAAGGAGTCACTCTTTAAAGAGCCAAGAGACAACAAGCCCACTGACTTAGGCTCGAGTCACAAGAAGAGGGATCGAAAGAAGAAAAGGCGCATTAAGAAGATCATCTACTACGACAGCGACACCTCTTCTTCTTCACCAAGGGATGACGACGACGACTCCTTGTCCAAAAAGAAAACGGTTAATCAAAATTACTCCTTTGATTATTCTCGCATCCCTTACAATTCAAATGCTCATTTACTCTCTATTCCACTTGGGAAACCCCCACACTTCGATGGAGAAGACTACTCATTTTGGAGTCATAAAATGTGTAGTCGCTTATTTTCCCTCCATCCTAGCATTTGGGAAATTGTAGAAAATGATGCATTTTGATAGCACTGACAATCCCGTATTTATTAATGAACAAATACATAAAAATTCCCAAGCTACTACTGTTTTACTAGCATCTCTTCGCAGGAATGAATATAACAAAGTAAGTGGCTTGGACAATGCCAAGCAAATCTGGGATACCCTCAAGATCTCTCACGAGGGGAATGACGCCACCATGATCACCAAAATGGAACTGGTGGAAGGCGAGCTGGGGAGATTCGCGATGATAAGGGGAGAAGAGCCAACACAAACATACAACAGGCTAAAGACCCTTGTCAACAAAATCCGAAGCTACGGGAGTACAAGATAGACGGATCATGACGTCGTCCGACTCATGCTCTGGTCATTTATGGTTATTGACCCCCATCTTATAAATCTTATTCGAGAAAACCCCAGGTACAGCAAGATGACGCCCGAGGAAATCCTCGAAAAATTCGTAAGTAGGCGCATGATGGTGAAGGAGGCAAGATATGTGGACGACGCTCTAAACGGACCGCTTCCTCTCCATGAGTCACAGCCCGTTGCTCTCAAAGCAACAAGCGACAAGGAGGCGCTACCTAGCAAGGTAGCACAAGTGGAGGCTGCCGGGCTCAATGAGGATGAGATGGCGCTCATCATCAAGCGATTCAAGATCGTCTTGAAGGGACGCAAGGAGTATGAAAGGGAAATGTGCCCTTGGGCCATTTCTAAGTATTTTGGTGATTGAGTGCCAACACAAGTGCTTAAGTGTAAATCTATGCCAATTGATGGACAAAGTGCAAATCAAGTCTAAGGTATGTTTCTAGACTTAGTACATTGTTTTGAGAACTAATGTATTGTGTCTAAGTGCTGGAAACATGAGAAATCAATTTGGAGATGACTTGGCTTGTTCAGCCAAAGTCTGCTCAGTCTAGGTGCACCGAACTGTCCGGTGGTGCACCGGACAGTGTCCGGTGTGCCAGGCTGGCTCTGGCGAACTTGCTGCTCTCGGGACTTCGACGGCGGTGTAAGGCTATAAATCACCGGACTGTCCGGTGGTGCACCGGACTATCCGGTGAGCCATTCACAGGCAAAGTCGTCACTCTCGAGAAGTAATTAACGGCGTATGGCTATAAATCACCGGGCTGTCCGGTGGTGCACCAGACTGTCCGGTGAGCCAACAGTCAGCCGGGCCAACGGTCCGCCGAGGATTCCGCGTGTGACGTGTGGCCGAGCCAACAGTCACAAGGGGGCACCGGACTGTCCGGTGTGCACCGGACAGTGTCCGGTGCGCCAACGGCTCTGAATCTGCAACGGTCGGCTTCGCCAAATAATGCAAGAAATCCGCACTAGACAGTGTCCGATGGTGCACCGGACTGTCCGGTGTGCCAGGCGACTGAAGGCAAGAATTGCCTTCCTGGAATGCTCTCAACGGCTCCTAGCTGCCTTGGGGCTATAAAAGGGACCCCTAGGCTCATTGAGGAGAACACCAAGCATTCTCTAAGCATTCATAAGCACCAAGACTTCGATTCCGCGCATTTGATTCTTTGTGAGAGCAACTAGAGCTCTATTTGAGTTGTGAACTCGTCGGGTTGTGTTGTGAGCTCTTGTTGCGACTTGTGTGCGTGTTGTCGCTCTGATTTTGTGTCTTGTGTGTGTTGCTCATCCCTCCCTTACTCTGTGCTTCTTTGTGAACATCAAAGTGTAAGGGCGAGAGGCTCCAAGTTGTGGAGATTCCTCGCAAGCAGATATAGTAAAGCAAAGCAAAACACCGTGGTATTCAAGTGGGTCTTTGGACCACTTGAGAGGGGTTGATTGCAACCCTCGTCCGTTGGGATGCCACAACATGGAGTAGGCAAGCGTTGGACTTGGCCGAACCACGGGATAAACCGTTGTGCCATCTCTGTGTTGATCTCTTTGTGGTTATTGTGTTTTGCTAAGACTCCTCTCTAGCCACTTGGCCTTATTGGTGCTAACTCCTAATCAAGATTTTGTGGCGCTAAGTTTCAAGTTTTACAGGATCACCTATTCACCCCCCCTCTAGGTGCTCTCAGAGTACCCAAACAAGAACAAATCAAGGGGAAAGCGCTCTTGCTTCAAGTGCGGTAAGTCTGGTCATTTTATTGCACAATGTCCCGATAATGATGATGTCCAGGCACAAGAGAAGAAAGAGAAGAGGGAGAAAAAGAAGAACCATAGGAAGGCGAAGGGTGAGTCGCACATTGGAAAGGAATGGGACTCCGACTGTTCTTCATCTGACTTTGATGATGAAGGACTAGCTGCCTCGGCCTTCGACAAATCTTCTCTCTTCCCCAACGAATGCCACACATTCCTTATGGCTAAGGAGAAGAAGCTACGTATTCAAAATACTCCCAAATATTCTTCTTCTAACGATGAGGAATCTTCTGATGATGAGATAGATTATACTGATTTGTTTAGAGGATTAGATAGATCTAAGGTAGACAAAATAAATGAACTAATTGATGCTCTTAATGAAAACGATAGATTGCTAGAAAAGCAAGAAGATATTTTGTATGAGGAACATGATAAGTTCATTAATGTTCAAAAATCTCTTGCTCTAGAAGTTAAAAAAAATGAAATACTATCCTCTGAATTGTCTACATGTCATGAATCTATTTCTAGCCTAAAGAACTTAAATGATGATTTGAATGCTAAGCTAGAGAAAGTTAATGTAACTAGTTCATGTGTAGAGCATGTTGTTATTTGCAATAGATGTAAAGACTTTGATATTGATGCTTATAATGAACATGTTTCTACCATTACTAAGTTAAACAATGATGTTGCAAGTCTTAATGCTCAACTTAAGACATGCAAAGAAAGTTATGAGAAACTAAAATTTACTAGGGATGCCTACACCATTGGTAGACACCCCTCAATTAAGGATGGACTTGGTTTCCAAAAGGAAACCAAGAACTTAACAAGCCAAAGGACTTCCAGTCTCAACAAGGAGAAAGGGAAGGCTCCTTTGGCTAGTAGCTCGTATTCTTCACATGATCAAAAGAACCACGCTTATCTTTATGCTCATGTCAAGAAAATTTCTAATGTTGCTCACCATGATAAACGTTATAATCGTGCTAATGTACCTACTTATCATGATTCTCATGCTATGTTTGCTTCTAGTTCCACATATGTTCATGGTAGAAGTAGGCCTAGGCGTAATCATACTGTTCCTCATGCACCTAGGAAAGTTTACACTAGTCCAACTACTATGTATCGAACATGCAATGCTTCTTTTGTATTGTCATGCAAAATTGCCAAAGTAGTTGCTATAAAATTGGGATCTAAATGCAAGGGAGACAAAACTGGCATTTGGGTTCCAAAATCTATTGTAACTAACCTTGTAGGACCCAACAAGAGTTGGGTACCTAAAGCCCAAGCTTAATTACCTTGCAGGTTTATGCATCCGAGGGCTCAAGCTGGATAATTGATAGCGGATGCACAAACCATATGATGGGGGAGAAGAAAATGTTCACCTCCTACGTCAAGAACAGGGATTCCCAAGACACCATCATCTTTGGAGATGGGAATCAAGGCAAGGTTAAAGGCTTAGGCAAGATAGCCATCACATCGAAGCATTCAATCTCTAATGTGTTCTTAGTAGAATCGCTCGGGATAATCTATTGTTTGTAAGTCAATTATGTAATTTGGGCTACAATTGTTTATTTACGAATATTGATGTATCTGTCTTTAGAAGGAGTGATGGTTCATTAGCCTTTAAGGGTGTATTAGACAGCAAGCTCTATTTAGTAGATTTCTCAAAGGAGAATGTCGATCTAGATGCATGCTTAATCGCTAAGACTAATATGGGCTTGCTTTGGCACCGCCGTCTAGCACACGTTGGGATGAAGAACCTTCATAAACTTCTAAAGGGAGATCATGTGTTAGGACTAACCGATGTCTGTTTTGAGAAAGACAGAACTTGTGTAGCGTGCCAAGCAGGGAAACAGGTGGGAAGCACTCATTAAAGCAAGAATGTGATGACAACAACAAGACCACTGGAACTCCTCCACATGTATCTCTTCAGCCCCATTGCCTATCTCAGTATCAGCGGAAGTAAGTATGGTCTTGTTATAGTTGATGAGTTTTCTCGCTTCACTTGGGTGTACTTTTTGCAAGATAAACCGAAACCCAGGGACCCTAAAGCGCTTCTTAAGGAGAGCTCAAAATGAATTTGAGCTAAAGGTGAAGAAGTTAAGAAGCAATAATGGGTCAGAGTTCAAAAATCTACAAGTTGAAGAATATCTTGAGGAGGAAGGCATCAAGCACGAGTTCTTCGCTCCCTACACACCACAGCAAAATGGTGTGGTAGAGAGGAAGAACAGGATGCTAATCGACATGGCGAGAACAATGCTTGGAGAATACAAGACGCCTGACGATTTTGGTCGGAAGATGTGAATACTGCCTGCCATGTCATAAACTGGCTCTACCTGCACCGCCTCCTCAAGAAGACATCCTATGAACTCTTAACTGGTAACAAACCTAATGTTTCCTATTTTCGTGTATTTGGGAGCAAATGCTACATTTTGGTAAAGAAAGGTAGGCATCCAAAGTTTGCTCCCAAAGCTGTAGAAGGTTTTTTACTAGGTTATGACTCAAATACAAAGGCGTATAGGGTCTTCAACAAATCATTAGGATTAGTTGAAGTCTCTAGCGACGTTGTATTTGATGAGACTAATGGCTCTCCAAGAGAGCAAGTTGATCTTGATGATGTAGATGAAGATGAGGTTCCGACGGCCGCAATGCGAACAATGGCGATAGGTGATGTGCGACCACAGGAACTACAAGAACCAGATCAACCCTCTTCCTCTACGGTGGTGCATCCCCCAACTCAAGACGATGAACTAGTACCTCAAGAAGAAGGGCAGGATCAAGGGGGAGCACATGAAGAACAAGATAAGGAGGAAGAAGCATCACAGGCCCCTCCAACTCAAGTCCAAGCGACGATCCAAAGAAATCATCCAGTGGATCAAATTCTAGGTGACATCTGCAAGGGAGTAACAACTTGCTCACGCTTAGCTAAATTTTGTGAGCATTACTTGTTTATTTCTTCTATTGAGCCTTTTAGGGTAGAAGAAGCCTTGTAGTATCCAGACTAGGTGTTGGTCATGCAGGAAGAGCTCAACAACTTCAAAAGAAATGAAGTTTGGATCCTGGTGCCACGTCCAAAGCAAAATGTTGTGAAAACCAAGTGGGTGTTCCGCCACAAGCAAGACGAGTACGGGGTGGTGACAAGAAATAAGGCTCGACTTGTGGCAAAAGGTTATGCCCAAGTCGCAGGTTTGGATTTTGAGGAGACTTTTGCTCCTGTGGCTAGGTTAGATTCAATTTGGATTTTATTAGCCTATGCTGCTCACCATTCCTTTAAGCTATTTCAAATGGACGTGAAGAGCGCCTTCCTCAATGGACCAATCAAGGAGGAGGTATACGTGGAACAACCCCTGGCTTTGAGGATGACAAGTATCTCGACCATGTCTACAAGCTCTCTAAGGCGCTCTATGGACTTAAGCAAGCCCCAAGAGCATGGTATGAATGCCTTAGAGATTTTCTCATTTCTAATGCTTTCAAGGTTGGGGAAGCTGATCCGACTCTATTCACTAGGACCTGTAATGGTGATCTTTTTGTATGCCAAATATATGTCGATGACATCATATTTGGTTCTACTAATCAAAAGTCTTGTGAGGAGTTTAGCAGGGTGATGATGTAAAAATTCGAGATGTCGATGATGGGCGAGTTAAACTACTTCCTTGGATTTCAAGTGAAGCATCTCAAGGAAGGCACCTTCATCTCCCAAATGAAGTACACTCAAGATCTTCTCAAGAGGTTTGGCATGAAGGATGCTAAGCCCGCGAAGACACCGATAGGAACTGACGGACATCTAGACCTCAACAAAGAAGGTAAGTCCATTGATCAAAAGGCATACCGGTCAATGATAAGTTTATTACTTTATCTTTGTACTAGTAGACCGGACATAATGCTTAGTGTATGCATGTGTGCTAGATTTCAATCCAACCCTAAGGAGTGTCACCTTGTGGCCGTTAAGCGAATTCTTAGATATTAGTTTCTACGCCTTGCTTCAGGATCTGGTATCCAAAGGGGTCTACCTTTGACTTAATCGGATACTCAGATTCCGACTATGCTAGGTGCAAGGTTGATAGGAAGAGCACATCAGGGACTTGTTAGTTTCTAGGAAGGTCCCTGGTGTCTTGGAGCTCTAAGAAACAAACATCTGTTGCCCTATCCACCGCTGAGGCCGAGTATGTTGCCGCAGGACAGTGTTGCACGCAACTACTTTGGATGAGGCAAACCCTCTGGGACTTTGGCTACAATCTGAGCAAAGTCCCACTCCTATGTGACAATGAGAGTGCAATCTGCTTGGCGGATAATCCTGTTGAACACAGCCGCACTAAGCATATAGACATCCGGCATCACTTCCTGAGAGACCACCAGCAAAAGGGAGATATCGATATTTACCACATTAGCACCGAGAACCAGCTAGCCGATATCTTCACCAAGCCTTTAGATGAGAAAAGGTTTTGCAGGTTGCGTAGTGAGCTAAATGTCTTAGATTCGCGTAACTTGGATTGATCTATAGCATACATGTGTTATATGCCTTTGATCATGTTACTTTAAGCTTTATTGTCTTTATTTGCTTATTTTTGGTGTTCAAGTTGTACAAGTCATCCCCGGGCCTCACAAATCCCTTTGCAAATGATGCACATGTTTAGGGGGAGATGTGCTACAACTTGACTCCTTTGAGACTAACTTGTTTTTTTAAGTGCTCGTGAAATAGTCTCAAAGGGATATTGAAAGGTTAATGTGAACTTGGACAAAGAAAGAGCTTCCACTGCATTCCGGTAAATGTATCTTGTCCTAAGTTCTTGGTTATACTCTCATTGCCTTTTTGCTCTTATTTGACATTTTGGTGAGGCAATGGGGTGAAAGGGCCAAAAGTTTTCCCATTTTGGTGCTTAATGCCAAAGGGGGAGAAATTAAGGCCAAAGCAAATGGATCAGCCAAACTTGTGAAACTTCAAAAATGTAGAGTTAGAAGCTTTGTATTTGATCAAAACCCTTTTATTGCAAAATCGTTCTATTATGGTGGAGAAGCTTTGATTATGGGAAAAAGGGGGAGTTTTTGGCACTTGATCAAAATTACTCTTGAAATACCTCTCTATTTGCTCAATCAAGTGTGTTTGACTTAGAGATAGGAAAAAGAATTTGTCTTGCGGAAAAAACCAAGTGGTGGCAAAAGTGATCCAAATATGCCAAATACTACGTAAGAAAAATTGGTCTTCAATTTGCACTTTTGGAAATGATGTTGCACTTTTAGTTGCCTTTTGATGTGTTGGCATAAATCACCAAAAAGGGGGAGATTGAAAGGGAAATGTACCTTTGGGCCATTTCTATAATTGTTTTGGTGATCAGATGACCAACACAAATTACTTTGGTTCATAAGTGCTAAGTGGTTGAAACATGCAAATCAAAGAATCAAGGTATGTCCCCGGCCTTAGTAAATTGTTTCTGGATACTAACATATTTATCTAAGTGCTAGGAACCATGTTAATTCAACTGAGATTGGATTGGAGAAGTCTCCAAAGATGCACTAGCCTGTGATGCACTGGACTGTCCGGTGCCTAGGCTGGCTCGACGATGAACTCGTCGCTCTCGGGAATTCGTTGAGGGCGTTGTGGCTATAATTCACCGGACTGTACGGTGTGCACCGGACTGTCCGGTGAGCCAACGGCGTCCGCGGCCAACGGTCAGCAGCGTAATCAGCGGGCAACGCGTGGCCTGAGCCAACGGTCACTTGGTCGCACCGGACCGTCCGGTGTGCACCGGACAGTGTCCGGTGCGCCAAGGGGACTGAAGGCTCAGCGGTCGACTTCGCTAGATAAGAAGGAGATCGGGCACCGGACAGGAACTATTCATGTCCGGTGGTGCACCGGACTATCCGGTGCACCACCCTACAGAAGGCAAGAATTGCCTTCCAATTGGATCTCCAACGGCTCTTAACTGCCTTAGGGCTATAAAAGGGACCCCTAGGCGTATGGAGCACTACACCAAGCATTCACTAAACATTCTAAGATGCCTAGACTTCGCCACCACGCACTCGGATCATCGTGTTAGAGATTTGAGCACCGTTTGAGTTGTAAACTCCCTGCGCCGTGTTTTGTGCTCACGTCTTGGCTTGTGTGCATGTGTTTGTTGCGTTTCTAGTCTTGTGTGTGTTACTTTCCCTCCCTTACTCTTGTGCTTTTCGTGTGATCAACATTGTAAGGGCGACAGACTCCAACTTGTGGAGATTCCTCACAAACGAGAAAACCGCGGTACTCAAAGTTGATCATTGGATCACTTGAGAGGGATTGAGTGCAATCCTTGACCGAAGGAGGTCACCACAACGTGGAGTAGGCATTGGCCGAACCACGAGATAAAATTCACTGTGTCTCGTGTCCCTCTTCATTGAGATTGATTTTCTTCTAGAGTTCTCACTTTAGCAACTTGGTTTTAATTGCACTAACATTCATAACCAAGTTTTGGCAATTTAGTACTTAATTTTACAGGATCACCTATTCACCCCCCCTCTAGGTGCTCTCAACGAGTGACTCTCCAAACACCTAGATCAACGGCCTCTAGATAACAAGCCATTCTAGCACTATAATATAGGAAGTTAGTGTCGTCAGAGTGTGGTGGCCTATGGGTATCCATCCTCTTTATCTAAAAAGCGTCGGCTCTTTTAGCGGTCAAGCTAAAGCGTTTCAAATGAGTCAAACTAGGCTCTAATACCAATTGAAGGAAACGGTGACGCCTAAGAGGGGGTGAATTAGGACTTCTAAAACTTTCTCTAAAAGTAGGCCACAAATAAATCCCTAGAGCAAAACCTATGTAAATAATCAAACTAGAATGTGCAACCTAGGTTTTGTCTAAGTGTTGCTATCTCTACCGCAAATGCTAAGTTTCAATCTAAACAATCTATCAAACAGACAAGAATGAAACTTAAATACTTAATGTAAATGTGGAAGCTAAATAGCAAGGTAGAGATGCAAACTCTCGTGGATGACTCCGGTATTTTAACCGAGGTATCCGGAACCACACAAGATCCCGACTAATTCTCATTGGTGCCCCTACGCAAAGGGAAGCCCACGCGAGGGCCAAGCACCACGGCCGAGTAACTCCTAGAGAGTCGCGACCCTTCACCACGCGCAAGTGGTGCTCCGCTTTAGGCTCCTCTCGAACGCTCCCTGTTGATGAGGACATCACTTCTATACATACAATGAATGGACCGATAACACGATTGCGTGTACGACAGCTAAATCACTAGGTACGTTCTACCCTAGTCAATTGTGTTTCAGATCTTACGCTTGGGGCCATGGATGTTTTGAAGATTAGGAACCTTGGAGAGGAACAGCAATGACTTGGGAAAGGCCAAGGTGTTGAGGAGGAGCAGCAAGGGCACCCACAATAGGAAGGAGATCAAGTCTGACTCGGCTGCGACTCCATCTCGGGTTCCAGGACTAGTCTGAACTAAAATGGACGCCCAGGACGCATCCGGACTCCGATTGCGACAGACTTGATATGGATGGAAATATAAGGAGATTATCTAACCAACCCAACTAGTTCCACCTTAAAATTCATCCGAAGTCAACAGAAATCGTCAAAACAATTCAGCGTTCAGATTCTGTTTTGGTGCTGCGACACCGTCTGTTGGGCCCAATGTATCGCGTCGGAGCCCATTAGGGGCGAGACCAGGGGTCACACATGCTCTAATACTCTATTTATTCAGCAGCCGCCGCCACATTAGGTTTTTGGGTTTTGCTTAGATCATTCTGTCATCAAACAGTGTCGTCGTCATCGGTTTGTGAGACCCCATCCCGTAATCAATATAATTTTGGTTGCGTTTCTTTCCTGTTCTTGCTTGTGTTCTTGATTGCGCTTGCAGGGATAAGCCTTCGTGGCGAGGTCACTGATGTGTCACAGGTGATAACCAATTGAGCCGTGGTGTAGTGATTGTGAGGAACCGTTCGCTCGGAGCCTTGGATCATCAACGTCGAGATCTCCAATCAATCAAGTTATTGTATCTCACGGAAGATCAGGCCTCGTCTTCTATCAAGTGGTATCAGATTTCCAGGTTGCCCGTGAGGTATAATCCTACCTTTAGATTAGTTTTGTTTCATCCCATAGTCCACAAAAAGCCAAAAAAATTACGATCAGTTTATCCCGACCTAAAACCATCGCCTTAGCCTTTGCACAATACATTTTTAGAGTCAGCAGTTCTGAGTTCGTGTTCTAGGTTGAGTTAGGTTGCTGGTTTAGATTTGTTTTGGTTTAGTTTGATTCTTTTCATCTGCTTCCATCCTATAAAATCAACCTTCAAAACAGATCCTATCTCTAAAACCGACCCTATCCATAAAACTGAACCCCCCCACCCTTCCAACACCTCGCCAGAAACCCTAATTCGGAGTCCAAACTTAAAACGGCCATAACTTTCGCCTCGGAACTTGAATCGTGCCCATTTTTTTCAAATCGCACAGAATTAAATTTCACATCCGATTCTTTGCTGCTTCGCCGGATTCACCGTTTTTAAAATTCCCAAATTCAGCTTGGAAATAGGACTTCTCCTTTTCCAAACATTTATTCTGATTTTAGGGAAAACTTGCAGAAATTCCAGAGGATGCGTCTTTGTACAAAAAAATCTGAAACTTGGTGTGTTTCCTTCTTATGTGCTTCTGCAAAAGAGAAAATATAAAAAAAATATTTGAAAATAAAAAAATCGCAAAAAAACAACGGCTAGAGCAAAAATCAGAAAAAAGAGAAAAAAAGAGTAGCACATAAGTAGAAACGCCAGTGTTCTGTGCACCTCTGTGATTATTTTGCCCCAAGCCTGCTTCCTTGCTGCACCTAGATACTTGTACCTCTTTTCTTGTGCCTTGGTCCAACTGTTCTATTACATTTTCTAGGCTAGCAACTAGGACGAGTACTTGGAACGCTTATTCAGCATTGCTATCTGTTACTGACTTGTGTGCCACATATATATATTTAGTCAGCCTTCTTAGAGCTTCATCCTTCTCTCGAGCAGAATAGGTACTCCTTTGCAATCACACCCACGCTCGTTGGACAGTCACACCGGGTCACCGTTTGCCACCTGCAGTGCTGGTAAGAACCTTGTAAGAGCAGGGTAAGACGCTTCATAACTTATGTTCCACCACCACCACCACCCTGAGAGATAGTTGTAGGGTTCACATTGTTTGTTGCCTTTTTGTCTTTGTTTTGTGCTAACAATGACAGGACCAAAGAACCAAATGGACAAGGAGAAGGGGCCTAAGTTTAACGACGATGAGTGTGTCTCTCAGCTGGAATTGAAGGAGATGATGCGCGCGATGACTGAAGCTTTTAAAAAATATCAGGACTCTGCGGTGACATCCTATGACCAACTTGATCGACGAGTTGCTGAACTTGTGACACGCATGGACATACTGGAGGCTCGTCCCCCACCACCAACTCTAGCCCCAGCTGCTAGTGCGGTACTACTCTCTCCTATGGATGACGACGACAACGGCGATGTTTATGCACCACTACGACGATGCCTCGCACGTAATCGACAAGGTATGGGAGGTAATGGTAGACGTCGTCATCATAATCTTGAACTAGACAATGATCCATTTGCTAAGATTAAGTTCTCTATTCCACCATTCATGGGTTCTTATGATGTTGAAGCTTACTTAGACTAGGCAGCATAGGGTTAGACAAAAAATTAATTCTCATCTTGTTCCTGAGCAGCATAGGGTTAGACAAGCCACTAGTGAATTTAAAGATTTTAATATCATTTGGTGGAATGAACTTGTTAACACACGTGTTGCACCACAAACATGGAATGCGTTAAAAGAGGAGATGCGAGCTAACTTTGTTCCCCCTTTTTATAGACGTGAACTTCGAAAAAATTGCAACGCTTAGATCAAGGACACATGTCGGTACAGGAATACTACCAAGAGGTTCAGAAAGGTATGCTACTGTAACGCCCTGAATTTGGGGGTAGAATTTTTTTCTTCTTTTCTCTCACCAAATTCGGGGGTTACTCTCTTTTCTCTTCCTGTTTCGCTCCTCCTTCCCAAGTTCAAAGCCAGTAAAGTGACAGGTGTCCGTGTCATGTATGAACAAAACCTAGGTGTCATGGGTGTTGCATCATGCTGACGCACATTTCTTTGTCTGATGTTGCGTGTTCGTCTCGTTCTGTTCCGGTTTTTTCGGCTCACGAGTGGAGTCCGTTTAATGGTCGTGCGTGTCGTGGGTTCCGATGCGCGTTGTGATCCAGCCCAGCCCAACCCGGTCCGGCCCACGCGCCCCTGGTGCCCTTGGCCACCCCATGCGCGCCCTCCCCCTCCCCCCAAATCCATTTTCTTCATTTAATTTCTCCCGCGCAGCAACCTCTCTCTCTTCCACCTCTCCCTCTCTCCCTGTGGTGCCCTAGGGTTTGGAGTCGAGATCGCCGGAATTTGGATCCCCGGAGGTGAGTTTTCCCCTCCCCTTCCTCTCCCTCTCTCTCTCCTTCCCCTCCCCTTTTTCTTCCCCTGCGCACCCTCCCCTGCCCCTGTCGCGCGCGCCCCTGCGGGCCCCGTCCCGGCCGTGCCCGCCCCCGGCGAGCCGCCCCCGTGCCCGCCCCGGCGAGCCGCCCCCGCGCCGCCCCGTGCCCATCCCGGCCGCGCCGCCCCTCGGCCCACGCGCTCGCGCCACCCCGGTGTCCCCGAGCCCGGCCTCGGCCCCGCCCTGGCAAGTCGTGCCCTCCCCCGCGCGCGCTCGGCCCCGGCGAGTCCCCTCCTCTCCCCGCGTCCGGCTAGGCTCGCCCTGCCGCGCCCCCCGGCGAGCCCCTTCCCCCCCCCCCGAGTTCGGCCTCAGCCCAGCGAGCCCAGTGCCCCCTCGGCCGCGCCCCCCGGCGGCCTCCCCGCGCCCGGCGAGCCCTCCCTGGCCCCGTGCCCGCGGCCCCCTGCTCGCCGCACCCTCGCCTCGCCGAGCCCGCCCCGTCGCGAGCCCTCGCTCCCTGGCCATGCCCCGGCGGCTGCGCCCTCATCGTGCGCCACGGCGGCCGTGCCCGGCCCCACGCCCCGCCCTCGGCTGTGCCCCTGCCCCGGCGACTCGCGTCCCGAGTGCCTCACGGTTCGCGTGCCTTCGGCACGTGTAACGTGCTTTCGTGCATGCGACCGTAGTCGCACTGCGCTTAATCTCATTTTAATCTATTTAAAATTGTTTAGTCGACGTGCTGCGTCACGCGCTTTGTCGCGCGATGATTCTTTTAATTTACAAATATTAGTGTGCTGCGTCGCGCGCTTCGTCGCGCGACGATCCATTTTGATTTCAGGTTGTTTACTGTGTGACGTCGCACGTCCAGTCGTGCGGCGTTTCACTTTAAGCTCAGCTCTATCGACGTGTGCCGTCGTGCATTTCGCCGCGCGACGCTCAACGTCTCTTTATAATTAATGCAAGTGTCTCGTCGTGCGTTCTGTCGCACGTCGAGTCGTTAATTTCTTAATTCGATTTAGAGTGCTATGTCGCGCGTCTCGCCGCGCGACAATCCTTTTAATTTATCTTCATCTGCTTATAATGATTAGACATGAAACATGACTTTATTTTATGCTAAACGTAGTGTCTACATTAATGCCTTTCAATTGAGCGAGTGGTCTAATTCATAATAATGTAACGTGATCGTTTCTCGACTGTCTTTTCCTCTTTCTCTCTTAACCGTAATTGCGAGCCCGCGTGGAACATCTGTTTACTTACTGCATTCTATTGTATGGTGTACTGTTCTTTTGTATTAAATATGTGGATGTATGTATGTTTGCGCTCGCATAGAGAACGATCCAGTCGGAGAACCCGAAGAACTCGCAGGAGAAGCCCCTGAGCAGCAGTCGGTTGGTGGAGGCAAGTGTCCCTCGACCTATCTCTGTCCTATTCATTCTTTAATTCACCTCCCGCATTACACATTAGTACCTAAGGATTTACTAGCTTTTGTTATCCATGTCCTTGTTTACCTATTTGGGTTGGATTATTATTGTTTAGCTTTATGCTATTGCTCAACTTTAATCAACGAACATGATGAGAATTATCAATGAAATGTTGTTTTCCCCTCTTTTATTATGATGTTATACTTGTGGCCTTCAAGGGGGCTCGAGCGGTTTCTCGAGTGCCTCTCTGTAAGGACCTGTTCGTTGGATGACCGCCCGGGAAAACAGTGCAACCATGAGGGTGGAGTGGGACGCCCTTAGCTGAATAATTAGAGAAACTGAGGTGTAGTTCGCTTCGCCGTCGTGCCGTCAATGGGGCTCGGTGTATGCGGCTCACTCTGCCAAGGTTGGTTTGCCCCTTGGGGAGGAGTGCGGTACATTTAGGAAACCTAACGGGCGGCTACAGCCTCAGGGAATCTTTGTAAAGGCTACGTAGTGAGACCCTGCCTATTCACCTTGGTAGTGTTTAAGGGTTTGATCGGCCCGAGGCAAGAGGGTATCACGGCTTGTGGGTAAAGTGCACAGCCTCTGCAGAGTGTTATGAAACTGATATATCAGCCGTGCTCGCGGTTATGAGCGGCCAAGGGAGCTCCAGTGATTAGTGGTACTTGATCAGAGATGTTCGGATTACAGGTGACAATGAGACTGATGGTTCTTGGTTTTGACTCTGGTAATGGTAAGTGGTACTCTTTCCGTTTGGAAAGGAGTACATTTGGGTTAATAATGTGGGTTAACTCTAAAACATGGCTTTTTCTACTAGTAATAATAATCTGACCAACTAAAAGCAACTGCTTGACTTATCCCCACATAAAGCTAGTCCACTACAGCCAAACAAGACACTTGCTAAGTATGTTGATGTGTACTCACCCTTGCTCTACACACCAAACCCCCCCAGGCTGTCCGCATTGCAACCACTGCTCAGGAGAAGATGAAGCCGTGGAAGGAGACTTCCAGGAGTTCCAAGACTACGACGAGTTCTAGGCGTGGGTTAGCGGCAACCCCTTGTCGGCTGCCTGTGAAGGTCGCGTTTATCTACTTTTCTTTTCCGCACTTTGATTATTGTAAAGACTATGTGGATGTCTTAGACATATGATGTAATCGACTATTTTTCCCTTTTTAATACTATTTGAGCACTGTGTGATGATGTCCATGTTATGTAACTGTTGTGTACGTGAATTGCTGATCCTGGCACGTACATGGTTCGCATTCGGTTTGCCTTCTAAAACCGGGTGTGGCATAGGTGGTATCAAAGCCGTGCTGACTGTAGGACCGCTAACCTAGAGTAGAATGGTCGTTCTAAGGATTATAGACCTCTGTCCCTGCCTTGACTTTGGTATCCCTTCAAAAGTTGGTCATATCGACCAAACCTATGTTCTACTATATATTATACCTTGCTGAAAATTGTGTTTTATTCTAATCCTTCATTTATTTATGGTTCATTACTTGCTGGTCATACTAGTTCTGTTCTCACTCTTTTGCTTGCGGTGTCTTTTGTAGATGGCTCGTCTTAGACACACCGCACGGAAGTCTATCATCCCCTTCTTACCCTCTCGTCTCGCGAAGCGTCCGCTTCGCCGTCCCGTGGCCGGTCAGTCCAGCCACTTGGAGAGGCTGCACCATCGCCTGCATGAGGAGCAGGAGCGTCGACGACAGGAGCAGCAGGGCTCTTCTTTCTCGCTCTAGCAGGAGATAGAGTCTGTTAGGAGCTGCTCCCTCGTGCTCCCCCTGGAGGCGCCCCCTGCACCACCACTGATCGCCGCAGCCCCTGGAGTAGCTGCTGGAGGAGACCCAGACGACGGAGGTGGCGACAGCAGCTCGAGCCACGACGCCGACTTTTCTACCGTCCAGGAGCCGGAAGGATGGGTTGCTCGACCCATCACTCGCGACGCTGCTCGCGGGTGTCACTTCCACGATGCGCTCGACACCCTGCTACGTCGGGCACTTGACTGGCGTACTTGGTCTATCGAGTATCGCTATGTGGTCTTCCAGCATAGTCGTGGGGTCTACCCCAACCGCTGGGAGGCGACCTGCTTGGTGTGCCGTCCGGAGAACAGTCTCTGGGGTGCTGAGGTCTGCTCAGAGCACTATTCCATCTCTGAGCGGGACTCAGCTGATGCAGCCATGCAAGATGTCGCACGGCGTGCGCTTTCGCACTACTGTTCAGTGCTCGGTGGGGTAGATGATGGTCTCAACCTGAAGTACTAACCCCACCGTCCATCTGGCAGCACAGGAGGCGTGATTGTCTCACCTGTTGGTGAGGACAATCCTAGGTTGAGTAGCACAGTCAACCTAGCCACCGTGCTAAACACGGAGCAGGACCATGCATTAGATCAGCTGAGTAGGGCTTGTGCTGAGATCGCCCAGCTGCGGGCTAAGCGCGCGGAACGTCGTCACCTGGATGATGGTTCCCCCGCTCCCGTCGGGACTCAGCACCCGTACCGCTCACCTCGGCGTGGACACTAGTCTTATGGCAACCCCAACTGCAAGACTAAGATAAATTTAGAGCCATAGATCGTTAGAGTCGGATCCTGTAATTAATACAAAAAATATACATAGAAGCTACAGTCTTAGCATTAGTCTCGCTTTTAGTTAGTCTTAGTTAGACAGGGTAGTTTGCTATATCCTGTGCATTTGTGTTTGTCATGATGAACTATGTTTGATTTGGATCTTTGTAATGACTGTCACCAGGATGTGGGTATCCCCTACATTTTGGTTTACCTGTTATATGTTAATGGAGTTAGCTATTTAGTTGGGAAGCCTTTTATTCCACTTTCCTCTTTATCTGGGAAGCTGTGTTTGTCTGTGTTGGAGATCAGTGAAGATGCTCATCTGTTCAGCGTTGTGGAGAATTCTATACTCTTTTCTTATGCTGCATGATTTGCAAGATCAGTTCTGTTGTGTGGTTGCATTTTGCAGATGTCAGAAAACAGGCACAGAGGAAGAAGGCGTGCTCAGCAGGAGTGGCCAGCTCAGCAGGATGAGGTACCCCAGCAACAGCACCTGCCGCCCCCGCCCCCGATGTCCATCGAGCAGATGTTTCTGATGCAGACTAAGGCAGTTCAAGCTATTGGTCAGACCCTGGCTGCTATTCAGCAGCAGCAGCAGCCACCACCTCAGCCTAATATGCCCAAGGACAAGCGTGCTGAATTCATGAGAGGTCATCCCCCAACGTTTGCTCACTCTTCTGACCCCATGGATGCTGAAGACTGGCTGCGCACTGTGGAGCGGGAGTTGCATACCGCTCAGTGTGATGACAGGGAGAAAGTCCTATATGGTCCCCGTCTGTTGAGAGGAGCAGCTCAGTCATGGTGGGAGTCTTATCTCGCCACCCATGCCAACCCCGACACCATCACCTGGGAAGAGTTCAGAGTTAGCTTTCATAAGTACCATGTTCCTGCAGGTCTGATGACAGTGAAGAAGGAGGAGTTCCTGGCCCTCAAGCAAGGGTCATCGTCTGTCGGTGAGTACCAGGACAGGTTTCTGCAGTTGTCTCGCTATGCACCTGAAGATGTTAACACTGATGCCATGAGACAGTATCGTTTCCTAAGAGGCTTGGTTGACCCTCTGCAGTATCAGCTAATGAATCATACCTTCCCGAAATTCCAGCACCTGATTGACACAGCAATCATGACAGAGAGGAAGCGTAAGGAGATGGAGGATCATAAGCGCAAGATCAGTGGACCCCAACCTGCAAGCAGCAATCGTCCTCGTTTCTCAGGCAATCAACCTCAGCAGTTCAGGCAGAACCAGCGTCCACCTCAGCAGCAGCAGCAGTTCCAAAGGCAGTATTCTCAACATCAGTATCAGAATCGTCAAAAGAATCAGTCCGGAGGAGGTCAGTTCCAGAGGCAGAATCAACAGGCACCTCGTCTTCCTGCCCCAGCAAACCAGCAGAATAATCAAGCAGCAACAGCTCAGGTTGGAAACAGAGCATGTTTCCACTGTGGAGAGCAAGGCCATTGGGTGTTGCAATGTCCGAAGAAGGTAGCCCAGTAGTAGTCAGGCCCCAATGCCCCAGCAAAGCAGAATGTGTCTTAGCCTAGAGCAAGCAACCGCTCTCAGCCACACTATAATCACGGGAGACTGAACCACTTAGAGGCTGAAGCAGTTCAGGAGACCCCCGGCATGATAGTAGGTATGTTCCCAGTCGACTCCCATATTGCAGAAGTGTTATTTGATACTGGAGCAACACATTCTTTCATTACTGCATCATGGGTAGAAGCACATAATCTTCCAATTACTACCATGTCAACCCCCATTCAAATTGACTCAGTCGGTGGTAGAATTCGAGCCGATAGCATTTGTTTGAATGTAAGTGTGGAAATAAGGGGGATAGCGTTTCCCGCTAACCTCATAGTAATGGGTACTCAGGGAATAGATGTCATCCTAGGGATGAATTGGCTAGATAAGTATCAGGCAATTATCAGTTGTGATAAGAGGACAATCAAGTTGGTGTCCCCACTAGGAGAGGAAGTGGTGATCGAGTTAGTCCCGCCTGAGCCAAAGAAAAGAAGTTGTTATCAGATGGTTGTCGATAGCAGTGAAGCAGAGCCAATTGAGAGTATCAAGGTTGTGTCCGAGTTCCCAGATGTGTTCCCAAAGGACTTACCAGGTATGCCACCAGAGCGGAAAGTTGAGTTTGCTATAGAGCTTCTTCCTGGAACTGCCCCTATCTTTAAGAGAGCTTACAGAGTATCTGGGCCAGAGTTGGTTGAGCTTAAGAAGTAGATCGATGAGTTGTTAGAGAAAGGTTACATCTGGCCAAGCACCTCGCCTTGGGCCGCCCCTGTCCTATTTGTGGAAAAGAAAGATGGCACCAAAAGGATGTGTATCGATTATCGAGCTCTGAATGAGGTCACCATCAAGAACAAGTACCCCTTGCCCAGAATAGAAGATCTGTTTGACCAGTTGAGAGGAGCCAGCGTGTTCTCCAAGGTAGATCTAAGGTCAGGATATCATCAGCTCAGGATCCGACCTTCAGACATTCCGAAGACGGCATTCATTACCAAGTATGGGTTGTATGAGTTCACTATGATGTCTTTCGGTCTAACAAATGCACCGGCCTTCTTCATGAACTTGATGAATAGTGTATTCATGGACTATCTTGACAAGTTTGTGGTGGTATTCATTGATGATATTATGATATATTCCCAAAGCGAAGAAGAGCATGCAAGTCATTTGAGGATGGTATTGCAGAGATTGCGAGAGCACCAGTTGTATGCAAAGTTGAGCAAGTGTGAGTTCTGGATCATTGAAGTCCTGTTCTTGGGTCATATAATCAACAAAGAGGGATTGGTTGTGGATCCAAAGAAAGTGGCAGACATTCTGGACTGGAAAGCGCCAACAGATGCTCGAGGGATCAAGAGCTTCATTGGAATGGCCGGATATTATTGGCGATTCATTGAAGGGTTCTCAAAGATTGTGAAACCAATGACAGCTTTGCTAGGCAACAAAGTTGAGTTCAAGTGGACCCAAAAATGTCAAGAGGCCTTTGAAGCGCTGAAAGAGAAGTTGACTACAGTGCCTGTCTTAGTCTTGCCTGATGTGCACAAGCCCTTCTCGGTGTATTGTGATGCTTGTTATACTGGTTTGGGATATGTGTTGATGCAAGAGGGAAGAGTTGTGGCTTACTTGTCCCGACAGCTGAAGGTTCATGAGCAGAATTACCCAATCCATGACCTAGAGTTGGCAGCAGTGGTTCACGCATTGAAGACATGGAGGCACTATCTGTATGGACAGAAATGTGATGTTTACACAAACCATAAGAGTCTGAATTACATATTCACTCAGTCAGAGCTGAATATGAGGCAAAGAAGATGGTTAGAGTTGATCAAAGACTATGAGTTGGAGATCCATTACCATCCAGGCAAAGCGAATGTAGTGGCAGATGCTTTGAGCAGGAAGAGTCAAGTCAATCTGATGGTCGCTCGTCCGATGCCTTATGAGTTGGCCAAAGAGTTTGATAGGTTGAGTCTCGGATTCCTAAATAATTCGCGAGGAGTCGCAATTGAGTTGGAACCTACCCTCGAGCGGGAAATCAAAGAAGCGCAGAAGAATGATGAGAAGATCAGTGAGATCCGGCGACTGATTCTGGAAGGCAACCGCAAAGATTTTCGGGAAGATGCAGAAGGTGTGGTATGGTTCAAAGACCGCTTGTGCGTTCCCAATGTCCAGTCTATTCGGGAGTTGATTCTCAAGGAAGCTCATGAGACAGCCTATTCGATTCACCCTGGAAGTGAGAAGATGTATCAGGATCTGAAGAAGAAATTCTGGTGGTACGGAATGAAGAGGGAAATCGCAAAGCATGTGGCTATGTGTGATAGTTGTCGGTGGATCAAGGTAGAGCACCAGAGACCAGCTGGATTGTTGCAACCGTTGCAAATTCCTCAGTGGAAATGGGATGAAATCGGTATGGACTTCATAGTCGGATTGCCTCGCACTCGAGCCGGCTACAATTCCATTTGGGTAGTGGTGGATCGCTTAACCAAGTCAGCCCACTTCATACATGTCAAGACCAACTACAGCAGTGCAGTATTGGCAGAGTTGTACATGTCTCGGATCGTTTGTCTTCATGGTGTGCCAAAGAAGATAGTGTCAGACAGAGGAACGCAGTTCACCTCTCATTTCTGGCAGCAGTTGCATGAAGCCTTGGGCACACATCTGAATTTCAGTTCAGCTAATCACCCGCAGACAGATGGTCAGACCGAAAGAACCAATCAAATCCTTGAAGACATGTTGAGAGCCTGAGCGTTGCAAGATCAGTCTGGATGGGACAAGCGATTGCCTTATGCAGAGTTCTCCTATAACAACAGTTACCAGGCCAGTTTGAAGATGTCACCATTCCAGGCGCTTTATGGAAGGAGTTGTAGAACTCTGTTGCAATGGGATCAGCCTGGAGAAAAGCAAGTGTTCGGGCCAGACATTTTACTAGAAGCTGAAAAGAACATCAAGATGGTTCGAAAAAATTTGAAGATAGCGCAATCAAGGCAGCGAAGTTATGCAGACACAAGAAGAAGAGAGCTGAGTTTTGAGGTTGGAGATTTTGTCTATCTGAAAGTGTCGCCAATCAGAGGAGTCAGAAGGTTTGGAGTCAAAGGCAAGCTAGCACCCCGCTACATCGGTCTGTATCAGATTCTCGCAAAGCGTGGAGAAGTGGCCTATCAGCTCTGTTTGCCAGAAGGCTTGTCCGCAGTGCATGATGTCTTTCATGTGTCTCAGTTGAAGAAGTGTTTGCGTGTGCCAGAAGAGCAGTTGCCAGTGGAAGGTCTGGAGGTCCAGGAGGACTTGACCTACACAGAGAAACCAACGCAGATCCTTGAGACGGCAGACAGAGTCACCCGAAGAAAGACCATCAGAATGTGCAAAGTCAGATGGAGTCATCACTCTGAGGAAGAAGCAACTTGGGAGCGCGAAGATGATCTGATGGCTAAATACCCTGAGCTCTTTGGTAGCCAACCCTGAATCTCGAGGGCGAGATTCTTTTAAGGGGGATAGGTTTGTAACGCCCTAAATTTGGGGGTAGAATTTTTTTCTTCTTTTCTCTCACCAAATTCGGGCGTTACTCTCTTTTCTCTTCCTGTTTCGCTCCTCCTTCCCAAGTTCAAAGCCAGTAAAGTGACAGGTGTCCGTGTCATGTATGAACAAAACCTAGGTGTCATGGGTGTTGCATCATGCCGATGCACATTTCTTTGTCTGATGTTGCGTGTTCGTCTCGTTCTGTTCCGGTTTTTCGGCTCGCGAGTGGAGTCCGTTTAATGGTCGTGCGTGTCGTGGGTTCCGATCCGCGTTGTGATCTAGTCCAGCCCAGCCCAGCCCAGCCCGACCCGGTTCGGCCCACGCGCCCCTGGCGCCCCTGGCCACCCCATGCGCGCCCTCCCCTCCCCCCCAGATCCATTTGCTTCATTTGATTTCTCCCGCGCAGCAGCCTCTCTCTCTTCCACCTCTCCCTCTCTCCCCGTGGTGCCCTAGGGTTTGGAGTCAAGATCGCCGGAATTTGGATCCTCGGAGGTGAGTTTTCCCCTCCCCTTCCTCTCCCTCTCTCTCTCCTTCCCCTCCCCTTCTTCTTCCCCTGTGCGCCCTCCCCTGCCCCCGTCGCGTGCGCCCCTGCGGGCCCCGTCCCGGCCGCGCCCGCCCCCGGTGAGCTGCCCCCGCGCCGCCCCCGCGCCGCCCCGCGCCCGTCCCAGCCGCGCCGCCCCTCGGCCCGCGCGCTCGCGCCCTCCCGCGGCCGCACCGCGCCGCCCCGGCGTCCCCGCGCCTGGCCTCGGCCCCGCCCCGGCAAGCCGTGCCCTACTCCGCGCGCGCTTGGCCCCGGCGAGCCCCCTCCTCTCCCCGCGTCCGGATCGGCCCGCCCCGCCGCGCCCTTCCCCGGTGAGCCGCGCCCCCCGGCGAGCCCCTTCCCCCCCGCGTCCGGCCTCGGTTCGGCGAGCCCCGCGCCCCCTCGGCCGCGCCCCGGCGAGCCGCGCCGCGCCCCCCGGTGGCCTCTTCGCGCCCGGCGAGCCGTCCCTGGCCCCGCGCCCGCGGCCCCCTGCCCGCCGCGCCCTCGCCTCGCCGAGCCCGCCCCGTCGCGAGCCCTCGCTCCCCGGCCGTGCCCCGGCGGCTGCGCCCTCGTCGCGCGCCCAAGCGGCCGTGCCCGGCCCCGCGCCCCACCCTCGGTCGCGCCCCTGCCCCGGCGACTTGCGTCCCGCGTGCCTCACGGTTCGCGTGCCTTCGGCACGCGTAACGTGCTTTCGCACGTGCGACCGTAGTCGCACTGCGCTTAATCTCGTTTTAATCTATTTAAAATTGTTTAGTCGACGTGCTGTGTTGCATGCTTCGTCGCGCGACGATTCTTTTAATTTACAAATATTAGTGTGCTACGTCGCGCGCTTCGTCGCGCGACGATCCATTTTGATTTCAGGTTGTTTATTGTGTGACATCGCGCGTCCAGTCGCGCGACGTTTCACTTTAAGCTCAACTCTGTCGACGTGTGCCATCGTGCGTTTTGCCGCGCGACGCTCAACGTCTCTTTATAATTAATGCAAGTGTCTCGTCGTGCGTTCTGTCGCACGATGAGTCGTTAATTTCTTAATTCGATTTAGAGTGCTATGTCGCGCGTCTCGCCGCGCGACAATCCTTTTAATATATCTTCATCTGCTTATAATGATTAGACATGAAACATGACATTACTTTATGCTAAACGTAGTGTCTACATTAATGCCTTTCAATTGAGCGAGTGGTCTAATTCATAATAATGTAACGTGATCGTTTCTCGACTGTCTTTTCCTCTTTCTCTCTTAACCGTAATTGCGAGCCCGCGTGGAACGTCTGTTTACTTACTGCATTCTATTGTATGGTGTACTGTTCTTTTGTATTAAATATGTGGATGTATGTATGTTTGCGCTCGCATAGAGAACGATCCGGTCGGGGAACCCGAAGAACTCGCAGGAGAAGCCCCTGAGCAGCAGTCGGTTGGTGGAGGCAAGTGTCCCTCGACCTATCTCTGTCCTATTCATTCTTTAATTCACCTCCCGCATTACACATTTATACCTAAGGATTTACTAGCTTTTGTTATCCATGTTCTTGTTTACCTATTTGGGTTGGATTATTATTGTTTAGCTTTATGCTATTGCTCAACTTTAATCAATGAACATGATGAGAATTATCAATGATACGCTGTTTTCCCCTCTTTTATTATGATGTTATACTTGTGGCCTTCAAGAGGGCTCGAGCGGTTTCTCGAGTGCCTCTTCGTAATGACCTGTTCGTTGGATGACCGCCCGGGAAAACAGTGCAACCATGAGGGTGGAGTGGGACGCCCTTAGCTGAATAATTAGAGGAACTGAGGTGTAGTTTGCTTCGCCATCGTGCCATCAATGGGGCTCGGTGTATGCGGCTCGCTCTGCCAAGGTTGGTTTGCCCCTTGGGGAGGAGTGCGGTACATTTAGGAAACCTAACGGGTGGCTACAGCCTCAGGGAATCTTTGTAAAGGCTACATAGTGAGACCCTGCCTATTCACCTTGGTAGTGTTTAAGGGTTTGATCGGCCCGAGGCAAGAGGGAATCACGGCTTGTGGGTAAAGTGCACAACCTCTGCAGAGTGTTATGAAACTGATATATCAGCCATGCTCGCGGTTATGAGCGGCCAAGGGAGCTCCAGTGATTAGTGGTACTTGATCAGAGATGTTCGGATTACAGGTGACAATGAGACTGATGGTTCTTGGTTTTGACTCTGGTAATGGTAAGTGGTACTCTTTCCGTTTGGAAAGGAGTACATTTGGGTTAATAACGTGGGTTAACTCTAAAACTTGGCTTTTTCTACTAGTAATAATAATCTGACCAACTAAAAGCAACTGCTTGACTTATCCCCACATAAAGCTAGTCCACTACAGCCAAACAGGACACTTGCTGAGTATGTTGATGTGTACTCACCCTTGCTCTACACACCAACCCCCCCAGGTTGTCTGCATTGCAACCACTGCTTAGGAGAAGATGAAGCCGTGGAAGGAGACTTCCAGGAGTTCCAAGACTACGACGAGTTCTAGGCGTAGGTTAGTGGCAACCCCCAGTCAGCTGCCTGTGAAGGCCACGTTTATCTACGTTTCTTTTCCGCACTTTGATTATTGTAAAGACTATGTGGATGTCTTAGACATATGATGTAATCGACTATTTTTCCCTTTTTAATACTATTTGAGCACTGTGTGATGATGTCCATGTTATGTAACTGTTGTGTACGTGAATTGCTGATCCTGGCACGTACATGGTTCGCATTCGGTTTGCCTTCTAAAACCGGGTGTGGCCGATGTGGGGTAGTTGAGGATCCGGAGGATCAAATGGTTAGGTTTTATGGGGGATTGAGGCGGGAGATTTAGGATATTGTTGATTATAAAGAATATCATTCTATACAACGCTTGTTCCATCTTTCTATGTTGGCAGAAAAAGAATTGCAGGGTCATCAACAGCGGAGGAGCAGCACCTTCGCGCCACGACAGCCACCGGCGCCAGCCAAGGCGTCATCCTCTTCGGGCGTACGGATGTCCACACCTTCCTCCACCAGTGGCACACGCAGCACCGCACCTTCGGCATCACAGGGACACGACAACAACAAGTCCTTGGTGCCTTCAGGTGTTGCAGCAAAACCTGCTACGACCACCTCTTCCACAGGCCGCTCCTCCGACATCAAGTGCCACCGCTGCCAGGGACTTGGCCATATGCAGCGAGATTGCCCCAGCAAACGGTCATACATTGCTACTGGTGATGGTGGGTATGTTAGTGCTTTTGATATCACTACTAAAAAATCACCTTCTTGCAATGGGTAAAAATTGTTGCGATAGACCATAAATCATTGAGATAGGCACCAATTGCGATAGAACAACTGTCGTTGCCTGCTGTTGCAGAAAACAGAGTGGCAATAGGCTATAGGAACAATTTTACATTCTGTTGCAATTACTACATCTTTTGCAACGTATTCAAGTGTTGCAGTAGTTCGTTGTTACAATGGACTGTTCTGTTGCAATAAGTTATATTGCAACATTTACGATAGTTGCCAAAAACTCTACTGCCACAACATATTTTATGGTAATAAGTGTTAATGCCACGTTTAAATCTGTTGCAAATGGCTTTGTTACCACAAGATGCTTCGTGGCAACAAAACACTAGTGCCACACAAGTGACTCGTGGCAACTAGATGTATTGACATGCAAATAATTTTGTTGCATTTGATCATTTTGCAACATAATGTGTCTCGTGGCTATATGACCTTTTTACTATAAAAATTATCTTTGGTAAGAACCATTATAACAACAACAAAAAATATCGTAACTAATGATGTAGCAACAAAGAGAAAAGGTTGCGACTACTGATGTCCCAACGAAATAGATCCATGGTAATTACATCTTATTGCAACAAAAAAATCATTGCAGCTGAACCATACAACAACCAATAAAACCGTTGCATTTACATATATTCAAACCCACAATTTATACGACAATGCATTTTGCATTTCTATTGGGTATAAAATGTTATGCAAAAGAATTATATTTTACATCTGTAATGTCAGAACCAAAATTGACAACCATAATATTTGTCTCCTGTCTCATATATTAACTATATCCATATCGTAAGTTGTAACAAATAGGTTGCACCAAATAAATAGTGGCCAAATACAAATTAATTTGATAACATAGCTCAAAATCACAACATCCTCATACTAGCTTGGATTGTGATAACATAGATAATAAACTACTTAGGACTAGCAAATTATTGGAAGTTTTTTTGCCATCATGTACCCCTCCATCCCCTCCATTGATGCAAGGCGATGGTTAGCTAGGCTGACAGAGATATCACGACGACAAGGAACATGTTGGAAGTGTTCAAAACAATAATTAGTAAAGCTACAATAACTTGGTTAATCATTAGTGGAAGACTACAACTGTAGTTCCTACAGTTACAGTAACTTGGTTAATCATGTAGTTGCTCTCTAAGTAGATTCCAAATTCTTTGTAAGAACTAAACCTTTTATATAGCACAACTCCTAGCAAGCAGCATTAGCAGCAACCATCAGCAAGCACAAGCAGCAACACGTAGCATGCAGCAAGCAACAGCAACAACATGCAGCAGCATGCAGCCAGCAGCGGCAAGCAACAAACAGCAGCACGCAGCAAACAGGAAGCACGCAGCAGCAAGCGCTCTACTCTATCTCTACCAGAGAAGGCAGCTGCAGCACCAGCCTAACAAGAGCGAAAACAAACTACCGAATAAGCGTGCTGCACAGAGCCACAGACATGTGTACTGCTCCTGTGTTAACTAAAACCTGTTTAGGCTACTAAAATCCATTGCATGCACAACTACAAAAGAAATAAAAATAGATTGTGGACATACCTTAAACACACTTTGATAGAGCTTCTTAAGTTGATCTACCTTGCTTCTCGCTTGCACTTGCGGATTGTACCTATTATCATATTCAGGATTACAAAAACAAAACTATTAAAGGAATGTTGTAAAACAGTTTATATGATCATAATGCATGAACATTTGCATTCCATACACATTCGCTTCTTTTGTTGCCCCTTGCCTGCACACGTCTTGTCACAGCATTCCTTAGAGTGTAAGAGCTAATATAGTTTGCTAGCATTTTGTCTTTCTTATTGTTTGTGTCTGGGGTACGAACGTTGTTTACACTACTTGGTGCAGGTGCAGGAGGATCAGCTGGGATGAGTTCAGGAAGTTTAGTAGGGACAACAGGAGAAGGATCGATTAGAGTGGTGCTTTCATGGTTGCTCTGCATTAAACAATTGATCAAAAAATTTATGTTGCAAAAGTTTCTAATAGCAATGGTGGTAAAAATACAAATATCAAATTTTATACCTGTTGTGCTACAGCAGCAAAGGCAACAACCATTTCTTGCCTCATTTCTTCTCTAAGCACTTGTCTTTTTCTTTCTTCTTCTTCTTGCAGTGCTTGCATTTTCCTATAGTATTCTTTCTCGTTCTGCAACCTCACATGCAAGTTTTTCATTTAACGATAGGACCTGACTTTCGAGTTCAATGTTCTTTTGGTTGGTTGCAACCGTGGCACGAGCTTGTTCGAGGAACTTTGATTCCATCACTTGACTTCTTGTTGGATATCTTTATAGGTACCCATGACCATGAAGTCTGTTTGCCTTACATCCTGTTGTTTCCTTGAATGTTGTTTGGAAAATAGCATTTTCCTCTTCTCTTGTTAGATCAAATCTTTCTTTTTGATACATTTTCTCAACAATTTTCTTAGCTGCCTTCTCCTAAAAAGAACAATATAGTTCATGTTAGCTCAATTCAAATAAGAATTCATGCCTAGTATTTTAAAGTATGTTTTAGTAGTAAGCTTTGTGATTTACTCACATAAATACCACGTGAAGCCTCTTCTGGCCATTCATCATTTTTACAATGAGTAATCATCCAAAGGGATAGATCGTTTGGTTCTATACCAGTTTCTGGATCTCTTTGTAATGTGAAGAATGTATCATACAAGTTTGTCATTAATCTTGGAAAATAAAGTAGTGGTCATATCATTACCTGTTGAAAGCTTATTTGGGAAAAAGTTCTAGAACCCATTATATGCTTTGTTCTTTGTTTCTAACATTTTCCGAGTTTCGTCTACTTATTTCCTAGAAAATAATAATAGTTGGAAATGAATTAATAAATAAATCGCTAGAATCATCCATATTATGCAAGTGCCAATCGTTAAAGTAAAGGAAATGAAATAGCAAACCTGGAATTTCTCAAATTCAAAATACAACATCATGTAATGCCACTCGACGATGTCTACATCTTCAGGCTTGTTTTTCATCCTTTCAGCATAACTGTTGTATGCCTTGTATGTTGAGCTTAACGTTGATCGCCATCCTTTGTATCTCTCCTTGGCAATAGACCAGATCTTTTCATGCGTGTCCTCATTGCTTGGAAACTCTCACCTTCACTGTTTTAGTTTTGGTATAAAGAGAAGGTTAATTGTCTAGTAATTTGGGAATAGTAGACCATATCTCAGTAGATCATACCAAACAAAATTTGATATGGCTTGATCTCGAGTGAAGTAGCAATGCCAGAGCATGCTAGACAACTAATAGTTCTAGCTAACTATTATTAGTTACCTAATAGTTAGCTGGCTCAAGTAAAGAAATTTCACATACCAGTACGTCAGAGGCTATAGAAGATCTAACATTGAGCTCTACATCTTTCCACTTTTTCACTCCAATGAGTGGTGCCTTTTCTTTGTAAACAATACGATTTCATCCACAAAAGTGCGAGTGTTTGGTCCTACGGGACCTCCAAGCTTAGATGAAAATTCAATCTTAAGTTTGTGATCACCGTTCTTGATTCGCTTGGTGGCTGCTGCTATACCCTTAAGGGTACCACACCCCTCCTTTTTGAAGACTCTATCGTTATCTACATATATACCAATAACATCTGAATGGGTAGAAATATTCAAAGTAGAAGATTGCAACATTTGAATAAAAATCACTCTTAGTAAAATATACCAGGATCTCTTTTCCTATGACGTCTAGCATGAGATGGCCAATTAGAAGTAGGTTTGTTGCTGCCGTGAATTTGTCACACCCGGGTTTTAGGGGTCCAAAACTCGGGCGTGAACATAATCACCAGGTGTGCTGGGACCAAGTCTCACACATATGATGAATCATGGCACAGGATCGAATGTCACATCTTTACTACTTAACAAGAATTCTATACAAAATAAGTAATTACATTATAAGGAGACAACGGTCCAGCAACCCAAAGTTGACCGGGAGACGACGGCCTAGACCTCTCACGAACACATCACAGCATCCTCCAAGCGCCTCATCCTGTGGTACCTGTTCTTGACCTGTGGGGGGTGTGAGACAGCAAGAGTGAGCTCACATACGTTCATAGCTCAACAAGTTGTGGGGAATAATGCGCATGAACTCGCCAAAGGTGGGAGCTCACGTGAAGTGTCAGGCTTACTGTTGGGGGCTTGTTCTCAAATGCTATGAATCAAGAACAAGACAACACGAAGATGTTAAGTATTAAATACCCTTCGTCCGCTGAAGCATTATCTCCTCAAGGGTTTAATGAACTTCGGACGAAGGATATAAACATAATATAACGAAGGTTACGAAGGAAAAGAAAACCTTTGTTAAGTTGATAAATGAGTAAACAGAATAAACATATATATAAAATGTGCAAGTAATAGTACCAGCATTATCATCAATACATTTCCATTATTAAATTCATGAAAACGAATTACAAACGTACCTTCAGACTGATGTAAGGAAAAGGTACAAATCGTGATGCGAAAAGACGTATGCCCAGTCAGCATGAACAGTACGGGAGTACTGTTCACCTATTTATAGGCATGGGACGCAGCCCGTGTAAAATTACATTGATGCGCTTTACACTTATCAATAACTCTATAGTAATTCTTCGAGGTCCAATTTGGCTTTTCATCTTTAAGTCGGTTCCTCTTTTCTGTCATTATGCCGAAGCTTTTCTGCATATGACTTCATGATCGTCTTATCCTTCGTCATGTTCGCTTTTCATTCCAGCTTCGTCTTAAACATGCCCTTGTATATTCGCGACCTGACTCCGAAGGTGACTGTTCCGAAGGAGCCTGTTCACATTTTGCACTTGGAAAACATTGTCAAACTGTGTTTTTGAGGACCTTCGTGAGCCGAAGGCCCCCAACACTTACCAAAGAGGATGGTTGAAGCTGAGCATTGCTTTTAAAGTTGGTCAAAATTTTATTAGCAATTACTAAGTATAAGTAAATACCAACCCAATTAAGTAATAGAACAAAAGTAACAACATCACCTGCGATGCAATGCATATGACATGTTGAATTTAGTTCCATAAATTAATCATGTGAGGGTCCGAGCTGCTCATGACCGTGAGCACGGCTGATATACCAGTTTTACACTCTAAAGAGGTTGCGCATCTTTACCCACAAGTCATGTTACCCATCTGCCAAGGGATCGCGACTTCCCATACACCTCTACCGAGGAGGCGAGGCAGGGAAACACTACGAGGCCTTTACAAAGTTCCACTAGCTTCAGAAAACCCGCTACAGTTTATAGGAAGCTCTAATGCAGGGACCTCTCGCATGACCGCCATCGCAGCAAAATCATCCAAAGGGCCTCCCTACACTGACCACTCCCCTACTGCCCTTGCCCCTTTCGGGTAAGGTAGTCTTCCACTAGCTTTCCTAATTAATCAGCCAAGGGCGTCCCATTAAACCCTTGTGGTAGCACTGTTTTCCCGGGTGGTCGCTCCATGTTCCAATTAACATAATGATCTTATCATGAACAGTAATAATAAATAGATAATAAAAGTGTGATCATGAATAATGTATCTTCATACCCAAAACCACATAAAGCACTAGCAAGTACTACCCAAAAAGTTCAGTGGTAAACAAGGTATAAAGATAGACAAACTAGGGTAACCTATTGGGTCCCATCAAAATTAACCTATGCGGATCATTATGATTAATTAGAACATGAGTGGGTAAAAAGAAGTGATCAAGGGCACAACTTGCCTGGGACTTTAGATTCCAGGTACCAGGATGATCTTCAGGTGGCTCGTGACCTCACGCTAGTCGTAGCAATACAAACAAACATGGTATAGACATAATTAACATTACACCAAACATAAGAACAAACTGCAAAATAATAATATACACGATGCTACGAGATCGTGGAAACAAGATTATTAAGTTATGAATTTCTGAAATTATTTAGTGCTTAGAATAGATTAATCCAAATGAACAATTTTAATTCAAGTTTCATGGCTAAACAAAGGTATTAGGTGATAAACAGTATTAAAAGAAAATTAATGCAACTGGAACGGATCAATTTTGAGTTAAAACGGATTTAATATGAATTAAACAAGTTTTTAGATTTATTTTTATACTAAAAACCCATTTTCTTTATTACTTCGGAATTTTCTAAGGGTTCTGGACTGGGGACACGATTTCTAGAGAGCCCAAGGTCAGATCTACAAAACTCCCAAGACACAGCCAGACCTGCTGGTGGACCGCGGGTTGATTGTATAAGAGTGCAGGGGCTTATTTGGGAAAGGGTCGGGTGAAGGGGTATGTTTAAAGCTAAGCCGTCTGATTCTGAATCTAGGGACCAGATTAGATCTCTTTTACCCGAATCGGTATCCAATCCAGGCCGCCCGATAAGGGATCAACGGTTAACATTTAACGAAAGAGCTTATCTGTTGTACTCCGTCCGATCGGGGCTCGATGGTCAGGATCAGATGAGCAAAGAGCTAAAGCGCGATCGGATCCTGTCCACTGGATCAGCGATCAACGGTTGTCGCTCTCCCCTCACCTCACCCACACCACATTATCCCCAAGCGGTGGCGCAAGCACAGCATGCGGCGGAGGCCATTGCCGGAGAATCTGATGTCACGCCCCACCGCCCCAAACATCGATTCGTTAGACGCAGGATGTGGAGAAGATGATGGGGGATTAGTAGATCGTGTCCTCACCAGAAGCCGTCACACGGAGATCACAGGCCCCGGCTTGCGGTGGTCCAGTAACCACGGCGAGGAACAACCACCGTGTCTGAGAGCTTCCCCCGAAATCCGATGTTGCTGCAAGATTCTACAAGCTCCGGCGAAGCCCCTCGAGCAACACACTGGGCTAGAACACCTGCCTAGGCCCGAATTGACGACGACGATGATCCCTCTCCCTTCTTCCTCTCGGCAGCGACACGCGGGGTCTTCCGGTTCTTCGTGATGCAAGATGGCTGAGAGGGGTAAGCAGCATGGGTTTTATACCCTGGTGGGTCGAGTCCGCACCGAGGATTCTGGTTGACCCAACAACCATGCTGAACGAACGCGGCCAATATTTCTACGGTGATGAGTTCGTTACGCGACGATGGCAGGTTGAAGACGAGTCTGGCGAACAGGGCCCCACGCGTCAGCGAACGCGGACGACGAGCGGCCCGCAGACATGGCGACCCCATGTGTCAGCGCCAAGTCGCGCAGGGGCCGACGAGAGGGTTAGTTGGGCCGTGGGGTGGGGAAAGGTTTGGCGGGCCAGAAATAAGGTGGTCGGCCCAGAAAGGTTATAATTCCTTTCTTTTTCTTACTTCATTTTTCTTCCTAAATTCAAAATATTCAAGATAAATTCAAATTTCTGATCTGAATTTCAGATTTCAAATCTCAAATATAACACTATTTTAAATGTAAGTCCCCTTTTTTTCAATATTATTATTTATTCTCATACTCTTTATTTAATTCTAGGAGTAATAAACGATTATTACAATCGCTTTTCTCATCTTCTATTTTTCCATTCCCCTTTTTGATTTACAAATTTCAAATTCAATTCCAGGATAAAGTTTTAAGAATAAATTTTTATACATACTCAAAATCAATTATGATGCAATAGATATGTATTTATTTTAATTAATTTGTTTGTTTGAAATATGGATCACACTCCTATTACTCCTTTCTCTTATACCAATTTTGGGGCATTACAAATCCTACCCCCCTTAACAGAAATCTCGTCCTCGAGATTTATAAGAAAAGGATTGTATAACGATGTCATCTCAGAACATATGCACACACAAAATCTCAGCATGATGCATACTTTATTAGCAACACATGGGGTCAAATAGACCTTATTATTATCCCTAAAATGGTAAAATTCGAACTACTAGCTAAACTAATATTTAGGTTTTACAAATAGTAATATATATATATGCATCTATATTTATGTTTATCTCTATTCTTGTTGTTCATTGACTTCTTCACCGACTATTTCATCTTCAACTGGCTCTTCTTCTTGAATTTCCAGTCCACCTGGTTCAGCTTCTACTTCTGCATGATGGGCTTGTCCTCGGTTGACAGATAGGGGCTGACACTTTCCTGCCGAGGCTTGTCCGTGCTTCATCGGAGCCGGTGTAGTGTAGGCAGATCTGTTGGGACAGTAGTTGGCGTAGTGTCCCGATTGTCCACACTTGAAGCATGCCCTGTTGGTGGTTGTGTTAGGAGCAACGGGTCCTGCTGGGGTGCTTGCTTTCGGAGGAGCAGTTGGTGCCTGTTGAGTTTGTTGTCCGGTACTTCCACTAGTTGGTGTACTTGGAGTGGTAGTATAGCGAGGACGGGAACTACTTCCAGCTTGCCCTTGGTTAGCAGCCCTTCTTTTCTCTCCAAATATACTCCTCTTGTTTTCTACAGCAATAGCTTTGTCAAGTAGCCTTTAGAAGGATGGGAATGTGTGCGATACCAGTTGATATTGCAAGGGTCCAATCAAACCGTCCAGAAAAAGCTCCTGCTTTTGCTCATCATCCTCAACATCCCTAGGAGCATATCGAGATAACTGGATGAATTTGTCCCTATATTCACTCACGGACATACTTCCTTGCTTAAGGGATAGAAACTCCTTTCTCTTAATCTTCATGAGCCCAGCAGGAATGTGGTAATTCCTGAATTGAGTGGAAAATTCTGCCCAGGTAATTGTATCGATAACAGCATGAGCAGCGTAGTACGCATCCCACCAATCCGCAGCAGGACCAGTAAGACGACCTGATGCGTAGAGTACTTTCTCTCTGTCCGAGCACTGAGCTATGTTGAGCATCTTTTCTACAGACTTTAGCCAGTCATCTGCTTGCAGCGGATCCACGGAGTTGGAGAAGGTTGGTGGTTTGTGGCTCATGAATTCCCGGTGCTTGTCCCGGGCTGGAACTAGTGGTGGAGGTGGAGGCAGTCGCGCTTGTTGCTGTTGCTGTTGCGCCCTTCTTTCTTGACGTATCTCCTCCCGCTCTTGGCGCATCTCCCGACGTGCATCCTCTCTTTCCTGGCGCATTTCCTGGCATTCTTGCTGCATCTGAGCGCGCATATCTGCCATAGTGTTTGCCATTTGCTGCATCATCCTCATCTGAGCTGCAATCAGTGGGTCAACTCCGCCTGGTGGAGGATTAGGAGGATTCATCTCTGCTGGTTGTGGCTAGGGTTGTCTATATATCCACCGAGTGTGTCGATCAGGAGGCAAATCAATTGCACCACCCCTCCTGGTATTGACCATCTAAGTTAGAAGCATATCGTAAGATAGTTTTGCAAGGGAATCATTTGGTAGGCAGAATGAATAAGCTAATAGTTGGTTATGTACTGAAGATTCTTTGGTAGGGCTTGACCAGATATTTTATGTCAAGACTAGGGTAACTAGTTGTATGAGGTGAATGTCCAAAGGTAAGATAGAATCTGTTAAGATGAGATAGATACGGAATACTAGATATTATTTTTTTAGGGGGATAATCTAGATTGTCTAGTTATCTTATAAATACTATCCTTTATGCCTAGATGTTTATGCAGATGTAATTGTAGACATTACTCCACAACTCATCACACTCAATCAAAAATCCAAATCAAACATGTATCATAAGAACAAGCTTTCAAACACATAGATACCTATAAAAATAGTTTTGTTTTTGTTCCTAAGATTAGGTCTCCTAGTCCTAAGAGTCACTTTAGGTACGGAATTTCAAAGTGTGAAATCCACATTTGTCTTTTAGAAAGAAAAGGTAAGAATAATCAGAGTAAAGCGGAAATAGATGAGAATATATTAAGAAAAGTTTAGAAAGAATCAGAGTAGCAAAGGTAAGTAGATAAGGATTGTCCAGTTCTATCTAGGTTTCGTCCTACAGTCAACATTCCTCTGATACCACTTCTGTCACACCCGGGTTTTAGGGGTCCAAAACTCGGGCGTGAACATAATCACCAGGTGTGCTAGGACCAAGTCTCACACATATGATGAATCATGGCACAGGATCGAATGTCACATCTTTACTACTTAACAGGAATTCTATACAAAATAAATAATTACATTATAAGGAGAAAACGGTCCAGCAACCCAAAGTTGACCGGGAGACGACGGCCTAGACCTCTCACGAACACATCACAGCATCCTCCAAGCGCCTCATCCTGTGGTACCTGTTCTTGACCTGTGGGGGTGTGAGACAGCAAGAGTGAGCTCACATACGTTCATAGCTCAACAAGTTGTGGGGAATAATGCGCATGAACTCGCCAAAGGTGGGAGCTCACGTGAAGTGTCAGGCTTACCAAAGAGGATGGTTGAAGCTGAGCATTGCTTTTAAAGTTGGTCAAAATTTTATTAGCAATTACTAAGTATAAGTAAATACCAACCCAATTAAGTAATAGAACAAAAGTAACAACATCACCTGTGATGCAATGCATATGACATATTGAATTTAGTTCCATAAATTAATCATGTGAGGGTCCGAGCTGCTCATGACCGTGAGCACGGCTGATATACTAGTTTTACACTCTGCAGAGGTTGCGCATCTTTACCCACAAGTCATGTTACCCATCTACCAAGGGATCGCGACTTCCCATACACCTCTACCGAGCAGGCGAGACAGGGTAACACTACGAGGCCTTTACAAAGTTCCACTAGCTTCAGAAAACCTGCTACAGTTTATAGGAAGCTCCAATGCAGGGACCCCTCGCATGACCGCCATCGCAGCAAAATCATCCCAAGGGCCTCCCTACACTGACCACTCCCCTACTGCCCTTGCCCCTTTCGGGTAAGGTAGTCTTCCACTAGCTTTCCCAATTAATCAGCCAAGGGCGTCACATTAAACCCTTGTGCTAGCACTGTTTTCCTGGGTGGTCGCTCCATGTTCCAATTAACATAATGATCTTATCGTGAACAGTAATAATAAATAGATAATAAAAGTGTGATCATGAATAATGTATCTTCATACCCAAAACCACATAAAGCACTAGCAAGTACTACCCAAAAAGTTCAGTGGTAAACAAGGTATAAAGATAAACAAACTAGGGTAACCTATTGGGTCACATCAAAATTAACCTATGTGGATCATTATGATTAATTAGAACATGAGTGGGTAAAAAGAAGTGATCAAGGGCACAACTTGCCTGGGACTTTAGATTCCAGGTACCAGGATGATCTTCAGGTGGCTCGTGACCTCACGCTAGTCGTAGCAATACAAACAAACATGGTATAGACATAATTAACATTACACCAAACATAAGAACAAACTGCAAAATAATAATATACGCGATGCTACGAGATCGTGGAAACAAGAACCACTAAATTCGGAGCTACGATTATTAAGTTATGAATTTCTGAAATTATTTAGTGCTTAGAATAGATTAATCCAAATGAACAATTTTAATTCAAGTTTCTTGGCTAAACAAAGGTATTAGATGATAAACAGTATTAAAAGAAAATTAATTCAACTGGAACGGATCAATTTTGAGTTAAAACGGATTTAATATGAATTAAACAAGTTTTTAGATTTATTTTTATACTAAAAACCCATTTTCTTTGTTACTTCGGAATTTTCTAAGGGTTCTGGACTTGGGACACGATTTCTAGAGAGCCCATGGTCAGATCTACAAAACTCCCAAGACACATCCAGACCTGCTGGTGGACCGCGGGTTGATTGTATAAGAGTGCAGGGGCTTATTTGGGAAAGGGCCGGGTGAAGGGGTATGTTTAAAGCTGAGCCGTCCGATTCTGAATCTAGGGACCGGATTAGATCTCTTTTATCCGAACCGGTATCCAATCCAGGCCGCCCGATCAGGGATCAACGGTTAACATTTAACGAAAGAGCTTATCTGTTGTACTCCGTCCGATCGGGGCTCGATGGTCAGGATCAGATGAGCAAAGAGCTAAAGCGCGATCGGATCCTATCCACTGGATCAGCGATCAACGGCTGTTGCTCTCCCCTCACCTCACCCACACCACACTATCCCCAAGCGGCGGCGCAAGCACAGCATGCGGCAGAGGCCATCGCCAGAGAAACTGATGTCACGCCCCACCGCCCCAAACTTCGATTCGTTAGACGCAGGATGTGGAGAAGATGATGGGGGATTAGTAGATCGTGTCCTCACCAGAAGCCGTCACACGGAGATCACAGGCCCCGGCTTGCGGTGGTCCAGTAACCACGGTGAGGAACAACCACCGTGTCCGAGAGCTTCCCCCGAAATCCTATGTTGCTGCAAGATTCTACAAGCTCCGGCGAAGCCCCTCGAGCAACACACTGGGGCTAGAACACCTGCCTAGGCCCGAATTGACGACGACGGCGATCCCTCTCCCTTCTTCCTCTCGGCAGCGACACGTGGGGTCTTCCGGTTCTTCGTGATGCAAGATGGCTGAGAGGGGTAAGCAGCATGGGTTTTATACCCTGGTGGGTCGAGTTCGCACCGAGGATTCTGGTTGACCCAACAACCATGCTGAACGAACGCGGCCGATATTTCTGCGGTGTTGAGTTCGTTACGCGATGATGGCGGGTTGAAGACGAGTCTCGCGAACAGGGCCCCACGCGTCAGCGAACGCGGACGACGAGCGGCCCACAGACATCGCGACCCCATGTGTCAGCGCCAAGTCGCGCAGGGGCCGACGAGATGGTTAGTTGGGCCGTGGGGTGGGGAAAGGTTTGGTGGGCCAGAAATAAGGTGGTCGGCCCAGAAAGGTTATAATTCCTTTCTTTTTCTTACTTCATTTTTCTTCCTAAATTCAAAATATTCAAGATAAATTCAAATTTCTGATCTGAATTTCAGATTTCAAATCTCAAATATAACACTATTTTAAATGTAAGTCCCCTTTTTTCAATATTATTATTTATTCTCATACTCTTTATTTAATTCTAGGAGTAATAAACGATTATTACAATCACTTTTCTCATCTTCTATTTTTCCATTCCCCTTTTTGATTTACAAATTTCAAATTCAATTCCAGGATAAAGTTTTAAGAATAAATTTTTATACATACTCAAAATAAATTATGATGCAATAGATATGTATTTATTTTAATTAATTTGTTTGTTTGAAATATGGATCACACTCCTATTACTCCTTTCTCTTATACCAATTTTGGGGCATTACAGAATTTCTTCATCTGATAATATTAGGTCATCATTGCTTTGTCGTTCATACAAAACTACAGATAGCATAGGCATCAGTTACATCTCTAACAATTTGTGAAAATATACACTATATGTTAGTACGCTGTAAATAAAAGAAATTACATATATCTGGAAGATCGCCTTGATGCCTTAACCATTCTTTATATGTTTTGATCGTATCCTCCCTAAAGTCATCCATTAAATCTGCACTTAAACAATACGTAAGTTTAACTATGGAAACTATAACATATCATGTATTTAATGTAATGAGTTTGACATCTTAACTTACTCGTTTCTGGATTATCATGTTCACTCCTTATATGCATCAATCGACACTTCTATAGTTTCTTCATCAACATTTGTTCGCTGCCTTAGACGCTTGATGGGAGTTATGCTTACCTCTAGATCACTGGGTGGATCTTTTGTGAGCATAAAACTTATTTTTCTCTCATCCACGTTATCAGATAGCATGGCCTCTTCTTGGTGGATGTAATCAAGTGCCAATACCCTGGATCGATCAATGCCACATCGTTTCTTGTAAAACAAGAAGTCCCTCTCAGAATATCCAAGTTTCGATTTTATGTACACCATGTTGTAAAACGCAACATAAGCTTTATCAATATTTACTGTGACAATTCCTTTTCCAGGTTGTGCTCCCATGCAATGGAATTTCAAGGTCCATATCTCACCAGTCAACCTGCCACACAAATATATTCTAAGCAAACAATGACTAAAATAGTGTTGTAAAAGATTTCATTCAACAATTAAGAGGTATGAAAACAATATACTATAATTATGATCTGCGCCAAGGCCAAAGCAGTAGAGAACAATATGGGTAGATAGATTTTTACTTGTCAAGAAGATCAAAGAAGACGTTCTTCCCGGCCATAATCTCGTCCACAATCCATGTACCAAGTTGGCTACCATTGTCGTTGGTGCACAAATGAGCTTCATTGCTTGTCGGCTGCAAACCTCCTTGAGTCATCATCATAGGTTAGGAAAATAAATGCTGACAGGGCAGGGAACGAAAAAATCATGTAAGTATAACAGTGATAGAACATTAGTAACTATCGATTTATGACGCTTTTTGATGAAATTAAAAATGTTTCCCTTCTTTCTGGAACATTAGTAATTTCTTCAGACCCTTTGGATTGGACCACGACCAGAAAATATGAGTAGCACTAGTGGGTTTTGAAAAATATACTACACGCTTGGAAGTAGTAGGAATGTGTCAAGTGAAAGAGACGGTATTGCATTTGCTACCGTAAAAAAACACCATACAATCTCCTACGAACATTGGGGGTGGCGCGTAATTGCTACTACTTGCAAGAAATGGATCTATTCAAAACAACGGCGCTCGGTTCAAAACAACGGCGCTCGATGCTCACCGTACATACATGCGTGCCTGCTTGGTCCCGGCTGCCTTGTCGCTTGCCGTCGGAGATTAGGGTGTTCCAATCCCGGCTGCCTTGCCGCTTGCCGTCGAAGATTGGGGTGTTCCGATCCCGGCTGCCTTGCCGCTTGCCGTCGGAGATTGGGGGTTCTGGGTTCTGGGTTCATAGGCAATGGAGATTGGGGGCGGCGCTGGAGATTGGGGGTTCTGGATTCGTTGGCAATGGAGATTGGGGGCGGATTAGGAAGGAGGAACGAGGAATGCCTGCCCTTGCACCCTTGCCATTTGGGAACGAAGCTGGACGAGTGGAGATCTGGTTGCCTGGAGGCTGGAGCTGGTCCGTAGCCCACATCTGTGGTTGACAGGGTGAGTGGCTGGTGGCTGGGACCAGGGAATGTCGTGGTCGAGTGGGCCATGTCAAATTATGCATTGTTGGACCTGTATTCTTGTTGTTCATCCCTACTAATAATTCCGATGCCGGCGAGGAAGCGATCGAGAGGCTCCGACGGGTGTCGCGCGTCCAGCGCCGCGTTGATCCACCGCTTCGAGTCGAAGTCCTCTGCCCCGAACTCCGACGCGTCCACGTCCACCATTTCCGGTGCACGTTGGGAGAAAGCGTGCGGGTTCCCTTCACTGCTTCTCTGTCTCGGCTCCTCGGGTGTCTACAAGGGAGTAGGGGACGAAGATTTTTTTTCTATTATAAACCTTATTATATAAGGGTCTTCGACACAATCTGTACTCACGTCGAAAGCCCGCAAAAAAATAGTGCACAGGACAAGCACTCGAACCCACACCCTTTTGCTCCAGAAATTTGAACATAACCACCAGACCATATGTCAAATTATATTTATAGCCTAGGCGTCGCTATCCACGCTCTCCCGCCTCGTGGCAACGCACGGGAACATACCTAGTACATGAAGAAGGCTGAAGAGGAACGAAGGATGAACTCCCACTGAAGAAACTGAACGAAGGATGGCTTACAGCAATTAGAATAAAAAAGATAGACTAGTAATAGGTGCGGTAATACGCTCTTTTTTGCCTAAATTCAGCACATCACCATTACTAATTATATATTTGTTTAAATTAGTTTTAATTAGGATAAATATGTAGAATATATATGAAGTATTTTATATGACAACGGTAATACATTTACGTAGTATGACTATAGATATTCAAAATGCTGAGTATATTTACATTTAAAAGGATAAAGAGTGGTATTTTTAAGAAAAAGACGTTGGTTTTGGTCTTCGTGGCAAGATATCAATGGTAATACGTTTATGTAGTACGACTACAAATATATGACAATAGTTTAATTCTGAATCTAGTTTGAGTAGGTCTACTCCCGTCAGACCTAGCTGACGGTAGGATCGAGGGTAGTGGACATAGAGGGCAGAGGAAAAGATAGGTCAACGCGACCTATTGGGAAGCGACATCCGGCGACGTGACCTATGGGTGAGCGGCGATCCGATAGTGGAGGCGAAGGTTATGTCACGCGTATCGGATCTGGCTGCCTCGTTGCACGGGAAATAAAAAAGAGCACGCCGGACCTGACTACCTCGCTATGCGGAAAAGGGAAAAATGAACATGTAGGTGTGAAGGAGTCGACGACAGCTGTGTTTAGGGAGTTGCTATCAAGTTGTTTAGAGAATTATTGAAGTTGCTTAGAACTTCATTTGAACCTGATATCTTTACAAACCACAGTTCTTGAGCCTATAAGAAGAAAAAGGACAAAAGCGACAGCCAAATGATCTTTGCAAACCATTAACAACCGATGATCGCTAAAGCTTGCAACGAAAGGCATCGATTTGTGGGATTTGGACTTTGACGTTAAATTAGATTCTAAAATCAATGCTGCAAAAAGGGAGAGGGAGCACCCAAATTTCATGGAGCCGATAGAAATACCTTCTTCTCGAGCGCGCGAAGGTCACTTCTTCAAGCGCGTGAAGGTCGGATTTCCTTCGTGAAGGCATGGCCAGAACGGATTTTCTCCATAGGAGTAGGAACGAAAATAATTTAACGTGGAAGCTCACCAATTTACAACTACAAGAGGAGACCGGGACCAGCCATATATAGGGCGTAAATAAGATATGGAATGTGTTATGCAAACTCGTATTCTTGCTTTTATAGTAAAGCAAGACTCCATGAATTTGGTGATTGTTATGGTGAACACACTCGGAAATGGTCGGCAAACAGTTGACAAACAGTCGGTAATTCATAAATATCAAAAATAGAAATAACATTGGTAATTCAGGAAAGACTTAATTACATTCTCTGTTCTTGTGTTTTTGTTTCAAAATTTTCAATTCCTCTTTTCAGTCTACTAAACACCAATTTGATAGAATTCCCGCGAGCCGTCCCACTTCCCTCTTCATCCGCTCGCTCCGTCTCCCGCGCTCCTACCATCCCCTCCGGCCACTCCGACCTTCCGCGGAGGGAGATTCCTTGCTCGGTGGGAATCTCAGGGCGGATTTGAAGACTGTCGGCAAAGATCCATCGAGGAGGCACACGTCACCCTTGTCGTCCTCGTCGTCACCGCCTCCACGGCCGAGGCGCCCTTCGTCGTCGAGCACAAGGATCCGCTCTACTGTCCCAAGCTGAGCGTTCAGCGCGTCGCCTTCTCCCTCGACCTCTACAACCAGATCTGCTCGCGTGAGTATCGCTGCTCCCCCTCAGAACCCCCACAACCGATGTTGTTTGTGTAGTCTGCTAATTTGGCTCTTCTTTTTTTGGAGATTTGAACGCGCCTTTAGTTGCTAGTCCCCGAACCCTATCCCTCTGTCGTCCTCAAGGAGTAGGTCCACCTGATGCTCCACACCTCGACGTCCCATTGTCGGCTTCCTCTCTCCAGGGTCCAGGCAAGTCCCCGAACCCTATCCCTCCGCCCGTCCCTTAGAGGGGCAGGAGCATATGTATCATCGTCTTTTGCAATAATAAGGGCCTCATCACCTTCTCTTAGAATCATCATCAGGGTTCATTAACATGTGGTGGCGTAGCTGATTGGATATTCAGTTTGCTGTGATGTTGTCTAGATAATTTAGTCAAGCACACAAAATTTACTCTTAATTGCACTTGAATTCCCACTGTTCTGATGAGAATCTTGTGCCCCTCTTTCTATTTGTGTCAGAGATAACTGGGTGCCCAAAGCCTTGCTGTTGGAAGAGCTCCTCATTTAGACTTTTGAGCCATCTCAAAAATTTAATGTTATCGATTATAGAATTTTAGATCTCTTTTAACTCTATAATTTTAATATAAAGTTTATCTTCAATCTAATCTTATACATATGAAGAAGTCATAATTTCCTTTTTATCAAAAAAATCAGCCGTTGTCCACTAAAGTCATGACAACCAAAATCTACTGATCAGAACTGGATATGTAATAGTTACACGATTGTACGCATTTGCCTCAATTCAGTGTGTGCCAACCTCGGATAACATCTTTCTCGTATCCAATAGTCTGTGACTTTTCTTTTAAACAAAAAAATCATCATCATTTGCGTCGCGTGATGAGTCCATAGGTGCTACATATCCATCATCAATCTATGTGTTGTCTTTTTCGTCCTCCTCATCTACTAACCCAATATCATGTGATTCTTCCACAAATTCAGCAAGTGCTTTCTCAATGACACAAGCATCACCGGTTACACCTTCCATGTTAGACCTTCTCCACTTCACCAATACTTCATCGCTGCTTGAAACACTCATGCCTTCCAATCCCACGTGCAGCGAATCAAGATCAATTTCTGAATTTTCAAATTCTGGCAAGGTGAACAGATTTCAGGGATTCATTCTTACAATAGTGCACCAATCTTTTTTCTTTGTACCATTGACATAAAACACCTGCTCAGCTTGTGAATCAAGAATATAAGGCTCATCTAAATAGCACAATTGAGTTTTATCAATAACAATAATTTCAGTGGGAGCTAACATTGCAGAGACTTATCATGGTGATGAAGAGGTTCTTGGTACAACAGCGACTGAGACCTATAAGACCTTGATTGTGCAACGAGCTTTGAGTGCCACGGCTGGTGACGACAACAACAGACAACGCCACAACCTCTTCAACATGTTCCTCATCGTCAAGGACTACCGTGTACATACCACCATTGATGGTGGTAGCTGCAACAACTTGGTGAATGTTGAGGTGGTCAAGAATCTTGGCTTGACCACACGAGAGCATCCCCACCTTTATCACATTCAATGGTTTAACAACAGCGGTAAGTTCAAGGTAACAAAAACAGAAAGGGTGCATTTTTCTATTGGCTCTTACCATGACTTTGCTGATTTCGACGTGGTGAGTATGGATGCTTGCTCTCTTTTATTGGGACGTCCTTGGGAGTTTGATACTGATGCTATTCACCATGGTAGATCTAATAAATATACTTTCATGCATAAGGGAAATAAAATTACGTTGCTTCCTATGACTCCCACTGAAATTGTCCACTTTGAACATGAGAAAAAGACTAATGCTAAGCAAAAAGGTGTTTTGAACTCTGAAAATCAGCAACCTATTAAGTTAAAAACTCCTACTTTGCTAGCTACTAAATCTGATCTTGATGAGTTACATGCCTCTATTGGACTTTGCTATGCCATAGTGTGCAAAAATGCTTTCTATTCCATTGATGATATGTCTATTGCTTTGCCACCGCTGTTGCTAACCTTTTGCAAGAGTATATGGATGTCTTTCCCTCTGAGATACCCCATGGATTACCACCTGTGCGAGGCATTGAGCACAAGATTGATTTAATTCTAGGGGCAAGCTTGCCCAACCATGGTGCCTACAGGACCAACCCCGAGGAGACTAAGGAGATTCAGTGCCAGGTCCAGGATGTTCTAGACCGTGGGTACATTTGTGAGAGCCTTAGTCCTTGTTATGTTCCTATTATTTTGGTTCCTAAGAAAGATGGCACTTGGCGCATGTGTGTTGATTGTAGAGCCATTAATAACATCACAATTCGGTACCGATATCCTATTCCTAGATTAGATGACATGCTTGATGAATTAAGGGGTTCTATTGTTTTCTCTAAAATTGACTTGTGTAGTGGATACCACCAGATTCGTATATCTTTAGGTGATGAATGGATAACTGCATTTAAAACTAAGTTCGACCTTTATGAGTGGTTAGTCATGCCTTTTGGGTTAACTAATGCGCCTAGCACTTTAATGAGATTGATGAACGAGGTTTTACGTGCTTTCATTGGTAAATTTGTGGTGGTATATTTTGATGATATTCTTATCTATAGTAAGTCTCATGATGATCATATTGAATACTTACGTGTTGTTTTTGATGTTTTGCGTGATGCACGTTTATTTGGTAACCTTGAGAAGTGCACCATCAGCACCGATCGTGTGTCTTTTCATGGATATGTTGTGACATCGCAGGGCATTGAGATGGATGAGGCAAAAATTGTTGCCATCACGAGCTGGCCAATTCCGACCATGGTCACGCAGGTTCAAAGTTTTCTTGGTCTTGCAGGATTCTACAAACAATTTGTGTGGGATTTCAGCACCATTGCAGCACCTCTCCACGAGTTGACAAAGAATGGAGTGTCGTTTTGTTGGGGACCAGCACAACAATAAGCTTTTGATGCCCTCAAGTCGAAGCTCACACAAGCACCACTGCTGCAACTTCCTGATTTTGACAAGACATTCGAGCTCGAGTGTGATGCGAGGGGCATTGGGATTGGAGGAGTGCTCATTCAAGGAGGTAAACCTGTTGCTTTCTTTAGTGAAAAATTGCATGGTCCAACTCTGAATTATTCTACATATGACAAAGAATTATATGCTTTAGTACGAGTTTTACAAACTTGGAAACATTATCTATGGTCTAAAGAATTTGTCATACATTCAGATCATGAATCTTTGAAGTATCTTAAGGGACAATCTAATCTAAACAAACGACATGCTAAATGGATTGAATTCATAGAATCGTTTTCTTACATTATTAAGCATAAAAAAGGAAAGGATAATGTGATTGTTGATGCTTTGTCTAGACGTTATACTATGTTGTCCCAACTTAATCATAAAATCTTTGGTTTGGAGACTATAAAGGAATTATATGCTGCTGATTTGGACTTCAAAGATGCTTTTGAAAATTGCAGAGAGGGAAGAACGTGGCAAAAATTTGTGCTGCGTGAAGGCCTTCTCTACCGTGCTAACAAGCTGTGTGTTCCAGCTAGCTCCGTTCGTCTTCTACTCTTGCAGGAAGCGCATGGAGGTGGCTTGATGGGACATTTTGGTGTTAAGAAGACCAAGGATGTGTTGTCTACTCTTTTCTATTGGTCTCGGATGCGGCGTGATGTTGAGCGCTACGTCTCTCGTTGCACCACGTGCAACAAAGCTAAGTTCCGACTTAACCTCCATGGTCTTTATTTGCCTCTTCCTATTCCTCATGCACCTTGGGAGGATATTTCTATGGATTTTATTTTGGGATTGCCTAGAACAAAGAGGGGGAGTGATAGTGTTTTTGTCGTTGTCGATCGTTTTTCAAAGATGGCACATTTTATACCCTGTCACAAACTGATAGTGCTTGTTGCTTGACATGTTGCTGATTTGTTCTTCACTGAGATTGTGTGTTTGCATGGTGTGCCAAATACTATTGTTTCTGATAGGGATGCTAAGTTTTTAAGTCATTTTTATAGAACCTTGTGGTTTAAATTGAGAACAAAGTTGCTGTTTTCTACTACTTGTCATCCCCAAACTGACGGGCAAACAGAGGTTGTTAATCGCACTTTATCTACCATATTGCAGGCTATTTTGAAGGATAATTTGAGGTTGTAGGATGAATGTTTGCCACATATTGAGTTTGCTTATAACAGATCAATTCATTCCACAACCAAGCTTAGTCCATTTATGGTAGTATATGGTTTTAATCCTCGTGCTCCAATTGATTTGCTACCTTTACCAACTTCTAAAATAGTGAACTTGGATGCTACACAACGTTCTAAATTCATTCTTAAGTTACATGAAACAACTAAGTTGCAAATTGAAAAGATGAATGAAAAGTATCGTATTGCTGCTAATAAAGGTAGGAAGGAAATGAAATTGGAAACTGGTGACTTGGTGTGGGTTCATTTGAGAAAGGATAGGTTTCCTGATTTGAGAAAGTCTAAACTCATGCCACGTGCTGCTGGTCCTTATAAAGTTCTTGCAAAAATTAATGATAATGCATATACACTTGAGTTGCCTCCAGATTTTGGGGTTAGTCCCACCTTTAACATTTCAGATTTGAAGCCATATATGGGTGATGAAGATGAGATCGAGTCAAGGACGACTCCAATTCAAGAGGGGGAGGATGATGAGGACATAACTTCTATACATACAATGAATGGACCGATAACACGATCGCGTGTACGACAGCTAAATCTCCAGGTACGTTCTGCACTAGTCAATTGTGTTTCAGAGCTTACCCTTGGTGCCATGGTTGTTTTGATGATTAGGAACCATGGAGAGGACTAACAACGACTTGGAAAAGGCCAAGGTGTTGAGGAGGAGCAGCAAGGGCACCCACAACAGGAAGGAGATCAAGTCTGACTCGGTTGCGACTCCATCTCGGGTTCCAGGACCAGTCTGCAGTAAAATGGACGCCCAGGACGCATCCAGACTCTGATTGCGACGGACTTGATATGGTTGCAAAGATAAGGAGATTATCTAACCAACACAACTAGTTCCACCTTAAAATTCATTCGGAGTCAATGGAAATCATCGAAACAATTTAGCGTTCAGATTCTGTTTTGGTGCTGCGACACCGTCTGTTGGGCCGTTGGACCGTGTATCGCGTGGGAGCCCATTAGGGGCGAGACCAGGGGTCACGCACGCCCTAATACTCTATTTATTCAGCAGCCCCCGCCACATTAGGTTTTTGGGTTTTGCTTAGATCATTCTGTCATCGAACAGTGTCGCCATCATCGGTTTGTGAGACCCCATCCCGTAATCAATACAATTTTGGTTGCGTTTCTTTCCTGTTCTTGCTTGTGTTCTTGATTGCGCTTGCAGGGATAAGCCTTCGTGGCAAGGTCACTCATGTGTCACGGGTGATAACCAACGGAGCCGTGGTGTAGTGATTGCGAGGAGCCGTTTGCTCGGAGCCTTGGATCATCAACGTCGAGATCTCCACTCAATCAAGTTATCGTATCTCACGGAAGATTGGGCCTCGTCTTCTATCACCTGTCGTCTCCACTATCGAGCTCCTGGCTGGAAATGCTACGGGCCTCATTCCCTCTGGTACATGGTGGCAGTCATGACACAAACTCAGTTGTCATGGTCTCACAAGACTCTCGCCCCACTAGGTACAATTACAATGGCTCACGCAAGAGCCGAGGGGTTGTGTTGTGATGTGCGGGCGCACATACGCCAGGCACGCGCGTGATGTGCGCAGGGGAACAGAGCGCGCAGCCAGGACACAGGAAGGGAAGGCAAGTGGCTAGAAGGAAAGTTAGCCACCTAATTAGTTGTTTCCTGTGTTAGTTATTTCCTTATTAGTCGTTTCCTTGTTAGTTATTCCCTTGTGAGTTATTTCCTTGTGAGTTGTTACCTTGTTAGTTATTTCCTTACTAGTTGTTTCCTTGTTAGTTATTTCCTTATAGCTGCCCCCTCTGTGGCTATATAAGCATGTACGAGATATCATTTGGAATAAGCAATAAGTCAGTCCTAATCTCCCTCTCTTCTCTACAAACCGACGGCTGAGGGGTATAACCTCGCCGGCGTGACGGACAGCGGCTACGAGTTACGTAGCCGGGGTCTGGCCATTCGAGGATTTGGTGTCCTTGACAACCTGGTATCACGGTCTCGTCGATCCTCACCCACCCGCTCCAACCACGCCCAGCATCTGCCAACGCCACCACCTTCCCCAGCCTCCACCACAGCCATGGCCGAGCCCACCATTGCCGACGTCCTCACTGAGTTGCAGGCACTCCGCATGGACGTCAACACGCTACAGTTCGACATGGCGGCCATGAAGGACAAGTCCGCGCCGGCCTCGGACAACGGGGGCCACGGGCGGCATCCCGAGGGGCAGCGCGACCACGATCCGTACATCCAGCACCGCAAGTGGGACTTCCCCCGCTTCGATGGCTCCGTCGATCCGATGTTGTTCATCAACAAATGTGAGTCATACTTCCGGCATCACCGCACCTTGGGGGAGGAATGCGTTCGGATGGCATCATACCATCTGGACGACGTCGCGCAGCTGTGGTACAGCCAGCTTGAAGAAGATGATGGTGCCCCGTCATGGGGTCGATTCAAAGACTTCCTGAATGAGAGGTTCGGATCGCCACTCCGTTCCGCGCCGCTGTTCGAACTTTCGGAGTGCTGGCGCACCGTGTGACGGAACCTCCCAAGTAATTAGGCCCACCTACAGTTGTCCTTGTCCAACGGACTTCAGACAACCCTGTAGGTGCCCCTGAATTACTTGACAAGTTCGGTATCTTTCCTTACCTTACCAGGAACGATTCACCCGTCTTGCAGACATTACAGAACATCGGAGATAAAGAATTGCGGAAGCGATTACATAATTCACATTTATTTAAAAGCAAGCTCAAGTTGTTTTATTACAGACCACAACTAAGAGTGAGTGCTGAGTAGTAATATTATACAAACCAAGGGAGGCAAAAACTCCTCCCGAGAAGATTTAAGTAAAAGATCTATATGGAGGACCAAGTCCTCCCGCACTTCAGTCTTGTGTTTCTTCTTTGGGAACCACCTTGGCACAGAAGCAGCAGAAATCTGCTACTTCCTCACCTAAAAACAACGAAGGGATAAACCCTGAGTATAGAATTACTCAGCAAGACTTACCCGACTAAAGAAAAGACTCTCAAGGGTATGCTGGCTTTTAGGGAGTCAAGGTAAGGCTTCTCAATACTCAAAGACTCTGTTTTGCAGAAATGCTTACTAAAGTGGATCCTTAAAAATCCAATTTTATTTGTCAAGTTAAGTACAATTACCTGCAACTAGAGTTCTTATCTACCCTAGTTCAATCACTGGTCCTACACTAGCCAATTTCTTAACAAAAACCCATCATCTTTAGTGGAATGCTACGTGTAGGTCAGTGACCAAGTCTTCATAACCGCGAAGGTACGGCGATCCGAATCGATTATACTCAGCTGAGGATCTCCAATCACACGACATATGTAGCACTTAACCCTTGCATATGTCAACCCGCCACTGGGGTTCTTAAGACCGGATCAGGTTCACGCAAACCGAGAGCACAGATACACCACCATCCGGCCTCTTGCCACGGAGGGTACACGCTACTCTCGCCACCGCTCCACGCCCATTTCGTGTTATCTTATTCCGGCCTTAGTCTGCCCGAGGCAAGGCTTACCCATGACGAGGCATGTGACCAGCTAAAGGGTCCTCGATCATCAAGCCTACATCGACAAGGTCCTTAATCGACTCAGACGGAGACACTACACCGAGACTCCTTTCTCGTGCAAGTCACCCGCCCGGTCTCATCTTAATCTTTTCAACCCAAAGTTTGGTACCTGGCAGAGGTACATCTTTTCCGATGTTGAATCCATCAAGGCCCTGATGGATCCACCATCAAATTTTATTTTCAAAAACATCCCACCCACTTTTGCCACATCATCATTTGTAAAAACAAAACATTTTGTTTTTCTAAGCAAGGCTAAGCATCAAAATCTTTTGTAAAATGGGTGATCAAGGAAGGTAATCAAATTCAAGGAAGGTAATGCAGGAATTGTTTTAGCAATCAACTCCTATCACCTAATGCATCAAGCAAGTGAGAAAGATTTTAAAACAACAAGGAGGGTGGCAAATGCACCGGGGCTTGCCTTTGTTAACAGGTGAGTCCTGCTCAGATCCACAAATATCGAAATAAAAGCAGTTGCCTGCTTGAGGATCTGAGGTTGGTGGAGTCCCCTCTTCAGTGACTTCTTCTTCTTCTTCGTGTTCTAACATAACCATATATATGCATAAGAATGGATGCCATGGGATGCTCATGAGGATGCAAAGATAATATAGACTTATTATCTAAGTCTTGAGTACAACTTTCCTTCATGGTACTCCGAGAACCTAGGGTTTCCGGAGTCGGTAAAGGAGTTCACAGGGCAGGGGGGTGTTTTGGGGTTTGGTGATCAAACAAGGTCCAAATCAACCCAATTTCTACCCAAGGCTTCTAAATATTGTTTTAAGTTCCCATAAAAAGTTTGGGCATTTTTGGACTTACCAATTATTTTCTAAAAATCCATAACTAATACTTTTAACCCCTTTAAATGCCCTAAAATTTCTTATTTCCACTAAAAATCAGAAAACTATTTTTATTAAATTCTAGGGAAAATAACAAGCCTAGGAAAATTGGTTTCACAATTTTATTATTTTTCTACTGTTTTCTATAATTGTTTTGGCTCTGGAGATAAAAGAAAAAGAAAAACAGATGAATAGTACTGGGCTGGTTTCGGCCCAAGCGGCCCAGGCAAAAGGGGAAAAGCGCGCGCGTGCGCCCGCGCGCTGACAGCTTTGCAGAAAGGCCCTCGTGTTCTAGGCTAACTGGGAATAGGTTCTTTCACTATTTTAGTGTGTCGCTGACGGTTTGCAGAAACGTCCCCGAACTTCTATTTCTTCGCAGATGGAGGTCCACGACGGCGTCGCGCCTGGCCGAGCTCCGGCGAGCATCAATACCGGCCGATTGAGGCGATGACCGGCGTCGGGACTAAGACTAACCCAAATTCATGACCAGGGGAGCATTTTCCCCAAACTAATTGCATCTAAAACTAACTATGGAGCACTAGCCATGGTGACCGAGAACGTCGCGGATGGATGAAGGTGTTCCCGGTGAACTATGGCGACTTAGCTCAATCAAAGGGGTCAGGGAGTTTGAGAGGAGCTGAGGGATGCTAGAACAAGCAGCAGAGGGACTTGAGCTTACCTAAATCGAGCTGGCCATAGTGAGCTTGATTCACGGTGGCGGAAAGTGGATTTGGGGAGAAATCCAAATTCGAGTTCTCGGAGGCACGGTTGCTCACGATTACTGGGAGCTAGGTGGGTGACTATGCTACGCAGCTACGGGCGAGGTCAATTTATAGCGCTAGCGGGCGGTGGCCGCGAATTTTGAGCAGGACGTGCGACGGCCGGAGATGAGGAAGAGAGCGGCGCGGTGAATACGTGTCTAGAGGCGTGGCGGTTACTCCGGTGAGCCACGGAGAGCGAGGGGAAGACACGGTGGTGCGGTGGAAAGTGAGAGCCACGTGGCGTATGGCCGGAAGACGGCGGTCGTCGGCGTGTTAATCCGCTCAGCCACAAAGGGGATAAGAAGGCCACGGTGAGGTCACCGGAGTGGCCTCCAGCTCACCGTCGGCGAGGATTCTTACCCCACAACGTTATCACTCCATCCTGCACACGAATCTCAAGACCAGCGACGCGAATCACGGCCGGGGGGTGTCACCGACGGTGGACATTCTGCGCTGGCGATCTGATCTGCACAAGCACTGTACCATGGCCAGTTTCATTCAGATGGACCTGACAGTGCATTTCGAAGCATCGGTTTCTCCAAATTTTATGTGAAACCACTGCCAACCTTCTGCAGCAAAGTTGTAGAGCTATAATTCACCTATAACTTTGATACAATATGCTCCCACAAAAAGTCACTGGATCTCATTCAAAATCGAGCTCAAAGTTGGTCCTATCTCATTGTTACTGAAGATTCAGTCTAGGAATTGTCTGACAGCCAAACTTTGAGCTGGATTATCTCTAATATTTGCTTAACAACTCTGCTCCCACTCTTAAGCAAAGTTGTTCTCCTATAATTGGGCTACAATTTTTGATGTGGTGACCTAGGGCAAAAACCCTCTGATTTAAAAGTTACAAGGGCTTCAAGTTGGATGAACCACACTGAAATCCAGAATTAACCCAAAAGGGTTAAGTGTGGCACTTTTGCACTTAAGTCCAAATCTTAAGTTTTGGATTGCAAATTCACATATGAGTGACCCAAATAACTTAAGATACTTATTTGACTTGATTTTTGCACTTTAGTCCAAAAGTGGACTAATTTTGCACTTAGGTCCCTAGGGTTTGGTTTTAGGGTTTTCCAGGGTTCTATTTGAGATTTTTGGTATCCTGGGGTATAAATGTGACTCAACTTTGTTTTTGGGGACATTTATAACTCTTTCCCCTAAAGCCTTTAGGTTTTCTCATCTTGGGTTAAGTTTTACCCCTTTAATCCCTATTTAGGGTTAGGTTTCCTATCCAGGGTGCTATTTGCAAAAACACTTAAACAATACAACTTGTTTGAAATTTTTGCCTAGTGAATGCACTCTAAGTGTATCAAACATATGCAATGCCAATGCTATGATGTCATGCTCAAGTTTTAGTTATAGTAACACCAGGGGTGTTACATCCTTCCCCCCATAAAAGAATCTCGTCCCGAGATTTAAAGTCCTAGGGTGAGTAATGGAAAAGGAAATGTGTCACATTTTTATTTCCTAATTTTTGGTACAAAGCAGGGGTGGTGTGGGGGTTCACTTCTTTATTGCAATAACTATATACACTTTACAAATTACATGAGGCTAGAAAGCCTGGGAAATTCTTATTCAAGAAATCTTGAGTTTCCCACGTAGCCTCTTTCTCAGAATGCTGGTTCCACTGTATCTTATAAAACTTGAGAGTTTTTCTTCGGGTAACCCTGTCCTTTTGATCCAAGACTCGAACAGGATGCTCAGAATAGGTCAAGTCCGGTTCAAGGACAACATCAGTTACTTCAATGGTTCGATCGGGAACCCGAAGACACTTCTTCAATTGTGACACATGGAACACATTATGCACAGCAGACAAGGTTTCGGGTAGTTGGAGTCGGTATGCCACTGGTCCACATTGCTCAAGTACCAGGAATGGACCAATGTACCTGGGTGCAAGTTTCCCTTTAACCCCAAAACGCGATACTCCTTTCATTGGTGAGACTTTCAGGTAAACATAGTCTCCTTCCAGGAAATATAAGGGCATTCACCGTGTGTCTGCATAACTCTTCTGACGAGCTTGTGCTTTCTTCATATTGTAAATAATTTTCTGAACCTTATCCTCCGCCTCTTTCACCATATCAGGCCTAAAGAAGCACCTTTCACCAGGTTCAGACCAATTTAGCGGAGTCCGACACCGTCGTCCGTATAAAGCTTCAAAGCGTGCCATCTTGATACTTTCTTGATAGCTATTATTATATGAAGACTCCACCAAAGGTAAACATTCATCCCATTTTGGTGAGAAATCCAGGACACATGCCCGCAGCATATCTTCAAGTATTTGGTTCACTCTCTCAGTCTGCCCACTGGTTTGAGGATGATAGGCCGAACTGTGGAGTAACTTAGTACCCAGGGATTTATGAAGTTCTTCCCAAAATTTGGATACAAATTGCGGTCCACGATCCGACACTATAGTCTTTGGAACACCATGCAAACTGAGAATACGAGCAATATATAATTCCGCATAGGTAAGTACCGGGTAATATGTCTTGACCGGCAGAAAATGAGCAACCTTGGTAAGTCGATCAACAATCACCCAGATAGAGTCATACCCTTTCGCGGTCCTGGGCAATCCCACAATGAAGTCCATGCTTATGTCTTCCCATTTCCATGTTGGTATTGGTAATGACTGCAATGGACCGGCAGTTTTCATGTGTATGGCCTTGACACGTCTGCAAGTGTCACACTTAGCCACATAGCGTGCAATTTCAATTTTCATCTTCGTCCACCAGTAGTGCTGTTTTAGATCGTGATACATCTTAGTGCTTCCTGGATGAATAGAATAGCGACTAAGATGCGCTTCATCTAAGATTTGCTGGCGGAGTTCTTCATTCTTTGGCACTACTATGCGGTTGTTAAACCATAACACACCTTGATCGTCTTCCTTGAAACATTTGGCTGTTCCAGCCCTTATCTTTCTCGTATGTGCTTCATACCCAGATTATCCTTTTGAGCATCAATTATCTTTTGCAGAATGATTGACTCAAGCTTTAGCTGATTTAGAGTCCCTTGTTGGATTATTCCCAGGTTTAACT